>OY744537.1:52297041-52619541 GCA_963556195.1 Sepiola atlantica | reverse complement strand
TACGCTAGCGTTTTGAGCTTTCGCTCTCATCAGTGCAGGGATGATAATCTCGGACGGTCGAACCCCTGTCACAGAATCAACCTAGACTCCGTAAGCAAGCGCTGTAACCATTAGGCCACGGGACATTACCACATTCAAGAAGGGAATTTCAGTTCTATTTATGCGAAGGGCCAAATATCTAGAAAGACTGACTAGAGTATTCAACGAAATACAGAGGGGGAAGAGGCGTCTGTGTTTCTATGCGCACGTGTGTGAATGGCATAGAATAAAAAATATTCGACAAAATGAAAACATTTATAGAGACTTTTACTTGATCTCTTTTATTATTTTAATTTATAGCATTTATAACGAGGAAAACACGACAGTGAACGGTGACGTCATGTATAACCGAGTAGACAAAAAACGGTAGAATTTGCCTGTTAGCTGAGTTTGAATTTTGGGTCCAAACGTGGAGAGCAATTAGTGAATTTATTAGGTATTATTTATTTGTGTTATAACGTTCTATCTGAAAAAAAAAATCGAAACCTTTCTGTGTGCAAAAGCCTGCTGTCTTAATATATATATATATATATATATATATATATATATATATATATATATATATATATATATATTATTATTATTATTATTAATTAATTAATTAATTTCTACGTACATGAAAGTAATCCATGGAAACGTGTTTCTGGCTATTAGCCGTCATCAGCATGGCTAACCTGAACAAGGATTAGAAGTGGAGAAACACTAAAAACAACGTCGTTTCTATCGCCAGTAAAAACAATAACAAAACTACGTAACTTAACATTATGGCGATAAAAATCGTACACATTTTGGCAAGGTGTTATGGTCTAGTGGTAAACATCAGACTACAGACAATAATGTCGACGGTTCGATCCTTGTCAAGGTTAACCATTCTGATGACGGCTGATAGCCAGAAACGCGTGTCCATTAATTATATTATTATTCCCATAACCATGTTTTTATTTTTAGTTTTAGTTTTTAACATTTCCAAAAAACAACATTTCTGTGAGATATATTTTTTACGGTTTGTTTCATTTGTCTTGTGCCAAACAACATTTTTATGTCAATATTGTCTCTGCGACATTACAAAATCATCAGAAAAATTCACAAAGAGTAAAAAGTTCTTGGATTAAAGTGTCTTAAGAAAACCTACACTATACAGTGGTTCATTTTTGTGTGAAACCAAACAAAAAACAAAGAAAAGAGCAAATTCACACGTGGAGAAACACACTAATACACCATTTTGAATTTTTGTTCGTTCAGAGCTAGTACATCCTAAAAGTAATATTTCTTAAAATAGTTAATAAGTTCTATAATTTATTTATAAAAATTCTAATTCCCTTGAGGGTAATTTTTTTACTTTCTAAAGTAACATCAATTAGCCTTCAGATGTCTATCTAATAGATATAATATATATATATATATATATATATATATATATATATATATATATATATATATATATATATATATATATATATATAATAAACAAATAATTATCGTTCTTTTGTCCGCTCTAACTAAAGGCGATTTAATGCAATATTCTATACAGCTTAGGAAGTAGAAAAAATAGTAAAAACAGCACTGTTTCTAAAATTGAGAGATAGAAGGACAAACGCCAATTTATAATATTTGAAACAACTTTATTACGTCATCTTCGTTGTGCTGTAAATAAAAGGGAATGAAAGAGAAGGATGTTAGTAATTGATTTGGCTGGGATCACAGTGTAGTATCTGTTCCGATGGATACTACACCCTATAGACCGATATCGTCTTGGCCTTCAGGTCTTGATTCCGCCGGTTTGTGGGTTTGTCCTGTGCAGTTCTAGGAGGTCCACCCTCCCAGGCTTTGCCTTTCCTCTTTGGGGTGGAGTAAGTTTATTGCTTACTGCCTGAGGCGCCCCTACTGTGGAATGCCGATGGGGCTGCCCAGGCATTTTCTGTAGGCCAGAGTGCTCACCTTCTCGGGCGCTGGCTTTTCAAATCCAACTTTCCCGACCTTGTGTCACATCTTACTGCTGTGGGATGGAAGATAAATAAAAATTGAGTAAGTCTATGAGTGGACGAAGACAAAAGGTTAGAAAGTCCACATGGTGTTGAGTAAGTGTCCCGTAAGTAGAAAAGACAGAAAAGTCCATATTTAAAAAAAAAAATTTTTTTAACATAGTTCACCCCCTAACAAGGCAGGCCACCACTGTAGACGTAAGGGGCTACTGAGAAAAAAGGATGAAGGTTTTGGGAGAGACTAGCGGATGATGCACCAGCCCAGATGTGGCAACAATACTCCATGCATGGGCGGATGGTGGCTTTCTAGAGATATAGGATAATGTCAGGTGTGAGAAGTTTACTGGCATGGTAGAGAGAGCCCACCTTCTTTGCAGCAGCTCTGGCAATGTTTTCAAAGTATTTATTCCAATTCATGTTACCTGTGAAAGTTAGGCCAAGGAGTTTGAATGATGAACTCTCAGGCAGGGTGTTATTTGCCATGACAATCGGTGATTGAAGAGGTTTCTTGTAGTTATTGAAGGAAAGTAGCTTTGTCTTTGCGGCATTAAAAGTTACCATCCATTTTTTACCCCATTCCACTACAGACTGGAGGTCATTTTCTCAGGATTCAGTCATTGCCGCAGATATGTGCGCGTTGGTTTTGCCCACATGACGAGAGTAGAGCATGGTGTTGTCAGCAAATATTCCTATCTTAGTCGCAATAGCATCAGGGAGGTAATTGATGAAAATCAGGAACAATAGTGATCCAAGAATAGATCCCTGGGGTACACCAGCATTTATGCCATGTTGCTTAGAAGAACGGCCATCGAGTACAACATGGATCTTTCGTTTTGTTAGGAAGGATTTATATATGCAGGATAGGATGAATCTTCTGCTTGTAAGGAAAGGAAAAGAGTTCATATATGAGAATGTGTTTACGTGCACAAGTGTTGAAGTCAGGCCGTGTCCATGTGGGTATGTACTTATGTATGTGTGTTTTATATTAAGTCCATGTGCGACCCTAGCCATGTTGGATTCTTGGTTATTGTCGACGCCAGTGGACTCGGCGGGAAGGTTGAATCCCAAAAGAGAAATTTGGAGGTTGGTCCGAGCAATGTAGATGAGTTGTTGACGGTGTCTCTCGATAGAAAGAAACTAATGGGCCCTCCCTTTTATCAACCCCGATTGTGTACTCAGCCACTGCCATCGTAAAGGAGGCCAGAGCACTGGAAAATGACGTCATGTTATAAAGTAACAAACGAGATCTGTCGAACAGTCAAGCTATGGACAATTTGACTCCTTCCTTCACTTCAAAATTCAGGATATCAAATAATTTTAATGATTTTAATGAAATTTTCAGTATTTATTAATTAACGATTACAAAATATAATAAACACATTACTTTATTAGAAATCTTAGTGCAAATGTACTATTTCGTGTAATTTGTGTAGGCTAGACAGCAAACATTAAATTAATACTTAATAATAGAATGGTGTTTTCATAATTCTTTTAAATGTTTAAACATGGAAATTTCTCTTTTAAAAATAATTTGTCTGATTTAATATTCATTCTTTAAATAAGTCCAATGCATGGAAATATTTCTTGGTTTGTAAACACAAAAAGAAGAAGAAGAAGAAGAAGAAGAAGAAGAAGACAAATCCTTATTCTTACGCTGTTTTGTTCTTTATATGAACATTTCATTATGAGTAGTTTTAGCTGAATAATTCTATAAGAGTTGCTCTCATTTCCGAAAAAAATAAATGTTTTTTGATTTATTTAAACTTAAAAGTAAATCAAACATGAAAAGTAAATCAAACATGAAAGATTACGAATTCAGTAAAGTAACACAAAATAAATAATTCAAAATAATTAATAGAACATTTATTTAAATAAATTAAAATATGTGTTTGTTTTTTGCAAAACAAACAGTTTATTTACAATATAGTAAAAATTTGTAATAATTATAACAGTCATGTTTTGAAGGGATTTTGTTTTCAAAACAGACAGTTTATTTACAATACATTATTTCAATATCTCGCTTATTTCGTTGGATTTTCACACACATTTTGGACTAACCTTATTAATTAGTCTAAAATTGTACTTTTATCCCAAAATGAAATTTTAATTAATTTTTTTAAGACTTGAAATTTGAACTTTAATGCAATGACGTAATCGTTGGACACCATCTTGTAATTTCCTCTGATTTTCTTTCGCGTTTAACATCTATAAAAAATAATTTCAAGTGAATGAATAATCCTATGAATTTGAGTCTGCATGCTTTTATTACTTGCTCTGATTACAGATTGACGCATGCATGTTAAGCGTTTCGAGCACTTCCGGTCCTCATTGATAGGGGTTCTTACTCCCACTATCAATGACGTTACCAAAAATCTTCATTCAATTGATAGGCCTCCTTTACGATGGCCGTGACTCAGATCACCTGAGAGATGGCCTCTGATTTAAAATATATAAATTTTCCTTATTCAAGTTCAAATATATTTATATAATGAACGCAAAACCAATATCTTTTCATCTTAAAAATGTAATGTGATTGGATTGGGACGAATTATTAAAATTCAATAAAAACACACAAATAATAGGCAGGTAGGGAGAAAGTAATTTTATTGCCTTTGGTAACAGTTATTTGTTGATTATTTGTTTTTTCTGACCTCTTTATTTCTGTTGGTCATTCTTGACAATCTTTTCATTATAGGGAATTTATTTTTATACTTATACAAAATCAAATCTCAACATATATCAAATAACACCATGGCAATCATCTTTTTTGTTGTTTTTCTTCAAATTACCAAAATTTGAAAAGAAAATTGTTTCTTTGTTTTTCTCTAGATAAGGTTATAGCTAGATTAATAGCTGCCTGAAGGGCGAATAATTTTTTGCTAGTATGCCGGAGAGCTTTCTACTCCAATAGCTTCTTTCCTCGTGCTTCTGGCCTCTGGAACTCCCTTCGTTTTTATGCTTTATACATCACCAATCATATATACATATATATATATATAAATTTTTAAAACCCTTAAAAAATTTGTTAGACTATAGTGGAGCAATAATGCACAGTTGAATAATAAAGCTATATCAAATGTAGGTACATTAAAAAAAAAACACAAATACTGCAGATATTAATATAAGCTCAATGGTTGATTTTTAGATCAACCAGAGATATTATAAGGTAAGTTGAGATCAACAAAATTTGAACATTGTTCCAAAAATTCAAAACTTACGAATTATATGGCGTACGATCGTTTCCAAGACAATTTGGAAATATTTTAAGACTGAATGAAATATGTCCAAATTGTCTTGGAAACGATCGTACACCATATAATTCGTTGGTTCTGAATTCTCAGAACAATGTTCAAATTTTGTTGATCTCAACTTACCTTATATATATTATTTGTAGCCCCCGTTTGGCTGGGCCGTTTAATGCGAGATAAGACAGCTGTCAACACTGGCTATAATGCAATGTTCCTTTATGTAGAACACTCTCTGACTGCTGCTCATAAAAATGTCCACTCACTGACATACATAAGTTTATTTCACATGATTCATGCTGGCCTCATTGGTTAAAGCGTCGGATTTGGAGTTGTAAACAAAAAACTCTCGTTCCGGGGTTCGAATCATGCGACCGGCTTGAATGGTTATCTCTACACTGATGATTCCGCAAGGATGAAACGTATGTAGATAATAGTTAAATATTTATCAGTCATTAATTATCCTATTTCCCAATTTTACTTTCTCGTATACCTTCACTTTATTTTATTTTATTTCTTTATATAGTATTCTAACATTGTTGTTATTACAAAAAGCATTTCTAGTTTGCTCCTACTAATGTTCAACGCTACCATTGTTTACATTTCTAATCTAAATTGTTTCATTTATGTATTTTTCGCTTATGTATTTTTTTCTCTTATGAAATCCCTCCCCCCCCTTCGATTCAACCTGCATGGTCAATACTCTGAATGTTTTGCATGGTTTTAATTAATTAATCAATTTGTTGTCTTCCTTCTGCTTCGAAAATCCTTTCACTTGTGTTGAATTTTGGTACTGAAATCTGATGTTCTTTCAAAAGATGTATTGTTATAAACGACGCTGACGAAGAGACGTTTTGGCATCTTCATAAATGTTGTGAAGTTGTCCAACAGTAAATAATAAATAAAGGAAGTCAAGTCGAGGGTTGGTTTAACAAGTGTATTAACAAAGTAAGAAAGTGACTAGCACTTGGCTAGACAGTTACAAGTCTGTGCTTTGTCTTCGCTGTGTCTCTGGTGACTCGCACTATTTATAGTGACAACCGGTGTAGTTTCTCCTGTGTAAGAACGTCCGGTGTAACAATAAATAATAAACAATAAAATATTTCCCAAAAGTCTTGGAGACGATCGTACGCCGAATAGTAGTTTGTTTTGAATTCTTGGAATAATGTTAAAATTATTTTGATCTCAACAAACAATATATATATATTGTCGGCAGTTGAAACCAGTATTCCAGACATTTAATTTCCCTGATGATCTGCCAAGCAAGTAACTGCTTGGTAGTGAAACACGTGTAGGAAAAAACATTTAATTTGAATAAATAGTATTTGTAAGAAAAAATATCTTTAATGGTGATCATTGGTGTCCTGAAAGGAATGCTTTGGTAAGCCTTCATAAAATCACACACACACATATATATATATATATATATATATATATATATATATATATATATATATATATATATATATAATATTTATAATATTTATAAATAAATGTTAATTATTTATTACCTATAGACATTGATGTTTCATGCTTACGCAATCTTCAGTGCAGGAAGCTAATTCCCGACGGTCGACGGGCGCGGACTCCGACTACAAATCGCCACTGATTCGCAGACAGGAGAGTTACCAGTTGGCCACCAGAAATTAGTTTAGAATTTTAGGAGGAATTTAACTTTGTAAATACCAAGTTGGCGAGTATTCACAGCAAGCGGCGTAGAGTAATCGACAACAACAACAAATCGTGTTGGATCCTGCAATGAAGTTAGTAGTACTGCTTGTTATTAAATTCACTCAGAGTGCCCAGCCTTAGTATAGGGGCTATACAATAATATATATATATATATATATATATATATATATATATATATATATATATATATATATATATATATATATATAATCCAGGCAAGGTAAACATCCACAGGATAGGAATCCAAAGAATTTCAACCAGGCTTATTCTAACAGCTGTTGATCGATAACATCGACATCCCAGTGTCGCAGATTTTTTACATGTCTGTATAAATAAAAATAATTACACACATAGGATGTTGGCTGTAATGTCCTTAACAAATAAAGGGAGATTACCGCAGGTGTCACAGGAGTTACGGCCCCTGGGGGACATCCGGTTTTCGCTAGTCGGATATTCACCGAGCACCATCTTTGTTCATTCGTTTCTCTCTCTCGTTAATCCCCATCCATCTTGCAACCTTGCCATGGTAATAACCGATATCTAGCAGGTATCGGTTACTTACTACTTGGACCATCACATTGGCGATGAGGATGAGATTTATTTACAAAAAAATAGACACAAGAAAACACAAGAGAAAAAAAAAACAACAACAAACAGTCCCACGTGTTGCAAAACAAACATGGCCGCTTTACCTCACTACCCGGAATTCGACTGTGAGTCAGAAGCCAAAGCAGCAAGATGGACGAAATACATTGGCAGATTGAGAAACTATTTTATCGCCCACGACATAGAGAGTGATAAAAGACAAAAAGCAATTTTGCTAACGTTTGTTGGTGAGGCGATGAACGACCTCATTGACGAATTGCCAGCCGAACAGACCATACCAGTAGAAAACGAAACTCACTTCGACAAACTCGCCTCGGCCGTACAGGCTCATTTCAACCCCCAAAATAACACGGAATACAACCGGTTTGCATTCCGTAACATCAAAAGCAAACGCTGAGATAAAGTCTCAACTAATAACAGGCTGTTCATCAGATAAGGTCCGGCAAAAGGGCTTAATAAACTCTAACATGCCACTACACGACCTGATAAATTATGCCAGGATGACGGAAACAATAACAGCACACCTACAACAAATGCGTTTAGAGGACGCGACAATACGGACGACTACTGCAGTAGTAAACAAAGTCGCGTACGAGCGACAGACACGTGACAGCCCCCGGCAAATTCAGTGCAGGAATTGCAACGGAAAATACCCACATGAACGAGGACCAACGTCTTGCCCAGCATTCCAGAGCCAATGCACTTATTGCCGGAGATGGGGGCACTTCACCTCTGTCTGTTTTAGTAAAATGAACAACGAGAACAGACAACGTGGAGCAAATCGCCCTCCACGCCCAGAAGCCCAAACCAGTCACCGACCGGTGAACTGCATCGAGGACAACCAGCAAGACTCAACCAGCGGCAGTGACACAGAATATGTGTTTCATACAGGTAAGATGAAAAACCTTCCCTGTTTTGATGTATCTTTTGGCAGTAGCCACCAAATATTCAATGTGTTAGCTGACTCAGGAGCCACTATTAACATTTTGTCTGAGGCAGATTTCAAGTGTTTAAAACCGACACCCTGTCTCCGACCGACAAAAACTGTGATATCTGGATTTGGTGTCAAGCAAACTACTCCAGTTCTAGGTCAATTTAGGACTCTCCTAGAGTTTGGGGGCACCTCCTGCCAAGCTGATATACATGTAATAAAAAGCCCAGAAAAACCTATCATCGGCTGGGAAACATGTGAAAAGCTTAAACTTTTATCAGCAAAAAAGCTCCCAGTTAACCACATCAGCAACTCTGACACACAAATCCCGCAGACAACTCTTAAGCTTCTGGAGGACTATGCAGACCTATTCAATGGCTTAGGTAAACTCAAAGAAAAAAAAGTCCATTTGCACATAAATGAAAATATACCACCCATCGCTCAGAGATACCGCAGAGCCCCCTTTCACGTAAGGAAGGACATAGAAGAGCTAATACAGAAAGACGAGGAACTGGGGGTGATTGAAAAAGCAGAAGGACCGACCCCGTGGGTATCGCCTATTGTGGTGGTACCTAAGAAAGACCAAAGCAAAATCAGAGTTTGCATTGATATGAGAGCGGCAAACAAAGCCATCGAAAGGGAACGTCACCCTACCCCCACACTTGATGAGCTGAAAGCCATTCTATTGGGAGCCAGTGTCTTTAGCAAGTTAGACCTCAATCAGGGCTACAACCAGTTGGAACTAGCTGAAGAGTCCCGATACATTACCACGTTCGCAACACACCTGGGCCTATATAGATACAAAAGACTATTCTTCGGTGTCAACTCCGCCAGTGAAATATTTCAGGAAGAGATTAGCCAAGCACTCGCAGGGATTGAGGGGGCCATCAACATCAGTGATGATATTCTTTGCTTTGGATCGGACCAGCAAGACCATGACCAAAACCTCCAGAAAGTATTTCAACGACTACGCGGAAAAGGCCTAACACTGAATAGCAGCAAATGTCAATACAACAAGAGGTCATTGGAATTCCTCGGACACACATTCGGTAATGACGGCATCAGCCCAAGTAACTTTAAAATAAAAACAATCTTCGAATTACCAGACCCCAAAAACGCATCAGAAGTCAGAAGTTTGTTGGGGATGACTAACTTTTGCGGTGCACAATTCATTCCGGACTACGCAACCCTGACTTATGAACTACGTCAGTTAACAAAAAAAAACATGCAGTGGTCCTGGACCACACTGAATGTTTAAAAAACCTCAAGGAGGCCTTGAGCAAAGCATGCTCACTTGCCTACTTCGATCCTAACAAACACACTGAAATATATACCGATGTCAGTCCTGTAGGCATATCTGCTGTATTATCACAAGACGGGCGGGTAGTACAATTTGCAAGCTGAGCACTATCCACAGTTGAACAAAGATACTCTCAAACAGAGAGGGAGGCACTCGCCATCACGTGGGCATGTGAACACTTTCATATATATATCTCTGGGGCCCCATTTACTGTTCATACAGATCATAAACCCTTAACATCAATCTTCAATAACACTCGCTCCCAACTATCAGCGCGCATCGAACGTTGGGTTTTGAGAACACAACCATACAATATGACTGTCACATACCGACCAGGTCATGACAACCCAGCTGACTACCTCAGCCGCCATCCAATACATCTACCTCCAAGCAACAGGGAGCAGAAAATAGCGGAGGAGTATATAAACTATATTTTCTCAACGTCAACCCCCAAAGCAATGACAATTGATGAAGTTGCAACGGAAACTGCAAAAGACAAGACACTCACTACAGTCATTCAAGCTATTCTCACCAACAAATGGCAAGGTGCCAATGATGGCATAAACAAAGCCACATTTCTTACCCTGCATGACAACCGTGATGAACTATCACTAGCACATGAGGACAGCATCATTCTGAAAGGGCACCGGATAGTGCTACCTGAGACGCTACAAAACAGAGCTGCCAAAATAGCCCATGCCGGTCATCAAGGCGTCGTGAAGTCCATGGCCCTCCTCCGGGAAAAAGTCTGGTTTAAAAACATGCAGCCTTTGGTAGAAGAAAATATCAGGAACTGTCATACCTGTCAGATCAGCACTCACAAAACGGCAAGGGAGCCACAGAAAATGTCCCCGCTACCAGCAGCCCCGTGGACAGAGGTTAGCGCTGACTTTGGACATCTCCAGAATGGGAAATACCTTCTTGTTGTCACAGATGAATACTCACGCTACGTTGTTGTCGATATCCTGGACTCTATCTCAACAAACTCAGTCATACCCCGTTTAGACAAAATATTCGCCGAATTCGGAGTACCAGTATCCCTCAAAACAGACAATGGCCCACCATTCAACAGCTATGATTTCAAAGACTACGCCTCCATCACCGGTTTCAGACACAGGAAGATAACACCTTTATGGCCCCAGGCCAATGCTGAAACAGAACGCTTCATGCGCACTGTAAAAAAATCCATCAAGGCCGCCCTAATCAAAGGTCAAAGCTGGAAGCAGGAGCTATTCAAATTCCTGTTAGATTACCGAACGACACCACACTGCACCACCGGTGTTTCTCCAGCCTCAATCCTATTTGGCCGGACCATAAAAAACCGCCTGCCACACCTAGTTACACCTATAGCTGGAGACCATAGCATTAGGGTACGTGACACCCAAGCCAAGGAAACAATAAAGAAATATGCTGACAGAAAAGCATACGTAAAACCCAATAATCTGAGTGTGGGTGACACCGTCATTGTAAAAAGCGACCACACTTCAAAGGCACACACCCCCTATCAACCTAATCCATTAACCATAACAAAGAAAAAGGGATCCATGATTACTGCATCACACAAGGGCAACCAAATTACAAGAAATGCCAGCTTCTTCAAAAAAATCCCTAAGCCACTAAGAAACTTCACACACGACGTACCTGAATACTCCTCATCTGAAGATGAGGGACATACGCATGTGACAGCATCACCAAAATCTAAAAAAAACACCAGGGACAACACCCTTCAAACCTCAGACGCTCAGGCCGCACAAGACGGTCACCCAAAAGATTTGATTACTAAATGCTACAAATAC
Organism: Sepiola atlantica; assembly: GCA_963556195.1. Taxonomy (NCBI): domain Eukaryota; kingdom Metazoa; phylum Mollusca; class Cephalopoda; order Sepiida; family Sepiolidae; genus Sepiola; species Sepiola atlantica. Next base: position 52,607,950 of record OY744537.1, on the reverse strand, counting down.
CCCTGTACATAATAATGCATAATTATCATTTTCTTTCACTTAGGTTAACAGATGTTTCCCTCGGACTCAGCAACGCAAACACTCCAGTCACATCACGCATGAACAAACTCTTCGATGAATAAAAAAAAACAAAAAAAAAAAGAAAAAAAAACATTGTAATGTCCTTAACAAATAAAGGGAGATTACCGCAGGTGTCACAGGAGTTACGGCCCCTGGGGGACATCCGGTTTTCGCTAGTCGGATATTCACCGAGCACTATCTTTGTTCGTTCGTTTCTCTCTCTCGTTAATCCCCATCCATCTTGCAACCTTGCCATGGTAATAACCGATATCTAGCAGGTATCGGTTACTTACTACTTGGACCATCACATTGGCAACCTTCACATTGTCCCTCCCGTAAGTATCCGATTTCTTTCTGGAAAGAATTCTGACTAGAAAGATATCGAGGAAACCAATGCCAACAATAGAATTATCTGATTCCTAAGATATGAATGAATGATCTCGAATATGCTGCGCCACAATGTATACAGCAGCTAATGAAAATGTATATAGAAAGAATAAAGATCAAAGAAATAAATGTAAAATGTTATAAAGATAAACAAAAAGAATTGTTTTATCGTCTGCCAACAATCGAATGAAACAAAATAAAAAAACAAAAAAACTACTGGAATGTACTTACCAAACAAACAGAAGAGATTCATATTCGTTGCTGTCATAAACACCGGCCAAAGTTTGGCGTGATGTTACAAAGGGTTCAAAGGTCATTGATGACATGGCAATGATGAACAACATCATTCCAACGAGGATACTTCATAACAAAAAGAGAAACAAAAACACACACATAAATATATATAAAGTGTTACAATGTGTAGACATACGTTAACATTTTTATGGTGAAGAAATCCGCAAATTGTGAGTATTAAAGACAGGCTTAGATGTGATGAGCTGAGAGGAAGTTAAATCTGAACAGTATAGGGAGATGTGTGCAGAACAGGAGACTTCATTGGTTTGGTCACATTGAAAGAATTAATGAGAGTTCTTTGGTTAGTAGATGTAGAATAGTTGGCTTAGCATAGTTAGTTGAAAGGGAAAGGTCAAGGAAAACATGAGAGGAAGTGATAAAAATGGACTTGAAAGAAAGAGGGATAAATAAAGACCTGGCCAGTTATTGTTAGTTTGAAAGTCAATTTCTATAAGTCGTCTAACACATGCCAGCACGTAAAACGGGTGTTAAACCGATGATGATGATGATGATGATGATGATGATGATGATGATGATGATGATGATGATGATGATGATGATGATGATGATGATGATGAAGAAGAAGAAGAAGAAGAAGAAGAAGAAACGTTCCGAAATTTGACACATTGTACTTAACTGGAAAAAACAGTTTGTTACACGTGTTTATGAAAATGTTTTAATTATCGATCGTCATTTATTGAACAAAATGGTTACAGTAAATGGATTATGAATGAACTATCAACTGGAACAAGACATTTACTTCAGCACATTATAAGTTTGGAATAGAATTTCTTTTGAATTTTTTCAAAAAACTTCCTGTAAAAAAGAGTATATATTCTAATAGTTCTCTAACTGTCCATCAAGCTCCAGCTCCTGTCCCATCGCCGCAATGTTGCATCCTTGTGCTTGTTTTACAAGTACTTCAATGGAATGTGCTCCGATGAACTTGCTGATATGATGCCCCTTTAACGTAAATACACTCGACCAACCCGACTAGCAACTAAATCTCATCCATTCACTGTGGACGTCCCCAGATGCCGGAGAGCCTTCTACTCCAATAGCTTCTTTCCTCGAGCTGTCAGCCTTTGGAACTTCCTCCCTGCTTACTGCTTCCCCGTCTGTACCGACATGCAGAAATTTAAAACTAATGTGAACAAGCATCTAGCTGCACAGCTCCCAATTAAGGAAGATAATTTTTATTTACATATAACACACACACATGCACGACCTCGAATGACACCGTAATTGACATTGCATTGCCTCGAATGACAGCCAGGGAAATGCGTTGGAACAACCAAGCTGACTCTTGAAGATCCTTCCTAGACGTTGATATCATCCATCTGAAAACAATCTAACAGTCTCAGGGCCAAGAACACTTGACGTTTCCACTGGTTGGAAGATGAATCGGTCAGTGAGTGAGCTGTATTTGTCGTACTTCCTTGTTTGAACAAATATATTTGATTTAAACACATTCTTTAATAGGTTGATTACATGTTCTGTGTAAGCGCCATCAACATGAATGACTGCTTTAAGTAAGGGTCAGAACTGTTGACATATGCGGATTAAGTATATACCTACCTGTAGCTGGTACAGCTTTCATCCTGGGTGAGTTAAACCGGCTTCTTCCGAAAGAGGAAATTTCATGGGAGTATCAAATTCACAAGTGGTCCCCAATCGCATGTAGCGGAGTTCTTGCAGGGAGGTGTTGATGTCCTCCTACATACAGTGCCTGGTATTCCAAAATGGTTAGCATCTGGTAATGACCAGGCTTAACGTTGTTTTTTATTTATTTATTTATCTTTTATTTTTTGTTTTTTTAACATAGTTCACCCAAAACAAGGCAGGCCGCCACTGTAGAGTAAGGGGCTACTGAGAAAAAGGGTGAACGTTTGGGGGAGGTCAACCTAAATTGGGAACTGCGCAGCGAGATGTCTGTTTACTACATTAGTTTTAAATTTCTGCATGTTAGTAATGTCAGGAAAACAGGGATCAGGAGGGAGTTCCAGAGTCCAGCAGCACGAGGAAAGAAGCTTTTGGAGTAGAAAGCTCTTCGGCATCTGGAGACCTCCACAGTGAATGGATGGAATTTGGCAGATTGTCAGGTTTTTTAGTGAATTTACATCGTTGGGGTACCAGAGCAGCAAGCTCATCAGAGCACAGTCCATTGAAGTACTCGTAAAACAGGCACAAGGAAGCAACATTGCGGCAGTAGGACAGGGGCTGGAGCTTGGTGGATAGTGAAGAACCTATCAAGTTGGCGATTCTTTTTTGAACCTTGTATAAGAGGGAGAGACTAGTGGATGATGCATCAGCCCAGACGTGGCAACAATACTCCATGCATGGGCGGATGGTGGCTTTCTAAAGATATAGGATGTCAGGTGTGAGAAGTTTACTGGCATGGTAGAGGGAGCCCACCTTCTTTGCAGCAGCCCTGGCAATGTCTTCAATGTATTTATTCCCATTCATGTTATCGGTGATCTAATAAGAACTGGTGTGTCAACGTGATTACGCCGTATGCGGATCAAGTGGTACTTTTTCATTTCGGACATTACTTTCACTCTGGTAACCTTCTGTGAATCTTTATAGTTTGGGTTATGTTGATGAAAGGGCGAGCAAACAGCATAATCAAAATACCAAAAATTCACAGAATGTCACCATAGTTAAAAGAATGCTTGGAAATTTTATTTTCAATTCGCCATTAAGCAGTGTGAGTTGAGGGAGATAGGTCAACATTTCCTGCTATGAGTCAGCTAGGCGATCCCTACCCCTGCTGGTATCCGTGTCGTGTATCAGCTTGTCTCTCTCTGTCTCTTATTTTTGTCATCATCACCATCGTTGTCATCTGTGTGATGCTGTCATCTGTGTGTTGCCCTGTTGCCTCAGGGTTGGGGACGGCGGTGATGTTAGTAGTATGACCACAAGAAGGACGGAGAATTACCTGCACTGAGAATGCACTGAGAAACCCGGAGGTCAAGGCCATTTCCCTTTTGTTTAAGTTCAGCCCTTTAACGTCTTTTTCGAGTCAGTACCGGTTAGAACAGAATCCAGCGAGGTTGTGTTTTGGCTTGTCTCCGTCGTAAGATGTGTACGACGTTAAAACTTCTTCATTTACAAGGAAAATGTCCTTCGGAATAAAGGTTTATTTGTGTCAGGACAGAGCGTCCTTTTAAAAAATTATCTGAAGAAGCCAGAGGCTTTATGTAGTAAGGACAGAGCGTCCTTACTAAAAAAGAAAAAGAAGAATTCCAGACATACAGCTCCAAGAAGAAAGTCTGTTGTCGGATCCCGTCATTTTGAAGAGCGACAATTATCCTTTGAAAAGATATTTTATTTGCTGTTTTGGGGCGAAAAAACCCAAAGACTTTGACACTATGTGGGTTTTATTTAAAAGAAATTTGGTCTGGAACGACCGCTTAAAAAATGTCGAAGGACTGAAGAGAAGGACATTTGAATCCCTTCTAAGGACAGTTTTTTTTTATTGTATTGGTTTAATTCTTCTTTTCAGCCCTTTCAAGAAAGACATTTTTTTTAATGTATTTGGTGGAAAAGCGATACCACGTTTTTATCGCCACTTTTTGTTATTGCTTGAGGTGATAACCATTGTTTTAGAACAAATCTTTCGGTCCTTTCTGGTATTTTTCGGGTGTCGTTTGAGACTATAATATTTGTTGGAAAAACTTTTTTCTATTATCGTCCGAAACGGCAAGCCCCCCCCCCCCCCCCCCCCGTTTTAAAGAATAGTCTCTTGAGTAGAGACTCCATTGGTTTTTGTGTATTTTTCAGCTCAAGCTAATTCCGATTTTATTGTGCTATTTTTTATTGTAACTTCCTGTAATTTCCATTGTTACCCTGGGTTAACTTGTTTAATCCTGCTTTGGGAAACAAAAGCAGAAACTAGCCCCTTTTTGTCTTATCAATAAACTGTATTGAATTGCATTTCTGGGTATTTTTTCTTTATTTTCTCCTTTTTATATCTTTATTGATTCCCACCCTTTTAATTCATGGTAACAACAGACAGATTTTGGTAACGTCCCCAAGATTTTCGTCAAATGTCTTATCTGTGGAACACATTACCATGAATTGGCTCACTACATACTACAACATGATCATCTTCAAATCAATGTCAAAAAATACTTGTTATAAACCATTCCCATAAGTCATCAAATGTGTTCATTCTATTCATCATTTTCAATCCTCTCATAATATTCTTCATCATTCAACTGACAATCACTCCATATCATTAACCCCAATACTTGGGTGACTTTTGGTCTTGATAAGTGGTGACTCATCATTTTTACAAATAATGAATAAGAACCAGATTAAAGCATTCACCCAATCATTTTATTGAAAATAATATTATTGTAAGATTAAATTAATTGTAAATTAATGAACATAATTTGTTTATTTACAGGCTGTTCTTCTACTTTGGCGGCCATTATCAGCTGAGAACATTTAAGTCTTCCATTGGTTGGTCTTTATTTTCTTTTGATAATGTTCGGCTACGAGGTAAGTAGTAGTAGTAGTAGTAGTAGTAGTATTGATGAAAAAAAACTGTTATTGAATGTCTTTTAAAAAAAATCCTCTTTATTATCGATAATAACACCTAACTTCCCTGGCTTTAAGACTGGGATCAAAGTCTTCTAGAAAGGAATTCTACAGGTGATTAGTGAGGGGGGTCGGGCTGCTGACGATCTGGCGGTTGGAGTGGTAGGAGGAAAGACTAAGCTCCGAATAGAGTTAGGCGCCAGATACGAATCATCTCAACAACTCTGAGTTCTTTTTGGCGATTATCCCTTAATGCCATACAATACAGTTCCGAAATAGAGGAATCTCCAGAGTGTCCCCCGCTGCGATACGCTCGAAGAAGAAGAGCCTAAGCACAGCTTTCTTCGAATGCCACAAACTCTGGCGATTCTGGAGGCATGCCAATGAGGTAACGGCTTATATCTATCCCGAGCAGCCTAATAGAAATCCTCTAAGATGCGCACTTCCTACTTTCAGTTTTTGTCCTCGGCCTCTCCCAAATTGCATTTATGTTAGAAGGACACCACTTATTCCACAAACTCCATCCCCGTTTTTTCTCCCACTTAGATCTCACTTCCATTTAGAGAACGACCTGAGTGTTTTCGGTTCTGAACAAACGGGAAAACAGTGAGCGGGCTATTATTTAGAAAGGGTTGGGAGGGTCTTACTAGCCAAACTTTTTGCTTTTTATTCTGCCCCACTCCCCGTTTTTTTTTACCAATGAAATCTTTGTATATATGTATATTTATAAAAAAATAAAATTTCCAACAAATTTGGGGTCATCAGTGTAAACATGGTATTGTGGTGACTGAGATGATTCTAGTTAAGAGTAGGATAGACACTTTTAACACTTTACACCAAGGATGATGAACGACACTTAATAGCCCCACACTTTTGATGGCCTTGTGCCTAATTGGGTTTAAATGTAAATTTTTGATATCTAATTCAAAGTGCATTATCTGTTCTGTTCTTGTGTCAGTGCAGGAGAAATCTTTCTTGACTAGGGCAATTTTTATTTTTGTCCTATCCAGAGTGTCCTTTTTGGGGGAGTTGGATATCCCCTGCATAAAAAAAAAATCGTGGGGAGGTAATTAAATAGCACCAAATTTTCAAGTTATAAACAATAGTCATTTTTTAAATTTTTTGTTCAATTTTTAGCAGGGGGATTCAGTTTTCTATGTAAATCTAACATGAAATCGTCTCCGTACATGACTTTTCCATCTGTCTTTATCCAATATGACCACGTTTACAAATATCTTTTCGAAATTTCGACCGGTGGTGGTGGGAGGGGGGGGGGGTCATTTTATGTTTAACCTACGTAGAAAACTGAATCCCTTTAAAATAAAACGGCAAGAGTTTCTATAAAAACTGTTAATAATATAAGGACGGACAATGAAAGTAAAAGTATTTTTTTACCAAAAAATAAATTTTACCTCTGGGTTGAAAAAAAGAAATCCAGAGAATTACTTGATCTTAATGACATTTTGAGTATTTATTAGTGATAATAAAAGGTGGTGTTTCCTGGAGTCTGGGTGACAACATGTCTTCCCAGATTTCCAGTACTCTCAACCTCTTTCGATAACTATAGCAAATGACTTTGCATTATTGCAACAGCCGCTTGCCATTGATTTCTCACTGGCAACGACCTTTGGTCTTCTGTGGGAATTGGGTGCCAATAAGCCTCTCCAAGGTTCCAGTACTCTCCGCACTAATCCAATGAAGGTTTGGTTAGTTCTCTCCCTCTTCAGTCTTTCCATCCTCCTCGACCCTTCACAATTATTTTGTGTGGTATCCGAGGCTGATGCATTTTTATTGGAAGGGGGGGGGCACAGTTTATAACCCTTCTCGCAATTTCAGCTCCCTTGGGTTCATGTGGTGTTCCTACCATGTTTTTAATTTACTTCTGTTGCAATTTTCATGTGGCTGGTTAGTGTTCGTCGTTCATGTGGGTTGGTTTCCGCATTCAAATATTTTCCTTAAGATTTCAGCTCTTTTCATCATTACCATCCATTGTATAGTCCCAGTCTTCCCTTTGATTACAATTTCTTCTAGACTTTGTTCCCATTTTTTTTCAGGACTGTTCCTAGTCCTCCTATGATTATTGGTATTATCTTGACTTTCTTCATGTTCCATATTCTTTTCAGTTCTCTTGCAACCTACGTGTTTTGCTTCGTTTTTCTGTCCCTTTGATTTTTACCCTGTGAACTTCTGGGACAGCAAAATCTACAATTTGGAAGTTTCTTTCCTTCTTTCTAACTTTATGATGTCCGGTTTCTGTGCTTCAATGAGTTTATCTGTTTGTACCTCCATGTCCCAGAGGATTTTGTGATTTTCCTTTTCCAGTACTGGGTCTATACCATTTGTCTGCATATTCAAAATGCAGTCGTTTGCATAGTTCCCAGTGTACTGCTGTTCCCACGCAGTCGTTGTTTTTTTTTGTTTTTATTATTATTATTATTATTATTATTATTATTATTATTATTATTATTATTATTATTATTATTATTATTGTGTGAGAACTCCTAGTGAGTATGTTGCATAATCAATGAAAATTATTCGGCTCGAAAGGTCTCTTTAGCCACGCTTCTCGAAACCCAAATCTTACAAAAAGTCTAGAAGCGTTTTCAAACTTTTTTAACACTCATTTTCAAGGCATTTTTAAGCCTTTAAACTGACAGGCCTTTTAAACATTACTTTTTAAACACTTCTCGTTAAGCATTCCCCTCATTTAAACCCTGTTCTTTTTATACATTGTCCTTTTTAACAACTTTTCTTTAAACATTGTATCTCAAACAACTTATTCCAAACACTTTTCCTTTTAAACATAGTTCTCTTTTTAACATCGTACACGTTTTCTTTCCGTTTTAACTCTTTCAGTTTATCAGATTAGGACCCAAAAATGTTCAATATGAAAAGTTACCTTACAGTTTTTTTCGCCATCTGTTCCAGCGGTTTCATTGAGTCTCTCGCCGTGATCGATTCTGGTGCTCTTTGATCTGTGGATAAACTTTGTTTCCAGGCAGGAGACAAATGCGGAGAGAGTTTTTCTCAGAGAGAGATTCGATTCTTTTATTCGACGTCTTGGTTGTGTGTGTGGGGGGGTATCCATTCGTTTCTGCCATGCGTCTCATTCATACCTCTTGTGTGGTGCGACGGGGATCTCTGCTGGATCTCATTCGAGATCCAGGCCATTACAACGAGCGACTATATTTTTGTATTAACGCTCCGACCTTCTAAAATGTTCTCTTCTCTAATTCCCCTTTTTCATTCGAAGACCACACAGAGAAGTCGACCATTCGGCTCGCTTCCAAAACCCAGACTCTTTCAAAAACTCTCGTTTTTGATCAAAACAACTGACGTAAGATACACTTCCCCGGGTCGTCCAATCAGACACGACATTCACAATCGAACCACATCTGACCTTTTCTGACCGAGATTTCCTGTGTCGGCGTCGAATTTGTAACTTTCTTATGGTCTGACACAAATATAATTGACTCATAACGGTCCCCTTCGGTGCATGTCAGCTTGACCCGCACTCATTGTCTCATTTGACCCCATTATTTTTATGTGTACTTGTTATATTATGGATGGGGCCCCAGATCTCCAGATACGGTTAAGTTATATTATTATTATTATTATTATTATTATTATTATTATTATTATTATTATTATTATTATTATTATTATTATTATTATTATTATTATTATTATGTGTACTCAATAGGAGTTCTTACACAGGTCATCATCAATGATTGCTCACTGATAATCACCGGTGGTGATTCCTGGAGTCTGAGTGACAACAAGTCTCCCCAGGTTTCAAATACTCTCAACCTCTTTCGAGAACTATTGGAAATGACTTTGCGTTATCACAACAGACGCTTACCATTGATTTCTCGCTGGCAATGACCATTGGTCTTCTCTGGGATTTGATGGCAATAAGCCTCCCCAAGGTCCCAGTTTTCTACGCACTCTTCCAATGGAGGTCTGGTTAGTGCTTTCACGCTTCGGTTCTTCCATCCTCCTTGAAATTTCTTGTATTTTCTGTTTCTTTTGTTTCATGTGGTGGTGTTCTTTTTGTGTTTTTGTTTTCTTCCTATTGCAACTTCCATATGACTGGTTAGCATTCGAAGATTATGTGAGTTGGTTTTGGCATTCAAGGATTTTCCTTAAGATTTCAGCTGTTTTCATCATTGCTGTCTGTTGTATGGTTTCAGTCTTCCCTTTGATTCCAATTTCTCCCAGTCTTTTTTCCAAGTTTTTCGGGATTGTTTCTAGTACTTCTACGATTATTGGTATTATATTGACTTTCTTCATACTCCATATCCCTTTCAATTCTCTGGCGATTTCTGTGTATTTGCTTCGTTTTTCTGTCTCCTTGATCTTAACCCTGTGGTCTTCTCGTATAGCAAATCTACGATTTGGCAGGATTTTTCCTTCTTGTAGATTATTATGACATCCGGTCTCCTAGCTTGTATGAGTTTATCTGTTTTCACCGCCATATCCCAGAGGATTTTGTGATTTTAATTTTCTGGTTTTTGTTTCTACCATTCGTATGCGTGTTCGAAATGCAGTCGTTTGCATAGTTCCCAGTGTACTACTTTTCCCATACAGTCATGTCTGTTCTCATATTTTTTGGCCTAGTTTGCTGCATTCACTTACTATTATTATTATTATTATTATTATTATTATTATTATTATTATTATTATTATTATTAGCAAGGCTACCCGAATTAATGAATTAATGAATTAAATCTTCCTTAAGCAACAAATAAACACATCTCTCTCTCTCCTGAATCTGAAAATAAACCATAAATAAAGTAACAATAATATTAAGAAAAAGGGAATATTTTTTTTGTATTTATTAAAAAGGAAAGAAATTATTTCCTTTATTCTTCATTATCAGTTATTAAAATTAAGCCTGCTCTTCTTTGCTCATAAACATTAATTTGCATACGTGCTTATTGAAGCGAGCTGAACACACATAAGTTCACTATTATTATTATTATTATTATTATTATTATTATTATTATTATTATTATTATCATTATCATTATCATTATCATTATTATAGAAATATAAGGTCCAACTGGCCTCTTTAGGACGGAAACTCGACCGAGCCACTTTCTTCATGAGTTCTATTATTGGTATCGGAAATGTATGGAGATTTCCCATGATGCTTGCCGTTTATGGAAGGAAAGGTAAAAATCTTATTTTTTATTGTTTTTTGATATATGAACGTTTTTCAGAGAATTGACATTTTCTATGCATCATTTTCGTCTGACAACAACGAAATTTGTTTTTATTTTGTTTCTTTGAATCGAATATTGACTTATTACACTTTTTTTACTTTGTTTTGTTTTACGGCATATAAGTTGGATTTTTTTTTGGGGGGGGGTCGAATTATTTCATGCGAAATGCAGTCTTTTTGGTAAAAGTGTTCATGCTTCGTATCCTTAACATCTTCAAATATTTATTCATGAAGTTTGCTTTAACTAGTTCTTTGATGATATAATTTTATGCGTGTACCACTGGATGAGGCTTCATGTTATACCCAGGACAGATTCTATTTAACTCACAGGTGGGACCTTGACAGGTACTGCCACAACTCTGAGTCAGAATGTACCTGGGAGTAATGGCAATTCAGGAGTGACTCCACATCAGCCAAAGCTCCCACTATCAGGCTGTTTTAAGGGGATGATTTTGAAAATCCTATATATTAACAAAATCGAGCCACATTTTGTTAAGTAAATTATTCAGGAGTAGTAGAAAGTTGACTTTGGATTTATTTTCGGCAGCCTCGTAACTCTCGCTTCCCTTATTTTGTCCTTTCGTCCTCACATTTCATCAGCGATGTTTCTGACAGAGGGGGAAGAATTGCTGTTTCCTGGGTCTGAATCTATCCATCTTAACACTTATCGTTGGCTAGTTTCTTTTTACCTTGAAGTGGTAATTTTATTTTTAGCTTCTTACATCAAATGGCTTCATGCCTTGTCTGGAGCGATTTCCATAAATATATATATATATATGACTGTTTTTTATTCAAAAATGTACAAAGTCTGCTACACTGGCATGTCGATGTTATCGATCTACAGCTATTAAGCGCTAAGTTCTCATCAGGCAGAAGTTTTTTTTTGTGATCCAACCCAGTCGGTGAAATCCAGGAAGAATGGAGCTTAGTGAAAAGAAGGAGGAATAATAGTCATGTGACCAACTTAAAAAAAAAAATTGCTGTTGGAAAAGTTTAATTTTACAATAATTCGTATTTTTAAAACCTTCTGCCTGATGAGATCTCAGCTTTTGATAGCTGTAGATCGATAACATCGACATGCCAGTGTAACAGACTTTGTACATGTTTGAATAAAAAAAACATTCATAATACAGCTCTATATTTTTATTGAGCACTCTTTATAAGCCCGGTTTGATTCCCTTTAGATTTCTACCCTGTGGATTTTTATACTACCTGGATTACTATATATATATATATATATATATATATATATATATATATATATATATATATATATATATATATATATATATATTCCAGTTTAAAGTTTAAAAATTTAGTTTATTCAAATAAAACAAAACTTTTCTTGTGAAAATATTTTTATTTCATTGATTCTCTTCTTCTTCAAAAAAAATAAATTGCATAAAAATAAACATACGGTGAGTGTTTTTCCTTCATTATTTTTTTCTGTAGAATATCTGGCTTGTTTTGATTTCATGCCGGTTTGTTTTGACTCGTTTTTTTCCCGCTGTTTACATATTTCTGCGTCTGGTTCAAAAGCTGTACCAGTACCGAAATTATTTACCTCTTGAGACAAGATGGTGTTATATAGCAAAAACACCACCAAGAGAGAGAGAGAGAGAGAGAGAGAGAAAGAGAGAGAGAGGGGGGGGGGGACAGATAGATAGATAGATAGATAGATAGATAGATAGATAGATAGATAGATAGATAGATCACACCATAAATGGCAGAATGTAAATTTAATTTCTTAAAGCCGTCTATGTAAAACGGACATTAAACTAATAATAATGATGATGATGATGATGATGATGATGATGATGATGATGATGATGATGATGATGATGATGATGATGATGATGATGATGATGATGATGATGATGATGATGATGATGATGATGATGATGATGATGATGATGATGATGATGATGATGATGATGATGATGATGATGATGATGATGATGATGATGATGATGATGATGATGATGATGATGATGATGATGCTGCTGCTGCAAAGGGGAGATAATCCTTGTGTGAACTTACTGATTGAATGTTACATACAAACTGATATGGTTATTTCCTCAGTCCTAGAAAGAACTCCTCTCAGGCAGTACCTCCCACATTATACAAACAGAGGACACAGATTCATTGCTTGTCGCCTGATATACGCTCACTTGTAAGGAAATACTGAGAGGACTGAGGAAACTTTTACAAATATTTTTTTCCGGCTACATTAACCCATTACCACACATGGTCTTTTTGTAATTTTCAGAGAGATCTATATTTAGTCATAAAGATTGGAATGTCTTTTAAATATTGCACCTACTGTCTGATGTATATTGGCAACATTGATGTCTCAGTTTTTCAGTACACTGTGAAAATCTAGAGTGGAAGGATAAAGTCAGGTAAATCTTTGAAAGTAATTTTAGTATCAAATAATATTGTTTAGTTTTTGATGTGTGATTGGTTAGATGATTGGTTAGATGATTGGTTAGATGATTGGTTAGATGATTGGTTAGAGGATTGGTTAGATGATTGGTTAGATGATTGGTTAGATGATTGGTTAGATGATTGGTTAGATGATTGGTTAGGAAGAAATTCAGGAAGAAGAACGTAACTTGGTAAAGTTCACTGTGTCTTGCCGCATCTGACTGAAATAGAAGATTGAACAAGAAAAGAGGTCACCATCTTCTATAAATAAGACCAACATCTCCACTACTAAATAGGTATCAACTTTTATTCAAAGGAACACTGTAATATAACGAGAATTGTTTGGTAGGCTGGCTTTTGTCGATAAACGAATGCTGCATCCTGGAGCTCCATTCTAGCAGGTCGCTTGTGGTGAAACGACGAGAACAGGATAACACATCCTATGATGATGCGATCAAAACTGGAGCTGATTTGAATCGTATTTTTGGTGCCAAGCCTCGTTGATGTGCATTGATTTCGAATGTGCACCTTTGTATCCTAATTGCCACACAGTTATAAGTCTAGGCGTGAGTGCAACTCAATCTAATGCATGATATTTTGCATACATTTAAACAAAATAGGTCTCTCATGTAACTGCTACAATTGTATTTAGAAAAATCTTTGGTATTAAATTTGGGTACTAATGGGTTAAGTTCGACCATATGTAAAATTCAGCCAGACAAGTAAGTACAAATAATTGGTCCAGCTGTCGTTATTATGTATTGAGTTATAAATGAAGACGAGAAATCTAAAAATTTAATTTGTTTTTCAGGTGGTCTCATATTTATTTTGGTGTGGCTATTGCTTACATTCATTTGGTCTTCTCCAATAATAATTTTGGAATGTGCCCTCGCACGATACACAACAGAAGGTGTCCTGGGATCTTTCCGACACTTATTTGGAAGCAGGTTTCTATGGATGGCAGCCTGGATCTGTCTTGTTCTGTTTTTTATAACGTATGTATCATTTTTTTTTTTAAATGCCAACGCTGAATATTTATGTATTAAATATGTTAGCACTGAAAACTCAAAGAGTAGCAATACCACCACAATACTCAACTCGCCCCCTAATCAGTCTCTTCTGATAGATTGTGTTGTGATGGGATACCAGACTCCCCTCAGTCACTAAATAAGTGAACTAGTCTGGACAATAAATACGAAAGCGAACAGTTGTATGGGCATTCGATTGTATTCTATTAAATCCTATTAGATTACCTGTAGTTACTATTGTTTGTGCAAGATATATACGTTGGAATAAACCATACTATTTTAATTATTTTGTTATTTATAACTACTTACCAAGTTATACCATATTTTTAAATCAGTCCTTCAAAAATGTCATGTCGACAGCCTGGGGAACTTTATGTGCTGATACACAACAAGGTTAACGATAAACGACTGTTTGCAGTCCGGATGTATTTTGGGGTACTATTAGTTCGGGTTGTGGTGCGGAGGTGTCTATATTATCTACTATCTCGACCCTGTCTTTTATCATTCGATTCCTCGGCCTTTTGGCTAAGATCAAAGTGTAGTATCTGTTCCGATGGATACTGCACGCCTGTCCTGTGCAGTTCTAGGAGGTCCACCCTCCCAGGCTTCGCCTCCCCTCTTTGGGGAGGAGTAAGTTTATTGCTTACTGTCTGAGGCGCCCCTACCGGGGAATGCCGACGGGGCTGCCCAGGCAATTTTTAAATGGCCAGAGTGCTCACCTCTCGAGCGCTGGCTTTTAACCCCACTTTCTCGACCCAAGCTGTGGTCATATCTTACTTGTGGGAGTAAGATAAAACTGGCCTTGTGCCTAACTCCGGGAGGAGTAAATAAATATCATTCGATTCTGTCCTCAGACTCAGTCCCTCGACTACCTACCCTCAAAGGTATAAAATGAATGTGGATCCTAACTCTAAAACATTCCAACCTGCAAAACAAGGCCCTATAATTGTAGGCGTTGATGCTGAATCTTCTCGTATTTTTGAGGATTTTCGATAAGCAGGAAGTTCTGCTCACTTTTCGTTCTCTTCCAGACAAAAGGATTTTGTGTACATTTTCGTCTAGCTTCTAGTTGTATTAACATCCTGATAATAATATTACAGTAATCTTGACTTCTTCAATTGGAAGATGTCAAAACCGAAAATATTTGAAAACAATCGAAAAAATAATACAAAGATGAAAACTGTATGAAAATAGAGCTTACACGACTGAAGTTATGGACCAAGAAAAAAGGTTCATTTTATTTTAAAGTTAAGCTCAATCCTCCTAGTATACGTGTTGTCATAATCTCTCTCTCTATATATATACAAAACTCAATTTGTGTGTGTGATGTTTGTGTGTTCCCTATAGAAAGAAAGGTTAGAGAATCTACATAAAATCTAAAAGTGTATTTTTATGTAAAATTTACGGGGGAAAGACAATAGAAGTGCATCCCTAAGGGGGCTATGAGAGCATAACCTCCTTAAAATTTCAAATGTATCCTATTTTTATGAAATTTAAATCATCTGTATAAAATTTTCTCAAGAAGACAATGGAATTGATCCCAAATCTCTAAGTGCACCCCTGAGGGGGCTAGGGGGGGGGGGGGCATAACACCCTTAAAACTTCAAATATATCTTATTTTGCTTAAATTTATATCAAATGTAAAAATTCTCTGGGGAAGACAATGGAAGTAGTCCCAAATCTCTAAGCGCCCTCCTAACCTAAGGGAGCTATGGAAGCTGAACCTCCTTTAAAACTTTAAATATATCTATTTTGCTTAAATTTATATCATATGTAAAAATTCTCTGGGGAAGACAATGGAAGTGGTCCCAAAACTCT
The DNA here is from genome assembly GCA_963556195.1 of Sepiola atlantica. Taxonomy (NCBI): domain Eukaryota; kingdom Metazoa; phylum Mollusca; class Cephalopoda; order Sepiida; family Sepiolidae; genus Sepiola; species Sepiola atlantica. Next base: position 52,592,164 of record OY744537.1, on the reverse strand, counting down.
GTTACCTTCTATGTGCCGAATATCTACATGCGTCCACCTCTAAGTGACCCATGAGGACAGAACCCACTTAAAACTTCAAATATGTATATCTGGTTTTAATAAAACTTAAACCATATGTATAAGACACTAATTCAGAGAGTTTTCCAACGTTTCAGCTTTTTTCTGACTATAATATAGTCAGGGCAAAACGGAGGGAGGGGGGGGGGGTCAGTAGTCAGTAAAAACCCCAAAAGTAATGTGATGTTATGAACATAGTGAAAAAGTACATAGCAGTGATCATCATTCGATCCCGAGCAACGTCGGGTCTTCCTGCTAGTTTTATTATAAGGATTTCAATTTGTTTTGTTACTTTTATTTTCTCCTAAACAAAGCATATTGCCACTGAGATTTAAGGAGCTACTGTAATTAGGGGATAGAATTATAGGGGACATCCTAAGTGGGGAGTTGAGCAGCAAGATGTTTGTTCACATTACATTTAAATTTCTGCATGTTTGTACAGTCAAGGAAACAGGGAGCAAGGAACGAATTACAAAGGCAAGTGGTCCGAGGAAAGAAGCTATTAAAGTAAAATATTTTCGGCATCTGGAGACCTTTACAGTGAAGGGGTGAGATTTTGCTGCTAGTCAGGTTGGTCGGGGGTATTTACACTGAGAGGGTACAAGTGCAGTAAGTTCATCTGAGCACCTTCAGTGGGGTACTTGTAAAACAAGCACAGGGATAGAACATTGTGGTGATGGGACAGGGGCTGGAGTTTGGAGGTGGAACCTATTAGGTTAGAGACTCTTTTTTTTTAACCCTCATTCATTCATATCGTATGAATCAGATGATTCTATTGTTGCCATTGGTTTCCCCGATATCTTTCTAGTTAGAATTCTTTCTAGAAAGACATCGAGTAATTACAGGAGGGACCACGTGAAGGTTGCCAGCATCCCAAGTGAAAGCGTTTCTGTGGAACGAACTGGATTCGAACTTAGCACACCAGGTTGTCAGTCCATGTCGTTAACCACTTAGCCATCGTCATCTCCCTTTTGCACCCTGCCCAAGAAGGAAAGACGAGTCAAAACCAAAAATATTTAAAGCAATCAGATATAATATGAATGTCTCCATATAAGTTAAATGCACATGGTGTCACAGTATACTAGTATTATGTCATATGACTTCTCATGGGATCAAGAGGGTGCTCACAAAGAAACACTTTCTGAGATACACACAGCATTCTGTGAGTAGGGACCCAAATATATGAGATTGCCCACGAGAAGAACTGATACTCAAAGACTTTTTCGAGTAACAGTCACGTGACTGCCAGGAAGCCAAGAGGGTTCTAAGCACAAAGGAAAATTTATTCGGTTACACGCAGCATTGTGTGAGTAGGGTTCCAAAAGAATGTAACTGTTCTCAAAAAGAACTAATACTGAAAGAGAATTAATATTTCCCTTATTTTGTCCTTTAGCCCTCACATTCCATGTGCGAAGTTTCTGACAAAGGGGGAAGAATTGCTGTTTTCTGAGTCGGAATTTATCCATCTAACACTTATCGTTGGCTAGTTTTTGACCTTGAAGTGGTAATTTTTTTTTTAACTCCTTACATCAAGTGGCTTCATGCCTTGTCTGGAGCGATTACCATGGAAAAAAAAAGATTTTTTTTTCAGTAAACGATGATGTGACCTTCTATGAGATCAATCACGTGATCAACACATCCTCTAGCATTTCAGCCAATTATCTCCCCAATTGTACTCCTATATTATGAACCCGTGTTAGGAGACCTATTCTAACTAGTTGATTCTAAAAGTGTGTTGACTTTTTTTGCAGGTCTTACTATTGTGTTGTGATTGGATGGAGTATGTATTACTTCAGTTATTTCTTGATCAACCCTTTACCGACTGCCATGGAGGAGAGTCACAGAATTTTCGAATATTTCACAACGGTAAGAAAACAGAACCCAACAATTTTCTATCCTAGTTATCCCTCTGCTGGGGAGGTAGTGTAATTGATAGAATCGCAGAATGTGAGCTGGCCATGCTGTGTTCAAATTCAGTTGGAGCTGTAAAACTCATTTTCACTGATACTCTTAGGTAACATGTGAATCCATCTCGACTATCATCAGTAGACTAGACTGTGAAGCCTTGGTTGAGAATTAGTCAGCAAATAATACCTACAACCAAGTAAGTCTCTGACATGTACTATATTGTGCACATGTACAATAATCACTTACCTGTAGCAGAGTGTGGACCCTGTTCTTCACAATACATAACCCACAATAATCAAATTCTTCTGTCGAATTTATCTGATTCATTGTTGACACTCATTAGTTTAAGCGATGAGAGAGTCCATTTAATATATAAAGAGACATGTTTTCCCTTGTACGGTTGACGGGTATAGCTTCATAAGCTACATGAAAAAATGTTTTGTAATTTCTTCCTAAATTTCTTAGGTACAAAACAAATTTTGTTTACAGTCACATTTACCGATTTTTAAATTTAGTCCTGCTCAAATTTTTCTCTTTGCTTGCACATTTTCAGTGGAGGGTGGCAGTATTTTCACTCCCTGTCTGGTATCTACTGCGACTCTACTCATGGTCACCACTGCAAAACATCATTCGCTCTGCACTGGTCTCACACTCGATCACCAATCGGTTAATATCTTTACACTCGTTCACTGCAGAACAATAACAATTTGTTTTAAAATAATATGTAGACCGTTTAAAATATTCTGTGCATGTGTAATACTCATGGATTTAGTATAGTGCATTTGAGAGAGAGGGAAAGAGAGCGAGAGGGGAGAGAGGGAAAGAAAACCAGACAAATAGAAATATATAACCAGTTTTGAAGATTACTTTGGTTAGGTCACTCATATCATAGCAGCAGATTGACCGTTTATACTTAAATTATAATTATTTATAAATAAATGTCAGCATCTTGTTATATTGGTTGGCTTCTGCACTCGAGGATTTTTCTTAATATTTGAGCTGTTTTCGTGAATGTCGTGCATGTTAAGGTTGATTCCAATTTCTTCTAGTCATTTTTCCAGTGTTTTTAGAATTGCTCCTAGTTCTCCTCCAATTAGAGGCATCTAAGTAGTTTTATTCATGTTCCATATTCGTTTAAGCTATCTGGCAATTATCGTTATTCTCATAGTAAGTGCTCGACTGAGCTCTAATCTAGGGTTGCCTCTTGTAAAACATTCACAAGAAAAAAACTCGTCTAGCTACAACCACTGTAAATAATTTACCTTTCTTCCGCTGTCTACCTAAAACAAAACGGAATTTCTATGACCAAAGTTTATTTCCAAGAACTTTTCGTCTGTGGAACAGAGTACCATGGAGCTGCTTCTCAGCAGACTACAACATGGTTGTTTTCAATTCTTGTTGAGCCGTCCACTTAGATAATGAAATTCTGCCCAGTTTCAACCATCATTACCAATCATCACGATGTTGTCTCACCATCCACCTGATAAAGTCATTAACCCTAATCCTTGAGTGGCGTTTTGGTCTTGATAAGTGATGACCCATTCGTACATACGATCTTTTTAATTTCCATGTATTTGTTTAGCTTTTCTGCCTCCCTGATTTCACCCTGTGAATTGCTGGGACGACAAAATCTATTACTTAGAAGGTTTTTTTCTTCTTGTTGAGTCTTTGACGAGTTTGCCCGTTTGTATTTCTATTTATCAGAGGATTTTATACCTTTCCTTTTCCAATACTTGTTTGTGTCTGTAGCAGTCATTTGTCCATCTCTGAAATTTGAGTCACAATAAGCCTCTTCCAGATACCAGTACTCTCTATACCGTCCTAGTCAAGGTTTGGGTGGTGCTGTCCCTCCTCGACTTTTCCATCCTTTTATCCCCTTCAAAGCCCCTGAATGCGGTACCAATCGATTTTGTTACCATTTGGGGGAGTCAGATTATTGCTATAAGTTATCACATGTGTCATGACCAGAGATCACCTATTAGCAAAAAAATAAGTTGTGTTCCCTAGAGTCTGAGTGACAGTATGTCTCCCAAGATTTCCAGTATTCCCTGCTTCTTTCGATCATTGTCGTAGATTTGCTTGCGTTCTTGCACGGCTGTCTACTACTGATGGCTCGCTGGTAAACGGCTGTTGCTTTCTCTGGAATTTGAGTGATAGTAAACCTTCTCAGGATTCCAGTACTCTCAATGCCCTTCCATTAGAGGTTTGGATGGTGATCTCTCTCCTCGATCATTCCATTCTCCTGGACTTTTCGTTGCCGTTTTGTGTGGTACCAACCGATGTTGGTGCTACCGTGCTTTTACCTCTCCCAGAGGGACGTTATGTTTTCAGTCAAGTTTGTTTGTTTGTTTTTATTCATCCTAGCATCCACATCGCTCGATAAATCATCACTAAACTTGGTCCAAATATCCGTTATGGTCTAATTTAGAACTCATTTAATTTTGGGAAATCTAGGTCAAAGATCAAGGTCATGGTTACGAAAAAGGTGAAAGTCACACTTTTGGCAATAACTTGGGTTTTCTTCATCGTAGAAACTCAATACTACTTGACCCATATTGTATGACCTTGAGTTTGACTTTGAAAAATTAGGTCATAGTCGAAGTATGGAGTCATCTCTTAGTTCCTATTACTCTCAGGTCCATTCTGACCAGCATGGCTAAATAGATTTTATCAATTTGAGACTATTTATTTACAAAATCTACAAACCATTTGTATATACAATAGAATCTATCAAATATTTGAAAATATCATGAATTTAAAGAATAAAATCTTTTACAAAAATGACTGGATTTAGCATTAAATGGCCCTAAAAGGTTTGATATGCCGTAAAACAAAACCTTTTCCCATTAATAAATAACTCTCATCACAAAAAACTCATTTGCAAATGGATCGGGAAAAAAAATGTTTTGCATTAAAGAAGTCATTTTTTTTTTTTTTTACTAATTCAGCATTCTTTTTATTACCAGTAAAAAGTCGTAGATGTTCTACAAAACTCGTAAACTTCTCTGACATTTGCCAATAAGTTTGTTTTCTTATTCTTAAGTTGTACCATTTTATTATTTCTATCTCCCCTCTGCTTCTTTCTATTCCTACAGTCAAACTGGTGCTTCCTGACCCAGGGATTATGCATCTTATTGGCCGCCGTCTCCGTTCTATCCGGATACAAACTGATCGAGAAGGCCAATCGGATTCTCGTCCCACTTTTTCTCTTCACTCTCTTGTATGGATTCTTTACAGCCTTGTTCCAAAGCCACGCTAACCTCGGAATACAATTAATGTTCAAGCCAGACTGGGGTAAGTCTTTGATCAGTTTTGTTTGAAGTTTTAACAACATGCACACATATACGCAATCCACCAAGTTTAATTTAATTCTATACGGTCGCCAAAAAGTGGCGCTACTAATTTAAAAAAAATAATTTCTTTAATATATTAACCAGTAAACCCTTGGAATTGTTTTGTGATAAGGTTGATAAATGTAAATCACTTCATAAACCTTTTTTTGGCCATAGGAGTTGTAGAACCTTTTTCAACTAGCAGCAACAAACGAAGATCTTTTTGTAAAAATTTAAATTGAAAGATAAAAGTCTTTATATAGAAATCTTATTGCAATCAATCAGAAGTGCAGAAAATATACACCTCCGCATATCTTAGAAAGAGACTTGGAATATTTCTACCTATAAGCTAATTTCACATGTAAGCAAAGCCCAACAAGCATTCAACGCAGTTTGCTAAAAGCAATTCCACTGCGCACATTGCCCCGCTACCCCATGACAAAAGATTTGGACTGTTCAGTTTACTGCGAATCTTGCTTGCGTGCAAGCCACTCCCTCTGCATAAACGCTGACAAACTCCTTCTGATATCAAGCTGGCTAACCCTAACCCTAGCTTACCAGTTTCTAAACAAGTGACTGTAACATATATGTTATATTTGGTCATTATTCCAAGTTTGTTGTCTGTCGTCAATAAAACTTAATTTATTTTTGTGTGGATCGACTTTGTCATTCAGAGGTACTGAATGATGTATATCCAGTGGCGTTGTCTTCTTCGCAGGTCGCCATTCACGCTTAATAACAAAGCAAGATGTTGTCGAGTGACTTTCACTTTGTTTGAACGGAAGTGACTTGAACTATTTCTGGCTGATTTCTGATTTCTGATTAATAGTGACCTCCAAAGCGTACCACAAAATCGATGACGTCATCATTATTTGCAAACAAAGAATTAAAAACGCATTTAAGCATCTTTACATAAGATGCTTAAATGCGTTTTTAATTCTTTGTTTTAAATCTCACCAAAATAATTTTTTTATATATAGGAAGTTGTTTTAAAGTAAAATAGTTTTTTTTTTAACATAGTTCACCGCAAACAACCTAAATTGGGAGCTGTGCAGCGAGATGTCTGTTTACATTAGTTTTAAATTTTTGCATGTCAGTACCGTCAGGAAAACAGGGAGCAAGGAGGTAGTTCCAGAGTCCAGCAGCACGAGGAAAGAAGCTTTTGGAGTAGAAAGCTCTTCGGCATCTGGGGACCTCCACAGTGAATGGGTGGAATTTGGCAGATTGTCTGGTTGGTCTAGTGAATTTGCGTCGTGGGGGCACCAGAGCAGCAAGTTCATCAGAGCACAGTCTATTGAAGTACTTGTAAAACAGGCACAAGGAAGCAACATTGTGGCAGTGGGATAGGGGCTGGAGCTTGGTGGATAGTAAGGGACCTATTAAGTTGGCGACTCTTTTTTGGACCTTGTCTAAGAGGGAGAGACTAGTGGATGGTGCACCAGCCAGATGTGGCAACAATACTCCATGCATGGGCGGATGGTGACTTTGTAGAGATATAGGACAATGTCAGGTGTGAAAAGTTTACTAGCATGGTAGAGGGAGCCCACCTTCTTTGCAGAAGTCCTGGCAATGTCTTCAATGTATTTGTTCCAATTCATGTTATCTGTGAAAGTTAGGCCAAGGAGTTTGAATGATGAACCCTCAGGTAGGGTGTTATTTGCCATGACAATCGGTGGTTGGAGAGGTTTCTTGTAGTTATTGAAGGAAAGTAGCTTTGTCTTTGCAGCATTAAAAGTTACTATCCATTTTTTACCCCAATCCACTACAGACTGGACGTCATTTTCTAAGGATTCAGCCATTGCCTCAGATATGTGTGTCGGTTTTGCCCACATGACGAGAGTAGAGCGTCGTGTCGTCAGCAAATATTCCTATCTCAGTCGCAATGACATCAGGGAGGTGATTTATGAAAATCAGGAACAGTAGAGGTCCTAGGATGGATCCTTGGGGTACACCAGCATTTATGTCATGTTGCTTAGATGAACGGCCGTCGAGGACAACCTGGGTCTTTCTTTTTGTTAGGAAGGATTTAATTATATTAAATATTTGTCCAGTAATACCATATGAGTGCAGTTTTATGAGAAGCTCTTCATGCCAGACTTTGTCAAAGGCCTTGGATATATCAAGCGCTACCGCCCTAGCTTCACCTGCCTTGTCCAGTGTATGATATATGCATTCAGCAATGACCATTAGGATATCTGCAGTAGATCGTGCTTGTCCAAATCCGTATTGATGATCAGAAAGAAGTTTAACATCAGCTAGGTGCTGGACTATAGCAAGATTGATTAATGATTCAAAGATTTTAACAAAGATCGGGAGTAGACTGATTGGACGGTAGTTTAGAGGATCAGTTCTATCTCCAGAATTCTTGAATACTGGTACCACAGAGGCAATTTTCCAATTATCAGGGAAACAAGATTCAGCAAGACATTTGTTGTATTGTTTGGAAAGGACAGGAGCCAGCTCAGCAGAGCATTTCTTTATTACTATTACTGGTATAAGATCAGGCCCACAGGCTTTGGAGGTGTCAAGGTTTTTTATGATGACTTTGACCTGAGATGGGGTGATGACCAGTTTATTTAAAGATTAAATTATCGAACTGGGAAAGAAACCCATTCTTTATCTTGAGATTTTAGTACGAAATTCGATTTTTTTCTACATCAAGTGGGGGGGGGGCTATTGTTTACACTTTATTTATGAATTCACGGATACTTTACCCAAAAGTGTTTACCAATAAAAAGAAAAGGTAAATCTGCTGTTTTTTAAGACTCTTTCGCTTCCTATAACATTAAAATTTCGATCGATCAGAATATATTTTGTTCAGATTTCATAAAATGAAATAAGGGGAGAAGGAATCACGTAGAAAAAATATTTCCCCCAATATATTTTACAAAAATGCATTTTATACATAAATTAGTCCAATAATGAATAAGTATTGAAAATTTCGTGAAAATCTGACCATTACTTGATTTTTGCTAGATTTATTAAACACACGGGTGTTAGCGCATAAAAAGTGGTCACTACATAGAAACGTTGTTTTAAGGCGTAAATAAAGTACACACGTTTTTAGTTTCTCATTTTCATTATTTTCGTAGACTGAACATATTTTTTTTTTAATCAGCAGCAGTTTATTTTATGTTTCTTCTTTTGAATGGTAAAAAAGTTATTATGATAATATAAACCTATATTAAAGTTACATCGTTTTACATGTAGGGGGGGGGGATTCTTTGGTGAACTTTGATTAACGCATCATTTTGTTATCAAATCAACATCAAAGGAAAAAAGAGATCAGCCTAGGCTAAAAATAAAACCACGTCTTTTAACTGCATGTTGAATTGATTTGTAAATGAGTTGTTAACAAATAATCAGGAATGAGCCATAAATAAAAGTGCAAGTCACTTCTGTTCAAACGAAGTGAAAGTCACCTATCTGTTCAACAACATCTGATCTTGTTATTAAATAGGAGTGGCGACCTGTAAAGGAAACCACTACATAGGCATGCAGCATATCTTTGGCTGGCAAAACTTAACAGTTATGAACAGTTTCATCATACCCAATTTCACTCACAGGGCAAGATATATGGTTTTCAGGCATTTTCCAAAGGTGCTGCTAGGCAGTATAGAACCCATAACTGAATGATTAGAAATCAATTTTGGTCACTGCAAAGTTTAGTGCAACCTAAAGAAACAGAATTGTAGGATTTTATTTCGAAATTACGAATGCAATTTTTTTTATATATAGTTTATTAGAAAGCTATAACAATGCGGGGATATACCGGGTTGTCAGAAAGGAGAACTGAATATTGATAACAAGGCAATTCTTTAAATTAAATATTATTTGCTTCTAGTGTTCTTCCTCATCTAATGTGATGCCGGAATTTCACAATATTTCGGGGATATGACTCACTTGTGTTTCTATTTCTCAGGCTCCTCTGTGCTATGTGCGAATATGTGTTGACTTTAAAATTGTTGTCCTCAAGGATCGCAGAAATAGGCAATGTTTGAGTAAGTTAATTTGGCAGCCGACTTTAGCACGTTTTTCTGAGAGTTTAAATAGTTTGTTTGGTTGTTGCAAACTCTGGATAACTAATGGATAAAAAGGTGTTGTAGTCTGCTTGAAGCATTGTGTGTAATATAGTTTGTTAAAAGTCTATAACGATGCGGGAATATACCGGGTCGTAAGAAAGGACAACTGAATCTTGAAGGCATTTTTTTCAAATTAAATCTTACTTTCTTCCAGCTTTCTTCCTTGACCACTAGAGTCTAATGCAGTGCCGGAATTTCACGATATTTCGGGGATATAAATCCTTTGTCAAGTATTTCTATTTTTTGACAGAATTTTAGGAAATTTGGAACGTAGATATTAGAAATAAAAAAAGATAGTATAATTGGCTATGTTGGATTTATTTTTAATGGGACCAAAGAGAGTAGAACCCCCCCCCCTCTTTAAAATAAATGTACCCATGAATTCAAAAGCTACTGGACAGATTTTTATGAAACTTGAAACAGATAGTAAACATAAAAGTTACTTCTTAGTGCTTATTATACTGTTGCAAGTAATCTTATCTCATCCAATCCGGACAACGCCGGTTAACACTCCAATGTGTATATATATATATATATATATATATATATATATATATATATATATATATATATATATATATATATATATATAATTATTATTATTATTATTATTTCATGTATCCACATAAAATGTTATATGGAGACATAATCTGTTATGTATCAATTTTCAGTATTTACTTCAACAGTGCTCAATACGTGAGTAGAGCTAGGTAGTATGTTATGAAAATATATTTATGGCAAGTAAGCTACACAGAGGCTTCCGCGTTTCATCCTAATACATAATAAATAAATGAATGAACAAAACTAAACTAAAACCTAAAATAGAAATACAAGCAAGCACGTGTTAAAATAAGGTCACCTATTATTTCGACACAGCAAAGAAATCGGGATGGGCCACCCTATAGAAAACAGAACACTAGAATAGGAAATAGGAAGTGAAATCAACCGAAACTTTGTTTGTGATAAGCCCAACGATTGGCTAAGAGATTAACAAAGAATCTGATTGGTTAACTAGCTAGACTAAACACCATGTATATATATATAAAAACACTCGGCAACACAAACTCCATACATTTTAGCCTGACGATTCCCTACGAGGATGAAACGCGGAAGCCTCTGTGCAACTTAATTGCCATAAATATATTTTCATAACTTACTATATATATATATATATATATATATATATATATATATATATATATATATATATATATATATATATATATATATATATATATATCAGGTAAGTTGAGATGAATAAAATTAGAACATTATTTATATCAGTTGCAAGAATTCAAACACAACGAATATTTGGTGTACGATCGTTTCTAAAACAATTTGAAAATTTTTATTTTGTATTATATTTTAGATGATTCCAAAAATGTATTTCATTAGCGCCCCTTATAATATAATCACATACAAAAGTCAATAGAGAACAACGTCATCCTTTAGCATTACTTGAAACAAAACACATATCTCTTTAATGTGGGAAAACCAGAACTTCTTATACAATTTCACTGTACTCAAAATGTAAAATCGACAATAATACTAATAATAGTATTTAAAATCTAATTTTAAAAGTATTTAAAATATTTAAATCTAGAAAGAACAAAATATAGATAAAAATAAAAATTGTAAAATTATAAATTAAAAATTAAAACCAGTATTTTAAAAAAATAGTAATATTAGAAAGAGGAAGGTGAAAGATAGTAAAAGTTAATAATAACATATAATGTTATAGAGTTTGGAGAGGACAAAGGCGATATATATATATATATATATATATATATATATATATATATATATATATATATATATATATATATATATATATATCGCACCTGTTCTCTCCAAACTCTATAACAAGTTCCTTTCTAAATTTAGCTTTCACTGATAGCTGGAAAATTGCCCTTCTGGTACCAATGTTCAAGAATGCTGGTGAAAGAACTGACCCACAAAATTATCGCCTGATCAGTCTCCTCCCGCTCTTGGCTAAAATCTTTGAATCATTAATTAATCTAGTGATAGTCCACTACTTTATAAATCCTAAACTTCTTTCTGACTAACAGTATGCATTTAGCCAACTTCGTTCTACTGCAGATATCTTACAGTCATCACTGAAGGCATATACCATACACTGGATAGGGCAGGTGAAGCTAGGGTGGTAGCGCTTGATATATCCAAAGCCTTTGACAAGGTCTGGAATGAAGGTCTTCTCATGAAAATTAATTTGTACGATATTACTGGAGGAATATTTAATATAATCAGACCCTTCTTAAACAAAAGAAAGATCCAGGTCGTCCTCGATGGCCGTAAGTCTAAATAACATGAGATTAATGCAGATGTGCCCCAGGGGTCGATCCTTAGACCATTATTATTCCTGATTTTCATAAACGACCTCTTTGATGCAATTGCGCCCGAGATGGGTATATTTGCTGAAGACACCACACTCTATTCTCGAAAATGGGGTAAAACGAACAATTAACAATTATAAGAAACCTTTTCAGCCACCGATTGCCATGGCTGATAACAACCTTCCTGAGAGTCCAACATTCAAACTCCTCGGCCTAACATTCACAGGTAACATAAATTGGAACAAATATATCAAAGATATTGCCAAGTCTGCTGAGAAGAATGTGGGCTCCATCTGTCGTGCTAGAAACCTTCTCACATCTGACAGTATCCTATATCTCTACAAAGCCACCATTCGCCCATGGAGTATTGTTGCCACATCTGGGCTGATACACTCAAAACTTGTCTCTCCCTCTTGGACAAGGTCAAAATAAGAGCCTCTACTCTAATAGATCCCTCACTGTTTACCAAGCTCCAGCCCCTGTACCATCATCATCATAGCTGTCGCAGGATTCGAAACCCCGGACACAAGTCATGTTTTAACTTAAATTCTGACGTCTTAACCCACTCAGTCACTGTGAACAACTCGATAAATCAGCGAGTGTTTAAACCTATTATAGGCAGCTGTCGTCAACTGTGTTTAATTAATGAAGGAACATGCATTAAAGCTACGACTACGGCTGTGTTAATACTACTCACTACAGTGCCAAGCCTAGATTGAGGGGGGGCAACAAATAATTATAACTATTTATTTATCTACACAATCTATATATATAAATTCCAGGAGGAAATCCGGGTATGAGAGCTCAATGTAATAAACATAGCAAGAATAAAATAAAATAACACGAAATTACATAATCATCGATGCAATAATTTATTTCAATCTTGTGGTATTATCAAGCATCTAAGTGAGATGATTACATTTTCAAAAATGTAATCATCTCACTTGGATGCTTGACAATACCACAAGGTTGAAATAAATTATTCCATCGATGATTATGTAATTTCGTGTTATTTTATTTTTATATATATATATATATATATATATATATAATTAACTTGTTACAAATATCCAGGGGGTATAAATCCGAAGGAAGTTGAAACCGGGTTTATGAGAGTGCTCAATGAAAATTCAGAACAAAAAATATATATATATATATATTGCTTTATTAATTCATTCTCCTCGCAATAAATCGTTTACATGAATGTGACAGAAACGAAGACCTCTGTTGCGTTTTGCTATGTCAAGTGAGTTTATAGGTTTGCCTTGAATATTGCTTAATAACTTTATTGAATTTAATCATTATTTAATTAAATTTAATAAAGTTATTAAAAAATTATGTTTCATGAATATAAATTATATTTAATGTTGTACGATCGATCACTTATGAAGTGTCTTCACAACAAGTAATTTAATGTTGAAGTGTTGATTAAATGAACCAAGGATCAAAATGTTATTTTTTTAAATTAGAAATGGTTCAGGTTACATTCGTAGTTTTATGATGTCAGAAAGTAGCTTAAAAATGTAGTCAGTGTTGTGGCCGTGGCAGTAAGGGCGTTGAATTTATATATATATATATATATATATATATATATATATATATATATATATATATATATATATATATATATTGAAATATTTTGTTAAATGTTTCGAAATATTTTGATTTTGATTTTGATTTAATTACTCGCATCTAATACATGGTTTTTTAAGGCATTTTATCTATATTTATATTAACTTTCAAAAGATGCTTTATAAAATGAACTTTCCTAATTTATTACTCGCAGCGACCGTGCGCAATCAAGTTCTATTCTATTTAAACAGACATTTTCAACAATAGTCCACAACACCGGAGGTGACACTTCACCAACATTAGGAAGTAAATTATGAAAAAAAAAGGTTATACCTTTATTTGTCTTGGCTCTGTCGAAGCTTGTTTTTGTCAAGCGAAATATTAGCTTTAAAAAAAAATCAAGATGAAGAAGAAAAAAAAAACGGAAGGTATTTTGAAATATTTTGTTAAATGTTTCGAAATATTTTTTATTTTCTTTTGATTTAATTACTCGTATCTAATACATGGTTTTTGAAGGCATTTTTGCCTCTATATTTATATCATATATATATATATATATATATATATATATATATATATATAACGGCGAGGAATGCAGACGTTTGGGACATTTTTTGGGGGGTACAATGAAATTGAACAAGTATAAAAACGAGAGGAAATTAACAAAATTAATGAATGTACTAAGCCGGCTTTCGTCCACACTCATCAGAGTATTAACGTGGAAGTAATTAAATACGACTAAACACTTAAAAGAAATTTATAATGAAAACTAGTGACAAGTTTGGGAGAAAAATATTTTTTTTAAATAAATAAATATGGGGAGGAGGGTCACAAGTTGATCACATTAAATCCTAAAAGCCACTCCTTTTGTTTACAAAGGAAGGGTTTGATTGACTTGATATATATGGCTTCCAGGACTTTGAGGTGGAATAGAGAATGCGATCTACTTATGACAGAAAACCCATCACTAGTGTACGTCGACGCACATTCGGCGCTATTTATAAGATGGTCAGCAATAGCAGACCCGGATGTGTTGACTAAATTATTTAAATTATTTAGTCGGCCCCAGCGTATGGCAAGGGGGATGTGTTGCTTTATTCTGGATTCAAACCTTTGCACTGTACTTCCCACGTATACGACATTGCACCGACATTTAAATTGATAATTATTATTATTAAATTTTGTACCACGAAAAATTTATTAAAATATCAATATATATATATATATATATATATATATATATATATATATATATATATATATATATATATATTACTATTTCATGTATCCACATAAAATTTTATAAGGAGATATACTTTTTTATATATCAATTTTCAGTATTTACTTCAACAGTGCTCGATACGTAAGTAGAGCTAGGTAGTAAGCTATGAAATATATATATATGGCAATTAAGCTACGCAGATGCTCCCGCGTTTCCTCCCTAGGGGAATCTTCAGGCTAAATAACTCCATTGCCATAAATATATTTTCATAGCTTACTATATATATATATATATATATATATATATATATATATATATATATATATATATATATATATATATAATCAAATATAAACCAAAAGTAAACTTTTAGTAAATAGGACCTATAGTGAAAAGGTTAAGCTCAATATACGAGATAGAGCAATTATAAAGATAGAAGAAATAAGAGTGATAAACATGTTCGAATGTCCAAATTTATTTTAAGTGCGCTCCATCTACGTTTTAGATTTCAACATTTCACTTTTGGGTTTATTTCTTTTTGAACACCTTCTCTATACTGCTCCTACGGAAAATTTTCTTTTTTTCGTCTTCTCAAAAATCTCCTCAACGCACACTACTTCAACGGACAATTACCATCTGGACAAACCACATATCCTTTTTACACGAACTTTTTTCACCACATTTTTAATAATATTTTAATATTTTTCAAATATTTTAATTTTGGTTTTTTCTACAGCCAACTTATCTATCTGTATTTCTCCTCTGATGATAAGATTTCGATCTTTGAAAAGTCTTGGCTTAAGGAAAGAACAATAAACACTGGTTTATTACAGAATACACCTTGCATTGAACAATCGAAATTTGAAATAAATTTGGACATTCGAACATGTTTATCACTCTTATTTCTTATATATATATATATATATATATATATATATATAATTTTAAATATTAGATTTTTATCTACATACGTATTCGTTTAATCCTTATGGGAATCGTCAGTGTAGAGAAGAATTATTTACAGCGGTCGCCGGACTTTAACCCCGGAACACAAGTTATATTCCAAACTCAAATTCCAATGTCTTAGCAAACACGGTCGTTGTCAACAACTCGGTAAATCAGCGAGAGATTAATTCTATTTAAAGGCAGCTGTCGTAAAGTGTTCGACTTTTGAAAGAAACATTGCATTGAACTTGTTTTTCAACTCACATTCACACATTCTAATATGACACGTACCCCACTCGTCTCTAGCCCCGTGGGTATCGTTGCCATTCACGCACAGGTTTTTGATATCCTGGTTGCGGTGCCACTTATAACAGGGTACCCCACTCGTGTCTCTGTCTCGCTGCTCACGCCTCTGGTTCTCTACACCGAGATCTTGCCAAACCGTGAACACTCTTCAGCCGATCGTCGTAGTGGCAATAAAAAAATATGTCGATCGAAATTCCTCTAGGCTGGGATGACGACGATGACGACGATGACGACGATGACTTTGTCGATCTCGTTTCTCTTACGTTGGAACTGTTTATATCAGCGAACGATTACTGAGTGATAGCAATCGGCTGACTCTGTGAAGGCAAAGATTATTCAAGCAGAACAAAGCAACAATAATAATGCAACAACTCGGCGGGGTCGTTTTGTATGAAAGTAACAAAGATAAAAGAATTGTTTTAACATTAGGTTGATGTCAGTCGTGTTCGTAAAAGACTGTCGCGCTAAGCTATTTCGTTGTCTGTGTGTGTGTGTGTGCGAATCCATCTACAATGATTATTTAGTCACAAATTAACTTATCTAAAGAAAACGATGGGTTTGTCCGGTTCTCTGTTCATGGTCGACCAGCACGCGTGATGATTCGTGACTGGCCGTTCGCCTTCCAGCTCGTTCTGTCGTCTCTGGGGATCTGCCTAACATACTTTCTCTTATTGAAATGTATTGTCACACCCTCCCTTTCTCTAACATATTTCTCTATGCGTTTCTTCCTCTCTCAGGGGTTTGGGGATGTGCGTCCTCCTCCCAACGCTGTCTCTGAAATAAAATGGGGTTTTAGTGTTATCATAAAAACAATTACTCGTTATTTTCTCGCCGTGTGGTCATCATCCATCTGCCTCAATTAATGAAGACAGGTTTAGATGGTTATCTGGCAAGCTTATTGTTTTGTGTGGCTTTAATCGGAATTGACACCCAACACGACTTTTGCCAGACAACTCGACGCCCTTTTTCCGTTGCCTGAATAAGCCTGTTTACACGTCAATATATACTAGCTTTATATCTCCACCTCGTCTCTACGCAGGGCCTAGCATCATCACTAAGATGCATACTAGTGCGTAACTAGGGTACCCGATCTCCATCGGCCCCGGCTACTTTGTCACACTAAGTTACACACACTCAGTTAACCGAACACGATCATGTCATAAGGGAAGTGAAAAACATACAAACAGTTCATGACCGAGAACGAAACAAAGCTCTCATCCTTAAGGAACGAAGATTGGAAGAAATCAAAATTAGAAACAGAGAAAGTAAACAGACTCCTTACGTACATCTCAACAGATACTATCACAGACTTACACAACTTAATTATTTGTGGGGGCGAAATCAATAAGCATGAAACTAAAAAGAGAAAAAAAAGACTGGCCAAAAAGAATGGACTGACAAAGCCCGGGTGGAAAATCAGACTGGAAACCCACATCACCAAACTTCGAAAAAAAGCTAAAACCGTGAAAAGGATGAAAGAGAACAGGAAACGATGGAAGATCGGAAATCTGACTCGTCAGGAAAGACTAAATAAGAAACATGAAGAACTAAAACAACAACAACAACAACAACAACAACAACAATAATAATAATAATAATAATAATAATAATAATAATAATAATAATAATAATAATAATAATAGAAGGAAGACGGAGACGATACAGATACAAATTGGAACAGTACGAACAGAACAGGGCCTTTGAAACTAATGAAAGTCAGTTTTACAAAAACGTAAACAGAGAAAGACAAACAACAGAACAACCGGACCTGACAGAGACAAAACACTTCTGGAGCAAGCCTCAAAAACACAACAAAAATGACAAATGGCTGAAAAACATGGAAGGTGAACTACAGGAAATGTAAGTAGGAACAGAAACAGAAATTAATAAAGAAACTAGTAAGACAACCCTAAGGAAAATAGCAAACTGGAAAGCACCAAGCCACGATGGAATACATGCATACTGGTTTTAAAAATTCACAACCCTACATGAAAAACTAGTACATAAACTGAGAGGATGTATCCACAAAACAAACGTACAAGAGTGAATGACCAAAGGAAGGACAAAGCTAATACAAAAAGACACCAAAAAGGGAACGATCCAAAGCAACTACAGACCAATAATCTGTTTACCAACAATGTGGAAAATCCTTACGACACAACTTAGAGAACAAATCTACTGCTCCTTGAACAATCGTAGACTGCTCCCCGAGGAACAAAAAGAAAGCCGGAAAGGGAAAAGAGGAATGCACGATCTGCTATATATTGATCAAAAGATCCTGAAGAGGGTAAAAAGCAGAAAAAAGAGCATATCCATGGCATGGATTGACTACAAGAAAACCTACGACAGAATCCCTCAAGAATGGATAACTGAATGCTTAAAATGTACCAGATACCCGGCAGGATTATTAATCTCATTAAGAAAGCAATTGGGAACATGGAGACTAGAACTGATAGCTGGAAGACAACACTTGACTGAGATAAAAAATATAGAGAGGCATTTTCCAAGGAGACTCCCTATCACCACTACTATTTATCATAGTCATGATGCCAGGAACTACATACTCAGGAAATTTTATGCCGGATACAAGTTTACTGACACAGAAAAAAGAATAAACCACCTCATGTACATGGACGACACAAAGTTATTTGCAAAAAGCAAAAAGGAACTGGAACAGCTGATAAATACGACTATAATCTTTAGCCAGAACATTCAAATGGAATTTGGAATGGAAAAGTATGCACTGCGAGAGATGAAAAAGGGGAAAACTAGAGACGACATAGCGCATGGAACTGCCAAACCAAGAGGAGATGAAGGTGCTAGGTGAACAGGAGAGCTATAAATATTAGGGAGTTCTGGAAGCAGACACCATCAAAACTACAGAAATGAAAGAGAAGATTAGAAAAATACTTGAGAAGAACAAGGAAACTCTTAGAAACAAAATTATATGGCAGAAATCTAGTAAAAGGAATACACACTTGAGAAGTATCACTAAGATACTCTGGACCATTCATAGGCTTGACTAATTAAGAACTCAGGCACCTTGACCAGAAGACTAGAAAATTAATGACCATGCACAATTCACTACACCCAAAAGACGATATGGACAGACTCTATGTGAAAAGAAGCAAAAGGGGAAGAGGACTGGTAAGTATAGAAGACTGTGTGGAAGACATAGAAAAAAGAGCTGGAGAAATACATAAACCAGAACACAAAATTGCTGATCAAGGAATGAAGAGACACTGTCCCAATGAACAACTCGGAAAGCACCAAAACCAGAAACAAAAAGACAAGAAAAGTGGGAAGAAAAACAGCTACATGGATCTTTAATAAGAATGCCAAGAGAAGAAACCCACTAACATTCCTGGGCATGGCTAAGAAAAGGATAATTGAACAAAGAAACGGAATCTCTACTGGCGGCTGCACAGAACAATTCGATTAGGACGAACTACATTAAAGCTAAAATAGATGAAACCCAGGAAAACAGTAAATGCAGACTGTGTGGAAAAAGAGACGAAACAGTAAATCATATAATAATAAGTGAATGTAGCAAACAAGCCCCAAAAGAATACAAGAACAGACACGACTGAGTGGGGAAAGCAGTACACTGGGAACTATGCAAGCGACTGTATTTTGAACATGTGGACAAATGGTACAAACATAAAGTAGAGACAGTATTGGAAAATGAAAATCATAAAATTCTCTGGGACATCGAGGTGCAAACAGATAAACTCATACAAGCAAGGAGACCGGATGTCATAATAGTCAACAAGAAGGAAAAATCTTGCCAAATTATAGATTTTGCCGTTCCAGCAGGCTACAGAATGAAGATCAAGGAGGCAGAACAATGAAACAAATACACGGAACTTGCCAGAGAACTGAAAGGGATATGGAGTTTGAAGAAAGTCAATATAATATCCATAATCGTAGGAGCACTAGGAACAGTCCCTAAAAAACTGGAAAAAAGACTGGGAAAAATTCAGACCATGCAAAGGACAGCAATTATCATAACAGATGCAATCTTAAGGAAAATCCTCCTTATCAGCATAAGCTACAAGCGGTAACCAGTCACATAGAAGTTACAATGGGAAGAAAACAAAACCACAGGTAGAACACCACCACACATACCAAGGAACAGAAACTGCAAGAAATCTCATAGACTGCCCCCCCCCCCCCCCAAAAAAAAACTGATGACACCAGCCTCGGCTGATACAACACAAGATAGTCATGAAGAGTCAAGGATTATGGGAAAACCAAGGAGGGAGAGCACTAACCAGACCTCTACTGGAAGAGTGCGGAGAGTACTGGAACCTTGGGGAGACTTATTGCCACCTAAATCCCAGGGGAGACCAATGGTCGTTGCCAGTGAGAAATCAATGGTAGGCGGGTGTTGTGATACTGCAAAGTCTGGTTATCGAAAAGAGGTAGAGAGTGCTGGAAATCTGGGGAAGCTTGTCGTCACTCAGACTTCAGGGAACACCACTGGTTGTTTTCTGTGAGCAATCACTGACGATGACTTGTGTTATAACTCTCATAATAATAAATGCCACTGTGGTTTATTTGTGAGACCTACACTTATTCAAATTATAGTGCTAACTCATATAGTTATTGGTAGTACCTCACTCAGATTGCTAGTCATAGATTAATTAAAATTCTGATGATTTCAAGATATCTATTAATATCTTTTAATATATAGTTAATTCTTCTGATCAAAATTATGTAAAGATAACTATAAATATTTTAGCATTTTAGTTTTATTTAAATATTTAGATAAAATGTATTTTATATTCCTAAATATGAATTAGTTTTGAGTCTTTTTAGCTTTTCTTCATACATACATTTTTTATTTCTTAACTTTCTCCTTCCTGTTCTGTCTAGCGTATTTCAAAATGATAGGTATGTAGAGAAGTGGAGGGGGCGTTCGTTAAGATGGGAGAGGAAGAGGGGGTTCATTAATGCAAGTTTGAAGGGTTAACGGATAGTGACACGACCTTGGATCGGATTTAATTTTGTCTTTTCTTTTCTTTCTTTTCTTTCTTTTTTTCTTAACATCCGTTTTTTTTTTCTGATGACGATTTCAATGCGAGTTTTTTTTTTCACTTTTTATTCGTATTCAGTCTGTGAGGAAATGTGATAACATTGAAACGCTCGTTGATTGGTGTAGACTGTAATAGTGTTTATGTAATTATATAAATGCTCTACTTGTTATTGAGCACTTTTGAAAATATTGGTTCAATGTTCATTTTATTAATATATTTGAACTTGATGAATGAAATATATATATATATATATATATATATATATATATATATATATATATATATATATATATATATTATAAGTAGAAGTTCTATCCTTCTGTCTATCTGTCAGTCACATTTATTTTAAACGTAATAAATAGATTGGGGAATTTGTTTGATTTTGAAATAGAGATTTTAACAACTTTTGGAAATGGAAAATATTGCATTAATAGTAAATAAGAAATTCCCAACAAATAAAGTGAATTCCATAACCGGAAATCGAAACCGACCCCTTTAGATCTTCAGTCTGGGGTTCTATCAATTGAGCTATTTGGACTTTGTTATAAATAAAGCTTAAAATATTACCGTAACAAAATAATTATAGCTTTGCCGTTGCGTCATAGATTTATGATTTACGTCATGTTTCAAAACATGAATTTAAACTTGAGCGATAATAAAAAATTAAATAAATGAACGAGTAAACATTATCAATAGCGTTGGAAATTATTTTAATAATTTAAAACAATTTATTTTGCTTGAACTACGTATTAAAAACAATTTGATATTAAATATATAATAGAATTTAGGCCCATAGGGTTCATAATTCTTGTTATATAATTTTTTTTAAATCACACAAAAGTTGGGGTAGTACACCACCAAAACTCAAAATATAATAATAATTTAGTGAATATTCAGTAAAAAACATTTTAATTCAAACAATTGTTTCTGCCTATTTCAAAACATACATTCTCTTGATAACAAAATTCAAGGTATTTTCAAAAAGGCTTGATCAGTGATTTTTTATAACACCACAATCAAGCTAAATAAAATAAACAAACATAACCGCCAACATTGCTAAATGTTCACTTAGTTTATTTGTCCCTTTTTATTTTTATTTTTTTTACAGTTCAATGGGAATTCTTTTTAACTGTAACCTTCTCTAGGTAAACGTTCAAAGCTGTTATATTACGACAATAAAAAAAATCTTATTTCCATTCAAAATGTCCGACATTAATTCTATTAATTAAAAGGATACAAAAAAGTATATAAAAAAGAGGAAAAACTATTTTAGGAAAACCTGATATAATCTTTCTCCTTAGTCTTTAGTCCTCTATTTTTGTCTGATATTTTTTCTAAATGATATGCGGGCACACTTTAGTGAATATTTCATCTGTAGGAGGTGGCCTTTTGAATGGCTTCACGCTCACCGGACCTTACCTCCCTCAGATGTTTATTTGTAAGTTTATCTCAAAGATAATGTCTGTATCAAAGCAATCCCCAGATTGTTCCTGAACACATGAGACCCAGGGCAGTGTCAAAGGAGGAGTGTGTAAGTTATAGAAAATTTTACAAATCATATTGAGGTATATTTATCATTGAACGGCAATAAAACAAAGACTGTTGAATATTGAGAATTGAACCTTGGTGGACAAGTCAGGCATAGACTGAAGTTTATTTATACCAAATATGGTTGGATTGCAGAAAAGATTGTGGATTTTATTAACCATTCTATTAGTGGCATGTTTGTAGGGTCACTCTGTACTATCCGCCCATGATGAACTTATATATCACCCTAAAAAATCGTCCAAAAGCTGATGAACCGTTGCTCAAAACAACAAGATACTACAAGCAGGCTGATTTCGAGTCAATCAGAGATCACATCAGTGACGCCCCATGGAGGGAAACCTTCTCACTCCCTGCCGACCAGTGTGCAAACGAATTAACTGAATGGGTCAAAGCAGGCATTGAAGCCTATGTTCCCATGCAAAAATTCTTTAGCAAGCCCCACTCTCCTCAATGGTTCACCTCGGAATGTACAGCTCCCATTTCTGAAAGGCAACAAGCATTCCATAAATTTGGCCGCCATAAGTCAGCTACTAATAGACATACATTTATAGAGTCAAGAAATAAATGCAAGGCCGTTATAGGTGAAGCGAAGAGAAGGTATAATGAGTTAACAAAAAACGCATCCAGTCACAGAAACTAGGTACTCGTAATTTCTGGAAAATCTACAATATTGTAGTGAATAATGGCCAATCAACGATTCCCCACTATCAAACCACAATGATGTCGTATGCACGGCCACTGATAAGGCTGAACTACTTGCCCAGCGCTTCGCTTCTAACTCTATTTTAGACTCAGATAACCACCCCCTCCCCAAATTCCCATTGTGGACCAAAGCCACACTTGATAACCTGGTCATCACCCCATCCCAGGTCAGAGACATCATAAAAAACCTTGACACCTCCAAAGCTTGTGGGCCTGATCTTATACCAGTAATAGTAATAAAGAAATGCTCTGATGAACTGGCCCCTGTCCTCTCCAAACTCTACAATAAATGCCTAGCTGAATCTTGCTTCCCCGATAGCTGGAAAATTGCCTCTGTGGTACCAGTCTACAAGAGTTCTGGGAATAGAACCGATCCTCACAACTATCGCTCAATCAGTCTGCTGCCGATCTTTGCTAAAATCTTTGAATCCTTAATCAATCTAGCGATAGTACGGCACTTAGATAATGCTAAACTTCTATCTGACCGCCAGTATGGATTTAGACAAGGACGATCTACTGCGGACATCCTAACGGTCATCTCTGAACGCATGTATCATACACTTGACAAGGCAGGAGAAGCTAGGGCAGTAGCGCTTGATATATCCAAGGCCTTTGACAAGGTATAGCATAAAGGGCTTCTCCTGAAAATACGCTCATACAGTATTACTGGGAAATTACTTAATATAATTAGATCCTTCCTAGACAAAAGAAAAATCCAGGTTGTCCTCGATGGCCATTCATCTAAGCAACATGACATAAATGCTGGTGTACCCCAGGAATCTATCCTTTGACCTTTGTTGTTCCTGATCTATATAAACGATCTCCTGTCTGAGATTGGTTTATTTGCTGACGACACCACGTTTTACTCTCGCAATGTTGGCAAAACCGACGCGATCATATCCGAGGCATTGGCTGAACCTTTAGAAAATGACCTCCAGGCTGTAGTGGATTGGGGTCATAAATGGTTGGTAACTTTTAATGCCGCTAAAACAAAGCTCCTTTCCTTCAATAACTACAAGGAACCTCTCCAACCACCGATTGTCATGGCTAATAACCCCCTACCTGAGAGTTCATCATTCAAACTCCTCGGCCTAACCTTCACAGGTAAAATGAATTGGAACAAATACATTGAAGACATTGCCAAGGCTGCTGCAAAGAAGGTTGGCTCCCTCTACCGTGCTAGTAAACTCCTGACACCTGTCATTATCCTGTATTTCTACAAAGCCACCATCCGCCCATGCATGAAGTATTGTTGTGACATCTGGGCTGGTGCATCATCTACTAGTCTCTCCCTCCTTGACAAAGTCCAAAAAAGAATCGCCAACCTAATAGGTCCTTCACTGTCAACCAAGCTCCAGTCCCTGTCCCATCGCCGCAATGTAGCATCTTTGTGCTTGTTTTACAAATACTTCAATGGATTATGCTCTGATGAATTGGCTACTCTGGTGCCCCCTCGACGTAAATTCACTAGACTAACTCGACAATCAACTAAATCTCATTCATTCACTGTGGAGGTCCCCAGATGCCGGAGAGCCTTCTACTCAAATAGCTTCTTTCCTCGTGCTGCTGGCCTCTGGAACTCCCTCCCTGCCCCCTGTTTCCCCGACAGTACAGACATGCAGAAGTTTAAAACTAATGTAAACAGACATCTCGCTGCGCAGATCCCAATTTAGGTTGACACCCCCCCCCCACACACACCCCACCCACCTTCTCTCCTCTTTTTTCTCAGTAGCCCCTTACGTCTACAGTGGCATCCTGCCTTGTTTGGGGTTAACTATGTTAAAAAAAAAAAAAATTTTAAACAAAAAACTTTCTTATGTGTTGATTATGAATAAACATGCAGATATACTTGTTTTAATTACATGCATTTAACGATATTGTTTCACAATAATGGATCTTGAATGACTTTTACTGATTTAATTAAAACTAAGAAAAATACGTTTTTCAATTTTTCTATTCTTTTTTTGTTTTTCTCACAACAGAATCATTGGCAAATGTACACTTGTGGATTGGTGCCATGGGCCAGAATGCTTTCGACACGTGGGTGTGCACAGGAATCCTCACCCGCATCTCAGCGTTCGCATCACCTCCCATTAAAATTGTGCGATACAGTATACTGATACCGGCAAGCAACAACGCCATCAGGTAATTAATTGCTTTCTGATCGCCTTAAAAAAACGTATTTAAAGTTTATAAAGTGGTGAGAGCGAAGTGATTTCAGTTTTGGTAGGGTCAGTGGTTGATCTATTATGAAACTATGCCCCTCCTAACCCCAAAAGGACCCCTCGGCCCAGAAAAAACTTTTTTTCCTAATGAGTAAAATTATTAACAAAATCGATGGAGTTTTTTTTAAGCATTTGTTATTAAAATAATCTTATTTTATTGATAAAATTGTGGACCTATTGTCCTGGGTATGACATGAAACTGCATCTGCTGGTAAAGTCCCTCAGAACCTAACCCTAACCCTAACCCTAACGTTTAGTTGTCATTCACTCTGAGCTGGAGGTGTAGTACCTGTCAGGGTCCGATTTGCTGTATACTAAAACTTAGATCGTTCAGAAAACAAGCGTCCTCACTAATCATATATACAAGGGGTCCTACAAAAAATGTCTGAAATTTTTGTATAAATTATAACTCCAGTTCAAACTGAGATATTTTGAGTCTGTTTATTTCATCTTATTGAAAAAAAAAAATTTTTATTCAGATAAAATAAAATTGTTAATATCTACAGAGTATCTACTGCACAGTAGAAAGTTGAATGAACAGCGGTGGAACGTGCTTTGTGACAAAAAAATCATAGAAATATGGCACAAATCTTAATATATAATTTCAATGGTTATTAATAATATTTAAACATTGTATTCTACATACGCACGAGTATTTAAATCATTTGTGAGTTAAAAATGTACCTCTTTATTTTCAACAGTTGACTAATAATAATATTTATTTTAATTGTCTTAGAATTTAAAGCAACTAAAAGCTGCGAACAAGTTCGAAGAGCTTTTACTCCTTTGGGGATATGTTAAGGATCAGGTATTTAAAACGCCGCTCCAACATTAGGAATACTACGAGAATGGGTAGAGGATGTATTTCAGGAATTGAAGGATGATCCAGCAATGATTCAGAGAGCAGTTTGCGCTAAGGTCAATTGAGGTAATACTTGCCTTGAGAGGTAGGGCTGTCACGTTGAAGGATACTAAATGTTGAGTTGTATTTCAATTAATCAAGTTCATTTACTGTTTTATTGTTAAAATTTAGTTTTGTTGTTTGAAATGAAGAAAAATATCAATAATGTTATTTCTCTGATTTTCTTGTCACAAAGCGTGTTCCACCCCTGTTCATTCAACTTTCGACTGTGCGGTAGATATTCACAATTTTATTTTATCTGAATAAAAAATAAAATTTTGGTAGATATTCTGTAGATATTACCAATTTTATTTTATCTGTTTGTTTCATGTTATTGAAAATTTTGTTTTTATTAAAACAAAATTTTCAATAACATGAAACAGATTCAAAATATCTCAATTTGAACTGGTGGTATAATTTATACAAAATAGGGGACATTTTTGTGGGACACCCTGTATAAAGTAAAGTCAGAATTCACCCTATTTATTTGACCGGAATAGCTTTAATAAATAAATGTAAATACAAAATCTGTTTCGTCAATGATCTAATCCAATTATTGGACAGTGTTTCAATAAACAAAAATTGCATTTTCAGTTGATTTTATCGATTTTAATGTTTAGTCCTGAAAAATATTTCATTTTCTTTGGTCATAAATAATGGTATGTACTCTTACTTTATCCATGGAAATCAGGATAACAATGCATATGATACATTTTCTCTATATAAACCGATTGTCAATCATATTTCGAGCGGTTTCATTGGCTTTGAATGATCCATGATGCAATCTAGGAAAAGAAAATGTGCACAGAATCAAAGATGGGGTCGGTTTCTTTAACTATTTTTCAGAGATACACAGTTTTCTTTTCATTCTTTTCTTTCCAATTTTTCCTGCAAAATTGAACTTGAAAATAACGGTCATAAGTATTTTAAATTGTATTTTTTTTATTTATATCTTATAAAAATATTAAATACCTTACTAATTACATTGTGGCAGATGTTCATCCTACAATCAACATTCGCTGGAAATTAATATCCAATACAGACGTTATCAAAATTGATAATTGTCGTGGCCAAATGATTAAAGAGTAATTCGTAATGATTTTTTTTATTTACCAATTAAATTAAATTTGTTTTATTTTGAGGTTTTCAAGGAAAATATTAATATAATAAAAGTATAGAATCACCAGTAAATGTATCATTTTAGTAGTAGTAGTAGTAGTAGTAGTAGTAGTAGTAGTAGTAGTAGCAGTAGTAAACAAATACGAGGTAACTGAATTGATTTTTTTTATTATTTAATTATGTATTCAAATTTTACCTGAATCTATTAAAAGGAAAACATATTTTTATGCCTATACGAGGGGCGTTCAATAAGTAATGCCCTGACCCATTTCCCATAGCAGTAGATTAATGAAACTTGGTATAGTTATTAGTCTTTCTCTACATAGAAACCACCCAGAGTTATGCATTTCTCGCATCGTTTGATGCAGCTCTGGACACCGTTTTTGTAGAACATCCCAGGTTGGTCCTCCAACCATGTCGTAACTTCAGAAATCAAGGCTGCATCATCTGGATAACGCTTTCCTTTCAAGAACAACTTCATGGCTGGGAAGAGATGAAAGTCGGAGGGTGCAAGGTCAGAAAAGTAAGGGGAATGGGGGAGGATTTCATAGACACATGCCCGTGCTTCTGATCTGGCGACATGCGAGTTGTAGACTGGAGCATTTTCCTGCAGGAGGAGGATACCTTTGCTGATCTCGCCCTGCCTCTTGATTTTGATAGCTTCTCTTAATTTCATCAAAAGTGAAGCGTAATAGGCTCCTGTAATGGTGGTACCCTTTGCCAAGAAATCTGTCAACACTACTTCGTTCTGGTCCCAGAAGACTGTGAGCATCACCTTGCCAGCAGAGGGCTGCACCCTTGCCTTCTTTGGAGGTGGTGAGTCCAAGTGCTTCCACTGCATTGACTGGGCTTTGGTCTCTGGTTCATAGTGATGGATCCAAGTTTCATCCTGTGCAATCAGTCTTTTGAAAAACTTTGACTCATCTTCTTGGCACATCTTCAAATTCATCCTCGAGCACTCGACACGTTCTTGCTTCTGGAAAGGTGTGAACAACCTGGGAATCCATCTGGCAGACACCTTATGCATATGCAAATGGTCACAGACCTTTTACTAATCTTGACCTCTTGGGCTATTTGGCGAATAGTAATGCGTCGATCTTCCAAAATGGCAGCCTCAACTTGACGGACAGATGCCTCATCAATGGCAAAAGAGGGACGACCAGGTCTGGGAGCTGTTTCCACAAACTTCCGGCCATGTTTGAATTCACGATGCCAGCGTTTTACAAGGTCATATGATGGGGCATCATCACCATAAGTTTCTTTCATTTCATCAAAAGTCTCCTTTGGTGTGCGTCTTTTCAAATACATAAACCGGATCACTGCGCGACATTCAACTGGCTCCATTTCACACCTGACTCAGTTCAAACACCTGTAAATTAGAAACCACAATTAGTTCAGAGCTGTTTTTTGCAACATAACCCATACAGATATAAATCATTACACATGCAAATTTCATATAGATCAGACAACTGGAAGTGGGTCAGGGGCATTACTTATTGAACGCCCCTCATAGTAATACTCGATCATTAAAGCAGTAACAAATTAACTGTGTGTGATGGGCATAAACAAGAAAAAATATGGATAATAAATACCACATGATAAAGGAGCAGAACCCGCTTGAAAGTGAAGCAACACAATGTAGGCTCTTAAAAAAAGCCAGGATAGCCTTCTCTCCTTCCGCTCTCTAGTTGGATATGTATGTGATAAAGAACAAAATGTCTTGTTTAAAATCGTCTCTGAGCTGTTTAATCACTTGTAGTTAACAACGAGTTGGAAACAGACGAACAGCACCATGAAGAATCACTAATGTCAAACCAATAGTTCCGCGAGAGAAGTTCTTCATTCTTTCATCCCACTAAGAAGCCTCTAGTGATCATCATCACTATAATATACATATACTAATATGATAACGGGTTAGGGTTAGGGTTATGATAGGGGTTAGGACATATATTAATATGATAACGGTGTATGTCTGTCCTGCTAACTAATATTAAGTTATTAAAACTAATGTAGTGGGAAACAGCGTTCATACCTTTTGGATATTCAGCCCTAATGATAGTACTGAAAAGGTCAGCAATTATAGTTACTCTTATAAAATTTAGAAAAGTGCTGAAAAGGACAGCAAGTGATAAAAAGGATTTCATTTGCAAACATTTTAATTGGTAGTACTTCCTCAGATAAACACTGACTTAAACGCCTTGAAATGATGAAATAAGGGGTTTATTTGTTTTTGTTTGGTCGGTAAATTGCATTAATGATATAAACTCTTAGTATCTCTGTTCGTTATGAAAGCAAACATAGTTTTCTTAGGTCTTGTTTTATTCTAGAATTTAAGATAAGATGTAACCATATGACATAATAAAAATAAAGAACTTTTTGAATATTTAAAATAACAAAATAAAAGAATGAATAGCGTTACGAGTTTCAAACTTAAAATGGATATAGAAAATGGAATATTCATTTCCAAAGAAAAAGAAGAAAATATGCTGAGAATCTGGAGAGATATTTGTTTGAAAAAGTTTCTGACATAGCTCTTGTAGCAAATAATATGAAATTATGGACAAGTCTGGATATTTCACACCTAGCTCTGAACGTGTAACGTCATTCACATGACTATATCGTTCTCTCTCTCTCTCTCTCTCTCTCTCTCTCTCTCTCTCTCTCTCTCTCTCTCTCTCTCTTACACACTGGAGGCGAATAGATGTTCGTTTGATGTCATCCTCGGAGGGTCTTTGGCATCTCCTCAATAAACATTTCTTAAAAATGAGCCCAAAAGTAAAATACATGTAACACACTCTCTTTTTCAACTCTTTATACACATATGTACAACATCTTCTCTCACACATCATGTACCAAATAAATATTACTATTGTTAACTATGCCTCGTCGTTTCATCACTTTGACTTTCAGAAAATATTTCCCTTTCGACTTTTGCATCATTTGCTAAAGTGTCTCTATACAGATACCGGTAGCGACTGATAACTATTACATATTCTACAGAATACTCTATTACTAAGTACAGTAAACCACATTGAACCAGGAACCACATAGTTTTCTGATTCTTGGAGATCGCATCATAAAAACAGACATAAAAACAAGTCTCCCCAAATTTCCAGCACTCTCCGTCTCTTTCAACAGCCGTTACAAATGATTTTGTGTTACCGCAATAGGTTCCAGTAGTCTCCGTACCCTTCCAGTGGAAGTCTGGTTGCTGCTCTCACTCCTCGGTCTTTGCATTTTCCTTGGCCCTTTAAACCATTTTGTGTGGTACCAACCGAGGCTGTGTCATCACATGTGCGCGTGTGTGCAGGTTTTTTTTGGGGGGGGAGGTGAGATTATTATTGTTATTAATATTAATGATTAATTAAAAAAATATTGAGCTCTTTATGTTCACTACAAAAACAAATTATCATCAACTACTTATATAAAAGTAGATTGCGTGTATAACAAAATAGTAGAATAAATTTCAGAGGAAACATTATTATAATCAATGAAACGGGTGGGTGGAAAAAAAAAAAGAAAATTGCTAAAATTTTCCTTAAGGCCTTGTCGTTTGACCCTCTAAGAAGAAACGTCAGAATGATCAATTAAAAACTAAGAAGATCGAATGAGATATGAGGGGAAAAATTGTTTCAGTTGGAGAAAACAATTCAGAGAGGGGAAAAAACGAAAAAAAAACGGTAAATCTGTCAACGTTATGGGGGATTTGTATCATTGAAGATCTCCAACTGATGTTTCAAAATCTTTTGTCTACACAGGCTATGGTGAGAATTGTTAATAATTAACGCCTCAATAATATTGAGATGGTAGTTCAACCTGGCACTATGTAATACAGAAAACCACTCATCTTATTATTAACATGTATTCCTTTTCTTTAATAAAAAGAAAGAAAGAGAAATAAATGAATAAATGAATAGAAATAAAATAAAATAATATGATATGAGATCAAATAAGAAATAAATTGATTGTGGATAGAGAAAAGAGTTCTCTCTCTTTCTATTTATTTCTCTTTCTTTCTTTTTATTCCATTTTGTGACTTTATATTATATTATATTTTTAATTCTTAACAGTCCCAATTCTAACCACGTGACTTTTCAAATTTTAATTTTAAATTTCTTTTCTTTTCTCCCCATTTCATTCTTTCCAAATATGATCTAATGCTAAGATCGGATTTTAACTCTTCCTGATGAGATCTCGGTTTATAACAGTTGTTGATCGATAACATCGACATGCCAGCGTCGCAGATTTTGTACATGTATGTGTAAATAAAAAATAATCATATATAAAAATTCTATTTGATATTGAGCATTTTTGATAAGCCCGGTTTAAATTCTTTGGATTCCTATCTTGTGGATGTTTACCTTGCCTGGATTATTATCATATATATATATATATATATATATATATATATATATATATATATATATATATATATATATATATATATATATATATATATATAGCTGTAATCAGTCAACGGAACATCATAAGCTCACAAGTGGGGAAAAAAATAATAATAGTGAAACAAAAACTGAGAAAGAATAAACAAATAAACGTGCAACTTACAATTTCGTGCCGAATTTATTGGACGATTTTAGAAGTAAAATAACGTAAATTCCAATTTCAGTTTTTGTTTTTGTTTTTCAGAGATAGTCTGTGGGAAATTTTCGGGAACCATTAATTTCTTCAAGCCTTCTATGACATGTAAAGTTATTGAAAACGGCGAACTAAAATTAATATTATTAATATTTGTCAAACTCGCCATCAGGGTTCACCTCTCAAGGTCATATAGGGGTGTGCTTCTTGTCTGTTTTATTTCCGGTATACATGTACCAGGAAGAAAAAGAACAGAAATAAGAAAAGAAGGGAGTTCTTAAGTTAAATCTGTCTGCTCGGTATGTGGGGGGAGGTGTTCTCTTTGAACGCTGGCGGGTAGCTTGGCTCATACACCGGTATGTAAGAGAAAAGAGACAGAAAAAGAAGGGAAAGAAAAGAGAAACTAATGTTCACTAGATAAATCCAATTATCTGCTGTAGGTGGGGGATTCGTTTGATAGGCAATATGTTTTTAGGTGTCTATATCTAAAATTTAAATTCTGTAATTGGCAAGTGTGTCTGTAAACACATAAATATACACACACAAACACACACATCAACACAAACACACAATATATATATATATATATATATATATATATGTATATATATATATATATATATGTATATATATATATATATATATATATATATATATATATATATATATATATATATATATATATATGGAAAATGAAAAAGGAAAAACCAAGAGATAGTTTTTATATAATCATCAATGTTTCGTCTTTATTGTAAGACTTCTTCAGGATGATAATTTTTTTTAGCGACAGTTGACTTCTTCAGCCTGGACTCTTCTCCGGCGCTCACAGTAGCTACGGCTACTACATTCCCTCATCTCTCCACCATGTCAACCCCAAACTTCGATGTACTTGCATGACATTTTTCTTCAAATTATCATCCTGAGGAAGTCTTACAATAAAGACAAAACGTTGATGAATATATAAAAACTATCTCTTGGTTTTTCCTTTTTCATTTCCCATTACGTTGGATTACTCTCATCCTCCTTTTCTCATATATATATATATATATATATATATATATATATATATATATATATATATATATATATATATATATGGAAATTGAAAAAAGGAAAACGAAGACTTCCTCAGGATGATTGTCTGAAGAAAATATCACACAAGTGCAAAATGTTTGAAACAGAGGTGGTGGCAGTAGTACGTCTAAAGGACCGCTTATATAAAAAAAATTATGGGATACAAATAGATTGTGGACGTGGGAAATTGAGTTGACAGTAGAGAGTGTGGGGGAAATTGTGGGGGTTGGAGTTATAAGATCAGTAGGGAGGGGGAGTGAGCTTGTGTTATGAGAGCCAAGAGAGATCGTTTGTGATAAGATCAGTGATGGGCTCATCGAGATGGTGGGAGACATTACAGTAACTATGGAAGGTGAGGGGCAAACATTGGTAGCGGTCGGAATTAATTCAAACTATAAAGGAAGAGAAGAGGACATGAGACATGTTTATTGAATCTTTTTAAAATTCGCCTTGAGATTAGAAAGTGGGAGGGTTAAAAAAAATCAGGGTCGCATAATAGGACGGTGTAGGAAGGAGGAGGAGACGAAGGGGGAGAGGGCAAGAACAAGATGTAGCGTATATATATATATATATATATATATATATATATATATATATATATATATATATATATATATATATATATAACTATCGTTATCAGTACTACTAACCACACGATCTGGATAACGTTGGAGTTATAATTATAATTTTATGATTATAATAATGACTCTTTTATTTCAGGAAGATTATCTCGGGTATCACTTTGATGGACATATGAAATTTTAAGCATGATTTTCTAATGATGGGTGATTTGGAATTAATTGTTGACTTATTTATGATTCGTATTAAAGTCCTTTGAAAACATACATAAAATTCATATTTTTGGGTGTTTTTCATTCAAATATTTGATTTAAATACTATTATAAATCTTTGAAAAAAGATATATATACAAACACATATATAAATATGTGCAGGTGTAAGATTGTTTATGCTGATATATATATATATATATATATATATATATATATATATATATATATATATATATATATATATATATACATATATTTATTTATGTGTGTGTTTTTGTTTCTCTTTTTATTATGAAGTATCCTCGCTGGAATGATGTTGTTCATCGTTGCCATGTCATCAATGACCTTTGAACCCTTTGTAACATCACGCCAAACTTTGGCCGGTGTTTATGACAGCAACGAATATGAATCTCTTCTGTTTGTTTGGTAAGTACATTGCAGTAGTTTTTTTTTCTTCTTTTTGTTTCATTCGATTGTTGGCAGACGAAAAAACATTTCTTTTTGTTTATCTTTATAACATTTTACATTTATTTCTTTGATCTTTATTCTTTCTATATACATTTTCATTGGCTGCTGTATACATTGTGGCGCAGCATATTCGAGGTCATTCATTCATATCTTATGAATCAGATGATTCTATTGTTGGCATTGGTTTCCTCGATATCTTTCTAGTCAGAATTCTTTCCAGAAAGAAATCGGATACTTACGAGAGGGACAACGTAACGGTTGGCAACATCCTAAGTGAAAGTGTTTCTGTGGAACGAACTGGATTCAAACTTGAAACACCCAGGTCGCCAGTCTGTATGCGTTAACCACTTCACCACCATCACTTCCCATATTGTTAGGAGATCAGGGTTTCTGGTTAAGGGGGTATGATGTTGTCAAATCCAAAACCTGAAATGACACCAATGCCACATCACTGTAAACCAACTTTGATGCATTTAAAAATATATTTCAAGATTATATATTGTTATAGTGATCTTCCCTATTCCGTCACTGTCCGAACTTTTCCTGATTTTATGAATAGAGTTCTCAAGACTAACCACCAGAAGTGAGAGAAGTGGGGAAGAAGCCTCTGTCAACCCATTACTTCGGTACTTTCTGTTAATTCAATTTCTTGCTAATGACCTTCTATTCGTGTTATTTCTTTTCGGCTCTTTAAGGCCACGTTTTTTTCTTTATGTATTTCCATTGGCTTCTGCATATCCCCATGCTGTTATATAAGACGAAGAACTTCGACTGATTTATTAAAATATGTTAAAACATCGTGGCAGAGCATATTGGAGGTGACTAGCTGTAAAAAGGTTGGGTTTCTGGTTGAGAGGTTTTGATATTGTGAAATCCGAAACCTGAAATGATGCCACTGCTACAAGCTTGATGCATTTAAAAATATATTTTAAGATTATTTACCCAGACATAACAGAAATAAATAGACGTGATAGAAGAAAATAGACATGATAGATATAAATAAACATGATAGAAGTAAATAGACATCATAGAAGTAAATATACATAGTAGAAGAAAATATACATAGTAGAAGTTAATAGACATCATAGAAGTAAATATACATAGTAGAAGTTAATAGACATCGTAGAAGTAAATAGACATGACTGAAGTAAATAGACATGATAGAAGTAAATAGACATGACTGAAGTAAATAGACATCATAGAAGTAAATAGACATGACTGAAGTAAATAGACATGACAGAAGTAAATAGACATGACAGAAGTAAATAGACATGATAGAAGTAAATAGACATGACAAGAGTAAATAGATTTGATAGAAGTAAATAGACATGATAGAAGTAAATAGATATGATAGAAATAAATAGACATGACAGAAGTAAATGGACATGACAGAAGTAAATAGACATGATAGAAGTAAATAGACATGATAGAAGTAAATAGACATGATAGAAGTAAATAGATATGATAGAAATAAATAGACATGACAGAAGTAAATAGACATGATAGAAGTAAATAGACATGATAGAAGTAAATAGACATGATAGAAGTAAATAGATATGATAGAAATAAATAGACATGACAGAAGTAAATGGACATGACAGAAGTAAATAGACATGACAGAAGTAAATAGACATGATAGAAGTAAATAGACATGATAGAAGTAAATAGACATGATAGAAGTAAATAGACATGATAGAAGTAAATAGACATGATAGAAGTAAATAGATATGATAGAAATAAATAGACATGATAGAAGTAAATAGACATGATAGAAGTAAATAGATATGATAGAAATAAATAGACATGACACAAACAAATAATTTATACAAAAAGTAAAAGTTTGAGACATTTTTTGTCAGTTTCTTTTGTGTTTATCTCATGAAAGCAGCTATCTATACTGAATTTCTCCTCTCCACCATACCCGGTCAAAGGTTTGGTCAGGATGAAGTCTGGTCGTCTTGAGATCTTATTGTATGGTATCCAACCACTTTTGTCCCGTCACCCCCTTTGCCTTTCCTGCGGGTCGATATCCTGAATCTCATTTTCGTGATAGTGACGTCATTTTTGTGTATTACATGTATGTACTAATGCAAACGATTTTCTCTCATTTTGTCTGAGATCAGTGTAAATTTTAACATTGTTGCGCAGTCTGACCGGAAGTCCAACACAACATCATTGTCTCCATGGACGATAGTCTTCTTTCTGCTTCCTTCATCGACAGTCTGCACTCGAAGCTGTACAAAGCAGCTCTGAAAGTTTGAAACACCGATATTTTATGCTAATTGACATTCTTTGATTTTCAGATATCAACCTATCTAGCATATACTACCATTTTAAGTATGACACAAGGCCAAATAATCATTAGAATTTTCATTCTTTATTGTTTTGAACCTTTTAAGGAGCACTGAACTGACCATTACTAACTTCGCACAGGAAGTGAATCAAATCCAACCAACACAAGAAAAGACATCTCATCACTACTAAGCCATTATTTCGTTGTCAAACTTAATAGATTTTTTATGAATTGACTTTGTCATTCTTTTTAATATTGCTTTCCCCTCTCCAATACCATTAAACTATGTTTATAACCTATTAATTTTATTGCCGTCATTCATGCAAGTAAAATATTTTAATGCATATAAGCAACAAATTCGTGTAAAAAGTTTTCTCAGAAATGCATATAAAAATAAAGAAGGAAAGATAAAACTAATTTTTTGTGTGTATTTATAAAATGTTAAATATTTTCGTCCTGAAGACACAGATGTTTGCATGTTACTTAAATGTATCCTTGTAACAGTATACACGCTTGTAGAGTTAGGATTGATGGGATGCTTATTGAAGATAACCATTTTGTATTAGGGTCTGTATTCATTTCATTGGCCTTGCTTGAGATGATGAAGAAAAGATAACCATTTTTTATTAGGGTCTGTATTCATCTGATTAGACTTGCTTCAGATGATAAAAAAAATAACCATTTTTTATTGGGGTCTGTATTCATCTGATTGGACTTGCTTGAGATAATGAAGATAACCATTTTTTATTGGGGTCTGTATTCATCTGATTGGACTTGCTTGAGATAATGAAGATAACCATTTTTATTGGGGTCTGTATTCATTTGATTAGACTTGCTTAAGATGATGAAGAAAAGATAACAATTTTTTATTAGGGTCTGTATTCATCTGACTGGCCTTACTTCAGATGATGAAGAAAAGATAGCAATTTTTTTTTAGAGTCTGTATTCATCTGATTAGCCTTGCTTGCGATGATGAAGAAAAGATAACAATTTTTTATTAGGGTCTGTATTCATCTGATTGGCCTTGCTTGAAATGATTAAGAAAAGATAACAATTTTTTATTAGGGTCTGTATTCATCTGACTGGCCTTACTTCAGATGATGAAGAAAAGATAGCAATTTTTTATTAGGGTCTGTATTCATCTTATTGGCCTTGCTTTAGATGATGAAGAAAAGATAACCATTTTTATTAGGGTCTGTATTCATCTGATTAGACTTGCTTGAGATTATGAAGAAAAGACAACCATTTGTTATTAGTGTCTGTATTCATTTGATTGGCCTTCCTTGAGATGATGAAGAAAAGATAACAATTTTTCATTAGGGTCTGTATTAATCTGATTGGCCTTGCTTGAGATGATGAAGAAAAGTTAGCAATTTTTTATTAGGGGCCGTATTCATCTGATTGGCCTTGCTTTAGATGATGAAGAAAAGATAACCATTTTTTATTAAGGTCTGTATTCATCTGATTAGACTTGCTTGAGATGATGAAGAAAAGATAACAATTTTTTATTAGGGTCTGTATTCATCTGATTGGCCTTGTTTGAGATGATGAAGAAAAGACAACCATTTTTTATTAGGGTCTGTATTAATCTGATTGGCCTTGTTTGAGATGATGAAGAAAAAATAGCCATTTTTTATTAGGGTCTGTATTGATCTGATTGGCCTTGCTTGAGATGATGAAGAAAAGATAGCCATTTTTTATTAGGGTCTGTATTCATCTGATTGGCCTTGCTTGAAATGATGAAGAAAAGATAACAATTTTTTATTAGGTTCTGTATTCCTCTGATTGGACTTGCTTGAGATGATGAAGAAACGATAGCTATTTTTTATTAGGGTCTGTATTCATCTGATTGGACTTGCTTGAGATGATGAAGAAAAGATAGCTATTTTTTATTAGGGTCTGTATTCATCTGATTGGACTTGCTTGAGATAATGAAGAAAAGATAGCTATTTTTTATTAGGGTCTGTATTCATCTGATTGGACTTGCTTGAGATGATGAAGAAAAGATAGCCATTTTTTATTAGGGTCTGTATTCATCTGATTGGCCTTGCTTGAGATGATGAAGAAAAGATAGCCATTTTTTATTAGGGTCTGTATTCATCTGATTGGTCTTGCTTCAGATGATGAAGAAAAGATAGCTATTTTTTATTAGGGTCTGTATTCATCTGATTGGACTTGCTTGAGATGATGAAGAAAAGATAACAATTTTTTATTAGGGTCTGTATTCATCTGATTGGCCTTGCTTTAGATGATGAAGAAAAGATAACCATTTTTTATTAAGGTCTGTATTCATCTGATTAGACTTGCTTGAGATTATGAAGAAAAGATAACAATTTTTTATTAGGGTCTGTATTCATCTGATTGGCCTTGTTTGAGATGATGCAGAAAAGATCACCATTTTTTATTAGGGTCTGTATTCATCTGAGTGGCCTTGCTTGAGAGTATGAGGAAAAGATAACAATTTTTTATTAGGGTCTGTATTCATCTGATTGGCCTTGTTTGAGATGATGCAGAAAAGATAACCATTTTTTATTAGGGTCTGTATTCATCTGATTGGCAGAAAAGATAACCATTTTTTATTAGGGTCTGTATTTATCTAATTGGCCTTGCTTGAGATGATGAACAAAAGATAACCATTTTTTATTAGGGTCTGTATTCATCTAATTGGTCTTGCTTCAGATGATGAGGAAAAGATAGCCATTTTTTATTAGGGTCTGTATTGATCTGATTGGCCTTGCTTGAGATGATGAAGAAAAGATAACCATTTTTTATTAGGGTCTGTATTGATCTGATTGGACTTGCTTGAGATGATGAAGAAAAGATAACAATTTTTTATTAAGGTCTGTATTTATCTGATTGGCCTTGCTTGAGATGATGAAGAAAAGATAACCATTTTTTATTAGGTTTTGTATTCATCTGATTAGACTTGCTTTAGCTGATTAAGAAAAGATAACAATTTTTATTAGGGTCTGTATTCATCTGATTGGCCTTGCTTGAGATGATGAAGAAAAGATAACAATTTTTTATTAAGGTCTGTATTTATCTGATTGGACTTGCTTGAGATGATGCAGAAAAGATAACCATTTTTTATTAGGGTCTGTATTCATCTGATTGGACTTGCTTGAGATGATGAAGAAAAGATAACCATTTTTTATTAGGGTCTGTATTGATCTGATTGGCCTTGCTTGAGATGATGAAGAAAAGATAACCATTTTTTATTAGGGTCTGTATTCATCTGATTGACCTTGCTTGAGATGATGAAGAAAAGATAACAATTTTTTATTAGGGTCTGTATTCATCTGATTGGACTTGCTTGAGATGATGCAGAAAAGATAACCATTTTTTATTAGGGTCTGTATTCATCTGATTGGACTTGCTTGAGATGATGAAGAAAAGATAACCATTTTTTATTAGGGTCTGTATTCATCTGATTGGCCTTGCTTGAGATTATGAAGAAAAGATAACCATTTTTTATTAGGGTCTGTATTCATCTGATTGGACTTGCTTGAGATGATGCAGAAAAGATAACCATTTTTTATTAGGGTCTGTATTCATCTGATTGGACTTGCTTGAGATTATGAAGAAAAGATAACCATTTTTTATTAGGGTCTGTATTCATCTGATTGACCTTGCTTGAGATGATGAAGAAAAGATAGCCATGTTTTATTAGAGTCTGTATTCATCTAATTGGCCTTGCTTGAGATGATGAAGAAAAGATAACCATTTTTTATTAGGGTCTGTATTCATCTGAGTGGCCTTGCTTGAGATTATGAAGAAAAGATAACCATTTTTTATTAGGGTCTGTATTCATCTGATTGACCTTGCTTGAGATGATGAAGAAAAGATAGCCATGTTTTATTAGAGTCTGTATTCATCTAATTGGCCTTGCTTGAGATGATGAAGAAAAGATAACAATTTTTTATAAAGAAGAAAAAGGGTCACCAGAGTTCTTGTTAAAAAGACAAACATTTTCTGTACAATTTATGTCAGTTTGATTTAAGTTTCAGCAACACAAGTGTTTGGGGATAGCAAACTGGAAGTTGTAGCTGAGTTCGGCTACCTGGGCGACTCTCTTTCAGCCAATGGTGGTTGTGAGACTGCTGCTATTACCCGATGCAAGTCTGCCTAGAGAAGAGGTAGAGAACTCTTCCCCATTTTGACAAATAAGCATCTGGTGATCACAATTAGAGGACAGGTGTACACCAGCTGTGTGAGGAGTGTAATGCTTTATGGCTCTGAAACATGGGCTGCATCGGCGAGCATTATAAAGAGACTGCAGCGTAACGAAAGAGCCATGATTAGATGAATCTGTCATGTCAGGCCGAAAAACGACACTCTCTTCGAGAATCTTCTCTCTAGGCTTGGTATACGGGAAATAACTTATGTCCTGGGCAGAATGAGATGGCTTGGCCATGTCGAGCGAAGCTCTAGCTAGATCTCCCTGGTCAGAAACATGTTTATCGCATCAAGTTGGCAGGCTGGAAGACCGAGGCTTTCTTGATATTAGCTGTGTAAACGTAACCGTGCAGTCCTAGGGATTACAAAACTTAGATCCTCGTGACCGCCGAGCCTGGAGTGAAAGACTTCGATCAAGACTGACAGACAGGCCCCACCCTCTTATAGAGGACTAATCAAAGGCCTGTTCAAAAATAAAATCGATGAAGAAGAAGAAAAACACAAGAATATAAGACAGTTTGGTTTGGCTGGCATGTATTAGAGAAAATGAAATTGAGTCCAGGGTTTGAGTCTCAGGTCTCGGGTTTCTGTTTTTCATCCTGACTGATGAGAGGCGAGCAAGGAAATGTGACGTCTTGTTATGTTAGCATCTCGACAAGAACTGTTCATATTGTCACCCCAAATAGAGCTGGGTGGAAACGGCTGAAAGGCACACATTTGCATTGTGTTCGAAACGCCCACGGCATAGCTACACAAGTCTAAACATGCCTGCGCATGCACAAGAGATTACACGTTAGTACAACAGAGCATAGTATCTCAATCATGTAAATACTACACGCTTACCAAGATGGCAATTAAAAAAAATAGAAGTACTTAATTATAGGCTGGACATTAATATTTCCCTTTTGACAAGAAGAGAGTTTTTGTCTGCAACCGATTTTAGGAAATATTAATTTTTTACCAATGATAACGATGAAAGTGTAAGTGAAAATAGTTTAAACCATAAGTAGGAGGCACTTCTTTCAGGATGTCAAACAAAATACCCTAGCAAATAAGAAGCGAATGATGTTTGAGAACCAGGGTTGGCAAAACCCGTCTGGATCACTGCAAATTATAGAAACTCTTGTTTCGAAATGATATCATTAAGGTTATCAAGAAAATAAGAATGAACTGGTTCGCCACGTGGTTAGAAAAGGTCCTAAAAGCAATGTTTACCGTGCATACAAGTAAGAATTTCCTGGTAAAAGACCTTGTGGTAGACCCCCAAATTGCTGGACTGATCAGATCCGCAGCGATGTAGAGCTTCCTTTGTTAACGGTAGAAAAATGAGCAAAGCCCCAAACAATATGGGAGGATTGTGTAGTAGCAATTTATTTTTGTTATTAGTGTGTCACGGCTTATCAAGGACCAAAGGCCACTCGAGGATAAGAGTTAGTTAATGAGATTGTTGGTTGGCGATGAACAACATCTTGGAAGGATTAGAAACATTGGGTGAAAATGATTATTTAAGTGGACGGCTCAATGAATTTGTTAATATTGGACTTGAAAACGACCCTGTTGTAATCAACTGGGAAGCAACCCTGTGGTATTGTATTCGACAGATGGGAAGTTCTTATGAAGAAACTTTGCTCATGGAAGTTCCATTTAGTTTTAGGTACGTAGAGGAAGAAAGGAACATTCTTTACAGTGGTTAAATGAGTTTTTGCTGTGAATGTTTTATAGGAGGTGAGCACCTACCATGAAAATGACGATAGAGTAGAGAAAGACTAGCAATGTCTCTTCTGTGAGAAAAGGGCTGTAGGGAAGGGAAGGGAAGAGATTTTGAAGTCGATTTTGTACTCCGTCAAGGCAGGAAAAGGGTACTCTGAGCGGACTTCCCCAGATGTAACAACAGTACTCCATCTTAGGATGGATCTGATCTTATACAAGTAGAGGATTGCGTCAGGAGTCAGGTACTTTCTAGAGCGGTAGAATGATCCAACCACTTTTTCAGTGACTTTAGCAATGGATTTGATGTAAGAAGAAGATGGGTTCTCTACTGCGCTAGAAAACTACTCACACCTGCCAGTATCCTATATCTTTACAAAGCCACCATTCGCCCATGCATTGGGGTATTGTTGCCACATCTTGGCTGGTGCATCTACCACTAGTCTATCTCTATTAAACAGGGTCCCAAAATAGTCTCCAATCAAATAGGTACCGCACTGTCAACCAAGCTCCAACCTCAGTCCCATCGCCGCAATGTTGCATCTCTGTGCTTATTTTACAAGTACTTTAATAGAATGTGCTCTGACGAACTTGTGGCATGTGTGTGTGGCCCCTCGACGTAAATACCCCCGACTGATTCTCTGACTGTTCTATTCATGCAGAAATTTAAACAAACAAACATATCGCTGCTTAACTTTCTCCTTAGAGTGTCTCTGTAGGCATGGCCCTTAATAGTAGCCCCTTACGTCCATGTGGCAATGTGTCTTGTTTGGGGTGAACAAGTGTAGTAAAATAAAAAAAAGTTTTCTATTTCAGATCGAGTGAAGGTCATTCCAACGATGGAGCTTCCTCGAGATAGGGGCAAAACGAGGGTCGGATCATTGGTGGTAAAAGGAGGTTTTAGAGGTTAAAAGACTTTAA
This sequence comes from Sepiola atlantica, assembly GCA_963556195.1. Taxonomy (NCBI): domain Eukaryota; kingdom Metazoa; phylum Mollusca; class Cephalopoda; order Sepiida; family Sepiolidae; genus Sepiola; species Sepiola atlantica. Next base: position 52,548,826 of record OY744537.1, on the reverse strand, counting down.
GAACAGTATCACACATGACTAAACAGATATGTTTGCCATTAGACGATTTAAAAAGAAAGAAGTTATAACAATATGTCCGCGCATCCCCACGGTTCATTTCTGCCATCATTATATCAGAGGAACGCTTGTGTCTTGACACAGGGTACAATATGGAGATCCTGTCAAGTGGCAACGAAAGATAACCACAAAACAGACAATAATCATCAAATAGCAAACATATCTGGTGGGTGATAATGTTTCTAAAGCCCTTTAACAATGATGATGGTGGGGTCTCATTTCGACTACCTATGTGCGTTCGGCCGGAAAGTGGAAAAAAAAAGAGCGAAAAGAGAGTGTGACTTGTTTTATAGGGAATCAAATCACGCATGGTCAAGCTGACCTGTTGGTCCCTGATTGGCCGGAATCTTCTGTTAACATGCTTTCACGAGATAACCTCTTCTTCTCTATCTCAGAGACGAAGAAGGGTTGAGTAAACAGAGAAAGAAAAGAAGTCGCAACAAATATCCCCTGGCCGGTAGTAGCATCTGCCACAGTTTTTAAGGCATAAACTGAAGTTTATTTTTACCATATGTGATTGGATTGCAGAAAAGATTGTGCATTTATTAAACGATATTTAAGAGTCACTGTATATTAAGTTCTTTGCCTTACATCACATCTTAAATGCTGCATGTTTAATCTATCCCAACAGGGCGCCCATGCTGTATATGAAAGATGGCGTTTTTGGTCGCATTCTGATCACCATCTTCTTCTTGTCCTTAACTGTAGGAGGAATAACACAAATGATGGCCTCGATAGAGGTTTTACTCGGAGTTTACATGGAATTTGGTCGTAAGTATCCGTTAACGTTTTTTCTTACTTTAATGTCAACATTCGCTCGATGCCATTGGCTTTCTTCAATGGTTTTTAACCATTTTATTAACCATTTTATTAACCATTTTATTAACCATTTTATTCATTTCTATGTAAGACACCAAAAAGAGACAGCAAAGGATTTCTGCATATTTTGGTTTTATCAGAATCCTATTCATGTTGCATGATGTTGTAATGTTGCATGATGTTGTAATGTTGCATGATGTTGTAATGTTGCATAATGTTGTAATGTTGCATGATGTTGTAATGTGGGAATGGCAGAAGCAGCACTATTTTACAGTTTATTTTGTTCGTGTTTATATTTACCCGATCCTCCTTCCCGGAGGATGGATGTGGCACTAGGGTGGTTTAATGTGGGTAATATTCAGCTCCCCAAAAAGGAATACTCTGGATGAGACACAAATGAAAATTGCCCCAGTCTGCTCGAAGATAGAACAGATACTACACTCACTTATATTTAGTCATCCTTCCTTTCTTCTTCTTCATGTTGAGAACATTACTGCTACCCATAACTTCAGATGATATATATATATATATATATATGTATATATATATATATATATATATATATATATATGTATATGTGTGTGTGTGTGTGTGTGTGTGTGTGTGTGTGTGTGCAGATAACTGACTTGGTTACTAGTTACCTTAAGGTCCAAATTTTTTAAAGAACATTTTTTTGGCTAATACCAGCGAAATGAAAAGGTAAAAAAAAATTTTTAAATGTCTAGTTCTGTTGAAAGCAAGTTTCTTTGCCGAAAGTCTCAGCTTATAAATAAATTAATTTTATTCATTTAAACAAATTAATTGTTTGTGGTTTCTAATTTCTCTAAAGAAAACAAAATCTTACATATATATTTTTTTGTTTCATTTATCTCTAGTCAAAGTTCTCAGAAATTAAGGGGCCCCTACCTGGGGCCAACACTTGATCTCTATATAAGATACATAGATATTCGTATATTCCATTAAAGTTCTCCTTTACTTGTCAAACGTTGAGTTAGTAAAGAAGTGAAGAACATTAATTTTCCTCTCCCCAATTCACCAGTTAACTATGTTATAGTATATCTTTCTTATGGTCTCTTGGTCTTACCGGATTCCAGGATAAGAATCCATCTAGTCTGGTGGAGTATCCAGCTAAGTGTTGTTACTTGTGGTAACATCACTGGGAAAAGGTGCACTATTCCTCGTATGAGCAAGTCTATGGCCGTGCTGAGGGGATCTTATTAGTGTTGTGAATACTATGTTATTTTGAATATTTGGTCAGGGTTTACTTGTAGGGTGAAGTATCCTCATATCAGGTTGTCCTGACACACCTTTGTACAGAGAGACTCGATGGTTGGTGTCTAGTGGGTAATTCAAACTCTCCTATATATATGTATGTGTGTGTGTGTGTGAGTGTACAGTGATAATTTTTGTGTTCGCTTGATGTAAAGTAGCAATAAATGATGATGAAGCTAATTTTGATGTAAATAAATGTTATTGTTTATTTTTTCAATGTTTGATTGATCTGTTTAAAAAATGTAACATTTCTATCCGACATGTTTAACGGAATGTGTACTCTATTACTACCACTACTACTACTACCACCACCACCACTACTACTAATACTGCTACTACTACCACCACCACTACTACTGCTGCTACCACTACTACTGCTGCTACTACTACTACTACTACCACCACCACTACTACTACTATTGCTACTGCTACTACCACCATCACTACTACTACTGCTACTACAACCACCACTACTACTGCTACTACAACCACCACTACTACTACTACTGCTGCTAATAACAATAATAATAATCATCATCATTTTTTATTCCAGGAAAACGTATACTTGGGGTTATAATCATAAGCTGTGCAATGTTTTTGATGGGAGTGCCATCAATCCTCGACAAAAGCTTCTTGTGGGGACAGGTAAATTATTTACTCATAACTTTTGTCCCAACCCATTTCTTTTTTCCTTTTCTTTTCATTTATCCTGTTGCATTGTGGGAACGTTACACATATTTAGGAATCAAAAGATATTCTATGATATAGAGTATATCAAAGGGGGTATTTTTGTCCGTGTGTCGTGAAAGGTTAGGTGAAAATGGTGCACAATACTGAATGGTCTTGTGCCTAACTAGATTGATTTGAATATCGGATGTTTTAGGTGGAGTCAGAATTTGACCTCCTGTCACATAATTATTTAATGCTTTAAAGTCATTTAATCAATTTAAAATCATGACTGGGATCTTGATTCTATAGGCACATCCCCATTTGTTGTTATATTGTTGTAACGTTGCTGAAACAAAAACCATCTGGCATGCTTTCTTAATAATAAAGAATGAATTCCACAATACTGTGTCTTCGAGAATGAAGGGTTTGTTGAGTAACCCTGCCAATTAAGTTAGAATTAAGTTCCATCGCTAGCTAATCATATTAGAAAAAGGGAAGAGGGAGAAAGAAAGAAAGAAAGAGAGACAGTTAATTATATGTTAAGTCTTTCTTCTTCGTCTATTCATTTAACGTCACTTTTCCCTTGTTCAGGGGTCAGACGTTTTCTGATATTACGCTAGCTCACTCTCCAGTTCTCATGGTTCAGCAAGTCAACTGTCTCCAGATTACACTCTGTGCGATCGTGCCTAATCACTTGCTTCAAAGTTTTCTTTGGCTGGTCAACCTTCCTGTGATTTAGGACATCCATGCTTCTGCAACAGTTTATCCTGGAGGATGAATGTTCCACATGACCATACCAGCGTAATCGATTCATCCCTAGTATAACTTATAAGTGCATTGTCTTAATTATATTATCGTTTTATTGGATTATTTTTTATGCGTCTGATCACTTGGTCGCTCCTGCCAAGATTCCTCGAATCTCATCCAAGAACCTAGTTGCTTTCAAATATAGGCAGTCACGTTTGCCCACATCATCGGCTTCCTGTTCTCGTGATCCTACTCACCACTTTGTGACTCTTGTCTGAAACGTTTCCTGTTTTCAAACATAATATATGTCTCAGTTAATATGTACTAGCTAATATATCTGTGGGCAACCTATCCACTCCAATATTTAACACCCCTGTGAGGCCGTCGGCTCATGTCAGATGAGTAATATAAAATCGGAAATGTACACATGTGGAAGGTAAAAGACCTATGGTAGGCAAAAATATTTCATTTATTAATAGTTTGTTTACAACAAACTATAAGCACAGTAAAACGAGACAAAACATCAAATTACATACTGCAATACATTGTTCACATACAATAAGAATGCACAAGTTATTGATGTAAAAAGGTAATGTGAAGACTGATATTTTCTTGTGGTATCTTTTCTGTTAAGGGGAAGTGCCCTTTTTTTTTCCTTTTTTTTTAACTTAGTTCACCCCAAACAAGGCAAGTTGCCACTGTAGACGTAAGGGGCTACTGAGAATTAGGGTGAAAGTTTAGGGGGTCGTCCTAAATTGGGAGCTATGCAGCGAGATGCTTGCTCACATTAGTTTTAAATTTCGTCATGTCGGTACAGTCAGGGAAACAGGAAGCAGGAAGGGAGTTCTAAAGACCGGCAGCTTGAGGAAAGAAACTATTAGAGTAGAAGGTTCTCCGGCATTTGGGGACCTCCACAGTGAATGGATGGGATTTAGCTGATTATCGGGTTGGTCAGGTGTATTTACATCAAGGGGGCATCAGAGCAACAAGTTCATCGGAGCACAATCCATTGAAGTACTTGTAAAACAAGCCACAAGGATGCAACATGGCGGCGATGGGACAGAGGTTGGGCCTTAGTGGATAATGAGGGACCCTTGAAGACGATGTTGCCTGTAGTGTGTCTGGCAAGCAAATCACAAAGTAATCGGTCTTAATTCTTGTTCCTACAAGATCTCGTGTTCAACATGAGATTTGGGGTTTAGATGAGTCGAAAAAAACTAAAATCACACAAAAAACAAATTTCTATCTTCTTTATAATTTCTGATTATCATTCATCATTTTCAATCCTTTCATAATATTCTTCATCATTCAACTGACAATCTATACATCTCAAACCCTTGTCCTAGAGTGGCTCTTACCCTTGATAAGTTGTGACTGATTAGTAAAAACAACAAAAACAAACTGTTACAAGGTAATTACATTGATCAAGCAAGTCCTGAAAGTGGTTGAGGGAATAATTGGGCAGCAAATAAGATGTCAGTCGAACATAGACGACTTAGCTTCAATCTCTTTGTTTCTCTTTGTAAGACATTCACAGAAAGAACTCGTCTGTCTACCACAACTGAAAAGAAATTTTCTTTCCTCCTTCGTGTACCTAGTATCAGGCACAATTTCCATAAATCATTTCTTTCCAGGAACTACCCACCCATGCAACACATTACAATGGAACTGCTTCCCTGCAGACTATAATATGGTCGTCTTCATCATTTTCAATCTTCTCATAATATTCTTCATCATTCGGCTGACAATCAATCCATGTCAAACCCTTATCCTCGAGTGACTTTTAACCTCGATAAATAAAAAAAATTATTTTTGTTTTCCAATTTGTCTCCCATTCATACCATGTTTAGTCATTTTTCATTATTATTCCTTTTTTATTTTTTTCAGGATTATTCATGGACCTTCGGAACCACAATGAGTGGCCTTATGTTCATCACGGTTGCATTGGGAATCGGAATCGATCATATTAGAGAAAAGATTATTAACATTTTCAAAACTGATTGGCATCTCCCAAAGGCATGGAATTATATGATTAAGTAAGTGATCATCATTTTAAAATGTCAGTCACGCAAACACCATCACACGCTGAGCAGATGACGACAAGTCATTCTGTTTAAACTGAGAAATCGTTGTAACGATGTGACCCTTGAAAGGGAGCTCAAAGGAAAAGCAAAATAAGTTTTAAAATAACTAGAAAATATATATAGAAAAAATCAGATTGAAATATTTCAGTATGTTTAGTCTTTTGAGAGTGTGTATGGGGGGGGGGGGATCAAGGAATATGAATTTTTGCTGTGAACAAATTCCAGTCATTGTTGACAAAAATAAATGTGGAATCAAAGATTTTTTTTTTTGAATAAGTATAAAAACATACATGGTGTGTCTGAAAAGTAATGGGACTCACTCACTCACTATCCAGGTGTATTGTATATGTTTCCTTTGACAAGAGGTTCGACATTGTCTGACTGTCCTTATGCTAAGTCTCCAGTGATCACAATTGTGGGGATTGACTGTGTCCATTTGCCACTGTCTTGCCTGATTGTTTCTTTCCATGTCTTCCTCGGGTGCCCAGCTTTTTTTTTGCTGTTCGGCTGATATACCCCTTGATTCTTTCAACATGTCCGAACCAGCGAAGACGGTTTGCCCTTTATTAAAACATCAAGTTTTGGAATGGCCAATTTCTCAAGTAGAGTGTCTGACTTAATTTTCTGGATGTGACTTGTGTCACAAACATTTGCCTTCAAATGGTTTTGCCTTCAAAGTGCTCCCCCTCCCCTTGGGGTTAATGCACTTTCTTATTCTTCTCTGTCATGTTTGTATGCATTGCAGGAATGTTGTCCTTATTCATGTATATTTGCACCATCTTGCATATTAGTATATGCTATTAAATATTTATTAGGTACGTATCATAAAATAATAACTCTTAAAAGTTCATTTGCTAACTTGACCACTTTTATCCACCGTAAATTAACTGGCAATGACGACTAACAGAAGTTAACTGAGTAAATTAATATTCTAGAAAATATTTGTTTAAATGTAAAGGGAGGTGAGTGGTCAATGGCAAAAAAATTTTAAATCGAGATAAATTTCTCAACCAGGAGGGCCATGGCCCTCCACCAATTTCCCAACCTGCCCACCCCTTCACAGAATTTATCTCCCATAGAAAAAAATGGTTAACTGCACTAAAATGGCCCGAAAATGGTACTGGTCTAGATTAGGACCCAATTCAAAATCGACTTGATGTCGGTAGTTTCAGAATGTTTATGTAGACGGACAGAAAAAGCCGAATGAAAAGTCGGTTGCCTGCGTCTAAAAAATTCAAAACGAGGTTGGATAAAACTGGAAAAAAAAAATTTTTTTATATGTAAATATTTTTTTTTCACTGAACAAGTGTTCAAACGGTGTTAGGGTTAGGGTTAGTTAAAATTCATTATCGCTTTGGTCAATTTTTATTTCCAATTAGTGAATTTCGCAATTCAATCAATTAAAATATTAACTTGTTGTCTGCTTATTTTCTTACATTGTGACTGTATAAGCGCTTCAGATTTTCCGGCTGTCTACATAAACATCCGGAAACTACCAACGCCAAGTCGATTTTAGTTTGGATCCTAATCTGGACCAGTACCTCTACTTTTTTATATTTATTTAGTTTCTTTACATTCTAATATTTTTCAGTTATTTTACGGACCTAATCGATAATTAGCCCTAATGTCTTCAGAAGGAAAATTTCAATGATGTCTTTAGATTCCTTGAAAAATTTAACTCTTGTTGAAACTTATTTGAATGTTCTAAATGTTAACATATCGATTTCTATAACACTATATATGTAGATGCATGTCTTTGTTATATCTGTAGAGTTGTCTGTCCATTGGAAATCACCATTCTTGTAATTTGGTGGCTGTGCGTGATAATCATTGGAGAACCCCCGGATGTTAATAAACTCAAGTTGTTTTCAGAGGTAAGTTGATTGAACTTCAAATTAGCATATTTCCCTTCATACCAATAACATCTGAGATGTTTGTTCTTTGATGCGATGAGAGGGAGGGGGCATGAAAATTAAGTTTCCCTTAGATTTAGGAGTCGGTTAATACGGTGTGGGACGTGTTAGATGATATTTGTTAGTATTAAACGACCTTTCACTCATTATGAGGTCATCCAAGGTCAAACTGTTTTTTCCCCAGAATCAATCAGTTTTTACAATGTTTCTTTTTGTGTGGAATTTGACTATTCATAATGTGTGAATGATTTTGTTTGATTTTTAGATTTTGGTATTCTTTTTTGTTTCTTTTACGTTTTTTTAATTTGGGCCAATCTTTTGCGTTATTGTTTTTTAATTTGGGCCAATCTTTTGAAGCGAGTTTTCCAAATTGTTTGTTTGGTAACATTTCTATGCAGATTAATTTGTATTTGTTTTGTCAAATGTTGTTATTTTGTAAATACTGGATTTTTTTAAATTAAACATGTTTGTACAAATTAGTTTCTTTAAGAAAACCTATTATTTGGGAAGAAGCTATATTTTCAAAGAATATTTTATATCTTTTAATACGTATATTACATATTTTTGGCATTAGTCCTTAATTGCAATGGCCACACCGAGGTTCATCTCCTCCAAGCAGATGTATGTGGGTGAGTCTTGTGTGACTGATACACATCCGTTTTAATACAGTCTCTTCCCTTCGATTGGTTATCATGTTTATGTTTTCTGTTCTGACTATGGGTTGATGTCCATACAATTTGTTTTGAGGAAAGGTGTTCAATATTTGACTTTCCTTTTAAAATCTCCATGGTATTTTGATATTATTTATCTCCTCGTTAAGGGCTCTTTTGGCTAACTTATCTGCCTTTTCATTTTCTTTAATACCAACATGACTTGGTATCCAGGTTCAGATTACATAGTAAGAGGAAATTTCCACTAAAAATGTGTTCACAGGAAGTGACGTCACAGGAAGTCTCAAATGATACATGGTAAAAAGAGAAGAGTGTTTTTCTCTTGGCTCTTATATATCGAGCAGGACAGATGTGTTTTTTTGGAGATCCTCTTCCATCCTATCCGAGAGGTTAGAAGTACTACTATAAAGATGCTAAGAGAAATTCGAAAGAAAAATAAGTTAAAAAAAGAGAAAAAAAATTGAAATGTGCTGTTATTTCGTCCTCGTATTAACTATTACAACTACTATTACGACAACTACCAAGCTGAAGAAGAAAGACAACAACTCTACATGCATCATGAAAGAAAAGAAATAAACTCCACTGCGAAGGTCATGATAACTACTGCTGCTATGACGTGTCAACAAGACGTCAGCTCTAACGAGACAAAGGATTGTCATCCAGCTATGCAACAAACCGACTCTTAGAGTCGCTACCATTTTACAAGTGAACAATTGAACCACAATACTGAATCCTGTAAACTTTCATCATCATCATCATCATCATCATCACAATCATCATATAATCTCCTGCTGGCATGTGTTGGACGGCTTTTAGAAATTGTCTTCCAAACTAATCTATTTCTGACCAGGTCTTTATTTATCCCTCTTTCTTCTATATTCATCCTTATCACTTCCTCTCATGTTTTCCCTGCTGCATCAGCTGTTCTACATTTACTAACCAAAGAACTCTCATCCATTCTTTCAATGTGACCAAACCAATGAAGTCTCCTGTTCTGCACATATCTCCCTATACTGTCCAGATTTAATCTTTCTCTGAGGTCATCAGATCTAAGCCTGTCTTTAAGACTCCCATTACTCATTCATTGTATCATTCTCATATCATTTCTCTCCATCCAATGCATATCCTCGACCCTTATGAGCCAGATTTCACTTCTATACATCATCACGCTGTGTACACATACCTAGTAGACTCTTCTATTGGTCAATAGTAGTAACACTCTGCTGGTTGATAATGACAAAAGTTCTCTGAACTTACTCCTTACATTAAAAGCCTTGCCATTCAAATATACTTTCTCTGCATTAGTTCCTCCTAGGGGGTACTCTGGAAGATTATACAAGTAGTCATGATTGGACCTGTTGGTATTCCTCAGTCGGTGCGCCTCAGGCGATCAGTGATAAACCAATCCTTCTCTCGAAAGAAGAAGTAATGCTGGGAAACTCTGTTTAACAAGACAATTTTTTTCAACGAGAAATAAAATTCTGGGTGGCCCAATATAAAGTCAGAGATATTTTCAATTTCTTCTGTGACCGAACATCTCTCACTAGTAGAAAATCTGCCATTTGCATGCAGCGAAAGCATACAAACCACTAAACATGCTGCTTAGTGCAAGTTTACAATATCAGCCGAAACATTGTGAGAATAACATCCAAGATGAGAACAGTCGTCCGAACAATCCAAATTATAAATCCTCATCTCAAAAAATTCTGAAATTTTCAATTATTTTTGTTTTTTTACTCGTGAAACGAATGCCAGAATTATCACATCTGATTTACGTTTATTTTTGTCTTACAGTGGATCATTGTTATGTTCTTCCTGGTTCTCATGAATGGACTTTACCTTTTGTGTGTGAAATATCTACGACACCATTTTGTGGATGAAGAGGAAAACATTATCTTTCAGCCGGAAGAAATTTATCGAAAATATTCCACAAATGTATTCCATGAAAACGAGGAAGTAAAGGACATTACCAAAGAGTAAACAGAAAGAAAGAGAGCGAAAAGATATTTTGGAAACTCAATTTTACAATTGCAGAAACAGAGGAGGGCAGATTGAAGGAAGAAAAAAAATAAGTAGACATTACAGAAAAGAAACTGCCCTCACACTATTAAAAAGATAAATAAATAAACATTTCCCCCAAGAACTTATTCCCCTACCCTGTAAGTTGTTTGTTCTTTAAATATTTTGAGATTATTATCGATTAAGCATGAGTAATATTTTTCAAGTTTTTTTAGTTCTTCCTTTTCTAATAATTTATATTAGAAAAAGAAAAAAAAAATTACTTATTCAATTTTTAGCAAAGCGTATATTTTGTTTGATGTAAGTTTGACAAATGGTCCCACTGGTCTTTCACCACAATAGTCCCATTCACAAGTGTATTTTCCTGCAGTAGGGTCATTTTACATTAAACTTGCATAGCAAACTAAATCTTCCTCTTTAAAAAAAAAAAATTTTTTTTAAAAAAGAGAAAAAAAAAGAGAAAAAAAAAGAAAGAAAAAAACAAATGGGTAAAATTTTCACAATCTGAGAATTTAGTATTTATATAAGTTTTTTTTCAACTTAAATTACAAAAAGCAACAAAAGGAAAATTACATGAAATATTAAACCCTGGGAGGAGGGGATCATTTTATGGTAAACGTCCATAACTGAACTCCCATGCTAAAAAGTAAACAAAAAAAATTTTTTTTTAAAAACATGTCTATATTTTAAAATTATAATTTGAAATCGAATATTTTATTTAAAAAAAATTTTTTTTAGGGAATCTGTCATTTAATTCCATCAACAAAAAGGCGATTGTCATATTAAAATGAGAAAATATTTCTGAATAATCTAGTAATCAAAGTAATTTATTTTATTTAATTGGAAAGCAAATTATAACTAGCATTTTAACAATCAAACATAAAATTAGGAGACGACAACAACAATAGCAAATGTCACTTGCTAGACGACTTGTTTCATTGAGAGGTGTGTGCTTACCTGAAATATTGGTTGAATTAAAAGGAAAATTTTATATGAATGAAATTAAAAACATTTTTTGTATTATTTCAAAATTACACTGGTTAATTCAATTATTGTAAATATTTTTATCATAAATAAATATTATCAAATAATAAAATTAATTCAAAAAGTGTTTTTTAAATAAAATACTGTTTTTCCAATAAATTCATTGCTAAAAATGTTTTACCATTAATTCAATTGTTGTAAATAAAATCGTACTTGTTGATTCGTTTTTGTTTAATTTTCATAAAAATGAATAAAAAAAACATCACAATTTGACTAAAAAGTAGTTAATCGCCCTACCACTAATCCTAAATCCGAGGGAGGGTGATGAGGGTACGTTAATCATCATCATATTCGAAAAGAAACTTTAATAGTAATCCAAAGTCTTTTTTTCACACACAACCTTTTGAATAAAAAAAGTTTCAGAACGTTAAAAGTATACAGGTCAGTAGAAAATAAAATTTATTTGTTGCATATTTTAAAAAATTTCTTTTTTTTTTTAAAATCCCCGCCGTTGACTATACAGCACTTTTACTCGAAATGGTTTCATTTGCCAGGAAATTCTTGCAGCAGGCAACAAAAATAAACTAGCTGTACTTATCTGGCATTGTATGGGAGTCATTTTATTTTCATTTCTGTTTTGCACATCCCCCCCCCCCCCACACACACACACACCCCACCATCTATTTTTGTCTTTTCTCTTAATTTTTTGTAAGAAAATATTCACATTTTTGGAAAGAATTCAATGAAGGAATATGCATGTTATTTAAGAAAACACTTTTAAATCCCACAAATATTTTCGACTTCTTTTTTTTTTTTTTTTTTTTTCTTAACTTTGCCGTTTTTATATTTTAACAAATTATTATTTTTTAAACGATGTACATTATCTAACATAAAATAGTTTTTCATAAATTGTGTTTTGTAAAGAGTTTAAAAGTCTCAGTCAGCATAGGTTATTGGTGTGATCTTGGGAAGTCAGTAGGTAAACATGCACACAGCTGCATCTTTTAGTGATGCATGCGAATGGCAGATGTTGCAGGTGATAGGTGCTTGGCCAGAGGAAGAAGGGGGGGGACACACACAGAAGAGATTAAAAATATCTCTGATTTTATATTGGGCCACCCAGAATTTTATTTTTCGTTAAAAAAAAAGTGTCTTGTTAAACAGAGGACTCCTGCTGTGGTTATTCCATGAGTGATGTTTCTGTTAAACCTAAAGAATTGCTGTTTTTTGAGTGCCTCATTAAACAGAGTCATGCTGGGACCGGCCCACTTGAGAAAAGTAATGTTTCTAGATGAGCTCCATGATAAACCATTTTGAGTGGACACTGGCTGGATATTATCTCTAGTGGATATCTTCAGTAGGCATTATCTTGGGTGGTTGAATGGAGATGGGGACTTGACATCTCGGATTTCCAGTAAAAAGTACATATATTCCAGACTATGGGCAGGGAGAGGTCAGTTAGATCTGACCTTCTGGTTTTTCAGGGGTTTTTTTAGGGCTGGGTGCCTCTCAGGGGCAAGGTGGCCATTGGGGCTCTAAGCTAAAGGATAGAGTTCATTCGACTTATGTTTGATTCGGTCTCATTTTGCAAGTCTGCCATTCAACCTGGAAACACGAGTTTCATTTGTAACCTTCAACAAATAAACTTGTTATTTGTTTATAAACTGGATTTGTGGCCTTACTTGGGGCGAGAATTCTTTGTTGCAACACTGACTGAATCACACAACAACTTTGCACCGGCACAACGTGTGGGGACGATCACGGCTAGCGCAGTGAACGCATTCATACAGGTTCACAAGTAAGGATGCACCCTCCTTTCACAAGTAAGGATGCATCCTCCTTTCACAAGTAAGGATGCACTCTCCTTTCACAAGTAAGGATGCACCCTCCTTTCACAAGTAAGGATGCACCCTCCTTTCACAAGTAAGGATGCACCCTCCTTTCACAAGTAAGGATGCATCCTCCTTTCACAAGTAAGGAGAGGTTGGTTTTCAAAGCTTGGAGTAAATCCACTTTTTGCAGTTAACAATAACTTTTTTGTTTGTTTACTTCTAGTTTAACCCAAACTAGGCTATTGCCACCGAGACGTAAGGGGCTATTGTTATTAGGGGCCAGATTTAGGATGGGGTTCATCCTATTGTGCAAAGAACATGGCGCAAGAATAAAAAGGAAGAAATCACTAGTCAGAATCAAATATCGATCTGTTACAATGCTACTTAGGTCTAAAGCTGAAAATCCGCCCGTCTTACTGTTATATTCTTTTTTATTACATAAGAATGATCTACATATTAAATATTAAATTGTTTTAACGTAAATACGTTGTTAAAGCAAAATAAATTGTTTCGGACTATTAAAAGAATTTCCAACGCTATTGATAATGTTTACCCATTTATTTATTTTTATTATCGCTTATGTTTGAATTCATGTTTTGAAACATGACAAATCTATGACACCATGCCAAAGCTATAATTATTTTGTTAAACTATTTAGAAGATATAATAGCTCTGTTGGTAGAACATCAGACGGTTTTAATTTTCGGTCCTGGCATCCGCTTTATTTGTTGGGAATTTATTATTTATTATTAAGCAATATTTTCCATTTCTAAAAGAAGTTAAGATCTCTGATATTTCGAAATGAGACGGACAGATGAAAAAAATCTTTATTTATATAATATTATCCAAAAATTATTAATGCTTAAACATCGCTACTCTGACCAATCAAACTAAAATACAGTGCGACCTCTGCATTAGTGGGAGAAATGTAGAAGAAAAAATAGAAAGAAATAAACACGTCAAACGAGATGCATCGAGGAATTGAATCAATTGTGAAAAGAAAAAAAAAAACATTAAACATAAGGGAAAAAAAACACTGAAAACAGGATTTCTCTTTTTCTTCCCTTTTTTATTACAGTTGCTTTATAAACATTTGAGGAAAGCAGATTGTCAAGTAATTTGCTTTTATGTTCCCACTTTTGGGGTTTGGATTGATGCGATTGTTGTTGTTGTTGCTGTTGTTGTTGTTGTTGTAAGCAAGGAAACAGGATTTGTGCAGATTTGGGTGGATGACACGTCAGAGGGCGGCCTGTATCTCTTTCTCTACAATCTGTTTGTATTCATCAAAGCCACCTTCTAGACTAGTTACGGTCCCATTTTGAACGACCCAAAGTTCGTTACAAATCAAACGAATCAGTCTCTCGTCGTGAGATACTAAGATAACTCCTCCCTGGATGGAAAAAATAAATTAATATTGAAATAAAATTAATGCAAATACAAATATTAAATATACAAGCAATTATACGATCGCAAAAATATGAGCAATTATACGATCGCAAAAATATGAGCAATTATACGATCGCAAAAATATGAGCAATTATACGATCGCAAAAATATGAGCAATTATACGATCGCAAAAATATGAGCAATTATACGATCGCAAAAATATGAGCAATTATACGATCGCAAAAATATGAGCAATTATACGATCGCAAAAATATGAGCAATTATACGATCGCAAAAATATGAGCAATTATACGATCGCAAAAATATGAGCAATTATACGATCGCAAAAATATGAGCAATTATACGATCGCAAAAATATGAGCAATTATACGATCGCAAAAATATGAGCAATTATACGATCGCAAAAATATGAGCAATTATACGATCGCAAAAATATGAGCAATTATACGATCGCAAAAATATGAGCAATTATACGATTGCAAAAAGCTAAAACTGTTATTGACAAACATGCAAATATTTAATCTGAAATTTTATTTCATGTTCAAACTTCCTCATATATATAAAAAAATAGTATCTTAAATGCGCCAATCTATTTGGAATATCATATTCTTTAGATAGCCATCGGCATTGGCAAAATTAAAGAACAGTAAATATTTCAGATTCGGTTTCCATGACGCACCTCAAATGAAGAGGAACAAAAATGGTAAATTTTTTACTTAATACGAGTCATTTGAACCAAAGTTAAACTTAAAGTAAAATTCAAGTTTAAATTAAAACTATTTTATAGTTTTAGATGCAGCATCAATCAAATTATAAGACTTTTTAAATGACAAAAACAAAAATACAAACTTTTCCATCATTTGTGATATGCCTGCTTGTCTATTTCGAATAACAACTGTTAAAAACAATTTGATATTTTCAGTTTTCTTCTAATATGGGGTGCTTGATGTAAATACGATCCAATATTTTTTTTTCAAATGTCATAACATACCTGAAATTTCTGAAGAGATTTCCCAAGTGCTTCTATCGTTTCCATATCCAAGTGATTTGTCGGTTCATCAAGAATAAAGAAGTTTGGGCTGCAAAGGCAATGAAAAAATCATTCAAAAAACATTGGAAAAAAAAATGGAAGTAAAAAACGACTCCTGAGCATTGCTGGATCGATAAAGCTAGTTTTCTATGAACTAAACAAAATCTTTCAGGGATGGGAGTATTTTTTTACTCCTCTCCAGGAGTTAGGCACAAGGCCAGTTTTATCCTACTCCCACAAGCAAGATGTGACCCAAGGTCGGGAAAGTGGGGTTTGAAAAGCAAGCGCCCGAGAGGTGAGCACTCTGGCCATTAAAAATTGCCTGGGCAGCCCCGTCGGCATTCCCCGGTAGGGACGCCTCAGGCAGTAAGCAATAAACTTACTCCTCCCCAAAGAGGGGAGGCGAAGCCTGGGAGGGTGGACCTCTTAGAACTGCACAGGACAGACCCATACACCGGCATAAATCAAGCCCCGAAGGCCAAGACAATACCAGTCTATGGGGTGCAGTATCCATCGGAACAGATACTACACTTTGATCTTAGCCAAAAGGCCAAGAAAAGCCCAACTAAAACCTTTCAGGGATGGGAGTAGCCAATGACAAAAAAAGGCTGAAATCGAGATGAATTTCCCTGTGTTTGTGTGTGTGTATGGGGGGGGGGGGGGGTATAGCGATGAAAGCAGAAAAAAAAAATTATTTTTCCTGAACAGTTTCAACTAAGAAAATCAAAATGAAAAGAAAGACACTGAATGCATAGATGGGGGGAAGAAACAGGAACTCATTCTTTGATCAAACAAAAGTCATCTAACTCCCCTACCCCCTTCAAGAATTGCTTAAAGTCTTAGCCTTCATGGCAAAATTAACAGTTTCAGTTTTCAGAGACAACCGTCATAAGAGGGGAAATCAGCTTTTTCTCATAAAACAAAAAAGCGAATTTTGATCAAAAAGCCGAGCTCACATCTACAAGGCTTTAGCAATTTCAGCGAAAATCCGCTTTTTCAGGATTTAAAAAGAAACGGAATTCTGCTAAAAAGCAGAGAACTTATATCTCTGATTCGTGTAGACAAAGTGGAGTTTTATAAAATGTGGTTTGAAAATTTTTTTTTTTTAAATTTTGCGGTTGATTTATGAATTTTCTTTCATCATAAAACTTTAAAAATAACTTTTTTAAAAACATTTATTATATTAAGTTTAAATTAAATTCTTTTGCAATTGATTAACAAAATTACAAGATCCTAAACACTTTTGCAGCATGTCTCGTTCGCAGAAGTGCAGTATAATGCTTTCAGCATCAACTAAAACTTCCATCAGTAAAATAAAATTAAAAATCAAAAAAATCATGCGATCTTATGTGAACTTGTTTTATATGTTACTTATTTTCTTTATCTCCGTTTGCACCCTACTTCTACCCTAACCCTACTTCTAACTTCAATTTCTCTATCAACAATGTCTATCCTCCCATTTTCACTTTAGCAATAGTCACAGAGCTCAGACTAAAACAAAATTGATTTCTTTCAAAAAACGCTGAATCCTGCCAATTAATGGAAGACTAACATCCCTGCATACCATAATCACAAAAATCGTAAGAAATATTTACATGCGTGACATCCTCAATATGTTCCGGCAAATTGTTCTATTAATTGTTCTCTCGATAAAGAAATCCTAATATTTATTGGAGAAAAGCGATCAAATTGTTTGCTCTCTTTAATATTTTTTTTTTAAATTTTCCATAATGTTAAATGTTTTTCCGACTGTTAAAAAGTGTGAATGTTTAATTCTGCGTTCTAAAAGTGGTGTGATACGCAATTTCTTTCAATCTCTTTATGACGCAAATCGCTGATACTCACAAATCGTTATGAACATTTATCCAGATAGGACTATAGAAATTTAGAAAAAAAATTATTATACTTACTTTAAGCAACTCATTACAGCAAATGCCACTCGACTTTTTTGACCTCCAGACAAAGTAGCGACAGATCGAGTTGCAAGTTCACCGGTGACACCAAACGATCCTAAGATTGATCGGTACTGTTCTATTTGTTTACCTGGAAGAAATTTGCATCATAATTAAATTTAAATTAGTAAATAGAATGTCATTTTTTTTCATTATTTTTTGTAGGTCAGAGTGCGCTAGATTTTCAAAACTACACCTGATCTAGTGTCTAACCTCCTGGTAAAAAGGTAAAGAATACGAACTTGCTGATTTCAAAATATGCCATTGACTTTGTTTAGAAATCAACTATTGACAAATGATGTGTAGATACACACATACACCTTAGTTTTCTGAGTGTGTGTGCATGTTAAAGAGATCAAGTGATTGTTCATAGTTTGCATGAAAAGATCAAATTTATAAAAATAACTAGCAGGGTTACCTGGTGTTGGTTAGAGTATGGGATAACATCAAACACAACATCATATTAAGGAGAGTTTACTTTAGCAACTAGATATCTTACCCACTGAGCCATTCAGATATATGTTAATACTTATAAATAGACTAAGTTCATTGTGTAACATGTTAGAAAAGTGTTATTAGCTTCTTTAAGGGCCAGCTAGAGACGCAGAACTACTTCCATTATGTTCACATGCAAATGCACTTATATTTAAGGTACACCCCCTAGTATGTCTTCGTTTTAGAAAAAAAACATGCACACAGACGGAGAGGCGTTCTCCTTTATTACATATAGATAGATCTAGGTATATAGAGGGCAAGAAAAAGAGGAAGACAGAGAGGTGTTGCATAGTAAATATACCAAAATTCTTCACTCAGATTTTATTATATTTAAAAAAAAAGAAAAATATATTTTTATTTAAAAATACTCGGGGGGGGGGGGGGGATCAAAACCCGCACACTCGATGTTTTCAATCCGATACTTTCCCAACTAAACAATTCAGACATTTAAGCCGACTTTTAACATAACTCTCATAAGAAACATCGGATATACGTAATTAAAGTTTTAATGGGGTTCTGTCTGCATGGGTCACTTAGAGGTGGGGTCACGTAGATATTCAGCACATAGAGGGTCAGGTAGAAATTCAGGACCACTTCCATTGTCTTCTTCAGAGAATTTTATACATATGATTTAAATTTAATAAAAATAGGATATATTTGAAGTTTTAAGGGAGTTATGCTCTCATAAACCCCTTAGGGGTTCACTTAGACATTCGGGAACAGTTCCATTAAATTTTACATAAGAGTACACTTTTAGATTTTATGTCGATTCTCTAACATTTCTTTCTATAGAGAACACAAACACACATACATTGAGATATATATATATATATATATGTATCTTAATCTTTTTTTCCATCTTCATGGAAAACAAGCAGGGTTACCGGGCATTGCCCAGGGGAAGGGGGGCATGAATAAGAAAACAGAAGCGTTAAAAAAGTGTGTAACATCTTTCTTTTAAGACGTCCCCAGTTTCATCTCTATCTCCAGTCACTTCTCTAATTAATGCATGAACCTTTGGAACTGCTTCTTCTAATAGAAAGCAACAAAAAAAAGAAAAAGAAAAGTGATCAGCAGCTGACTGTTTCAGTCTTTCAAACAATTACCAATGACAACAACAAAAGTATTTTTTCTGACCCGAAATGAATATTAAAGTATAATACCGATTTTACTTGATATAATTTTTTATGATATTTCACCCCAAACAAGGCAGGACGCCACTGTAGACGTAAGGGGCTACTGAGAATTAGGGAGTAGGTTTAGGGTGTCATTCTAAATTGGGAACTGTGCAGCGAGATGTCTGTTTACATTAGTTTTAAACCTCTGTATGTCGGTACTGTCGGGGAAACAGGGGGCAGGGAGAGGGTTCCAGAGGCCAGCAGCACGAGAAAAGAAGCTATTGGAGTAAAGGCTCTCCGGCATCTGGGGACTTACACAGTGAATGGGTGAGATTTAGCTGATTGTCGAGTTGGTATAGTGAATTTACGTCGAGGTGGCACCAGAGTAGCTAGTTCATCGGAGCACAATCCATTGAAATATTTGTAAAACAAGCACAAGGATGCTACATTGCGGCGATGGGACAGGGGCTGGAGCTTGATAGATAGTGAGGGACCTATTAAGTTGGAGACTCGTTTTTTGGACTTTGTCAAGGAGGGAGAGATGATGCACCAGCCCAGATGTGGCAACAATACTCCATGCATGAACGGATGGTGGTTTTGTAGAGATACAGGATAATGTCAGGTGTGAGGAGTTTACTAGCATGGTAGAGGGATCCCACCTTCTTTGCTGCAGCCTTGGCAATGTCTTCAATGTATTTGTTCCAATTCATGTGACCTGTGAAGGTTAGGCCGAGGAGTTTGAATGATGAACTCTCAGGTTATTTGCCATGACAATCGGTAGTTGGAGAGGTTTCTTGTAGTCATTGAAGGAAAGGAGCTTTGTCTTTGCGGCATTAAAAGTGAAACCATTTATGACCCCAATCCACTACAGTCTGGAGGTCATTTTTCTAAGGATTCAGCCATTGCCTCGGATATGATCGCGTCCGTTTTGCCAACATGAGAGTAAAGCGTGGTGTCGTCAGCAAATAAACCAATCTCAGACTATGTCATCAGGGAGATCGTTTATGAAAATCAGGAACAATTTACCATTTTTAATAATATAAAAAAGCTAACAAAATTGCAACATTGTTGCTTACCTGGGAATCTCTGTACGAGTAGTTCTATGGAAGACATATCCATTTCTAACTGGTCAACATGATGCTGGCTAAAGTAGCCAATCTTTAAATTTCGATGCACATTCCGATGACCCTTAACTGGATTCAGTTCTCCTAAAAGGATTTTCAATAGAGTAGTTTTACCAGCTCCATTTTCTCCAACCTAAAAAAGACAACGTTTGAGTGAATATTTTATTCATTGTCGAGATGAATGAATTTGTTCAACAATGTATGATAATAAATTTGAACCAATAAAATAAGCATAACAGAAAACTTAAAAATAAATACACAACTATTATGAAATGTAAATAATAACTTAGGAATCAGTCACTAAAAAAACATAACTGTTACTAGTGGCTGACCGATAAGTATCTCAAACAGAACTTAAAAGGCAGACATAGAAAATTGACTGAACTTATAAAAGAAATAAAAGATTTATAAAAATAGGTTGGGAGCCTTAGGTTTAACTACTTGAAGTTTTCAAAATAATAGGATTTTTAAATATGGAATAATTTTGTTTTTTTATATATCTTTACACAAGAAACGTATTAGCAAAAAAAACTAAATTTACGACAAAATTACATTTTTGTCTCATCATCATATTCAGTTTAACGTCAGTTTTACATTCATGTGTTGAAATTTACTTCCAAACTAACCTATCTCTGACCAGGTCTTTATTTATCCTTCTTTCTCTCAAGTCCATCCTTATCATTTCTTCCAATGTTTTCCTTGGCCTATCCCTGCCAACTGATCCTCCTTCCTCAATTGTTCTACATATACTAACCCAAGAACTCATCTATTCTTTCAATGTGGCCATACCATCAAAGTCTTTTGTTCTTCACATATCTCCCCATACTGTCCAGATGTAATCTTCAAATTACCTCATCAAACTAAAAATAGTATTAGCAGAGAGAACTTTTAGAATAAACTGGATAAATTCAGATAGAATAGTAAAAGAATGAATTTACAAAGACATTTTTGGAGTCTACTCTAAAATCCAAGAGAATTTGATTTGTATATTCCTAGTATATATTCTGTGACATTGTACGTGTGTGCGTTATTATCAGAATGGCTGTTGAGGATAAGCTTTCGTTAGCTGTTTAAACATCCCAAACAATAAACGTATCAAAGAGGCCCTGACAACTAAATCCAGCTCCTGGATAGCAGAAATTTTGAAATAGATAGAAGGGATGAAAAGAGAGTTGATGGCACCTTAAAACCAGTTTGCTTCGGGCTGACAAAACTCGTTAGTCTTAGGTGACTGTGTCTAGAAAAAGGATCACTAATTTCAAAACCAAAGTAGGTGCAACTCCTCAGCTAGGTCTATGGTAACCCATCTAGGAGAAAGAAACCATTCTAAAACTTGCGATTATCTTGCCTTAGAATGTTGACAGATTATACTCATGGGGACTGAGAGAATGGTACTCGTTCTTTACAAGCATTTGTCACTACAATCCAATGATGTACAGATGTGATTGCGATATCAGCTGTCATCCCTTAGAATACTAACAGTCCTATGGCGATGGAGGAATGGCAAAGTGTGCAGCTATAATCTGTTGGAAGGATGGTTACAATTCTGCAAGAATCTTATCGCAACATCATTGCTGATCGAGACCATCTTTGGTGGAGGTTCTTGCGACTGAACAGCCCGGTTTAGGAAAACATTGCTTACCCAGTTGTGTGAGATGATAAAATATGTTTATCGTCATGCAATTAACAGTGTATTTTGACAGTGGGGAAATGTGATGAGATGATAATCATCTGTGAAAAGGCAGTAAAACCACACATAAAAGTAACTTCTCCTCTGGAAGATTTAAATGGTGTTATTGATTAAAAGAAGAGATGTTCAAAGAAGCATAATACATAAATTTAAAGGCTATTGTTAAAAAAAAAAAAAAAAAAATCACAAACGAATCTAATAAAATGATAGCTAATTAATTAGTTGATCTATTTTTAGCATGGCGGTGGGAGGAGAAATGCCTATGAAAACTTACTATACATATCCGAGACTCCATAGATGCATTCACGCAAATATTCTTGAAGAGGATTTTGTCTTTGCTATAATAAAAGTCAACTTCATCAAGTTGTAAAATCGGGGGTGAGAGTTTATCACAGTCAGGGAATCTGAAAAAAAAAAAAAAAAGAAGAAATGTGCAACATTGTAAAGCAACATCAAACAAGAACAAGATATCAAATAAGTGAAATCCGAAAAGGAAACAGATCAAGTCAAAATAATGGTATAAGTATGCAGGCCAGTGAAGAAGATAAACAAAACATGGTCAACAAGCAAAGAGAGACTTGATAAAATATTATGAAAGAAGGAAATATGAAGTTATGCAAACAGTTGATAAAACGTTGTAGTTAACATGAGAGGAGATGCTATTAATAATTTATTATGGAAAAAAACAAAAAACATCCCATCACTATTTGTATGTACGGTCTTTTAATCACAAATGCCTTTTGTTTCAAATATGACACATTCCACGAAAATAATATAATATTCAACAAAAATGTCTCAAACTGCAACGTGTTTCACATCTGCAACAAGTCTGTTGGCAAGTGTGAGTAGGTATTAGTATGATGTTGAATCAGCACACCCAATAAATAGGTAGTCAGTATCTTCGATGTCAAATCAATATAAAAAATAAACCATTTAAGGGTTAAAAAGACTACATAAAAGACAGCTGTCCTGTACGGAATTTGATAGATTCCAAAATTTCAGATTCTTAAGACCGGGCAATGCTAAATTTTTAAAACAATAGACAGTGTAGGCAAATGAACAATTTGGATTATGTATTTAATGTTAACCAATGTCTGATTGAATGACTTTAGCAGAAAAATGAAAAGTATATGTTATCTTATACAAATAGTTCTTTATTTTTTAAATTAAAATCGTTTAAACTGAAACGAAAAAAATAACCATCACCAATGTAAATGTAAAAATGGATTGTTTATGAATTTTAAACGTTTCAGAGTAAAAAAAACAAAAAAGTTTCAGAATAAAAAAACCAAAAAATGCAGGATAACTAGTAACTTAACAGAAATTGAAGAAAAAACAGGATTTTAAGGAAAAAAATGACCAAAATAGAAACAAAAAGGCAAAATTGGGGAAAATTGCAAATGTACAAGTCATACAAGAAATTTGTAACATCTGCAATTAATAGAAGCCAAAATATTTCTATATTTGTCTTAAGTAAGCTCAGAATGAGCAAACTGTCAACAAAAAATGAAAATAGTTTTCACTTTCCGTTTGTAATGTCACTGAATCGGCTTTCTAATTCTTTGAATCTGGTAAATTTTGATTTATTTTTTTGGTACTTCTTTGACAAATGCAATGCAGAATATAAAGATCAAGTTTGTTATAGACTGCTAATGTATTGAGCACTATCGGAATACTACTCTCCCATATATATATATATATATATATATATATATATATATATATATATTAGATTGAATAAAACATCCGACAGTTTAAAAAAAAAAAATCAGTAAATACAAAAACAAAATATTCATATGGTTAAAAGTCCCTACTAAATTTCACATTCCTAGGTCTAATAGCTTATTAGTAGTCAATCAACAGTACTTATGCAGATTAAGACCTAAGCTAAAATCGACTTGGCGTCGGTTAGGGTTAGCTTGGGTCCTAATCTGCATAAGTACCCAATCAACAACAAATATGTGTCTTTATTTCTTTTAAATATTGTTGAAATTACTTAGCAGAGCTATATATTAAACTAACTGGACCCGTCGCACGGCGTTGCCCAGGAGAAAAATAAAAGAATGAATTAAAATTTGTCAACATCCGACAGAACGCAAATAGGTCACATCGGACAATATTTACCCACGAAAAGGCTTACTTCTGAGTTGACCAAAAATAGAAATTGCCAGTGTAGAAAGATATCTCCTTCACTAACCAGTTATGGAAATGGTTACTTGTTTCGGGACGGGATATTTGTTCGATCTGTTAGCTATTCTCTCGTCTGTCATTGGCAGCAAATCCTTGTAGAATGTGGAAATGTTTATTTACGTTGGTGGATTTTCGACACAGTGAGAACTTACGTTGTGTCTTAGTCTGCCCTCATGAGGAGTCAAATGTAACTTAAAGTGGACCATGTGTAACGAAAGTACATTCTAGTTTAGGCACGTAAGATTAAAGTAAATTATATTTTAGGCAAGTATGATAAATATATATTGTGTAATAATAATTAAAAAAATGATATCAATTTTTATCTGAATTGCACAAATTAATTACTATTAATTACTGGTAATTAATTACTATTTTAGTCACGTAAATCCCAATTTCGTATGGAACTAGAAATGCAAAACAAATCTGATGCGTCAATCACTAAATACGGTTTGAAGCCAGTCTGAGTGTAAAAAGACGAAACTATGATTATTTGGTATTAACCACGTTTATAATATCTATTATTAAAATGCCAAAAGAATGCAAATAGGTCACATTATCAATAGTAGTTTTAGAAAGTATATAAAAAAAAACTTATGAAATAAATCTTAATGTTCGCTTCGATGAATAGGAAAATGTAGCTGAAAATAATGATTTTTAAATGCTACACCAGTCTGTGTTCCAAATTTATTTTGAAGTCTTTTAACTATCGTGAGTTAAATAAAGGAACGTTATTCGTCATTATAAAAATATTCTTAAATCGTTAAATGTTAATTTAAATCGTATGTGAGCAGAAAGAAATGTACGTATCTTTGTGATGTTTATTGGCAGCGAAAATGTAAACACATTTTTTTTAGAAATTGTTGCGAATATATATATATATATTTTGGTACAGAAAAATTAGTATAACATTAGTACAGTCGGTTTCAAGCACAGAAGGACTTAGCCATCCGGCTCTCTTCAACTTACGTTGTCATCTGTTTCGGAAATGTGAAACTACGTGTCACTCTCGTTTGGATGCGTTATTTGCTTAGAGTGTTATGTATATTTTTTTTAATTTAGTATAAGGGAGGTTTAATAAAGTTTGAAAAAAGGGGGGTGAAAAGTAACAGCTAGGATTTAAAGATGGAAAAGATTTAAAAATATTAAAAAAATTTCTATATAAATCCTGTGAGTCAATGTTTACAAGTAGCGTATATTTGGCCGTTACTGTTTTGAGAGTTAATAATTTGTGTTTTAAAGAAAATAGGGAGAAAAAATGGGTTTAAGGATTATACTTATTCAAGTTTAAATCCTGGATTAAAGGACTAATATATATATATATATATATTAAATAGAGAGAGAGAGAGTAAGGGAAGGAAGTGAGAGAGAGAGAATGGACGGTTATAATAGGGAAATGTAAAGAAAACGTCTTACGTAAAATAATCCCCACCCCACACAAATAAAAAAAGAATATCTAACGTGAAAATCAAAACACAAATGTTGGAATAATGCTATGTTCATATGGATGGTCAAAAGTGAAACAATGAACTTGTGTTGTCTGTTAGTTAAAGTAGTGTAAGGTTCATAAAGAAACTGATATTATATGCTTCCATGGAATTGGTATCAACAATTGAATGTTGTCGAAATGAACACTGCAGTTCGTCTTATGCTGTAAGTATTTGGAAAAGGATCTTTAAGCCTTAAACGTGTTATGTATGTAAGTTAAAAAATGAAATTATACCTGAAGCAAACGAAGAGTGATAAAAGAAATGTCTAAAGTCGATTCGCTGAAGAGATTGTGGCCGCCATTTTGAATCACGGAACACTATCAGTAATTATGTCAGTTAAATTTATTCCGTAAAAACCAAAATGAGAATAAGTCTATACATAATAGTTCGGAACAACGTAATCCGATCTTCTCAAAAATCAGTGGATTGTGAGGGAACGTCTATTAAATTTGTGCAAAATGTATTGTATTATGTATTAAGTTAATGGCAGATGAATAGAAAATAAGGGTTACGTTTTTATAAAGTATCCGTTGTTTATTAGTTGCTGGTGTAGATGGGGAGAGTGTTAGTAGTAAAATATTAGATGGAAAAGTTTTTGCTACCACCTATATGGAGTATGTTTTAAGGAAAGTCTACGATGGTGGGCCAAAAGTAATATTTAGTGTTAGATGGAAAAAAATAATCATAAATTTATTAAATCTCGCTCGAGTGAATAAGCTTAATATAGTGGTGAGTTTAGTAGCCTGTGATGAATGTTGTTATTTTCTTACTCTTGTCGAACGTACAGGGGGAAAAACGTCTTAACTTTATACAGAAGATAAGCTAAAACAAACTTGATCTTTATATTTTAAATTGCCATTATCAGGAAAAGCCTCTCCCCCTAATTTTAACCAAATTCAAAGAATTATAAAACTCATTAGGTTACATTAAGAAGAATTGGTTCTTTTTTATCAAATAGTCAAATGTTAAGCAGAAATAGGTTGCATATAATGTAAACATGCTAAAAGGCGGCATGTTTCGTAGGGGGGGGGGCATAGATGCATGCTACAGAGGGCAGGCCTGCGAGTGGAAAATATTTAGCTAGGTGACGAGAAACCACCCAAGAAATGGTCTGTCTATTTGGAAAAATTATTGTCTCTTTAAATGAGGATTCATGGTGAGAAATCAAATCACTTAAAATCCTTGAAAAATTAATGTGACTATGACCCACTTGAGATTTCTAAAATTAATGTTCATACAAGATGGTGGACTCCATGGTCAGTTTTTTTATGTCCATAGATTAACAGCTGATAATATCAAGTGATCTTTTTGGTATGGTCCAAGTGATATATATATATATATATATATATATATATATATATATTGGGGCAGAGGAAGGTTAGTTGGGTTTCTGTCTGTCTCAGTAACAGATGGGACTTTGAGCCTTAAGCGAACGGACAATTTGTGTTCGATTGGAAGATATGTTCATCTTGATTTGTAGGCCTATGATTCAGTAGAAGAAAACAAATATTTTAACAACATTGTAACATCTCTCAAAATAAAACGTTGCTTTAAACTGAGTTGTCGCTTCGTTTGAAGGGAGAATCCTTTCGTTGCAGCAGTGACAGAGACGACATAATTGACATTGAGACCGATATCGGAAGCGAGCATCGAATTAAGAAGACTAAGACAACAAGTGGACGATCACGGTCTGTGCAGTGAAGGCGCACAGACACACGTTCACAATAAAACAGTGTTTAGAAAAAAATAAAATAAAAATGAACTTACTTCAAGACAACATCGGTTTCTTTCTCTACAGGTTTCAATTCTGGCCTGGAAGAACAAAATGAAAACAATGATTTCATCTTTCTAATTTCATCAGCATGAATGGTTAAAAGACCAAGGCTATAGGTAGGAGGAAAACAGTCGGCAGGAGCAGAGTTCCACAAAACAGACGAATGGGATTAAAATCAAATTGCATCTCTTGCACAGATATCCTTGAGAAAGGAAGTGGGTATGTGTGGGTAAAGGGGGGGGGGCATGCCTAACTATGAAAATAGCAGTTTGTCTACAATGGATATCTTTGTTACCCAACTCAAAGGATTTACAAGTTATAAAACATAAAAACTAGGCGAAAAAAATGCTCTTAACAATGGACATTTCCATCGCTAACCCCAAAAAGGAGAGAAATGTAAAAACGTCAAAGTTTTGTTCTACATCAGTCATTTTAAGTGTACGTTATTTGCCGTGTTCATCATTTGCCATGTTCATTATTTGTTTTAACATACAAATGAATCAACGGGGAATTTCTATACCGAATCGCAAAGAAAAACGTTGTCTTAAGAAAATGTAAGTTTTAAAAATACATTTAAATGTATTCATAATTTTCATTGTCGCAGCACTCTATTCACTCGTTTTACTTTTCTTTGTCTAAAGTGTTCTTTAATTACATGTTTTTTATAGATAGCTTTTTAAGTAAGTGAGAATAAAGTTTAAATTAAAACCAGACACATATTTCATTATATAGACAATCTGTCCATCGATGTATTTCTCCCACTATACGAGTCCCTTGTTTGCCCTATACTGAAGTAGCCCGTACCCGAAGAAGGACATTTTTACCTCAAACGCATACAACGTCTGGCCATGATGGGAGGGGCTTTCAATGCTCACTTATGAGGAGTGGCTTCTGCAGCTGAACCTACTTAAACTTGAACAGGGAAGACTGCAGAGTGACCTAACTCTACATACGTCGCCATGAACGAGGGAGAGTCAATCTACCTCGTAATGATTTTTCAGCCGGCGCCATATAGAGGCCTTCACTGTCACATGCACAAACTGTACTGTCAACCATTTTGGTTTAACAGGAGAAAGGCTGCTTACTCTGTCCACATCACTGCTCCGTGAAACAGACTTTCCCCAGGATGTAGTTGAGCAGTCCACTACAAGCGCACTCAAGAAATCCTTTCAGGATGAACTTGTACATAACTTCTTTTTTTCCCCCATACAACTAGCTCTTTTTTACATGGAATCACCCCCCCCCCCTTTTGTTGCCAATAAGTTTGGACAACTATCAACAGCTGGCATGTCTCCTCAAAGAGGATAATATTTTAATTTTCTTTTTACTCCATTTCTACCTACAGTTAATAGGAGCCAATATATTTATAGACTCCATCCTTAGATAGCTCAGAATAATTGAAACATCAATAACAAAAGAAAACAAAAAAAACTTACTCCTGAAAAACTTTTCATTGATCTATCTAGAATTGAATAAATTGTTAATTAAATTATAACTTTTTTTTTTTTTAATTTCCTTTTTTAAATTTATTAATTTATTTAAAAAATTCTATTTACCTCAAGGCAACACTGCCACTGAGATGTAAGGGCTACTGTGAATCAGGGTTCATACCTACAGAGACATCCTAAGTGGAGAGTTGTGCAGCGAGATGCTTGTTCACATTACATTTAAATTTCTGCATGTTGGTAGTCAGGGAAATAGGGAGGGAATTCCAAAGGTAAGCAGTTTGAGAAAAGAAGTTACTAGAGTAGAAAGCCTTCCAGCATCCAGAGACCTTTACAGTGAAGGGGTGTGATTTTGCTGCTGAACAGGATGTTTACGTTGAGGAGGCACAAGTGCAGCAAGTTCATTAGAGCACATTTTTTTTGAAGTACTTGTAAAACAAGCACAGGGATATAACACTGCGACGATGGGACAGGGGCTGGAGCTTGGTAGACAGTGTGGGACCTATTAGGTTAGAGACTCTTTTTTGGACCCTGTCCAAGAGGGAGAGACTAGTGGTTGGTGCACCAGCCAAAATGTGGCAGTAATGGTGGCTTTGTAGAGATATAGGATACTAGGAGGTGTGAGAAGTTTTCTAGCACGGTAGAGGGAGTCCACCTTCTTTGCAGTAGACTTGGTAGTACCTTTTATGTATTTATTCCAATTCACGTTACTTTTGAATGTTAGGCAGAGGAATTTGAATGTTGGATTCCCAAGAAAGGTACTATCAGACATGGCAATCGGTGGTTGGTAAGGTTCTTTATAATTGTTAAAGCAAAAACGCTTTGTCTTGGTAACATTAAATGGAAGCATCCATTTATGGACCATTCCATTACAGGACTGGGGATCATTTTCTAAGGATCCAACTTAAATTTCACTTTTTGTGAAAGCATTTGTTTTGTTTGTTTACATTGAAAATTTTCGCTTTTTCAATTCTCTTATCTGAGGTGCTTAATAGAAACGTGATTTCTAATATTAGAATTCTGCAAAGAATAAATGATAGATCGTTTATATGTAGACAGTAAATAGTTTATTTTAGAGAAGATTTCTTGGAACAATGTTGCCAACCACAAAACAACACTTTATTTCTAAAAATCAAAAATGTTGCCAACTTACAATTTCTCAAGAAGTTTCAATTTGCTTTGAACTTGTGATGCACGGTTTGCATTGTAACGGAATCGATCAATGAAAATCTGGAAGCATAAAAAAAAGAAGATATTTAAAAGAAAACAAAAAAACAAAAAACAAAATCATCTTGTAGATGCTGCAAGGTCAGTCATCAGTGATAAACCGGTTTCACTGAAGGTTTCTGTTTTTAAATTATTAGACCCACTTCACCAACAACTCAAGCATTCTCAGAAGAAAAATCCTTATTCCTCTGAATACACCACAAACATTGCAAACTGAATGTCCTAATAGAAAAACAGACTGTATGTGACATGGACGCTTAGCATCAACCAATGAAAATCGTTCAAGCAATCCCACTTCTTGTACTTAAGGCTTCTGCAAGGAGAGATTAAGTTACTTCACTAACCTGTTTAAGGCAACAATTTAATTAATAATAGAAAGATAGGTCATTCTTTTCAAAGCATTGATAAGTTAGAATTATTAAAATTGAAAATAGAAGCCTTTTTTCAAGGCAAAATTAATTTTTCTTTTTTACTTTTATTTTATTAATTTTGGAATAAAAAAAGTGTTTATTAAAAAAAAAATGTCAATACTGGTCAACTGCTCAAGATTAAAATTTAAAAAAATAATAAATTAATCTTGCATTGAAAAAAGGCTTCTATTTTTAATTTTAATAATTAACCTATCAATGCTTTGAAAAGAACGACCTGTCTTTCTAGAATATCTGCATGCCCCATGCTTCTTCGTTCAACAACCAGAATTTTAATTCATAACCGCCATTACACGGACGTTATATATAAAAAAAAAAAGTCTGTTTATTTAAAAAAAAAAAAAAAGACAATACTGGTCAACTCTGATGATATTTTATTCCAGAATTAATAAGATTAAAGTAAAAAAAATAATAATTAATTTTACATTGAATAATTTTAATTAATAATGAAATAGCCAGGATTTATTCCTCTTATAATGAAGTTATTTATCTATAAATGCTTTTTGTTCTGTAAATTAAATTTTTTTTTTCCATTCATCTGAATAATATTTTTGAGACCCTATTCTTGACGAATGCATTTGCGATTTGTTATTTATAGTCTTTGTGTAATTAAGATATTAATGAGTTGTTAAATTTCTTGAATCGCCTAAAATCATTTTTAGTGTAAAATTATAAACCCAACAAAATTTTTTTATTTAATTTGTATTCGGTTCGGAAATCGAACAATTTGTAAAAAAATAAAGCTGTTCTGAAATGCGAAAACTGATAATTAAATGCCTTTACATTAAAAATGTTTTAAACACTCAACAAGTTTGTACCTGAGGAAAAAATATTTTGGAACCCTATCCTTGACAAATGTATTAGAGACTTGTTGTAATTTTTTTATTTTATTTTCTTGTAGTTGTTTATAATCAAAGTGACACACTAAATACGAAAGAGTTCATTTAGTATGAGGAGACCGCATCAGCTCACACGAAAAGGTTTCAGAATAAAAATTTAAATGGTCTCCTTCTGTAAGCGAGGACAAAAAAAAGATACTTCAATTTGATTATAACCCAAAATGCATGCAATGAACAACTTTAATTTAAATTATTATTTTTTGGATGACATTTTTTTCTTCAAAATGGTGTAAATACTAATACAAACTTTAAAAAAAAAAAAATGAAAATAAAACACAACTCACCAGGAACGCAGAGTAGGTAGAACTAGTTCATCATAGGAACTTTTCCTCTGATCAAAATTATGATTGTATCAGTGTCTATGAATTTATTGCAAGAAAAATTTCAAAAACTAAATCTACCACACAATTAGATTAATCTGTTTTTTTAATGGTAGATAATAGCCAAAATTTGGGAAAATGATTATAAACAATTCATTGAATACAAGTTGCTATTTCATCCATAGCCGAGGAAAGAAGGAGGTTGTTCATACATTTTCTAATTGTATTACAGTGTAAGTGGATTCAACTTGACTTGAACTTGGGTTGACTAATTCCACAATTCGTTTCAGTATTCATTATATCATGCAAACAAAATAAAATTGAACCCCAACCGTCAACAACATCGAGCGGGCTTCTATTGCTAGTTACCAATATGCCACTAGTAAGAAGTAAAAAAAATATGTCTATTACTTATGAATGAGACGCTTTACGTCAAATTCAAGTTTTTTTAAAATTAATAATGATTTATTTTTGAAAAGAAAAAAAAAAAAAAAAGAAACATTGTTTATTTGGCTTGTCTGTAAACGTTTCTCACATCCTTTTTTGTTTTCTAAATTTTGTAAACTTCATAAAAGACTAAAAGATGAAAAAGGGCAGTGCATGATTGGCTCATTAGATAGCTGATCTCATAGTCAGCAAGACTATGTTCTTCATTTAACATGTCTTTACCACAGCAGATGTGGTTGGCACATATCCAATTGAACCTATTCTTATTATTTACACACTAATACTGTTGGGAAAGGTATAAACTTCCAATTTACTCTAGCTATTGGTAAATAGCAACTTTGATTCAATTAATCATATATAATTTGCCGTTTACAAATAGGATTGTGCTTCAACATTAAATAAGTCAAAAAGGGTTGATATGCCATAAAACAGACAAACTAAGCAGTTCATGCATTGTTAGAGACAGATTAAGAATTTCACTGTTTCATGTGCAACTGGTATATTTGGGGAAATATTGTTTTCGTCGGCTCCCACTTTAAATCCCACTAAATCGTGTCCTAACATGAAAATCAATACCTTTTTGTTGAGTGGCTTCAAGTCCGACATCTGAAGTCTATTATCCAATCAGGTGGATATGGATTGATTAGCGTAATGGATATCACCGCAGACAATCTTACATTTTTTGTGCACTAATACTCTAAATCCAAAATTGCTCGCATTCAAGCAATGCGTAAAGTAGCAATTTGTGTTCAATTAATCATATACAATGAATTTTTTACAATGGTCAATTGGCCTTAGTACCAATCTGATCTATAGCGGTCATTTTATGCACTATTACTGTTGAGAAATGTATAAACCCACAATTTCTATGTCTATTGGTAAGATAGCAACTTGTCTTCAATTAACCATACACAATGAATCATTTGCAATATGAAAAGAGAATCCCAACAAACCTGAATATGTTCTCTGTATTGCTGCTGAGCCTCGAATTCTTTTTGTTGATTTTTCAATCGATCCTCTCGGATTTTTCGGAAAGATTCGTAGTTCCCTTTGTATGAGTCTATTCTACCGGTATGCAAATGGAAGATGTCCGTAGCAACAGCGTTTAAGAATTGACGATCGTGAGATACTACTAAAATAGTTGTGACCCACGTCTAAAAAGTAGGAGAAAATAAAAAGTCGAAAAGTTTTAAAATTTACTTCAACTATACACTTATATATATATATATATATATATATATAAAAAAAAAAATTATGTACAATTTAAAAAAGATAAATAAAGCGTTACCTGTAAGTAATTTTCTAGCCAAATAATCGCCTTCATATCCAACATGTTTGTCGGTTCTAAAAATCAAAAGGAGAAAATATATTAAAAATTGAAAATAAATTAATAATAATAAAAAAATCTCTAAACAAATAAAATAAAGAGTCTTTCTGTTTGTTCACAATAAATTTGAAATTACTGTTTGATTTCAACCTAAAGTGGCACATAGATGATAAAAAAAATGGCACATAGATGATAAAAAAATGGCACATAGATGATAAAAAAATGGCACCTTGATGATAAAAAAATGGCACATAGATGATAAAAAAATGGCACATAGATGATAAAAAACACATCCACTCTATAATAAAGACCAATATGCAAATGCACAATAAATAAATATATCCGACTCATCACATAAAAGTTATTGAATAAAAAATGGGTACTTATATCAATTATGAACCAGTTTCCATGAACTTCACGTTGGCATGTTACGTAAACACCCGAGAGATGACAAGGCAAATGGTGGCAGACGATAACTTTGATACGATGCTGCGTCATATTTTTTTTCAGTTTTATTTTCAAGAAAGATCGCAAACAAAACAAACAAAAAATTGTGCCACTTCTTACAGAATTCCAAGCTCTACATTTAGTGTTTGTACACCTCCATGAATTCTTGTCCGTTATTTCTTCTTTCTATCAAACGACACATGTAATAACATTTAGCTTTTTTTATTTTTGACAACAGCTTTTTTTCCATGAAAGAAAGAAATGACTTCAAAAGATTCGACATTACTACACAGCTCTTAGAAATTCATTTTTTTGGGGGGGGGGGGGGGATTTAACAGGAAATAAACATGCACTGGCTTTGATCAATTGCTTCTGGCTTTAATCAATTTCAATACTGGTTAGAAAATTGTCAGGTAGCTGACAGCTGATTGGCTAATCGCTCAGCATCTCTTGGGTGTTTACGTAATATGCCTGAATGCTGCCAATGTGAAGTTCACGGAAACTGGTTCGTATTCGATGTAAGTACCAAAAAAAATGTGCCTTTTTCTAGCCTCTAGACGAAACCATTTCAAGTGGTGAAGGGAAGAAAAAAAGCAAATATGTCCAGTTTGATGTCGTCATCTTGACAAGATTTCATTCAATTCGTGATACCAGATCAACCTCCTCACTGGCAAAAGCGGTAAGGGGATGGAAGACAGATCAAAATGTGGATGAAAACAGTGAAAGCTGACTTGGAAGCAATCACTGAGCCTTGAATCTATCGTCCTAGAGGATGGAATCATAACTATAACCATGTAGCAAGATAGAATATGTAGATGACACAAAAATTAAAATTTCCTATCCGAATTTAAGGTCAAGAAATGAATGTGTTAAGAAAGTGATGTAGTATGTAAGAAAGGAAGTATGTGGCATATAGAAAGTTAGAGACGCTCTCTTCGTTTTTGGCTGGTTGCGCCTAAAGAAAGGAGAGGTGTGGCCTCTACATTCGACCAACGTCACAACTATTAACACTGCTGCTGCACGACAAGCCGATCATCTGTTTATGCACATGATCATGATTGTTTTGACAAAGATTCATCCAGTCGCTCCATAATGATACAACCAGTTCAAACGTTGAAAACCGTGCGGCACAAACGGCACTCATTCAAGACCATCTGGTACATGGAAGGAACCGGCTCAACCTTTCTTGGATGATAGCCGACATAAATAAAAAAAATGTAGACAAGCTATGATCTAGGGAGTGTCATAGGTTACATAAACAACTATGTTACGGTTGAAGGTAAAAAATAAGACCAAAGAAACCATTTCTTATGGAAGTGGGTCTTCAATCCAAAACTTTATTTAGATAAAAATATTATAGAATGACCCTAAAACTGAGGAAAGGACAGGGGTCAGAATTAACTTTGGTTTTTAAACATGAGATCTGCATCAAACAGCCCAATCAACTACATTGTTACATTTAAAAAAGGATTAAAAAGTATGTGTATGTATATATATTTTAAACATATTTATTCTCTGTAAGAAAGCAAAAAGCTTGAAATTAAACATTAAAAATAACTAGACCCTGAAAAAGAAATTTTTTTTCCTCAAATATATAAAGTTTTTCTTCCCAGGATGTATACGGTTTCTTCATTAACGAAAAAATGTTACTTAAACAGAAATAAACAGATCTCTTTATCCATCCACAGAGATAATAAATTAGTTATAATTCTGAATTAAATTTTAAAATGTTAAAGAAAAATTGAATAAAAAAATTAAAATGTGTTTTCAAACTTAGTCAACAATCAACTAATTTTAGAATTGATTGCTTTGTCATCTAAATTACAAGTGCATTGGGTTTACAGAGAATCATACCGGGTGGGGCATAAAGATCTCCCTTATCTTTAATAGATGTGAAACAATCATCTAAAAAAAATAATAATAATTATATTTCTAAAAACGCATAAAATAATTTTGTCTTACTAAGTTTTTTAAATTATGTCAGACAAATGGAAGTCTTTGTGAGAAATACATCGGAGTCATTCTCGGAAGTTCTCCATGACTAAGTATTATCTCAGGTGAAATTATGTCGATTTCATTTCTGAACTTTCCCTTCAAATCCACAGAGGACAATGTCGGAAAACCTTTTCTTTAAGTTTCCCTAAAGAAAAAAGTTATAAGGGCTTAAATCTAGTGATTTTATCAGCCACTATTTTCCGTTAAAGAAATCAATTGTCTAGGAAACATTTCTTCCACAATCCATGATCATTGATAGAGAAATTGTTACGATAATTAAAAAAGAAAATGAAAATGATAGTGCCTCGCCTACAGATTGAGACCTGCCTCGCCTTTCTATTACAACTATACCCCACGCATTGTCCACTTCAAGGTGGGGGAATCTTATGCCTCACCTTGTATAAAGAATTTAATCGTTTCACTATAAGAATCAGAAAGACTTACCATCAAGAAGCAACAAATCAGGCCTAAAATTGAGAAGAAAAAATTTTCAATCTTATAAGAAATAAAAAGATTAAAATTAAAATAAATAAGAAATAAAAAGATTAAAATTAAAATAAATAAGAAATAAAAAGATTAAAATTAAAATAAAGAATAAATAAAAAGATTAAAATTAAAATAAAGAAATAAAAAGATTAAAATTAAAATAAAGAAATAAAAAGATTAACTTATGGTTATCAAATTGCTCCCCCTCAAAATTGTACAAATGAAAAAGGAACGTAAAAATAAACTGAATATATATGCATACACACATTTATATACAGGGTGACAAGAAATAATGTAAACAAACTTCAACATCGTTTTTCAAACAGTTAAAACCAGGTGATTTAGGTCTGTGTGTGACAATTTTAATCTACAATTTTCGTTTGTTTTAGGTCTAAGTTCTATGTCCAACCAGAGAAGAGCTATTATATCGTTTCATAAAGCAATGGAGATACAGTGAAACATTGATAGATCGCTGAAAATTTCAAGGCAAAAATTCTCCAAGACGATCAAAAGGTATCGAAAACTTTGCCATGAAAGTGACCGTCCCAGGTGAGAGAGAGAAAACGGTCTGTCAGAACATCTCGAAAACGGAAAATCATCAATAAAAGGGTGCAGCTAATCCGAGGGTTTCAATGAGGAGAATCGCTTGTGACATTGGAATTAAACGCAAATCAGTTTGTGTGATGCTAAGGAGGACTTGCAATTCAAGGCTTACAAGCTCCGGAAAGTTCAAAAGCTTACAGACGTGAACAAAATCGTGAGGAAGGAAAGATGTCAGGCGTTATTGAAGAGGGGCACGGGTGACAACTGGCAGCGGATTCTTTTCAGTGATGAGAAGCTGCTCACGATTGAACAAGCTTATAACCATTAAAATGATAGGGTTTTGTGTCAAAGACGACACACGTTCAGCATCGCTAGAAATCTCGATCAGTCATTTTGTTGAAGAATTCGTGGAGACTGTGGTACTTCCCTGGGCTCAAAGTCACTTTGGAGACTGGCACTGAATCTTCCAACAAGATTCTGTTCCTGCTCACAGGGCTAAAGAAACTTAGGACTGGTGCTGCGCCAATTTTCCTGACTTCATAATCAGTCAAGAATGTTCTCTGTACTCGCCTGACCGTAACCTTATGGATTATTTCGTTTGGTCGATCTTGGAGGCCAAAGCCTGTGCCAATCTTCAAAAAAATTTGGACTCTCAAAAATTCCTTGTTGAGAGAATGGGGCAAAATAGTCGAGGAAGTGCTGCGGCCCACAGCTAAAAACTTTTGCAAACGCTTGAAGCTGTGCATCAAAGATAAAGGCGGCCATTTTGAAAACTACGGTTACTAAGTAGTTCATTACATTCATGTTAACACCATGTTTGCTACTTTAGGTAGATTGTTTATTAAAATAAACATTAAAACAATTGTCTCCATTATTTTTTCTCACCTTGTAACATATGTCCCATGAATGGAGAGAGAAAACAGTAAGTAAAAAAATAAAAGCTGTTAATGCTGTCAACCAATATCTGAGACACAAAATACCAAGCTCATCATCAAAAATAAAAGCCTCTCAGATGCCGTTATTACTTATATTCACATTCTATAAGTTGATAGAACACTAAGTCTGAAAGTTTTGTTTTTGTTGATTTTTTTTTATTTAAATTTATTTTGTAATCCCAAATTATAATCTTATTTTATTAACCCCCCCCCCCCATTCATTAGATGAAAATCATTCTTACAAATTCCATAAGTTAAAAAACTGACAAAAATGTAATATACTAACATTTTGTATCTGTATTTATTTATCAAACCAATACTTTCTCAAAGATTTCATAAAGTTGATTTTCCGTTGATTTACTATTTATATCATGTTTTTTTTATAAACTTAAGAATGTGATTTCTAATTTCTAAAAAAACTTTAGATAAAAAATACAAAATTAGGTAGACTAGTATCGACATAATACAGTTTGTCCTTCCCTTAGTTATCATGGAACAAGTTAAAACAAAGGGATGTAATTCATCTAAACTTGACACATATAGAGCTTTCTTCGTATATGTAAATAAAAAGCAGATAATTTTTTACAGGTCAATTTAATTACAAGAGAAAATTATTGATCAAAATTTGTAGAAGAAAAATGCGTAATGATAAAGATAAAAATTGATATTTTACTTATAATTTTACTATAAAATTTATCATCGATAATTCTTACATGTCATAATATTTGAACTTTTCAAAAACTGTAATTTCAATAAAGAAATCAGACATGGAATTTCCATAGACAGAGTCCTGCCAGAGAAATAATAAACCAACTTACTTTGAAAACAAAGCTCTTGCAAGGGCTAATCTCATTCTCCAACCAC
This sequence comes from Sepiola atlantica, assembly GCA_963556195.1. Lineage (NCBI taxonomy): Eukaryota > Metazoa > Mollusca > Cephalopoda > Sepiida > Sepiolidae > Sepiola > Sepiola atlantica. The sequence continues at coordinate 52,510,129 of OY744537.1, read as the reverse complement.
CAGAAAATTCTCTAGAAAAAAAAGAAAGAAAAAAGTATAGTTTATTAAAGGTTATCCAAGTCAAAAATGTAAATGCTGCATAAAAAAAAGTTTTCAAAAATCTATGATATGCATACGTGGGTGTTTAGTTTCTGTTCATCGTGTACTCACTTTGTGGGACTTGCTTGCATTTTAGGTGAGAATCCCAACCCAGCAAGAATGACAGCAGCTTTAGCTGGTGCCTTATCAGCATCTATGGCTTCAAGTTGTTGGTAGATTTCATTCAAACGAGATGACATCAGGTCAGATTTGTTGTCATTCCTGAAAGTAAAGCAAAACATCCATTTGAGAAAATAATCTTAGAACGAAAGAGAAAAAAAAATCATCTTTCCTTGAAAAATGGTCAATACCCTATGTGTGGTCAGTCAAAAGAAAAAGAATTAATTCTAGATACTTACCAATTTATGGATAACTCTAATTATAGCAGTTTTACTTTTTTATTCTCTGAAATTTGTCAAAAAAGGTGCCTTTCTCGGCCTTTTGGCAGAGATCAAAGTGTAGTTTCTGTTCCGATGGATACTACACCCCATAGACTGGTACCGTCTTGGCCTTCGGGCCTCGATTCTATTGGTCTTAGGGATTGTCCTGTGCAGTTCTAGGAGGTCCACCCTCCCAGGCTTTGCCTTCTCACCCTTTGAGAAGGGGTTAGTTTATTGCTAATCGCCTGAGGCGCCTCTACCGAGGAATGCCGACGGGGCTGCCCAGGCATTTTTTTGTAGGTCAGAATGCTCATCCTTTAGGGCGCTGGCTTTTCAATCCCACTTTTCGACCTTGTGTCACATCTTACCGCTGTGAGAGGGAGATAAAAAAAAGTGTCTTCTCAACAAAACTGTTGCTCCTTTAACGACTGGCAGTGTAAGGTTTGGTTTGTGAGCAAGAGTCTGTTCGCAAGATTAGAAAGTTGAATTCTTTACTCATTTTTGTCTTTATTGATTTGCCTCTCATATTGCATAGGAGTCAAGTTGGCAATTAACTTGGCTCTATGCCTTGACTCGGTCTGATGATGGCGACAGTTATGATGGTCTTTCAGTTCGCCATCTTTGATTCGAAGGGTGTTGATCATGCTTGAAGAAACTGTTCTCAAAATAAAACATGAGACCACACAGGTAAGTTTCACTAGTTTATTGGAGCTCTCCAGAAAACCAATCTTATTGAACCATGGTTGTTTAAAGTACCCCAGAGAAAGGGGGGGGGGCTTAAAAAAACTAGACAAGCTGCTGGCTGACACGTCCGACTCAGACAGAGTCCAAATCAAAAAGAAGTGAGAAAACCAGAAGTTACCTTACTCACTCCTAGCTATGACGTCACCCACTCTCCTTAACATATTACTCAATAAGTTCCAAACCTGACATATAGATGGCACCACTAATAAAAAAATCCATGATTTTTATAAAATACTAACCTTCAAATGGAATGAGTCAAAATTTAAACTCATTCAGATTATTAGTTTACAAATTATAGTTATTGAAGTAAAACCACTGTTGGAAATTTTCAAAACAATGGAAAAATCTGAATTTTGTGTGTTGATAAAGCATTGCTTTCTGATGGGAAAAAATACTGTTCAAGCAAAACAATGGTTTGTGAAGTGTCATTCGAACGACTTTGTCGGAAATAATGGTTAAAAGGTAGCATGCTAACTTTTAACGCGGTCGTACAGACATAAAGGTCGATAAAATTGAGCAGTTGTCGCGGAGAAATATTTCTAAAAGTTCAAAAACTTGTTTTGGCGAATTACTAATCGAAGTTGCGCGAGATAGAAGAGGAGTCGAAGATATCAGAAGGCAGTGTATTCACGATTTTGCGTGAACATTTGTCAATGAGAAAGCTGTGTTCAAAGTGGGTGGCGAGTTTGATTACAGTCAATCAAAAACTAGGCGATTGAGAGAGTTGTTTGTAACCGTTTCAACGCGTAGCTTTGTGCCAGACGAAACTGGTTTGAATATCAGATGTTTTAGGGCAAATCAAAATTTGACCTCTTGAGTTGAAAAACTAACTGATTTATGAATGAGTAATTATCATGCCAGGTAGGAGGAATGTGTAGGGGTTTAGAAAATAATAATGGCTAGGACACAATATGATGTGAAGCAGACTGATAATAATCATGTACAAATATTCACAAAAAAAAAAAAAAAGTTAAACAATTCCAAATTTTCACAAATTCAACTAAATATTAAATCAATTTGAGCCATTTCAATTCATTATTTAGACAAATGTAAGAGATGAGATAAACTATTCAGGGTCATTTTAGTAAATTTTTTTTATACATCAAGTTTTTAATATCTTTAAATATTTATAGATTAATTTTTGTAAGCTTATATTTTGTAAATAAAAAGTCTGTAGATATGTAAGCACAGATGAAAAGTATGACCACTCTGAGCCAGATAAACCTGTGAGTAATGGCAACTAAAGGATGACTCCAAATTACCCAAACTCCCAAATTGGGACCTCACTACCAGGCGCTGTTCATTTTATACCCAGGACAAAACTTAAGATGACAAATGATAATAGTTTTATTAATTGACATGGACCGATTTTGACAATAAACCAGCAGCGTTGTGTCAAGTGTTAAAAAAAAAAAAAAAAGGAAAAGAAAAGGAGAAAAAAGGAAAAAAGGAGAAAAAAAGAGGGAAAAGGGGGAAAAGAGAGAAAAGAGAGAAAAAAAGAAAGAAAAAAGTCAGATAAACTCTTAGACAAAGAAACAGATGCAAACATCAAGTTATGGCATCAAATGACAGCATAAGGGAGAAAAAAAAAAAAATTAGGATCGCTCCCTTTTTTTTACAGACACAAGGCAGAGCAGGCATCAACTTTTCTCACTCCTCTGGTTTCTCGTTTATTCCAAGAAAGAGATCAGCTTATTCTCTTGATGAGACAAAGTGTGACCCCCCCCCCCCCCCCAGAAGAAAAAAAATGAAAATACTTACGATTCTTTTTTGTGCAAGTTGGCATTAATTTCTCTTTCTTCTTTCAAAAGTCTCTCCCTTTTCTCGTCAGATTCCAAGACACTTTGCAATGCCAACGTTTCATCACCGACAACTTCTTGCTCCACATGCAGGATGGTAATATGGGACGGGATCCGGAGTTGACCACTGAAAAAAATCAAAGATAATTTCACAGGAATAATAATCTATTTATATACTACGAAAACTTTGGATCTTGCTTGCCCCAGTGCACACTGGATGGCAGCATCCATTAAAATAGAGGTGGAGATAACCGTGCACAGTCAATGTCATCATTAAAAGATGACGTCATCCATTAAGACAGAGACAACTGTGCAGAACGGATGTTGTCACAAAATGATGACATCATCTATCAAATTAGATGGGGGGGAAGTCATATATGCCGTTTTATCTAGATGACTGAACCAAAGTGTCACAGATCGTCTACTATTGACTTATAAAACTCTGTTGATCTTGCTTGCTTGTTATCGTGTTTGTATCCATGTATAGTGGATGACTCCATCCATTACAACAGACGAAGAGAGGAGAAAAGATTGTTTATAAAGTTTTGATGTAATTAAAGGGAGATTTATAACAGACATTGTTTTGTATTTTCCATCATAAGGCTGGAAACTGGCTTGGGATTAATGGAAGAACACACACTGAATATTTTCAACATTAATTTATTTGATTCTGCAAACCATGATATCTGATCAGATAATAAGTTGCATATTAATTAGGGACTTTCCATTACTATTTCCTCTATAGGTTGTTTATGAGGACAGAAACCCACAGACTTGGTTCTATAGGCCACTACTCCTAAGCACAACTGCTTACTATATTAAATGTGCTCATCTCTTCTTCAATGAAAGTAAAAAAAAACAAAAAACAAATAACGTACCATTTCCCTTGAAATAACTTGGGTAACTGAAATATGATTCAACCAATATAACACTGATTAAAAAAACAAAAAAAGATGACATACTCGCCATAACCGACACCATCACGACCTCTCCTCTGAATCGACTGGTAGAAAGTGGACTTTCGGCAGCCTCGTAACTCTCGCTTCCCTTATTTTGTCCTTTAGTCCTCACATTCCATGAGCGATGTTTCTGAGAAAGAGGCAATAATTGCTGCTTTCTGGTTTGGAAACTAACACTTATCGTTGGCTAGTTTTTAACCTTGAAGTTATATATTTTTTTAGCTTCTTACATCCAGTGGCTTTATGCCTTGTCTGGAGCGATCTCCAGAAACATTTTTTTTTTTAATGTGCGGTTCTTCTGTGTACATGCCGAAACGATGCCGTAGTGAGTAAGAAGGAGCTACGGTGAGCATGAAAACCTCAGATGCGAGCCCAGGTGGAGCTGACCACGGGTACAGAGCTTGGTAGTAGTAGCAGCAAACAAAAACAAACTCTTTCATTGCGAATACGGCAAATCATCCTCATCCCCTGCCAGACTTCAGGTCTGGCTCAACAATTCTGCTACACTAAACTTACACCTTATTCTGTTCGACCAATCAGTACTTTCAACCACCCTAACATCAGTTATTGAATTCAAAGAACATGGGAAATTATTTCTATTCAAATACATTATGTCAACTTCTAAGAATAATTTGTATGTATTTTATAACAAAGCATTGCTAAAAGAGCTATTACCTTGATATCATTTTCAAAACTGTCGTTTTGCCAAGACCATTCCGACCAACAAAGCCATACCGACGTCCATAAATCAGCTGCATGGAAGCATTTGATAATAAAGATCTGTAAGAGAAAAGGAAAAAAATTATTTTATTTATATATATATATATATATATATATATATATTAATAAAATTATCAACAGGTATGATAAAGCTTGTTTTTTTTTAAATAGCTGAGAGGTAGTGCTGTGGAATCAGTAGCCCAAAATATTTGACTCAGACTAAGAAATCTTCCATTAGAAATAATTTATACATATTACTTGTTTTATTTTAAAAAGGGATGAATTATTTTTCAAGGCTCTATGAATTCAAAATTTTAATTGTTTTTAATGAACAAAATCTAAATTTAATTAAAAAACAAACAATTAAAACATGAGTTATCTCCCCCTGCGATCACTACTACTTTAATAACGTAAACAATTATTAAACACAACTTTTGTTGGGTTTTCGGCAAAACTTAATGAGTGGACTTTTAGATATCCGTGGAAAAAGTAAAGTTTTGCCAATTTGGGGGCATTTTTTTTGGGGGGGGGGGGGGGGGGGAGGATTCCTGGGGTCACACCAGGACTTGTTTCATACAAATAACCATTAATTCCAACATTTGAACAAAATTTAATGCAAAAAAATTGACATATTTAAAAAAAAAAAAAAAAATTCTATTTGCCAGGTTAGGAATGACAACATAATTGTAAGAAAATGCTTGCTCGACTGTTGCACAAATACACTTCACAAACCAAAGTCTTTCTCACTCGCTACACTATTGAATTTATCTTCACTCCAGATGTTAATCTTATTCAGGAATTTGCATATTCCCCGAAATTCATGGTAATCCTGATAAATTAGGCCAGACAGATACCACATTTTTGGACACAGAGTTCGGCCATGTTTACCCAGGTAAGCCCCAGCTCAAAACAAACATTCTTTAGCTTTACGTTTATTATTTTGTTCCTTTTAATTTTTAGTGGATAATACAAAGATATTCACAAATTTGAATATCCTGCGTCTAGTTCTGAATCATGTGACATGAGTCACATGACTATCTTTCTCTCTTTCTCCCATGAACACCCGAGATTAACGAACGTTCATTCGACATCCTTCTCTTTTACCAGGTTCTTTCAACCTGACAAGAGGTAACATTCTAATGACCTGACAAGAGGTAACATTCTAATGACCTGACAAGAGGTAACATTCTAACGACCTGGAAGCTGGGCAGCTTTTCCCCATCCTATCGAGACACATTACATAGATCTTCTCTCACATTTCTTAGCAAGGAACCAAAACCAATATATACATAACACTCTTTCAATTCTTTATACACATGTGTACAACAACTCTCTCACATCACACACCAAATAAATATTGTTATTGTCAACCATGCTTCATTGTTTCATCATTTTGGCATTGAGAGGATTTTTCCCTTTCAACTTCTCTCTCAATTCACTGTCTCTAATATATTGCTTGCATTTACTTGTTGAAGATGACCAGTTGTCTATCTCCCGACACCTGAAGACGGACGACCATCACGCTTCCACAAATTGTTAACATTACCCTAAAACATAAAATTTAGAAAAAGGTAAATAAATATTGACTTACTTTTCACCATAAGACACATCGAAATTCTCAATCCGAATATCGTAGGATTTATTGCCACCTGAAGAATCTAATTTGATGTCTCTTCGGTTGAGCTGCTGTGATGCAGAAGCTAACTCGCAAGAGCTGAAAGCATACATATATATATATATAAAAATGTCATAAAATTTGAAAAGCAACAATTATTTAAACCACGTATTCTGTAAATACTAAAGTTGAAACAATACCAAGGTGATATGAAAAAAATCATTAGCAGCTCTGAAGTAGTTACATAATACTGAGCAGTAACATGCTTTTGAAGTTAAGTGTAGATACAATTTGTCAAGGGTTACTTAGGTATAATTGACATGGTCTGGTCCCAGGATCAGCCATGACCCATTTATATGCCTAAATGGATCTGATGGGTTAGTCGACTCATGTGACAGAGATTTGAAGGGAAATATCAGTTGTAGTTTAAGTGTTATTAAGGAAACACATGTAATGTAAGATCTTGCTAGGTGTTAAACCCCCTGTAGGGATAATCTAACCAGAAGCAACTCACCAGCCTACTCATTAAAAGTATCCGGCGAACATTCTCGGTCATGGGCTCTTGCACAGGAGGGGCACCACAGTGGGCTGGGGGATGGACATTAAGCAAAAAAGAATGTCGGAGGAATTGCTGATGTTTGGTGTTTTTATAAACTACTCTATATTCCTGATTCAACAAAAAAAAAAAGTAAGTCAAATCGTTAAACAGTTCAAAAAATATGCAACATTTAATTCGCGATATTTCGCATTTTTCTCCGGCTCACGCGAAACATCCACGATTTTTCCCCCAAAAATTATAATTTTCAGATTTCCATGATTAAATTCCAAAAATCAGTGTGGAATTACTTATTATTGCATATTTTTTTTTTTATTGATAACCATTTGTGAAAATGCAAAAATAGACCACTTTGGGACCCAATTTGTCGATTTTTAGCTCTTTTTATGAAAGAAATTAGGAAAATTTGAGCTAAATTTCCCTCTTTTTTGGCTCAAATTAGCGATAAAATTCTATATTCATCAGAAAATAACTTGTAAACCGGGATAGGGCACATACCAAACCATATATGTTTCTGAAAGCTATGGAGGTATAGATTATGAAAAACCAAGCAGATCTATGTGCCCTATCCCAGATTTTTCAAAAAACAAGGAAGTTTCTCGCTTGTGTCACGTGTGGACTTGCTCCAAAGAGCATTACCAAAATCTCTCGACTCCTGATCAGGGCAACGAGTAAGGAGTAACCCCATCAATTGGGAAGAAGTCACTTTCTCCTCTGCAGCCACTGCCTGAATTTTCGCCCAGATATCATCGGTTCTTCTCAACAACTGTTTGCGGCTGCCCAACTCTTCAAGGGGCCTTTTCCTAGATGCAGTTTGCGTCGAGGGGTTCTTGTAATAGCGGAACACAACATTTTCAGCTTCACCTAGCGAGCTCAGCTCATCCCAGTTAACAGCAATCCGTTTATCTGTATATCGTCGTTTCTTCAGCGAATGGTATCTTTTGAGCGACTTCTTGACCTCGTCTTTCTACTCCTCTGTTAACTGGATGAGATACTTTTGCTCCAGCAATTGAACACATGCACTGATGGATAGATGGTCTCTAGTTTTTGCATCTTCTACAGTAAACACTTGGAAAAGTGCGTTATCGCTGACCGCTTCCATTTTTGATAGTAACTCTATCTAAATAAACAAAACAAAGATTTGAAAATTCTGTAGTGATTTCCTGTAAAATGCTTTGACAGGAAATTAAAGTGTGTAAAAAGGTGTGCAAATGAAAGAAAAGAAGTGTGTCAAATACTACTTCATGTCACATGTTACCAGATTTTTTTGGATTTTTTAGAAAGGCTCTCAGATTTCGCTTCTAACGAGCCCTCACTGAGCTTCTATGATCAATTTTGTGCCAAGATATGGTCAAAAATGTAATTTTGGGCCGTTATGCCCAAATATGGAAATTCGGCCCCAGACCCCCGAAAAATGGATTTTATGATTTTTTTTTGATTTTTTCGAAAAGCTCTTGAAATTTCGCTTCTAACGAGCCATCAAACAGCTTATATGGACAAGTAAAACTAAAGTTATGCCCAAATGTCCTCCAAAAACCTGTTTTGGCCCACTGTGGGCACAGAGAACATTCTTGACCATGACCCACATGTAGCATTATCTAAGTGTAGTATTTGTTCTTTTTGTTAATAAAAACATTTTGATCTTAAAATGCAGGAGTATTGCTGCCATATCTGAGTTGGTGCTCTAATCACTGGTCTCTTCCTCTTGGACAGAGTACAAAATATGAGTCTTTCACCTAATAGGTACTGCCCTGTCTACCAAGCTTCAACCCCTGTCCCATCGCTACAATGTGGCATCCCTGTGCTTATTTTACAAGTGCTTCTACGGAATGTGTCCGATGAACTTACTGCACTTGTAACCCCTCAAAGTAAATATCCTCGATCAACCAGACTAGCAGCAAAATCTCACCCCTTCACTGTAGAGGTTCCCAGATGCCAGAAAACTTTCTGCTTTAATAGCTTCTTTCCTTGGACCGCTGGGCTCCAGACTGTACCAACATGCAGAAATTTAAATGTAAACAAATATCTTGCTGCACAACTCCAACTTAGGATGCCCCTATAAGTTTGGCCCCTAATCACAGTAGCCCCTTACGTCTCAGTGGCAATATGCCCCCTTGTTTGGGATGAACAAAGAAAAAAAAAGTACAAATACTGAACCATGACAAAAGTATTTATCCAGAGATTTTTTCACCCACAGATCAACAGATGGGCCTGTTAAGTGGGGGTGGGGGTGGGGTCTTACCTCTCTGCAGAGGTGCAGTTGGCATATTCTACAGTCCTAGCCGACAAGGCTGGTAGTGTATAAGAAACAAACAATATTATTTTATGAACTAATAAATCAGAAATTTTAATTTATGAAAAATAAAAATTAAAAAAAGCATCTAAAATAAAATGTGTCCATTCATTCTGAGCGTTCAGCGATGAAAATGCTATTTCAAACTGAAGTACGACCGAACGGTGGACAAAAACCTCAGAGATATGTGGACATATCTAAAAGGAAAAAAAAAAAAAAAAATCAATTTACTTACCCATTCGTCGACTTTTTTACAGTAGTAGAAGTTTGGTTTGCTCGTTTTTCATTTTTCTTTTGAATTTTCGCTTCAGCTTTTTCTAATTTCTTCTGGTCTACTTGCTGGAAAATAAAAAAAACAATTTTGACCTGGGAAGAAAAATAAAGAAAACAAAAAAAAATCTGACCCATTTATGATGAAAGCCTACAATATCTACTCAACTATTTATGAAATCAGGACTTATTTTTAGTTAAGGAAAGCCCACAAAATATAAAATACATAATCATAGCAAACACACATCAGCAGACTAATATTTTGTTTCTTTACTAACAAAAATGTTGTCAAATAGATAACATTTTTGATACTATTTGTACAAGAGTCATTAGACAAGGAGGAAATAAATAGTAAAAATCAAATTATTTTAACTAATGTTATGATATGAAAGTAATTTCAATAGTGGAATATGTCATTTAAACACTTATTATATTTTATTTGTTAACTGAAATAGATCAATCAATATAGAAATTTTTTTAATGATTTTTCTTTTTAGGTGATTATGTAAAATATTACTAATCTATTGAACCAGAATATGTATATTTTGAAAGAAACTGAAGTACATTTTTTTTCTACTGCAATAAACATGGTAGAACAATAATAAAAAATTAGCTATTCAGAATCAAATATTGATTGATCACTGAAAAAGCTATTTAGGGCTAATTCTGAAAATCCAATAGACTTAATTTTATATAAAAAACAAACAAAAATTAAAAAACTAATATTTTTTGGTTTAGGGGAACTTTCATTTATGTACAAGTTAAATATTTTTTTTTTAGTTAGAATGGTATAATTTTTTCCAACTTCGACCCCTAAAGCAATACGCTTGTTCAGACTCCAAAGTCCAAGGTGTAAGGTTTTACTTATGTACAGTAAGGTTTTCCCCAATATTCAAATGATACATATTGATTATTTGTATACATAGAGGCTTTATGCACTTATATCCGATGAAAACTATTACTGTCAACTGAAACGTAGTATGAATAAACATAACTTTGATGAAAACAATAGTCCAAATATGTATATCTTTCGTCTTATTTAATTTAAAAAAAAAAAAAAAACCCCAAAGATTACAATTGTTTAATCAACATTATAAAATGTATCTTTTCTACAAAAATGATTAGAAGCTGAACATTTAAAATAACGTTCTGTTCGGAGATAAGAGAAAACAAAGAAAAGCACTCACGGAAGCATTCTCTTTCTTGGCCAGCCATATACTGTTGTTCTCCATACCCATGTCTATACGGTTACTAGACAACGAACCCAATTGTATAGGGGAGTTCAAAACCTTGTGTCCGGCAGTCTCGCTGGATTGAGAACTAAAAAAGATTAAAAAGAATTATTTTATGTACAACCGATTGTTGGTACGAATGTTGTCTATCTAACCGGAACCAGGTCACATCGTTGTCATGTAAAAAGGACAAATTAAAACAATTCAAACTAAATACTTTATTACTTCAAAGAGTTGCTTCTGGTTCGATCACACACACAGAGGTCTAAAGCCTCTATCTCGAAGAATTTTACATTACATGTCTTTCTGAAGAAAGATTGAGAGACAAAGAAGAAAGCAGCCTCTCCCAACTGGTAGCTAACACGAATGCCAAAACAGTGTTTCATACGGTGTTGACCAGACATGTACCAAAATCAAAGGGCTTTTCCCACGAGCACGTATCCGATCAGCAGACAGATCAACAGCCTAATGTCAGTAAAAAGAAAACTGGCTCTTTTTATGCCTATTTAAAAAATATTTTGTCTGCGTTAGCCTCATTTTGGTTGATGACGCATATGATGCATTATTCCAAGATAGCCTCGATGAGATTCGTTTTACATGATTCTGCAATCCACAGCAAAACATGCAAACAACCCTAACCCTCTCACTCCGTCTAGGTAGGTCCCTCCTGTTCGTTTACTCGTTATATAAAGCAAGTCATGGACACACGTACGTCTGTCCAAACCACCATCTTTGTTTTCCCAGCAAAATCACAACACTATCTTCATCACAAAACAGTGTTCCTGAAGATGGGCCTCCTTCGGCAGGTACTTCTTCAAAGAGGAACAACACAGCTGTGTTGGACAATCGCCTCGAGGCTTATTGGGTGAGCCGACATCAGACGCTAAACTGCTATCAGAAGGAATACTTGGAAGTGAGAAGTGGTTTTACTAAAAAACGTGTCTTCGATTTCACTTGTATACTGGAAACCATGTGATTGTTTTTTTTTCAAAAGTAAAACCATTCAGTATAGTGTTATTACTAGTCATATTTAAGGAAACACAGTGGAAAAAGTTGTTCAAATTTTAATAAAATTACATTTTTTTTAACTATTGTACAATCAGCAAGAGGAAATTATTATATAAGCATTTTATGACTATTTGTTTTTATTACCGATTCTAGGTAATAAGTCTCCAAAATTTATTTTATTACATTTTATTATAGAATATTTAAAAAATGGAAATATGAAATGACATCCATGTTGTAGAAAATGTATTTGTTTCATTCAGACAGTGAACCATCCCCGCAGATAAAAAAAAAAAAGCGTAGATGAAAGGCAATGTCTACCATGAATGAAATGAACATTTTATGTATGCATACATTTTATTTTATTTTACACGAAAGGCTTAAATCAAAGTGAAGTATGGTTCAAGGGGGAAAACCTCCCAGGAATTACCTCTTTCTTCAGGAAGAAGGAATTGATTTATTGCCATTAAGGAATGCAGACAGGTCCAATCATGGCAAATTTTGCACTCATCCAGAGTGTCCCTTTTTGGGGGTAAGCTGGATTCCCCACTATAAATTACCAGTAAATACACTTAAATAGACTCAAAAAGGAAAGAAAACTACTTGTATGCCAAATAGTCAGGAATCAGTTTGATGTTATATTTCTATTGTAAAAAAGACCTTCAATCCAAAATAATGGAAAACTTAATGAGTAGAGAGTAAAAATATAAAAGTTGTTACCAGTTTCACATTAACTAAAGTTTACAGGATTCTTTTTATTTGAAACATGAAGATCGATTTTATATTTTTTGTTTTTTTAAATGCTCTACAATCATAAATTATAATTTCTGAGGAGCTTTGACATGCATTAATAATTTCTTAGTTTTGAGATATTACGTCCGGATATGTTATTGGCATAAAAAAAAAAAAAAATCAGGATCTATATTGCTACTAGCTGACTTAGCCAGCTCGCTATCGCTCCTTGAAGTTAGCAACTTGAAACCAACATTTTTAATAACAAACATTTCATTGATAAGTTTCTTGTAAACACAAGACAAAAACTTTCGCATTTATTCATATAGATAAATATTAACAATTTGGTAATTTTGACAAATTTATTTTTCTTTAAAAGAAATAAAAAGAAAAAGACATCATTTCGCCTGAGCGATGAAGTGGGGGTGGGACTCTTCAAAACAATAAAAAAGAACATTTGGCGTTGCTAGAGAAAGAGAGGGGATGAGAGCCAAAAAAAACAAAAAAACACCAAGCGCGTAAGGCCAAAAAAAAACAGAGACACCAAGCGCGTAAGGCCAAAAAAAAAAACAGAGACACCAAGCGCGTAAGGCCAAAAAAAAAACAGACACCAAGTGCGTAAGGCCAAAAAAAGAGACACCAAGCGCGTAAGGCCCCCCCCAAAAAACAGAGACACCAAGCATGTAAGGCCAAAAAAAGAGACACCAAGCGCGTAAGGCCAAAAAAAGACACCAAGCGCGTATGGTCAAAAAAAAAAAACAGATACCAAGCGCGTAAGGCCAAAAAAAAACAGAGACACCAAGCGCGTAAGGCCAAAAAAAAACAGAGACACCAAGCGCGTAAGGCCAAAAAAAAACAGAGACACCAAGCGCGTACGGCCAAAAACAGAGACACCAAGCGCGTGAGGCCAAAAAAAGAGACACCAAGCGCGTGAGGCCAAAAAAAAAAAACAGAGACACCAAGCGCATAAGGCCAAAAAAAGAGACACCAAGCGCGTAAGGGCAAAAAAAAAAAACAGACACCAAGCGCGCAAGGCCAAAAAAAAACAGAGACACCAAGCGCGTAAGGCCAAAAAAAAACCAGACACCAAGCGCGTAAGGCCAAAAAAAACAGAGACACCAAGCGCGTAAGGCCAAACAAAACAGACACCAAGTGCGTAAGACACCTAAATCCCACCAATCTCAAGTTTCTGATGAAGCACGGTTGAAGAGATCCTTTCCTCCAGTTTGCTGCCACACATCCACGCCTTTGCAGATTAGAAGAATTTGGGACCCATGTCTCATTGTCAGATTTTCCACAATGATATCACTGTCTGTATCATGTTTTGAAAACATCGATGGAGTGACGTAGACGCTGACACATTACCAAACAATTATGGGAGCCAAAAGCAACTGCAGCAAGTCAATTGGCTTTTATAGAATGTTTTTCTTTCTAATTGACAAATGTACAACAAATCTGTTTGTATGTCAGAAAAAACATTGGTTAATGTTTTCAAATTAATCATTTTGAAATAAAACCAATACGTAAGAAAATAAATACAGCTTCAGCTTGAGACGAGCGAGTCAGAAGTGCAGTCAAAGGTTGAAGCATCAGTTTAGACTTGGCTTTGTAGGAATCTTTCTTTAAAGGATAGAGCTGAGGCATGTGCCACATATGTTTTTTCTTCTTATCCTTTACAGACTGACTGTACTTACTCTGCCTGAAAGTCGTGTAACAGTCTTCCAGTTTCTTTGGAGGAGGGGAAGGTCGTGTTTTTGCAAACAGGTTTGCATTCAACATTTGCGCAAAAAGGTTTTGGAGATGCCTGACTTGGCAAGTCATCGACATGCTGAGAGACTGGTTTACTCAAGTTAAACCATGACAGGAGCTTGTGTCGGACCCTGCGGTCGAGAGTGCATTTCCTGATCTCATCCTCAGCCCTTTGTAGTCAGAGGAGTGAATTGCAAAAGTATTGAGGAAGAAATGGCTAAACACACCTTCTTCAACCACAGTAAAGAATATTGGCAGTTCTGAAAATATGTCAACAAAGTGATGGCTTGCATCAATCTTGCTGGACGATGTGTACGTGATTGACAATGTGACCCGCTGTGGGTTAGAGAGAAACAAATGGCGTTTCTTGCAATTCTAGTCAGAGGAGAGATCCTTCTCAATTGGGACAATTTTCATTTTTCTTCCATTCAGTGCTGCTTTTGGGAAAACTGAATTCCCTCACATAAAAAAACGACCTTGCGTCTAATTTTTTCATGGGGAGGCAAGCAAATAGAATCACATGTGACTATTTCTTTCTTATTTTACAAAATCATTAACAGATGTTATTTATTTAACGTCGACATCTAACAGAACATTTACACTATAAATACAATATTAAAATACAGATCAAATTCTATCAAATACTTCATCCAATAGTTCCCAAATGGTGATGTTTCAAAACAAGCATTTGCAATTAAATAAAAACAAATATCCAAAAACAAAAATACTTAGCACATTTTCCATTTTTTTTTTTAAAGATTATATTTAAAACTGATGTAAACTTTATGATTAAACTATTTTCAAAAGTAAAAAATGATATTGGTAATAACAGATATGTATTTAAAATACATATTTTTTAAATAACAGCCTCACCTTTTCATAAGACCATGAAACTTTTCACATATATCGGTAATATCGTCCTCTGTTTTACCAATTGCAGAGTTCAGTAGCAAATCGCCAACCGCATCATAAATATCTTGAGGTGTTTCAAAGTCATCGGAAGAATCATTAAGAATTCCTGGAAGAAAAAAAATTGATTGTTTAATATAATATAATATATATATATTAGTCATCCATAGATCACTGTTCTGCCATATCTCGGTTCCTCAGTTTGGCTAGACATGGTGATTATTTTAAGCTGAGATTTGAAACTCCACCATTAATGTAGTAATCAGCATTCTTACCCAGAGAAATCTCTGCACACCATGAAAATAAGAATTTTTTTATTTTTTTTTTTTATATTATAGTTCAACCCAAACAATGCAGGCCGCCACTGTAGACGTAAGGGGCTACTGAAAAAAAAAAGAGTGACGGTTGGTGGGGGCGTCAACCTAAATTGGGAGCTGTGCAGCGAGATGTCTGTTTACTACATTAGTTTTAAATTTCTGCATGTCAGTAACGTCAGGAAAGCAGGGAGGTAGTTCCAGAGTCCAGCAGCACGAGGAAAGAAGCTTTTGGAGTAGAAAGCTCCTCGGCATCTGGGGACCTCCACAGTGAATGGATGGGATTTGGCAGATTGTCGGGTACCGGAGCAGCAAGCTCATCAGAGCACAATCCCTTGAAGTACTTGTAAAACAGGCACAAGGATGCAACATTGCGGTAATGGGGCAGGGGCTGGAGTTTGGTGGATAGTGAGGGATCTATTAAGTTGGCGACTCTTTTTTGGACCTTGTCTAAGAGGGAGAGACTAGTGGATGATTCCCCAGCTGAGATGTGGCAACAATGTTCCATGCATGGGTGGATGGTGGCTTTGTAGAGATATAGGATAATGTCAGGTGTGAGAAGTTTGCTATCACGGTAGAGAGCCCACCTTCTTTGCAGCATTTTTACTTTACAGTTCTGAAGAACTCTATTTTAATTAATAGTCAGAATTTTTTTTTACACTATGTAAATATATTCATGGTATCTTTGTTACTGACACATATCGAGGAAACATGGTTAAATAATATAAATAAGCTAACATTATGTCCACAAAAAGATTTGAGGTCCCATTGGGCAAGTGGTAAAATAGACACAAGCTTAGAACAGTCCCTATTCGTATACACAGGTTAGAAGTCAGCAGAGATCTCATTTTTCTCTTTGTGGATATTCTATGTTTCCAGCCTCAGAGATAAATTGACCGTTTAATTTAATAATACTACCACCTACCCGAACAAGAATGTCTACAGAAATAGAGGATTATGTATTTATATGGGTGTAATTAGTTGATGGAAAATCATAAGCACACAAGTGGGTGTAAAAAAAATGGTAAAAATAATAAATTAACGTGGAACTTACTATTTCGTACCAAGTGTTTTAGACGATTTTAGAAGTATGGTAAATCCAAAGTTTTTTTTTTCGTTTTTCTTAGGATATTCTATAGGTAATTTTCAGAAACCTTTTCTTTTTTCAAGCCTTCAATGAAGTGTCAACAGAGTTTTTGAAAATGGTGAGCTTACAAAGAAAATTATATATATATATATATATATATATATTCATATGAAAATTTATAACTAAAAAGGTAAACGTTTAGAAAGTCGAACCTATTATGAGGTAAGGAAAGCTCAATATACTGGATAGAGCAAAAATATGATAAGTCAATGAAAATAATTAGACCTGCAAATATTTATTTTTCTTCTCCTTCTGAAGGAGAAGAAAAATAAATATTGTTATTCACTAAACGTCCTTGTTTTGAACAACCGAAGATTATGATTTGCTTCCCTTTGCAGGTTTAATTATTTTCATTGACTTATATATATATATTCATATATATATATACACATTCATATATATATATACATACATACATACATAGATACACAGTGTGATAGCACAAAGTCTGGTGCATCATGAAGACCAAGTTCTCTAAAACTGTGACAGGTGTGTTTCCAGTGAAGGCCACATCATGTCATCCCACATATTTGAAAAAGGACTCAGACTAAATGGCTATTTTGAGTTGCTGTCCACTGTTGTCAAGCGCTGGGTGAAGGGAATGGCTGCAGGAAGGCCATACATGTGGCAGTAGGACTCAGCTCCACATCACACTCCCGTAAAAACACAGAAGTGGGTGTCTTAAGAACTTTCATGACTTCATCAGTCTCAAATTGCCTGATTGCAACTCCCATGGATTATTATGTGTGTGGCGCAGCTGAGAAATACATTAACTGTACCACCTGTAACACCAAGAATCAGCTGATTGCTAGTATCAAACTGGTGTTCAGGTATCTCAAAAGAAACTGAAGGATGCGTGCTCCATGTTCAGCCTGGATGCCGTGGTGGCCGCTTGGGGCGAGTTCTTCGAATGAACTGCATTCAGCCAAGAATTCATTAAGAGATGCACTTAGAATTTTGAGAATACATCAATTATTTGCCAAGATATGACTTTTTTTTTCCCTTTTCAAAAAGTGTCAAATTTGTCTTTAACACTGTGTGTGTATATATATTTCTCATCAACCCATCATGTCAACCCAATATTTTGATGTACTTGGATGACATTTTTCTTAAAATTATCATCCTGAGGAAGTCTTACAAATAAAGACGAAACGTTGATGAATATATAAAAAATATCTCTTGGTTTTTCCTTTTTCATTTCCCATTACGTCGGATTACTTTCATCCTTCCTTTCTCATATATATATATATATATATATATATATATATATCCTGTGCTGATGAAGGGACTTGGTATCAATAAAGGTCCATTTCGTCTTGGAAACAATCGTACACATATCTGTTGCTGATTCTTAGAACGGATATAAATGAATGTCATAAATTTCTTTATTTCTGAACTATAATATATTTAGTTTAGATAGATGGATAGATAGATCGGCCTCTGCTGTTGAACACTATCTGACTTAGTTTACTGTATATGTCCGCTGATTTGACATTTATAGACTTAAAATTTTCTTAATTCCCATGTTAATTGATAGTGGTCTAGGGGTAGAATATCAGGCTGCAGAGTCAACAGTGACTTTGCAACTGGATTCAAATCTTTCGACCGGCAGGAATTAGCATCTCCTACACTGAAGATTGCATGAGTATGAAACACTGGTGTGTGTAGATAATAATAATATTTATTTAAAAAACATTGTTATACTCCCCTTAAAAACAAGGGCCTCTTGGAGAATTTAAAAATAAGCAGTCACACGAGGCGTAAAGCGATGTTCGAGCCTCTGCTGTTCAACACTATCTGACTTAGCTTACTGCATATGTCTGCTGATTCGACATTTATAGAGTTGAAATTTCCCTTATTCCCATGTTAATTGATAGTGGCCTAGGGGTAGAATATCAGGCTGCAGAGTCAAAGGTGACTTTACAACTGCAGGAATTAGCATCTCTTACACTGAAGATTGCATAAGCATGAAACATTGGTGTCTGTAGGTAGTAATAATAATAAATATATATATATTTGATATGAAACTTGTTACTACACATTTGCAGACATGTTTCAGTTCTAGATGGAAACCAGCTGAAGTTCTTCAGGCCACTATACAGTACGGATGCAAAAATGAAAACGAAAGAGCAATTCTTTTAAGAAGTTACATGAGATTAGAGTCACGTGATTCATTCAATTTTAGAGTACAAGGCCAACCATTAAAATGTCTATTTTTAATTCTTTTAATTTTCCTATCTTAGAAGGCCGGCCATTCTGACAGTTCTCTAATTAGGTCAGCTCAACCATTCGATGACACACTTATAAACCTTTGTCTCCCCCACTTCATTAAAGGACAGAATAGACTTCCTCAAACCCTTGTCAGTCAAATGTACACACAGTTATATATATATATATATATATATACACACACAAAACACACATACATACATATACAATACACCCAAACTCACTTCAAAAGCAGACAGCCAACCTCGTCAGAGAACCTATCTGCATACACTTGCCAACATCCAGGCCTAAAAGCATACACAACTGCCCTCACACAGGAACTACATACGCATATTTTTTCAAATTCCATCCTGAAAAATATATAACATATTTTACTTATCTGAGGTACCCAGAAAGCTACCCATATGCATAGACACAACCATGTACATATAAATACACAATTATACATGTATATCTACGAAATACAAATAAGCTGAACTCATACATGTATGCACACAAACATACATATATATGCGTATACACATACCTAATTACATATGAACACAACCAATCACGACATATGCCGCAAACATAAATATATATACACACACAAATCCATAACCATACATATAGAAAGACGCATCTGCACGATTGAATAAGTGTATACAGAAACATAAGTTACATAAACACATACATATTATATAAGAATGCTCTTAATTATGGCTTTTCCTTTAAAAAAAATAACTTCAAAACATTTTAATGTCTAGAGGAAAATTTCCCGATGTTTGTTTTGCAAATATTCAAGTGGATTTCTTTTTCTCTTTCTGTGTTTAATGGTAACTTTTTTTTTTTTTAACAGTTCACCCCAAACAAGGCAGGCCGCCACTGTAGACATAAGGGGCTACTGAGAAAAAAAATAAAAAAGGAGAAGGTTTGGGGGGAGGGGGGGGGTCAATCTAAATTGGGATCTACGCAGCGAGATGTCTGTTTACATAAGTTTTAAATTTCTGCATGTCAGTACTGTTGGAGAAAAGGGGGCAGGGAGGGAGTTCCAGAGGCCAGCAGCACAAGGAAAGAAGCTATTTGAGTAGAAAGCTCTCCGGTATCTGGGGACCTCCACAGTGAATGGATGGGATTTAGTTGATTGTCGAGTTGGTCTAGTGAATTTACGTCTAAGGAGCACCAGAATAGCTAATGCATCGGAGCATAATTCATTGAAGTATTTGTAAAACAAGCACAAGGATGCTACATTGCGGCGATGGGACAGGGACTGGAGCTTGGTTTACTGTGCGGGACCTATTAGGTTGGCGACTCTTTTTTGGACCTTGTCAAGTAGGGAGAGACTAGTAGATGATGCACCAGTCCAGATGTGGCAACAATACTCCATGCATGGGCAGATGGTGGCTCTGTAGAGATGGAGGATAATGTCGGGTGTGAGGAGTTTACTAGCACAGTAGAGATAGCCCACCTTCTTTGCTGTAGCCTTGGCAATGTCTTCAATGTATTTGTTCCAATTCATGTTACCTGTGAAGGTTAGGCCGAGGAGTTTGAATGTTGAACTCTATATCTGACACGACTATTTTGAATGGACAATACATATTAGATATTACATATTAGATATTACATGGACTCCATTGCTAATCTGTTTTAAGAATTATTAATTTGAAACTAAATCTATTCTCTGAACTAAAAGATGTTTTTTTTTTATAATTTCTGAAATATTCATTTACTTCTTATGACATATCCTGGAACTTTGATGAAATTTTAATATGCAGATAAGGAGAATTCTTTATTTATTGCAAATTTTACAAAAATATAATTTTGATAATTAATAAAGTTAAAATATCAGAAACGTGCGTACATATAAAAGACGTGTTCGATTATTTATTTCTGAAACTTGATTTAAATGTTTGAAATTCTATTTAATGTTTTGAACATATCGACTTGTAAACTATGAATAAATGAAAGCTCTAATTGATATAACGTAAGCTCAATAATTAATATGTCAACTGCAGTCTTGAAAACGCTCATAGATAAAAGATATCTATATATACAAATTATTTATTTAAAAGCTACATGTTACATATTTCAGAGTCGTACCGCGATTTCATCGCGATGGACTGATCTTTTATTCTTTAAAAGGTCGTTATAGTCCATTCAAATCATCAGCGTTTCATTTTGTGAGTCGCTGATGAGTTGAATGGACTATAACGGCCTTTTAAAAGATAAATAGTCAGTCCATCTCGATGAAACCACGGTACGTCTCTGAAATATGTAACATGTAGTTTTTAAATAATTTGTAGTTTAGCTCTCACTTTTTGCGATCGAGCACTTCCTCGATTTCTTTTCAACATACCCTGACGTACTATATCTATATATATACATCTTTTTCTCTCTCTCTCTCTCTCTATATATATATATAATCCTCACCCATAAGAATTTCAAAATTATTCAAGTTTATCAACTCGAATAGTTCCTAACATATAAATATATATCTATACACCTAATAATACGCATGCATGTACACACACGCACATATACAGACAAATAGATAGACACAAACAAACTAACATTGCATATAAACAGACGAACCCATACATATTATCACTAAATATACGCCTCTATTTATTATTCAGTACTTTTAAATAAACACAGTAACGATTCACTGGATTATACTCTGTGGACATAAACCTACTGTGATTATATAATATATACTCAAAGAATACCCATCCCATCCCAGAACAGTATTGCACCACTTTTGTCCCCTTACAGAGATTAAAATTTAGATATAATGTTACTAAACCATGTCTAGAATCCTTATTCCAGGACTGTACATGATTTTGATTCTAGAAAATGTCTAAAATTAAAGGCATAAAAGCTTAAGGAGTTTTAAGAAATTGAAATTCAGAGAATTTCGCTTAATTGGTGTCTAATGACTGGATAAAATTCAATACAAATCTTAAATATCCTAATTTTAAAATGGGAGGTTATGTCAATATTATGCCCCCTAAAAGTCTTTTTAAATACTCCCAAAAAACTTAAATTTAGGGAATATTAATTAATAGCTTTTATTTAAAATTTCACAAAAAATGGAGATGACTGAATTTTCACGAAGAGTTTCAACCCCCTTTGCATAAAACTAAATTAAACTAAATATAGCCCACAATCCCATCTTTACACCTAGCAGCTGTGTTCTAAAACTCATGCTGAACACCCATAAAAAGAAAATACAAATTTGAATTTTAACTCAAAAATTACAGAAATTAAATAAAAATGGTAATATGAGGTAATGAGCCTGGGGCAAGATTACAACGCCGGGTGTGCCTTGATCGGATTAAAGACTACATTTAGCGAAAATTATTTCAATAAATGTCACTTTACTGACATCCCCGTTCACTCAATCAATGTTCAGTATATCCTTGAACCCCACCCCAAAAATTGAATATATAAAAATGTAATATAGAGATATGAGCTTGGTGCAAAAGAACATGGGGTTCTTCAATCAAGAGTAGTAGTATGAAAATATATATTTATGGCATACTACTACTATTAAACTCCACTCACGTATTGAGAACTGTTGAAGTAAATACTGAATATATATATATATATAAAAAGATAGATGAAAGAAGAGGGATAAACATGTACGAATGACAAATTTATTTCAACTTCGATTGTTCAATGCAAGGTGTACTCGGTAAAAACATGTTTATTATTTTTTCCTTAAGACAAGGCTTTTCAAAGATTAAAATCTTATCATCAGAGGAATTACATAGATAGATAAGTTGGCAGTGGAAGAGCCAAAATTCAAAATTTGAAAAAATATTAACTAATGGAGAGTAAGAATGTTTATCCCTCTTCTTTCATTTATCTTTATAATTGCTCTATCTCGTATATTGAGCTTACACCATTTCATTATAGCTTCTATCTACTAAAAGTATACTTTTAGTTTCATATTTTATTATATATATATATATATATATATATATAGTCAAGGAAGAATAAACACAGAGGGATCAATATTACATGTGTCAGTGCAATACTTATGCTTGGTGATTCTATACAAAATCAAAGCAAATAGCCCTGTGATACCTATAGAATGTCGGCCTTTTCTTTAAATCTATTTAAATAAAATTAAAATGTCTGACTTCTTTATTACATCCGTCACCGTTCAAAATTCCAAAGTAATTTTTAAGCTTTTAAACTGGATTAAAGAATAATTTCCGGTTCGAATCTGAGTTCAAACGAGAGAAAAAAGTCAAGTATCACGGTTCAGTTGTGCTCTCAAACAAAAGAAAAGCATGGATTTTTCGGATGGGTCTCTGTCGTGTTGTCAAGAAAAGAACGAAATTATGTAAAGTTTTAGAGAATTTAAAATACGTATAGTTTACTCACAGTAGAAGAACACTAACAGTATAGTTAGTTAATACACAAACGCAGTTAGTGTATTAATTGTTAGTTAATTAGTGTTGTTTTGTAATCATAGAAAATAAAGAAATGCCAAGTCTTGGACTCTTTTAAAATATGATCGGAATTATATAATACGAGGCACCACATATGCCAACATTTGTCAAGATAAGCATTTATTTGGGCCAAATGACATTTAAGTAGAGAAAGATGGACACATGCGTGGTGAACGAAAAGATTAAAATCCGAAACTATCTAAATAGGTTTGGATTTAATCAACAATTATAGACGGTTTCGGTTAAGAGTTATATTTGATAAAATTCAGAAGAAAAAAAAAACGCGATAAAATATTTATTATATAATAGCAATCGAATAGTTGTTCAAAGTAGAACTTTATATCTTTATCAGTTTATTAAATAAAGAAATGAATTCATATTTTCTACAAAGAGATCTGGGTGCTTCTACAGAATTTGAACCGAACAAAAACTTTTGTCCAACTAAACCTAAACATTTACGTTAGAGATAGGCTTTAAAACAAACAATTCGGTTCAAACTCTGTAGAAGCACCGAAATTTGTAACAATACAAATCCTATTGCTCTGTACTTAACATTGAGCTCTCTACTCGGATCTACCCTACAAATGACTTCACATAGTTATTCTATATCCAACCTCACCTGACCTGCGTGTATGTACCTATTTACTTGCCTCCCCATGAGGGTAGAGTTGGACACAAGGTCGCTTTCTTTTTTATGTAGGGAAAAAAATCTAGATCCCCCAAAAGGGTAATCTGGATTGGAACAAAAATAAACCTGAAAAATCAACTTCTCAAAATCGGAACCGAGCCGAATCAAGAGTGCAGACCTTACACACAAAAAGTGTGCAATATCATTTCTGATAGAGCTTTATTATTCAAGAATAATAAATAAGCCTTAAGATAAGCTACATATTTATTAGTGTTAACTACAGACAGATACAGACACACATATATGATAAAAATATTGGCAAAATACTTTAATTTATTTAAAATCAAGAGTTTCGGGAACAATTTCCGTTTTAGTAATTCAAGTTTATAGTGAATTTCGAAGGAAAAAAAGTTGACATTTATTTACTTCACTAAGAGAACTGTTATCTACTGATTTTCAAATATTTTTAGTGAATTCATTGTTGTTCATCGATGGCATTTGTTTCGAAATAGTTCAAATTATCAAGTATAAAACATAGATCGGAATAGACTTATTTAAATTTGTACACATGATGTTTTCTTTTCCTGTGGGAGTAATTTCCCAAAGAAAAGAAGTACACAGTCGTTTCCGAGACTAACCAAAGAAGGTTACATAGTTTGATAGCCACGCAACCCAAGAGAATGAACAAGAAAAGAAAAGTACACTACGAAGAAGATACACAACCAATACGTTAAGTATTTAATTATTTACAAGCTCCCAAATAAGTTAAAGCACTTTATTTACTTACCGGTAACATAATCGGATATCTGAGGGTCGATGTCGGGAAATAATGAACCCAGAAGCTCGACACAACTTGTATGGGCCGCCATGTTTTTTTAGCTTTCAGTTACTCTCGTTACCAAAGTCTCTAATCAACAAATTTTAACAATATATTTATTTTATCTATAATTTTTAAATTTTCAATACTTTTTATGTTTCATTTGTTCATAAATTGTATATTTTTATATACGTTTCTTATTTTTAAGTTTAATTATTTGAAACAATTTCTTTTTTTTCGTGCAGTATTACTGCACTGAGAGTACTGTTGTCTGCTATACTCTCTCTTTAAATTATTTTTTACCCACCCGCTCTCTTCGTCAATCCTTTCTTTTTCTTTCCGTTTATTAACTTTCTTGTTTTACACAGACAAAGCAACAAAAACGTTTAGCTAAATTCTATAATTGCATACCAAGTGGGAATAAATTTCAAATGCACACATACACACACAAACGCAAACGCACATACACGCACACATTGTCAAACTAACATTTAACAGACAGTAAACAGGATAGATAAAAAAAAATATTTTCCGGTACTACCTCAAGAGGCCATCCTCCCATGCATTACCTCCTCCTTTGGGAGGGGAGTTGTTTTATGACTGATCTCATTGGAGAATGCGACAGGGCCGATCATGGCAAATTTTGCACTCATCCAGAGCGCCCACTTTTTGAGAGAATTGGATTCCCACAATAAACTGACCTTGTGTCTAACTTTTCAGCTGTGGGAGGTAGTCAAATTAACTAGATCGACACTTGTCCAGCCTTCATAGCTAGGATCAAAGTGTAGAAAGAGGCTTGGGGATGCCTAACTTAATAAGTCATCGACATGCTAAGAAACTGGCTTTTCTGAGTCAAACTTTGATAGAGGAGTATACATGGGGCACTGCGATTGAGAGTGTCTTTCCCGACCTCAGCCTCAGCCCTGTAGTCAAGGGCCGCTGCACACCGATGGGTAAATTGCAATTCTTTGCTGAGTTACGCTCAAAAAGCTTCCTCAGTCCAGTGATCTTTCACCGTCTAGAAAGGTACTATATATAGATATAGTGGCGGATTCCACTTCAACTCCATTTAGCATAAACAAGCTATGCTCATATGTGCCAGCATCCTTACACAAAGACATATTTAATGCAATGCATGGTCTATCGCATCCTGCAGCTAATGCATTAATATGCTTACTAACTGACCGATAAGTTTGGCCACAGATCAAAACGGTGTGAGAGTGTGGGCAAAGATGTATGTGAAGCGGCAGAAAGTCAAGGTTGGTCGCCATGCTCGAGCTCCTCTAGACATGTTCCCAGTGCCCGATGAGGAATTTAAGTACATTCATATCAACATTTCACAAACTGTTAAACCTTTTAGGCACCATAAACATCCACACTATGGCTTATCACCCTAAACAAACGGTATGGTCAAGCAATTACATTGTAGCTTAAAAGCCTCTTTATGTGCAGAGCTTACTAACGATACAAAGCATCCCACTAATACTGTAAGGGCTGTGCACCAAAGTAAAGAAAGATGTGGATTGTTCAGCATACGTACTCACATATTTATCCATGATACAGTTAGGTTGCATTCTCTGCAACCACCATATTGGGGTCCATTTAAAGTTCTCAGTACATATGACAAGTTCTTCAGGGAAGAACGAAGAACAAACTTGGTGTCAGGAGACATGACACTTGCAAAACGTTCTCTTGAAAAAAAAGACACGTTTCATGAGACATGTGAGATGGTTACTCATTTGAAGAACTTTGTTTCCATGTAAATGTAAAATAATTTTTTTTCCTGGTTTGTGTTTATTTTCAGATACTTTATATATTATTTTTGGGGAAGAGGGTATAGGAGAACAAGGGAGAATAACACTGGTTGCTAAGGACACGGCTGGGTTATTTCCCCTTTAGGAAGAGAGACCCAGACTACTGGACAAGAGAGAAGAGTGTTCACCATGTTGGACAGGAGTCCACGTGGTTGAATATGAAGGAACTCTCTCTTAGATTCGAATTACTACAAGTGGTAAGTAACAAGCCCTATTATTGTATGTTCTTTTATGTCTATTTTACGTTTGTCAATATGTAAATAAAAAGTCTATTGTATTTAGGTATATTTCCCTTTGTTGTGTGTGCCCCATAATATTGAGTTTAGTATATAGGTTTTCCCTTAGCGAGTGGTAAAGGTAATGGGAATATATACTAACGAGCTCACCGAGTGTTGCTTCTGTCGACAGTGGGAAATTTGTGAAGAAGTGGTTTGTGGAGTTTAAGGTGGAGTTCAGTGCAAAACTCTCGGCAAGCAGTTCAGCCTTATCAGTTGCTGTGCAGACGACTTCATTGTGGTTGGATAGTGGGGCAATTGTTGATTTCCCATTGTTCACCACACTATTATAGATTTTCCAGAAATCGCAAGTTCCTAATTTCTGTGAATCAATGCGTTTTCTTGTAATCTCGTTATACCTTCTCTTAGCTGTGGCGAATACAATCTTACAAGGATTTTTTGATGCTATAAATATTTGTCTATTTGTATTTGACTTATGGCAGTTGAATCTGCAAAATGCTTCCTGTCTATGCGCAATAGCAGATGCACAGGCTGAAGTGAACCATTGGAGAGAGTGGGGATTGCTATAGAATTTACGTATGGACACGTGCTTCTATTTCTGCTTTGACCCATTTGGTTACCTCATTTGCACACTGATCAGCAGGAAGAGAAAATATATTACTCCATGGGGCATCTCTGATGTGATCTCTGATGGATTCCGAATCAGCCCGTTGGTAGTACCTTGTTGTTTTGAGCAACGGCTCTTTGATTAGTTCCATACTAAAAAGTAAGCTGAAGCCTAAGAGTCGACTGTTTATGATTAGGACATGAACTTCCATGGGGTCCATATTATCCGTTGGCTGTGTGATGGTCCCAACACCATAGCCATGGAGCATTTTATTTTTTTTGTCAGCTATCATTATTTCAATCTTCTGTAGACTTTGAGGACGACACATGGATTGAATCACAAAGGAACATCTGGAATCCTCCACTACTATTCATTTGTTTACATTAATCAGAAACTCAATCATGGGAGCACCTCTTTCAAACTGTTTAGGGAGAGACTGGTGCTGATGTTTCACCCCTTTCTCTGTTTACTGGACACTAGAATGCAATATGGCTAATCGTTTGACACCTAAACCTTTACTTGTGCTTTTTGCAGCGGCTCACTGCGCCTCTCTCTTGCTGATACTTGCAGTCCCTTGCAAAGTGGTTTAGTCAAGAGCATTTCTAACATGTAATGTTTTGTATGACAGATTTACCTGTTGAAGCAGAGCCAGTATCACAACGAACTGGCTGTACAGTTACCGCGACTGTGTTTCTTCTTTCTTCTAATGGTTTGAGTCCGGATTAAATTCTTGGCCAGGAAGGTGCTGCCTTATGTGACCTTTTTGGAGGAGTGCTTCTCCTATGAGGAGAACTGTAGCAGACACTACTACTGGCCAAGGGATATTTGTTGCGACTTCTTTTCTTTCTTTGTTTGCTTAACCCTTCTTCGTCTCTGAGATAGAGAAGAAGAGGTTATCTTGTGAAAGTACGTTGGCCAAAGATTTTGGACAATCAGGGACCAACAGGTCAGCTTGACCACGCGTGATTTGACTCCCTATAAAACAAGTCACACACTCTCGTTTCGCTCTCTTTTCTCTTCTGCTTTCGGCCGACCGCACACGCAGGACATCGTCGTCCCCCCCTCGACCGAGGAGGTGAGGGAGACAAAAGTCAAAAAGTAGGTAATCTCTTTTAATTCCTACCACGAATGACGAATCATTCTTTCAAACACTCACATTAAAATTGCCACAAAAATACATCAAACACGCTCGCATATACGCATTCATACAAACATGAACTTAAACAAACCGAACATTTCACTCGTACACGTTCGTACAAACGGAACTTTTCACTCCTTAAAAATATGAACTCTGTAACTGATAGCTCTACAAAATGTCTTAGTCAAATAAATTGTTTTGTTTTAATATAAATGTTTTAGTCTTAATTATTGATTTTACAAAATACCATTCTTGTGTGTAGCTTTATTATTCCTTCGCTTTCTTTCTAATATAATTTCAGATATTATAATAATGTTTTCTTTCTTCCCTTTGTTTGTTTTATTCTGTTAATCATATCCACACATGGTCGGGCCACTTCGAACAGTGGGAATGACATGCCGCTATAAAGGCATCTCTCACACAACCTTTGGTCGGGGGACCCCACATGGGTTTAACCCTTTGTCGTTCAAACCAACTCCCGGCCATAGAACGATCCCCAAAGTTAAGCCAATAATATGCTCAAGGTTTTATCAGACCTCAGTCATAAAGTTATGAAATGCCACAAAAGAATCAACTGCAAAAGCGTCCTGTTGTCTTAAAACCGAAAATATATCTTCACGGTCTAACACTGACATGTTAAGTCACCACCTTTTCTTCTTTCCTCCTTTCTTTCCCTTCTAAAAGGCAAGACTCACAGGAAAAAAGAAGTCTGGTGTGCTTAGAACTATTGTTTACAACTACATAAAAAAACAAGTCATATGACCAATCACAATTGAAAAGTAAATTGATTAACCGATCATAATGGTTCCACGTGCAATTTATGAAAACAGTCCAAAAACCTCAGAATTTAGATAAAAGAAAGATATCGCTAAGAAAAACCTTTTTCCAGCTGACACCAGAGCGTTGACACAACTGAATATCCAACATAGCAGCAAACTTTCAAATAACATACCAATATAATCGTTTAAGAACACTGGAAATGACATAGCTGAATATAGATCAGCACACATTGAACTTACACAGCCATGAATCATACAAATAACGATTACACAAATCTTCAAAAATAGCTGGAAAGTTTGTTGATGGTATTTACATAAATCTGGGCCACTTTTCAGATGCTGGTATTTCGGATTATTGTGGGAAAGCGATGTTTGAAGTTGGACTGCATGGGTGATGGTAAACAGAGAAAAACGACCAAAGGATGAGAGTGGACATTTACCACGTCCACTGCTGATGATGCCCCAGTGGAAAAATACAATGGCAAAGTTGTTCTGGGTTTGTTTGTTATTTTTTAGAAGCGTGGCTTTGAAAGAGGTGTAGGAGTCCGTAATGTTTGTAAGCATTAGAAGCGGTGAACGGATACCGCGACGATAAATATGAAAAATATATAAATCTCAATTCAACTTTTGTTCCTCTTTTACTGGTAGCCTATTCTCCTTACTTCCAATAACCTTTAAATTGTAGAAGATGCGAGCTTGTGGCAAAACAACAACAACAACAAAATTTCATATACGAAGAGAACAATATATATAAAAAAAGAAAATACGAGTCTACAAACTAAACAAAAACAAAAAATAATTACAAAAACAAAAACGAGCCTTTCACAATACAAAAAAAATTCTTTTTCACCCCCCCCCAAAAAAAAAGAACCCTTTTCATAAAACAAACAACAAAATCCCTTTTAACAAAAACAAGAAAAATCCTGTTCACGAGGCAATGCAAGGAAAGAAAATCTTTTGACAAAAAAAAAAAATCATTTCTAACGAAAAGAACAAGAATCTTTTTACAAAAAACTTCTTTCACGAAACAAATTTTAACGGAACAAAAAAAAAATCCTTTCACTAAACTAAAAAAAAATTTTTTTTTTTTAAAGTGCTTTTCGCGAGACAAGGAGAGGTGGGTCTACAAAAAAAAAATCCTTTTACAAAAAAAAAATCTTCTCACATGGCGTAAATATACCGAACAATAAAAAAAATCCCGCCAAACGCCATAAAAAATGGAGCTACGAATAGGCAAATACAAAAAAAAACTATATATTTTTTTTAAAGAAAAATAAACGACGTTAACCCGACAACCAAAAAAAAAAAAAAATAATGGTCTTATCAGACGAGGAACAAAGGAAGCAACAAAAGGCGCCGAGTGTTGAATCCTCCCAAGCTTTGTGCAAGAAAATCTACAACCTGACAAAATCTGCATCAGCCCAAGAATAATTGCACAGATGCACAAAATTTTAACGCGGCCTCGAAATTGATTCCTGAACAATAAATACCCAGCTTCATACTAGAGACATTTGTTTCACCTGATATTTCCTCAGCCCAAGAAACTCTAGTTCCAGCAAAAAAAAAAAAATACACACCCAAAAGCCAAAACTACCAAACATTACCAGCTTCGCGTGGCAGAAAATCCCAATGAGCACAAAAATTAAAATTTCGCCCGCGAACGCTAAAATTTTGCTGAAACAACCACAAAACTACAGCTTCATCCTTCCAGAATGAACGCTAAATCCTCGCTGATAAAGATTATATTTATAAATAAAAAAATTAAAAAAACAAGTTTTAATACAATTGGCAAAACGCCAAAATCGGACACAAAAAAAATGGATTGATTCTATGCAGGGATAGCAAAATGGCGACAACTATTTAAAAAAGTTCTCTCATGGGCTATCTCCTGTACGAATTACCAATAAAAAATGCCTAAGTCAGTATGTTTGCTGCTACAAAAAGGGAAGACAAGTTAAAACAGATCTATCAACTCCGTTCTCGGCGGGGAGCTTGTGTGGCAGACGCCACAACTTCTTTCTTTGTTTGCTCAGTCCTTCTTCGTCTCTGAGGTAGAGAATCTCGCAGAATCACGTTTGCCAAAAGATCCCGGCCAATGAGGGACCAACAGGTTAGTTTGACCACGCGTGGTTTGAAGTCTATAAAAAGGCACGCACCTTCTTTCTTTCTTTCTTTCTCTCTCTCTCTCTCTCTCTCTCTTTTTCCTTCAGCGTTCTGGGCGAATGCACACAAAGAACTCTCGTCAACAACCCCCCCCCCCCCCACAGGCTCGACGGAGCAGTGTGGGGAGGAAAAACGTAATCTCTTTCAATTTGACAAACTTTTCTCCAAGCATACACGTTAAGATCGCCACACAAAAATACAGCAAACACGCATCGTATATATACGCTTACAATTACGAACCTAAGAACTCTACAAAATGTTTTAAGTAAATAAATTGTTTTTGTTTCATATAAATGTTTTCCTCTTTATTAATTTTATAAAATATCATTCTTATGTTGTGTTTAACTTTCTCATTCCTTCGCTTTCTTTTAATATAAGTTTTAGATAATAATACTGTTTTCTTCCTTTCCCTTTGTTTGTCTTAACCTCTTAATTTAATCTACACGTGGTCCAGCGACGTTCCTAAAACAGTGGACGGACATGCCGCTACAAAGGCATCTCTCTCACAACCTATGGTCAGGGGGATTCATTCATGCATAACCATTTGTCCAGCAATCCTTAGCCACTGTGGTTTATCCCTTTGTTCATATCTCCCACCATAATTAATAACCTCCAAAGGGGCCATAGTTACATGGTTAAGATCTATTTTCTTTTGCACTTACATGTAATCTTTTGTGCCGTGATTGGTACGTGGTTCGGTTGGATAACACAGGAATATTCAGACTCGCGTAGTGATATGTTGGGCGATTAAAACACATTTTCCTATTTTCGCCCAAACTGTTTGGCACCTAAATATGAACAGTTTCAGTCGAGATGCCGACGTGATCAGACGTTATATTACTTACCTCATCTCTAGCAACTACTTGGCAAGACGAGATAAATCGCCTGGACTCAATTCTTCTTCATTTATTGGACTTATTCATTTACTAACACCTTTCTCTTTCATTCCTTTTTATTTACACCACAATGAAGATGACTCAATGCAGTTGTTTTGAATATTAGAAATGGACTTCGTCGTATTTTCTTCAGACGCAGCGACGCTACTACAAAATGGCTACCTCTAACAAGCATCTAATCACTCTTAACTCTACAAAATTAACCGTTTTTATAATAGAAGTGCGGCACCAATTTTCTTTGTTTCAGATCTTTGCTGGATTTACCGTTTTGCTAGTCCATTCGATTTTACCTCAATAATAATTCATCAACCCTAACCCATTAACTATACACCTGCAATGTATAAATCACCAAGGATTATTAGAAACGTGAACAAGCATTCAACTATTTTTTGATGGAAACAGAACAGTGTTTACATTATGGCTGCCAATTGAATTTGCCTGTGAAGCTATAAATTGGGTTAAATTTAAGTAAAATAAGATATAACCTAAAAATAAAAGGAGACTTCCATCAGCAGGTGCAGTGTAAACAAACAGATTGATGACGCGCTACACACAGAGCCATCTGTTGACCACCCAGTAAACTAGTCTAGCGATAACAGGATTATCAAGTTCCCTCTCGTGATTTGATCCAGATGAAAAGAAGCGCCAGACCACCAGTTGCCGGAGAATCTTTGTTGCATCTGTACTTAATTGAGAAATCCTGAGTAGTAAAAAAGATAATCGTTTTATTTTTTTAAGACAAAAATAATGTTTTCATATCCAAGGTAGACCATATTTGTATAAAACTTGTTTCTCTCTATTTCAATTAATGCTGTTTTATGAGAACAGACCAATTTCCTGTTTTTCGTCTAACAGAAAAAGAAAAAGAAATTAATAAAAAAAACACAACAACAACAAAAAAACAAGATAAAAGAAAAAAGGAAAAAAAAACAAAAACGTGGAGGGGGATTGGACCAAGAACAATTAATGTAGTTGGAATTCTTACAATCGGGGACAAATTCATGAGCAACACCGCCTTGGATAAGACATGGCCGATCTAGTGATGTTGGCCTGTCGTTATTATTACCAGTGTTGAAGTGCCTTTGGATAATTTAGAGTTGAAGTGTTCTTTGACTGACTTTTCATCTTATGCAGGTAAGTCCATACATAAATGGGAAGAATTGTCAGTGTTTTTTGTTGCTATTTTATCGTACACACCTGTAACAGGTGTAAAACTGTGGGGGGGGGGGGGAATAAATACCAATATTGTGAGAGAGAGAGCAGAGAGATCGATGTGATGCCGTCATTATCGTTGTTTGTATATACAAAAAAAGAAAACAACTAAAGCTCTATAAAGAAAATAAGTGTTGTTGTTATTGTATTTATAACATCTCTCTATATAAAGTTGCAATTCTTGTTTGTTCTTTCACGAATTTCTCGTAGTGTTTTGGAGATAGACCCCCTACGCAGGGTATTAACGTATAGTTCATTTTGATCAAGTGAGTACAACTTTATCATGGGGTCGTCGTTTTCTCGCTTAACACCCATAAAAAAGAAATAACTTGAAAAATTATAGAAATTAAAAAATAAAATCGAAATATTAATAAGAGGTTCAGGGCTCGAAGCAGAAGCTCACAGGGGGCCATCATTAATTCCCGGGAAACGCCGAGTGTGCTTCGAGGTGTTAAAGACTATAGATTTACCGACATTTTATTCCAATAAATGTCACTTTAAATACACCCACCCCCTCCAATTAATTCTCAGTAGATTGTTGGCCCCCCCCCCCCAAATTGAATTTTATAAAATGTTAAAAAATAAGAATTAAAAAAAGGTAAATTACTTCTACAGAATTTGAACCGAGCTGTATTTATTTTAATTTAATAACCCTAACCTAAGTTTTAGGTTTACTTTGGCAAAAGTCTGGTTCGGTTCAAATTCTGTAGAAGCACCAAAGGGTATTGTCGTTTTATAATAATAATAATGAAATAATAATGCTTTTTCCTTTTTGAAACGAAAATAACTCTTACCGGCGTCCTTTTGGCTAGAAACAAAGTGTAGTATCTGTTCTGATGCTACACTTAGTCTATTCTGCCCTTGGTTAAAGGAGAAGTTCTTCTAGACTGAGGCAATTAAAATTTTTGTTCCCATCCAGAGCCCCCCCCCCCCTTTAATGAGCTGGATTTCCCCCACATTAAAACTGACCTTTGTGGTGAGGCAAGTAAATACCGGCGTCCACAAAAAAATATTATAAAAATAAAAGACAGTTGTTTTTTTTGTTTTTTTTTAATATTTTATTTAGTTTTTTATAAATCAATTCAAATTGACCCTTTCCATATGTAATCAGTACTAAAGGTTATTAAAAGCTGATGTCAAAGTTCAAATTTGATAATAAATAAAAAAAGAAGCTGAAGGTGTCCATAATATTTAATAATAAAAATTTTCCTGAATTTTTTTTATGACACCAGCACCAAAATATGGAAAGTAAAACCCAAAACAAAACACTTTTTAAGCTAGTATTATTGACTTATTTCCAAGATGGCGACATGTTTCATTGGATAGACGATAGTCGCTAAAAACGGGAATCGAAACTAGGCCCAATGAAAAGTAGTCTTTATAAAAGCATTTGTTTCAAAACATGGCAAATCAGAAAGACGTCCAACTCGAAGACAGCAGCAAACGGCGTTCTATCTAAATTGGTTCTTTATTTTAAAGACGTCCGATTTTGATTTTAAATGATAACGTATCAGAAGAAAGGGCCGACCTGTAGCGTGGACGTCGTCCGTAGTCAGCGTGCCGCTATTCTGAATTCACAACAGCAAGCCGCAGTCACTTCTTCAAAACTCCTTTTCATGTAAAACTTTATAATTAAAACTTGCTTGAAGGAAAAGTTTTGTATTCTTATTTTAAATAATTTCTTTTAGAAAAAAAAGTAATCAAATAGGTGGTTTGATTTTTTATTTATTTATTTTTTCGGAAAATATAAAATGTTTTGGTACTGGTGCAGATTTGGACCTAAGCTAACCATGACCCTAACCCTAACAGTAATCCTAACTCTAAACTTAACCCTAGGGTCCTAATCTGCACCAGCACCATTATATTTATTTTAGAAAAATAAGTTCTCAAATATATAATTTGATATTTTTAGGGAGGAAAATATAAACATTAAAAAAAATTTTTTTCGAAACATTGAAATATGAATTTTTTGTGATTCTGCTGTTTCACAATGACATGTTAGCCCTCTTTTTAAAATAAAATAGCTAAAGAAATGTATTAACTTTGTTATGTACTTGCGTGGTAGCTGAAAAGAAGACTGTACACCAAAAATTACGCAAATTCATCCAGTATTTATTAAATTAAAAATAAACAATTTTATTTATATGTCGCCATTTTTCTAATATTTTGACTTTTTCCGAAAGTTATCTCCCTTGCCTACTTCGTAAAGCAAAAATGTCTACCTAAACGTAAGATCGTTTTTTCTTTTTCTTATAATTTAATAAATACTGGATGAATTTGGGTAATTTATTTTTCTGTACAATCTTATTTTCAGCTAACACGTAAATAGATAAGTTTATAAATTTCTTTAAATATTTTAATGTCATTGTCAAACAGCAGAAACACCGAATTTTTCTACCGTTAATAGTGCTGTCGGATCGCATATATTAAAAAAACAAACATTTTTACTTTATATTTAATTTGTAGCAGTCATAAATGATGTTTACTTTTTAATGCGTATCAGTGTCCCCGTGAAGTGGTTCGGCTAATCAGCTCGCATTGATATCATTACTTTCCTAAAGGACTACTTCAGTTCCTTTAGAAATTGCAGACGACCGGCAGCCGGTTCCCTGGCGCCACCCAAGACCGTTCGCCTCATCTTCTCCTCGGCCTTTGTCACCGACATTCCGTGATGCTATCTTCACCGAAGATATAAGCGGCGGCAGACTTTTTACTTCTCCCGATTTGAATAAACTTTTCGTTGTTTTCTGTTATAAAAGAAAGTGTTGTTTTTCTTTTGTGTGACGTTTTCGTTTTTCTCTATTTCTATATTTATTTCTATAAATTTTCGGTGAATGTGTACGAACATAGAAACCAATGTGTCGTCTGTAGACCGGAGATCACGTGATATTAATTGCACCGTTTTTAAGTCCCGTACCAAGGAAGATAATACAAACTTTTGCGAACTAGAGAAATAAAGTCTGGAATTTTGAGTGTTATCTCCCTTAGCTCCCTTGAATATGATCAATAATGCCGCCGATATATCAACATTACTCGTTTATCGATAAAATTTGATTTTCTTTTATAAAATAAAAACTACTTGATTAATTTACGTTATTTTTGGTATAGGATATATTCATTCCATGACAGGTACGTACATCAAACCGATATTTCTCAGTTTTATTTTTTATTTTTTCGAATGTCTCTAGGTAAGCACCGAAAAAAATTTTTTTTATATTTTCCCCCAAAACAATCAAATCATATATTTGATTACTTATTTTTCTATGTACAGTCTTTTTTTCAGCTACCACGTAAGTACATAACAAAGTTAATAATTTTCTGAAGCTATTTTTTTAAGAGAAGCCTAACATGTCGGAGCGAAAGTAAAGAAGCACCCTACCTTTGTTTTTCTTCTTCTGAAAAACTATATTTTAGAATCTTTTTTTGGCATTACCACCTCGGTGTTGGAGTTCCAGTTAATCAAGGGCATGTCCATATCAAACCTACAAATCCCAGAAACAACTTTAAAGGGATTTTCACTAATAAAATTTAAAATGTTGCATATTTTCTGTAGAGTTTGTTAAAAATAAATTTTTTTTAGTCCCTTAAGAAAAAAAAAAGTTGAAAAGATGGATTTGAAATCCACCCTTTCAAATCGTAAACTGCTCAGCGATTTCCGGGATTGAATTGGAATTCTCTCTATCAAAGTACTGAAATCGTCTGGGTACACATTCCTTACAAGTACCCATATTGGATTTTTTTTAATACTTATGTATTAATTTTCAATGCAATAACAATGTTAAAAGAATAAAGAAAATTTAGATTAAAAAAACTTTTACTGAAAAATATTTGAACGTGACGTTTCAACAACAGCCCTATTCGTAGTACGACACCAAATATGAAGGGGAAAAATGCATGATTGTATTGTATTGTTGCCTTATTTATTTATCACATATTTTGACTTGTACACACACACACATAATTTCTCACTGGTTCCTTCGAGATCCGATCACCTGAACCCTCCATGAATTAGTGTGCCATTAAAAAAAAGTGTCCAATTTTTCTGACTTGTACTTTGGAGACGTAGCTTAAAACAAGTCTTGTATTTTACCACTGAATTGAATCATGTGTAATTATACGGCTCTCTCTTTCTCTTTCAAGAACAAACCTCTCATAATCTTGGGCAAATGACTTTAGGATAAAACGATATCAATAATAAATAATAAAATGTGATTAACTTTAACATTTTACTGCAGTTTCACGGTATTACCGATCATCAGAAGTATCTTCGATCTGCATCAATCGGAACGATGTTCGATTAATGGCAGTCTGAGACGATCCTGATAATCAGTGAAACGGCAGTAAAATGTTAAAGCTAATATATATATATATATATATTCAAATGACGACCGTATTTCCGACACAACCGGTTCCAGAAGAACAGTATCACCGGATAACAGGTGTTTTTATTTATTTTTTATCCAAATTCTATTCGCCCACCAAGCACTAATCGAATTTCCGTGAACTAATTACATGTGACCAGCAAATTGTACACATCTATCCGTTCGTGCTTTCCTTTTAAAACATTTTTGACCAACATTATGGAAAAAAACTTAACGAATATATCAACAGGTTTGTCGAAATCTATTTGTCTTCTTTTTTTTTTTTTCGTGGGAACGATGCGATTCTGAATTCTTTTTTTTTAAACTTCAAAAGGCCGCATTAATTATTTGGAAGGGCAGTTGATTGTCTAAAGAAAAGACCGGAAAATACTTTGTTGTTGTTTGTGACATCTATTAATAATGGAGTTTATGTATCTGTCTGTCTGTCTGTCTGTCTGAAGCCGAAACTCCAGTATGACTATTTTACTGAAATTAATCTTTTTGAAATTCTTTATATACTGTCATCAAAAGCCGTTCAGACACCAGAT
Organism: Sepiola atlantica; assembly: GCA_963556195.1. Classification (NCBI taxonomy): domain Eukaryota; kingdom Metazoa; phylum Mollusca; class Cephalopoda; order Sepiida; family Sepiolidae; genus Sepiola; species Sepiola atlantica. Next base: position 52,471,760 of record OY744537.1, on the reverse strand, counting down.
GGATGTTGCCATTAACGTAAGTCATTCTTTTAAACCTTCAATTAAATTCATATTTACAAATATACACTTATAACTTCTATTATCAAATTTACATATGTATTTACAATATTTTCCGATAAGGTTATATTAACAAACATTATTCATACAATTAATTAAAACCATTTTCATCATAACTGGCGTGTTTTCTACACCATTTAAACGCGAGTACTGTTAAAATTGCAAAGTCATTAGCTGTTTAAGAAGTGGTGTCCTCCCTCCCTCCGTTAATTAAATATGGCGATCTGATTAAGCAGCCGATCAGTAGTGTCCTCACTCCCGCCGGTAATTAAATGTGGCGATCTGATTAAGCAGCCGATTGGCTGTTTATCAGTAGTATCCTCCCTCCCTCCGGTAATTAATTATGGCGATCTGATTAAGCAGCCGATTAGCTGTTTAATCAGTGGTGTCCTCCCTCCCTCTGGTAATTAAATATGGCGATCTGATTAAGCAGCCGATTAGCTGTTTAATCAGTGATGTCCTCCCTCCCTCCGGTAATTAAATATGGCGATCTGATTAAGCAGCCGATTGGCTGTTTAATCAGTGGTGTCCTCACTCCCTCCGGTAATTAAATATGGCGATCTGATTAAGCAGCCGATTGGCTGTTTAATCAGTGGTGTCCTCCCTCCCTCTGGTAATTAAATATGGCGATCTGATTAAGCAGCCGATTGGCTGTTTAATCAGTGGTGTCCTCCCTCCCTCCGGTAATTAAATATGGCGATCTGATTAAGCAGCCGATTGGCTGTTTAATCAGTGGTGTCCTCCCTCCCTCTGGTAATTAAATATGGCGATCTGATTAAGCAGCCGATTGGCTGTTTAATCAGTGGTGTCCTCCCTCCCTCCGGTAATTAAATATGGCGATCTGATTAAGCAGCCGATTAGCTGTTTAATCAGTGATGTCCTCCCTCCCTCTGGTAATTAAATATGGCGATCTGATTAAGCAGCCGATTGGCTGTTTAATCAGTGGTGTCCTCCCTCCCTCCGGTAATTAAATATGGCGATCTGATTAAGCAGCCGATTGGCTGTTTAATCAGTGGTGTCCTCCCTCCCTCCGGTAATTAAATATGGCGATCTGATTAAGCAGCCGATGGGCTGTTTAATCAGTGGTGTCCTCCCTCCCTCCGGTAATTAAATATGGCGATCTGATTAAGCAGCCGACTGGCTGTTTAATCAGTGATGTCCTCCTTCCCTCCGGTAATTAAATATGGCGATCTGATTAAGCAGCCGATTGGCTGTTTAATCAGTGGTGTCCTCCCTCCCTCCGGTAATTAAATATGGCGATCTGATTAAGCAGCCGATTGGCTGTTTAATCAGTGGTGTCCTCCCTCCCACCGGTAATTAAATATGGCGATCTGATTAAGCAGCCGATGTTAATATGGTACGTTAAATATGTAAACAACAACGCTGGTATTCACCGTGCTCAGTTTTTCATTTTTAAAACCGTCCTAAGTTTGTTTATTCTTAGCCATTATGTTTTAAAACACGAATTTATTAAATCAAATTGTTTAATTAAAATAATAATTGATTTAAAAATTACTATATAAAAACGCGCGCGCGCACACACCGACACACACCCACACACACACACAGTTCAGGTAAACCTTTTCTTTCCGAGAATTAAAAAACTTTTCGTGTTTACTGTATTTGATTTCTTAATACTTTCATATCCAATATTATCATTTTTTCACGACCTCAACAGAATTTATGATTCCATGTTTTATTTATTAAAAAAAAAGATGTGATTTTTTTTTTCTTTTATGTCAACAAAATAAACTAACACGTTGTACTGGAAAACTATACAACTGATTGTAGAATCAAATTGTTTAATTAAAAAAGAGTCATTAAACACACACGCACACACACTGTGTTCACTGTATTTGATTTTTTTGTACTTTTTCATTTTAGGACCCACGCTAACTTTGATCCCGTCGTTACAGTTAGGGTTAGGTTTGTTTTTTTTCCTTTTTAATTAGAAATATTTACATGTATAGGGGGGGGGGGATAAAAAAATTGGGGGAAGGCGGTCAAAAAAATGTTTTGTTTTTTTCTTAACTAAAAAATATTTCAATGATTGGTAATATAAAAAAATTGAGGGGGTACAAAAAAAAAAATTCTTTCTTTTTAAACTACAGGTCTTTCTATTTATGGGCGAGGGTACAACAAAAATCGGGGTAGGGTCGAATTTTTTATTTCTTTATTTTCAACTAAAAATATTCTTGGTCATAAACACAGATCAATGTCTAACCACCACAGAAATATGACTGGGGCTCCATTGGCTTACGCGTGAGCCTTCATTTATGATGCGGCAGCCTAGCAAAATTATGCGACCGGAGGGAGCATATATTTGCTAGTAAGAATAATGGAGAGACACTAACTTTGCTGTCTTTAATTATTACTTAATTACGTTTTTTATTCGTGATATGGATTGGTTTTAAAAAAGGTAAGAAAGTGATATATTAAATAATGGCAATATTAGTCAATCCTAATAGAAGCATGCGAAATACTGAATTTAAATTAAGTCTTAGTTATTCTTTATTCTCAGATGTATCTACCCGGCGTTACCCGGGAGTCTTTTTTTGTTACATATTTTAATTGCAATTTCGTGTAATCTGAGCAAAAAAAAATCCAGTGCTCAATTACTTGTGCAAGAGCATGTATATTTTTATTTCCATTGACACTATACATTGGTTTGATCGTCCATCGATATTTTTGATGTCACAGAAAAACTGGAAATTAACCTTAAGGTGTAAACATACCAAATGTAACCGATTCATCAGTCGATGTTTTGCTAAGCCACTAAGTTTTCAGTGTTTCCGTCGCAGAAAGATTTACACTAATGTCAATGGAAAAACGGTAGATGTTAGTTGTATCTGTCCGTAAGTCTTAGGAATGTTTAAACTTCGGACCTACCCATGGCGGACGAATATGACGCCAAAGTGACATCAGAACTTTATCGCCGGTCACAACCTGAAAAACAAGTACCCTGGCTTACTTCGGCCAACTAAGACTAATTCGTTTTCTGACTTTTGCGGTAGAAAAATGATATATTACAAATTGTTTTGTGAAAATGAAATCAGTGTTGTTTTTTTTATATATATAAATGTATGTGAAATATAGCAAACATTATATATAGCATATATGTATATATATAGCATATATGATATATATATATCATATATATCATATATATAATATATATATATGAGATATATAAATCATATATATATCATATATATATATATGAGAGATATATAAATCATATATGATATATATATATATGATATATATATATATGATATATATATATATATGATATATATATATATATGATATATATATGAGATATATATATATGAGATATATATATATGAGATATATATATATGAGATATATATATATGAGATATATATATATGAGATATATATATATCATATATATATATATCATATATATATATGAGATATATATATGAGATATATATATATCATATATATATATGATATATCATATATATATATGATATATATGATATATATATGATATATATGATATATATATCATATATATGATATCTATATCATATATATGATATATATCATATATATATATATCATATATATCATATATATATATATCATATATATATCATATATATCATATATATATATATCATATATATCATATATATATATATCATATATATCATATATATATATCATATATATATATATCATATATAACATATATATATATATGATATATATCATATATATATCATATATATATATATATCATATATAAAATATATATATATATGATATATATCATATATATATATATCATATATAAAATATATATATATATGATATATATCATATATATATATATCATATATAAAATATATATATATATGATATATATCATATATATATATATCATATATAAAATATATATATATATGATATATATCATATATATATATATCATATATAAAATATATATATATATGATATATATCATATATATATATATCATATATAAAATATATATATATATGATATATATCATATATATATATATCATATATAAAATATATATATATATGATATATATCATATATATATATATCATATATAAAATATATATATATATGATATATATCATATATATATATATCATATATATATGATATATATCATATATATATATATCATATATATATATATCATATATATATATATCATATATATATATATCATATATAACATATATATATATGATATATATCATATATATATATCATATATATATATATCATATATATCATATATATATATATATATCATATATATATATATCGTATATATATATATATATCGTATATATATGATATATATGTATATATATCGTATATATATATATCGTATATATATATATGATATGTATATATATCGTATATATATATGTATATATATCGTATATATATATGTATATATATCGTATATATATATGTATATATATCGTATATATATATGTATATATATCGTATATATATATGTATATATATCGTATATATATATGTATATATATCGTATATATATATGATATATATATATATCGTATATATATATGATATATATATATATCGTATATATATATGATATATATATATATCGTATATATATATGATATATATATATATCGTATATATATATGATATATATATATATATATCGTATATGATATATATATATATATCGTATATGATATATATATATATATCGTATATGATATATATATATATATCGTATATATATGATATATATATATCGTATATATATGATATATATATCGTATATATCGTATATATATGATATATATATCGTATATATATGATATATATATATATATATCGTATATATATGATATATATATATATATCGTATATATATGATATATATATATATATATCGTATATATATGATATATATATATATATCGTATATATATGATATATATATATATATATCATATATATATCGTATATATATATATATATGATATATATATATATATCGTATATATATATATGATATATATGATATATATATCGTATATATATATATGATATATATATATCGTATATATACAGGGTGGGCCAAAATAAGGGTCCTATCTTTAAATTTGAATAACTTGAATTTGAATAACTTCCACAAAATAAAAGTTAAACTCACCAAACTTTATGTGTGTGTAGACTGACCCTTCCGAGATTTTTTGAAAAAAACAAAACAAATTTTAGCCGAAAAACACTTCTTAAAACTTACAAAAACTAAAGTATTGTTTTTTACACTGTTTTGAGTTTTTTAAGCAAAAATAATGTTTTCTAAATGAGGGTACGTTCCTTAGGGCTAATACGGCTCATGCTTGCTTCGGAATGGGGTCCTTTACTTATTCTAAAAAAAAAATTTAAAAAAAATAAAAAAGTTATGAATTTTTAAAAATAGGACCCTTATTTTTACCCACCCTGTATATGATATATATATATATATGATATATATATATCGTATATATATATATGATATATATATATCGTATATATATATATGATATATATATATCGTATATATATATATGATATATATATATGATATATATATATCGTATATATCTATGATATATATATATCGTATATATCTATGATATATATATATATCGTATATATCTATGATATATATATATATCGTATATATCTATGATATATATATATATCGTATATATCTATGATATATATATATATATATCGTATATATCTATGATATATATATATATCGTATATATCTGATATATATATATATCGTATATATCTATGATATATACATATATATATCGTATATATCTATGATATATACATATATATATCGTATATATCTATATATACATATATATATCGTATATATCTATGATATATACATATATATATCGTATATATCTATATATACATATATATATCGTATATATCTATGATATATACATATATATATCGTATATATCTATGATATATACATATATATATCGTATATATCTATGATATATACATATATATATCGTATATATCTATGATATATACATATATATATCGTATATATCTATGATATATACATATATATATCGTATATATCTATGATATATACATATATATATCGTATATATCTATGATATATACATATATATATCGTATATATCTATGATATATACATATATATATCGTATATATCTATGATATATACATATATATATCGTATATATCTATGATATATATATATATATATATCGTATATATCTATGATATATATATATATATATCTATGATATATATATATATATATCTATGATATATATATATATCGTATATATCTATGATATATATATATATATCGTATATATCTATGATATATATATATATATCGTATATATCTATGATATATATATATATATATCGTATATATCTATGATATATATATATATATCGTATATATCTATGATATATATATATATATATCGTATATATCTGATATATATATATATATATCGTATATATCTATGATATATATATATATATATCGTATATATCTATGATATATATATATATATATCGTATATATCTATGATATATATATATATATCGTATATATCTATGATATATATATATATATATATCGTATATATCTATGATATATATATATATATATATCGTATATATCTATGATATATATATATATATATATCGTATATATCTATGATATATATATATATATATATCGTATATATCTATGATATATATATATATATATATATCGTATATATCTATGATATATATATATATATCGTATATATCTATGATATATATATATATATATCGTATATATCTATGATATATATATATATATCGTATATATCTATGATATATATATATATCGTATATATCTATGATATATATATATATATCGTATATATCTATGATATATATATATATATCGTATATATCTATGATATATATATATATATCGTATATATCTATGATATATATATATATATATATATATCGTATATATCTATGATATATATATATATATATATATATCGTATATATCTATGATATATATATATCGTATATATAGTATATATATATCGTATATATATATCGTATATATATATCATATATATATATCATATATATAACGTATATATATATATCATATATATAACGTATATATATATATCATATATATAACGTATATATATATATCATATATATAACGTATATATATATATCATATATATAACGTATATATATATATCATATATATAACGTATATATATATCATATATATAACGTATATATATATATCATATATATAACGTATATATATATATATCGTATATATATCACGTATATATATATCGTATATATATCACGTATATATATATCGTATATATATCACGTATATATATATCGTATATATCACGTATATATATATCGTATCTATAACGTATGTATATATATATCGTATCTATAACGTATGTATATATATATCGTATCTATAACGTATGTATATATATATCGTATCTATAACGTATGTATATATATATCGTATCTATAACGTATGTATATATATATCGTATCTATAACGTATGTATATATATATCGTATCTATAACGTATGTATATATATATCGTATCTATAACGTATGTATATATATATCGTATCTATAACGTATGTATATATATATCGTATCTATACATTGTATGTATATATATATCGTATCTATACATTGTATGTATATATATATCGTATCTATACATTGTATGTATATATCTCGTATCTATACATTGTATGTATATATATCTCGTATCTATACATTGTATGTATATATATCTCGTATCTATACATTGTATGTATATATATCTCGTATCTATACATTGTATGTATATATATCTCGTATCTATACATTGTATGTATATATATCTCGTATCTATACATTGTATGTATATATATCTCGTATCTATACATTGTATGTATATATATCTCGTATCTATACATTGTATGTATATATATCTCGTATCTATACATTGTATGTATATATATCTCGTATCTATACATTGTATGTATATATATCTCGTATCTATACATTGTATGTATATATATCTCGTATCTATACATTGTATGTATATATATCTCGTATCTATACATTGTATGTATATATATCTCGTATCTATACATTGTATGTATATATATCTCGTATCTATACATTGTATGTATATATATCTCGTATCTATACATTGTATGTATATATATCTCGTATCTATACATTGTATGTATATATATCTCGTATCTATACATTGTATGTATATATATCTCGTATCTATACATTGTATGTATATATATCTCGTATCTATACATTGTATGTATATATATCTCGTATCTATACATTGTATGTATATATATCTCGTATCTATACATTGTATGTATATATATCTCGTATCTATACATTGTATGTATATATATCTCGTATCTATACATTGTATGTATATATATCTCGTATCTATACATTGTATGTATATATATCTCGTATCTATACATTGTATGTATATATATCTCGTATCTATACATTGTATGTATATATATCTCGTATCTATACATTGTATGTATATATATCTCGTATCTATACATTGTATGTATATATATCTCGTATCTATACATTGTATGTATATATATCTCGTATCTATACATTGTATGTATATATATCTCGTATCTATACATTGTATGTATATATATCTCGTATCTATACATTGTATGTATATATATCTCGTATCTATACATTGTATGTATATATATCTCGTATCTATACATTGTATGTATATATATCTCGTATCTATACATTGTATGTATATATATATCGTATCTATACATTGTATGTATATATATATCGTATCTATACATTGTATGTATATATATATCGTATCTATACATTGTATGTATATATCGTATATATTGTGTGTATATATATATATCGTATATATTGTGTATATATATATATCGTATATATTGTGTATATATGTATATATCGTATATATTGAATATATATGTATATATCGTATATATATGTATATATCGTATATATATTGTGTATATATGTATATATCGTATATATATTGTGTATATATGTATATATATTGTGTATATATGTATATATATTGTGTATATATGTGTATATATTGTGTATATATGTATATATTGTATATATATTGTGTATATATATATAATTAATTTTTTAAGCTTCTAATCAATATTTGCAAATATACACTTGTTTGCTTCAGATTTCCAGATGTATTTAAAATATTTTCTTCTATAATAATCTTCATTAAAATTATTAATAGAATTAATTAAAGATATATATTTTGTTTAATCTAGAAAATTGAATTACGTAATTAAATTTGATTGTAATAGAATATGATGGAACAGACGGCGTCCACTCCAACATGAGGTTATTAGTGTTCTGATTATTAAGTATAACGTTCGAATGCACAGAAAGTTTTATTTCGAGTTAGAGATAGCGAGAGACAGGGGCGTGGTATTTGATTAATAACATGTAAACAACACATTCTCTGAGATTAATCGTACGAGTCGCTCAAAAATAATATATTTACTTTGATTTTTGACAAAATTGTTTTCGGTTTGTTTTTTTTTTTTAATCTTATTAGAAATTGTTTTAAACCACAAATTTATTGAATCAAATTGTCCTATTTCAGTCATGTAATTTATCTAAAGTGAAATAAGTTTAAGCATTACTCACAATGAACTTATATTTCGTTTTAATTAAACCATGTTTTAGTAAAAAAACAAAAAACCCTAAGTTATATAAATTTTCGTTGTACACGTGAAATGCCAAAATAAAAATTAGATCAGAAAAATATAGTCGCCATCTAAACAAGTCAAATAAGAGGATAGCTAAGGAAGAATGATTACTTACGGTTATAAACATGTTTTGTTTTTTTTTTAATTAAAAATGAAATGAAGTTATCGTTCTTCCGTAGCTTGCATACTTCTCTTTGTTTATAAAGATGGCGACTATATTTTTCAGCCCACTTTACATTTCGGCATTTTTTCGCAGGCATTACCTTCCCCTATCTTGGAGGGGGGTATTTGCTTGTCCTCACAATCAGAAAGGTGGGTCGGGAAAGTGACAGTCTGAGAGAGGGAGTGTGCAATGGAGAAACTATATGTGCAGTTATCTGTGTCTGTATAACTCGAATCCAAGCCAATCACGGTGGTGGACATTAAAATCCTCAAATACAAAACTGAGAAGGGTCGAAGGAGAATGGTATAAGAAATATAAGTAACTAACGCTGTGCTGTAAGGTTAATCTAAAGCACATGTAGGCTTGATCATCCGATTCTAGACTCTTTACAGTAAAATGGGATGTATCCAGTCATGTCAAAACGATTTGAGGAGTGTAGGTTGGTTTCACTTAGTGCTAGGATATCTGGGGAGTTTACTAGGAGAAAGAATTCTACGTCATCGATGTTGGATCTAAGCCCTCAGATATTTGTGAATGCAAGTCTCAAGGGAGGAGGCGAATGTGTTGCTTTTTGTTTGACGTCTGGTTAGAATTTGTTGCTTTTTCTTTGTATTGTCATTTTTGGTTATTTGATAGTTGGGCGTGGATTATTATTTTTTAATTTCTATAATTGTATAAGTTATGAATAAAGTAAAATGTATTTCCTTTTTTATAAATGTCGGTATGAACACAGTCCCCCACGATACTTTTGTACCCCTTTTGATAAAAATAAAATATGCTTGTTAAAGTACACTCTGGGGTGATATAGTTTCAGAATGTATATGGTTAGAGTCGTATCTCTCAAAACGCGAAGAGTTTCTGAACAAACAGGAACTACAACTTTATATAGACAAGTCGACATCTCCTGCCATGAATGAATAATGATCCCTGTGTACTACTACTCCCAGCCCTGAATCCCCATTTTTAATTTCTAAAATAAAAACGTTTTTAGCTGTTAATAAATGTCCAGCAAAATTGCAGACCCTATGATGTTGTTGTAAAAAATCCTTTATGCAAAATGAATACGACCATTGGTTTCCTTTTCAAGTTTGGCTCAAGGAAACATTTGATCTTCGTATAGGACTTTTTTTTTATTCTATCCCCGGGCAGACAGACTGCGACACCACATTTATATTATCAATTTATTTAAATTCTTCTTAGAGTTTTGAACATATTAAGTAAAATTTCCATGCACAGAGTTTCTTCCTAAGAACTTCTCAACTGTGGAACACATTATCATAAGACTGCTTCCTTGCAGATTACAACATCAAATTCCATTATTAATAAATACTTGTCATAAATCGTCCTCATAAGTAATCAAACTTTGTTCATTCCATTCATTATTTTAAATCCTCTCATAATATTCTTCATCATTCAACTGACAATCTGTTATATCCTAAATTACATAGGACATACTAAATTAAGAATACGCCGAGTGGTTTGCGTTTAACAGGGATCCGTTAGGAAGTAGAGACATTGACTCTTCACTGCCGTCCAGATATCACTGCTCGTCTTATATACGTACTTTCGTATATAGTCAATACATGGTTACTTCCCTTTATGTTAGTTTCGTATTTATGCCAAATCATGACCTTTATAACACCTTCCCCTGAAGCTGAAATCTTCCCGATTTTAGCTTTAGTACCGTTTCCTTTTAGGATCAGGGCTTAAACGCCTGATGATTTTCCTTTTTCTGGTGCTCTTTCTTCTGGTCTGCGTTACCTGCGGTAAGGAATTCTGTCCACCCCGTATGGTATGTTCAGGGGATACATTCATGGTTTCAGGTATACATACTGGCTTTGGTATATCAAATGTATCACATAATGTTTCCATTGGGATTTCTTCTGTATTTTGCGAAATTCTGGGACGGATTTGATTTATGTGTCTTTTACAGACAAAACTTGGGCCTTGAATGGTATAAACCATGTTCCCAATTCTTTTCATAATGAAACCGTCCACCCAATGATTTTTTCCATTCTGAAAATTTTTAAAATACACTTTGTCCCCTCAGGAATAGTACTTTACTTTCAAGTTTTCTCCTTTAGAACTTTTCTTCTTCTCAGGTATAAGTCTATCGAAGATAGATCTAATTTTTCTAGCAAACATCAGTTCTGCAGGGAATGAATTAACATTATTATTTGGGTTCGGGGTTACCCTGTAGATTGCTAGAAATGTTTGTATAGTTTGCTCATCTGTGTCCATATTCAGGTTTTTCTTTATTGCCCGTTTAAATGTGTCCACAAATTTTTCTGCCAACCCATTCGACCTAGGATGGTAAACAGGTGTCGTGATATGTTGAATATTCAGCGATTTGCAGAATTCTTTAAATTCGTGACCTGTAAATGCTGTACCATTGTCACTTACTATGGTTTTTGGTACACCAAAACGGCTAAAGATTTCGTTAAGTGCATTTACAGTGTTCCTTGCAGTTGGATGTCTGGTTTTAAATATCTCTGGCCATTTAGAGAAAGAATCTACTACAATTAAGTAGAAAAAAACATTTAGAGGTCCGGCATAATCTATATGTAGACGTGACCAGGGTAGGTCCGTTTTCGGCCATAGGGTCGTTTTTACTGTCGGATCTCGGGCTGCTAACTGACATCCTTTGCATGCTTTGACACAGTTTTCTACTTTTGTCCATACCAGGCCAATATACGTATCCTCTAATTAAGGATTTCATTCTTGAAATGCCAGGATGACCTGTATGGAATTCCATTAATATTTTCCTTCGTAATGCCTGTGGAATTACGATTCTATCAGCATACATAAGTACACCTTCACAAATTGAAAAAAATGTAGTTTGTCCTACTGTGTTACTTTTTTCCCTCAGTCCTAATTGAGTTTTCATTTTCTTTATGAAAATGTCTTTTTCAGCTTCTCTTTTAATCTCTTCAAGGGTTATTGGAAGTTCACATATCATATTACACATTGAACTTGTACATTCGCTTTCATCTTTAAGAGCAGCAATTACTGTCTCTTCGAAACTTTTGTTTCTTTTTGGAATCAACCTTGATAGTGCATCCGCGTGTCCTAACTTTTTCGATGACACATGCTCCATCTTAAACTGATAGTTTAAGAGAGTTACAGCCCATCGCTGTAGTCGATTTGCGGTATGCTTAGGAATGCCTTTCTTTGATCCAAATATCGTAATCAAGGGTTTATGGTCTGTTTGCAATGTGAAGGTCCGTCCATAGAGAAATCGATTATACTTTTTGACTCCAAATATTATCGACAGACCCTCCTTTTCAATCTGGCTATAGTTTTTCTCAGCTGCAACCAAAGTTCATGATGCATGAGCGATTGCTTTTGTTGTTCCATCCTCATACTTATGGAGTAATGCAGCGCCAACGCCATAATCACTGGCATCCGTTGTTAGTACTAACTCCTTGTCTGGATCAAAATGCGCTAATGCCAAGTCTGATAATAGACATTTCTTAATTTTTTGGAAAGCAGATTCACATTCCTTATTCCAACTCCATTTACTACCCTTTTTTAGTAACTCGTTAAGAGGAGCTCTCCAATTATGCAATTAGGTATGTATATCGCGTAATATTGAACCAATCCCAAAAATGATTGTAGCTTCGGTACTGAGTCTGGAGCAGGCATCTTTTCAATTGCTTCGGCCCGTTGTGGATCTGGTCTTCGTCCCTCTTTGTCGATTATTTGACCAAGGTATCTGATCCTTTCCATAAAGAAATCGCATTTCTCTGGGCTCAATCTGAACCCAAACTCCTCTATTCTCTTAAATACTTCTCTGACGTGCTTCTTGTGTTCATGCAAATTTCTGCTCTTTATCAGGATATCGTCAAGGTATGCCATTGAAAATTCCAATCCTGCGAGCATCGTATCCATAACCTGTTAAAACAGAGCAGGGGCGACCTTTAATCCGAACGGAAGTCTTTTTAGTTTAAAAATACCCTTATGCATGTTAATGCACAGGTACTTTGAACATTCGTCATTGACTTTGATTTGCAAGTATGCATCCGAGAGGTCTATTTTGGAAAAAATTTTTCCTCCGTTTAGTTTTGAGAATAGATCTTCTGCCGATGGAAGGGGGTAATTGTGGTCCTGCAAACAGTCATTAAGGCCCGTCGAAAAGTCAGCGCAGACTCTTATGTTGTTATTCTTTTTCTTCACATATACCGTCGGACTTGCCCAATCCGTGTGGTCAACCTTTTCAATGATGTCTAATTGTTGAAGTCTCTCCAACTCCTTCTCTATTGCGTCCATCGATGAAAAAGGTACATTTCTTTTAGGTTTGAACACTGGGGTGGCATTTTTCTTCACCTCAAATTTTGCTTCTGTTTTCATACAGTATCCAAGTTTTTCGGCAAATCTTTTGGAAATTCTGCATTTAAATCGTCCATGAAGCCTTCTATTTGGTTTGATTTCTCTGTGGTCAACCTATTACAAAAAGAATTAACCGGTCGTTCCCATAAGTTGAACAGGACAATCCAATCCACTCCAAATAGACTTGTGTTCCTCCCTGGTACTACGTACACTTTGGACTTGTGTGTTTGACCACCAAATGACACATTGCACCTCAGTTCTCCTTTGAATTCCAACCTTTTGCCGCACACACTCTTCACCATCTTGCTGGTTTCTCTTAGTTCAGGTCGACCGATCCTTCTCCAGATATCTTCATCTATAATGCTAATGTCCGCACCACTATCCAGGAGTAATGTTACAGGATGTCCATTTATCTTTACATCGACATATTTACGCCTTTCGCAGCTTTTCTCTTTCCTTGTGCGAAGCGTATTAACTTTGTCGGTCCTGCATTTTTTCTTCTGGTTACAATATGTTCCCTTGTGGCCTTTGAATCCACATTCATAACATATCCTATTCCTGAACCAGCAGATCTTTTTGGCGTGTCTTGTACTTCCGCAGCATTTACAACTTTGATCCTTGTACATTCTGGGAGTCTTTTGTTCCTGGGTCTTGTATGTTCTAGAGGTCCTTTGCCTTTTTACATGTTGTATCTTGTAAACGCTTTTTTCTTCAATGCGGGTGTTGTCTCTTTTGATATTAATGAGACGTTGACACTCCTCGGTTACTTTTTGTAAAGTTACATTCGGGTCCGACTCCATAATTGTCAGGATCCGGGATCTGACATCTTTGTCCCTTGGTGCTGCGAGTCCTTGTACAAAGATTAAACATTTAAATAAATCTGCCGAAATTTCATTTAATTTAAATGATTCCCATAAGCAATTTACCGTACATGCATATTCTAAATAGTCTTCGGATTCCGACTTCTGTAAATTTAAACATTTATATCTAGAATGAAAAAGGCTGTTTCTTTTATCAAATATTCTAGTAAAGTATTAATTGTCTCTTCAAAATTCACTTCCTCCGGTTTTTTGGGTAAAATTAAATTAGCATACTTGGTGTTTTCGTCCGTCCCCAGTTTTTGTAGTAACAGTAACTTTTTCTTCGTCGGTCCAGTCCGAACATCTTTTTGTAAAAACTGTTTCGTACCTTCTATAGTATGCTGGAAATGTAACGCCAGTATCGGGAGAGTAGTGAAATTCTGACAAAGAATTTGAAATACCCTCTGTAGAAAAATTAGTTTTCTTCCTATCTGTCGACATTTGAATTAATTTTTCAAAATTCTTTTGTTGCGTTAACATTTGGCGTTGAAGTATTTTTGTTTGCTCCTGTTGTGCCTCTAAAGTTTTTTGTGTCAATTCTTGCTGCTGCAGTAGCTGTTATTGTTGCTGCTGTATACTTAGAGTTAACGCCTTCGTCAACTCAACCAATTGCTCCATTTTAGCTTAATTACAGTACAAAATATCTTTCCAAAGTTTACACAATTTAGCAACAGTCTTTTACCAGATAAACTTTTTCACAAAATAATTTCAGACAATAAAACGTTTCCAAAATTCGCACAACAAATAGTTTCAATTACTTTAGACAAAGCAATGAACAATTATTTTTCACAAGAATGCGGCTGCACTTGGGAGAGAAAAAAAAAAAATATAACAATAATTTCTGAATTGTTTAAAGAGAAAAAAAATCGTAAGCGTTCTTTTTTTTCTTTCGAAATCCGTAATCTCATGGTGCAGGTTTCGAATTCAGCTTGTGCTTCCCAAATATTTTTTCGTCAACATACAGATAAAGTTCACTTTACCTTAAAAATTGTTTCGAGTACAATTTTCTTTACTTTCCCGTTAGTTCTTACCGAAGAAATTTGTACTTTTTACTACTTTAGGTAGTAAAATTCTCTTTTATTTGACGCACGTGTCAACGTTTTTGTCTTGCCGTCCTTGCAAATTTTCTTAAAAAAAAAAAAATCCTTGAATAGTACGGTAATTTATCTCTGTTAAGAGAAAAAAAAAATATATCCTCGTTCGCCACTGTTATATCCTAAATTACATAGGACATACTAAATTAAGAATACGCCGAGTGGTTTGCGTTTAACAGGGATCCGGTAGGAAGTAGAGACGTTGACTCTTCACTGCTGTCCAGATATCACTGCCCGTCTTATATACATACTTTCGTATATAGTCAATACCTGATTACTTCCCTTTATGTTAGTTTCGTATTTATGCCAAATCATGACCGTTACAACACAATCCATCTCATTAACCTTCATCCTCGAGTGGCTTTTGGTCTCCATAAATGGTGATTCATTAATGTAAAAAAAAAAAAAGTTTGAATTCAACCTTTTTAAAAAAAATTTATGAACTAAATTTAAAGAATTCAGTTAAAAAAAGGTAATGTGATAAAAAAAACTAAAAAGAAATCACAAATCACTTTTTGTTTCGGTGTCGAAATTGAACAATTGTCATCTGACTCTGAAAACACTGAATCTGCCTCTCACTCCTATTTAAAATGACTTAAAAATGTTTTACAAGTACTCTAATGGAATGTGCTGCACTAGTGCCCCCTCTACGTAAATACCCCCTATCAACTCGTCAGTCAGCAAGATCCCACCCCTTCACTGTTGAAGTCCTCAAATGCTGGAGAGCTTTCTACTCTAATAGCTTCTTTCCTCGTACTGTTAGCCTTTGGAATTCCCTTCCTGTTTCCCTGACCCTACTAACATACAGACATTTAAATGTAATGCGAACAAGCGTTTCACTGCAAAATTCCCTATATAGGATTCCCCTAATTCACAGTAGTCCTTACGTCTCAGTGGCCTTGTGCCTTGTTTGGGGTGAACTTAAGTACAAAAAAAAAAATTAATTCACTAGTTGAAGTACCTGTCCCGGACGAGGTCATAACACCAAGACATCCTATGAATAGGTGCAAGACATCAAATTCATAAAAAACTTTAAAATCATCGAAAACATTTTACTATGGTGAAAACTGAAAATAGGATTTATTTTGTGGTGTTAAACCCCATTAAGAGGTCTTAAAATGATCACTGTTTGAAGAACCCATTAAACTCTGAAGTTATTTACCTATGATTCCAATCCCATTAAACTTTCCTTATTTAATGCCCCCCCCCCCCTTAAGAAAACTATAAATATTACCCACTTAGTACGCTCTCTGCCTAGGTAGAGCATCATTTCTACCAAATTTCATGTTCTTTGGTCTAATACGAATAGGCTAAAAGTAGTTAACACACATCTCTCATATTTGTATAGATTCCACAACAAAAATCACAATAAGAGTGCCAAGGCTGAACAAAAACCGTTGCTGATTTGATGAGTCAACATTCGGATCTTTTCTTTAGATTTCCATATCATTGGCAATGATTCATGAATGTTGGTTCATGGAGAGCGGTCGATTGACTATTATTAATCATGTGAAACCGTTTTGAACTACTGTGGCTTAACGAAAGAATCGTTTAAACAAATTCCTATATCTGAGATTCGGGTCTGATTGACTTCTAAAGTATAATGGACTTCCTTGTCTCCGGTAAAATTTTCATGAAGATGTGATCAGCATATTTTACTGACAAGCACCAGTTATGCCATAACTTTGTTGAGGAAATAAAAATAACAATAATAATAAAAATTATAATGATAATAATAATAGTAATAATAATAATAGCGATGCATTTTTTATGCATTTCTCTTTGCCTTTAAGGTAGCTCGGGTGGTATTGAAATTGTGCTTTATAAGAATCTCTATAAAATCATCTGATCAGATATTGTGCGTATGTGAATACAAATAACCGTGATTTTTAAAATTAAAAAAAATTAAAATTGATTAATTAATAATTTATTTCAAATAGTTAAGAAGAAAAATGTAAGTAATAAATTAAAGTTTCAAAATCCCATTAAAAAAAATACTTTGCGGAAAAATCGACCGACAAGTACTTGTCTGTATTATTTTGCTTGTTCAGATTACTGTTTCTATCTTGTATTTTATTTTCACAACGTTTTGGTGATATAGCCTCCAACTGTAGAACTCTAGGTGCAACTGAAGAGAGTTGGAGGTTACATCGGCCGAAACGTTGTAAGAGTAACATCCAAGATGAGAAAAGTAGTTCGAATAATACAAGTTATCAATCCTCATCTAAAAAATTCTGAAACAAGCACTTACCTTTTTAGTTTATCTTCAATAATTTTGTAAATAGAGATTAAAACATTACCTTAAAATTAGTTACAGTTTTATAACAATTTGGTTCAGTTAATAATTTAATGACCAAACGATATCGTAATAATTATATTTAACTTTCAAAATCCTATTTAAAAAGAAAAATAATTTGGTTTAAAAAAAAAAAAAAAAATGGCTAAAGAAAAATGAAAGTAAAAAGACTCCCGGGTAACTCCGGGTGTAAGTACAACTAGTAATCTGTAAAAGACAGAATAAGTTTATTAAAAATATATTTGTAAGAGTCTTAAAAAGGTATATTTAAAACCTTTTACAATTCATAGACATCAAGACAATTATTTATGTTATGTTTGCTTTTTTTATTTTATAAACTTCAATTCAGTGTCTGTTGTGAACAAAGTATTTACCTGATTTTATAATTTATAGAGTTACACATTCTTATGATTTTTTATTTTATTTAGTCGCTATTTATAAAATCATCAACTTAATGATTTCAGTATCTGCCATGCAAAATTAAACTTTGGTTTGGTTTGGTAGTTTTGTTTTACGGCATATCAACCCTTTTTGGGTTATTTAATGCCGAATCTGGTCATTATAGTAAAAGATTTATGCTTCAAGTTCTAAAAATAAAATAAAAAAGGGGAGGGAGAAAGGGAGAGG
This sequence comes from Sepiola atlantica, assembly GCA_963556195.1. Lineage (NCBI taxonomy): Eukaryota > Metazoa > Mollusca > Cephalopoda > Sepiida > Sepiolidae > Sepiola > Sepiola atlantica. The sequence continues at coordinate 52,452,439 of OY744537.1, read as the reverse complement.
GGCTGTTGTTTTTGGTTTTGTAGAACATAATTAAGTTTTACAAAAAAAAAAAAAAAAAAAAAAAAAAACCTCAATGTAGGTGAATTTCGTCTCAGGGAGCCACAGGGCAGCCTGATCTGGTATCACCAGATTAAACTTTGGTATAATCTACTTATGTAAGTAAACTAAACAATTATTTACATTAATCTCGGGTTGATATTATTTCCCATTTCTTTACGTTACGAATTTTATGTTTATACAGTCATGGCAGAGAGACTAAAATATTCTTCATTTGGTAATAAAAGAATTTCCAAGGGAAATGGCGGAAACAGTTTTATGCAGATCATCACTTCATGAAAACATAATCATCTGTGCCTCCCCCCCCCCCCTACTCGGACAGATGAACACCTGGACTTTATCAACTTTGTCGTAGAATAAGAATTGCATTAACTTGTAGACTGGCCCTTTACTAATAAGAGTGGTAACAAAATCTGAAAGGCTGTTTGTAATTTGTTGATCTATTGTCGTTTCTGTATGAGACTCTCTCCTTCTCTCTCTTTCTCTCTCTCTCTTTGTTGAGTGATTGTTTTTATGTTTTTTTTCTTGGTTAGCCAGTGTTAGTACCCACAAGATACCATAAAGTAGGAAAACATGTACAATACATACAATTTAGGTTGTAAGAAAGGGTTCTTTTTTTTGTTTATTTATGTGATTGTTGCAAAGACTTGTGTATATGTTTGCAGTTAGTGAGCGAACTGCTGTCTCTATGCCTGGCTTAATATAAACTTGTACAGTCTTCTCATCTCTTTCTCTGCTGTTCTGTGGTCTCTCTGTCTACTGTTTTGTCTGTCTCTTTTTCACTGTTTGCGTTATGCTTTTACATCATACGCATTCTTCTGCATTAGTTCCGCTGATATTTTTGCGAATACCAGTTGTTTAACAAGTTTTAATTGTCCATTAACTTACGTCATAACCCAAGTCTTAACACAAAATTTCGTTTCCAAAATTCCATACCAAAGTACATTTTAATTCTTGTGAGTTTTTATTTTTGCTGGTTTTGAGTCTTTCATCAGTAATTTATGCTAGATTATTCATCTACTCTTTCATCGTGCTACGAACTAATGATTAGCTTAATAGTTTATCGAAACCATTCTTTTATTTTGATAGACTTGTGTATAATGCCATTTGCGAGACTTGCATTTTATTTCCACAAACATATGAACCTTCGCCCACAGAAAATGGAACAGATGTGGGATATTTTGGAGATCAAAATTGATGGCTCACACCAGATGCCAAAAAACTTGATACAATATTTGCTATGATAAATTGCTGGAACTTTGAACATCTTTTTTATGTTCTTCAGTACAGAATGAAATCTCCATATTAATAAAATTGTGTGACCACTTCTCATGCGTATGTTTTTCATCTCTATGTAATTTAAACATTATTTTTAATTCATTATTAATTAAAATTTATTTAAAGAAAAATAAAACAAATGTTTAGAAATAATCCACCAGAATGCATTTCGGTTTCTTTGTAAACAAGTTAACCATTTCAATCTTTTTAATAGTTGAAAAAAAGAAAAATTTGTGATTCTTTTAAATTTGAAAGGAATTTGGAAGCATTTAAACTGTTGAATAAAAAGTCATTTCTGGCGTTAAAGTTCTTAGCAAATCCCCATGTGTTAAAATGATTTAAAGTTTTGGAAGCCATTTACATCAAATAATTTTATATATTAAAACATTACCTTAACAAAATTGGTTAATAGTTGGTTAAATCAATAATTTAATGACCAAAAAATACCATTAAATTAATTTAAAAAAAAAAAAAAAAAAAAAATTTGGTAACGAAAAAAAGCAGCATAGTTTAAAAAAGAAAAGAAAAGAAAGTGAAATAAAAATGTAAGTAAAGATTCCGGGGTATTTGATCAACAGAAATTTCTGACTTGATTAACGAGATGTAAATGTGATTCACGTTATTAAATCTGCTGTGTATAATTTCTGATACTTTTCAGAAGTTCATATATGATTTTAAAAAAATAAAAAAAAGAAGTTTGACACTAATAAAGATGCATCCAGTTAGATATTGATTGGAAAATCTGGTTAACTAATGAAAATCTATGTTACTAACATTCTGTGGGTCTTGTTTGTTTGTTTGTCTTCATGCACATTGGATGACATCACAAAGAGATGACATCACCGTGTTGTGTGGAAGACATCAGGAAGATTTTATGACGTCATGAATTATGAAGTAACAGAACATAGACTGTGACTTGATAAGGCCTCGCTACTTATTAATTGTAATATTTAACTTCATTGAGGAAATATATTTCATCCATTAGCAATGAAGAGGATAGTACCTGGCTGCCATGTTTTTTTTGTTTTGTTTTTTAATGAAAATAATGTATGTAAAGACTTTTTTAGTTTCCTTGATTAATAAAATATCTTATGTTAATCATATAACTTTTTAGAATTTAATTTTTTTTTTTTTAGTAAATTCTTTTTTTAACTTAAAATTTATTTTGATAAGGATTAAAAGCCAAATTTCGTTCCAGTTGTGAATTGTTTTTTCTTTTTTTTTTTTAATTTGGTGAAAAAAGTTTATTTCTGTAGTTTAATCCTGTATTACCAAAAAATAAACTAAAATAACTATCGTTTCTAAATTCAATCATAAAATAAACATCAGTTTAAATGATTTCTTCGACTTTTAAGGTTAAGGGGAACGTAACGGCAAATGGATGTCGTCAGTTATACAAATGTGATGTTGTTTGTAAAAAAAATCTTAAAAGCTTTAGATTCAAAATAAATGTCTTTTTTTTGTGAAATTTACTAATAAATACTGATTTATTTTTCTAATTTAAAATCTTCTTTCAGAATTAGTCATTTACAAAGCGAATATCCATGGATGGTGCAGCCAGTACGAGTAGGGAGGATACTCCTGAGTCGGGGACCCTTCTTGATCAACCCAAGGAATCCTTAGTGCAGGTTCTATTGACTCTTGGTTTCTCTCGAGAGGAAGCTGCAGAAGTAAGTAGTTTTAGTTAAAATTCACAAGAATTCATTATGTTACATATTCCTTGGCAGTAATCTACTTTTTAAAGTGAAAGGATAGTTCTCCGGGTGTTATTGTTTATTGAAAAAAACCTTTTTAAATACTGCGTAAGACGTTTTCATCTATACACTCTTTTTCTTTGTAGGCAATAAAATAAGTAAATGAAAAAAAACAAGTTGGCTGGTATATTAATGAATCAAAAATTTATTAAAAGCAAAGGAAAATAGAAAAGGTTGACATGCATATTTTGTTCATGTGTAAAAAGAAAAATGTTAACAGCTCACAACTTTACAATATATTTTTTTTAAATGTGGAAAATTTCTCTTTTCAAAGTTCGTTATAAATGTTTTATCAGCATACAACACATTTTCATTGAAAAAGTTTTATTTTGTTAAAAAACCTTTAACAAATTTACTTGGAGACGTGATCAAAAATCTGGTTACTGACTTTTTTGTTTGTTTCAAGTAATAACTTTTCAAATATTACTTGTGACTCTAACTTAATACTAATATTAATGTTTTGATATTAATATTTTAAATATTTTAATATTAATATTTTAAATAAGTATTACTCCTCCTTTTACTTTGAATATAAAAATGTGAATTTCCGATATTTTCAATTAAATTTGGTTAATATTCAGATACCAGTTTTCCAAATATAACCGAACTTTTAAATACTGACATATCGTTATAAGTTTACTTCCTAAACAATTTTTGATATTTGGGATTTCCAAATATAACTTTAAACAATGACTTTCGAGTCATATGTATTTTATAATTCTCGGAAATTTTCCAAGAAAATCATTTAAATTGTCATCAATTCCACAGAATAAAATTTTGCAGTTCAAAATTGACTCGATCGGTCAATAAATTCACATTAGAAAGTTTAAGAGATCAACGTCTCAAATCTATACTTTTAAATTATTATTTAAATTTATTCTCGACATCATAAAAAGGAGTTAATTAATTTAATGGGTACAATTTTCCTAAAGAAAGAAAACTAAAACTATATCCACGGAGATAAAAATAAGATGCTGGCGATTCATCACCCAATTTTCATCTGACGAAATGATCTTTCAGATATTCTATATCTATCGTCAAATTGTTTGTTTACTTTTAAAAATTGTCTCATAACTCAAAATATCCAATCAAACGATGAGCTGTAGGCAACAATTTGAAACTGGATAAAACGTTGTCTGCCAAAGACAAAGCACGAATTCAATAAAAAATTTGAATCCGTTAAAAATGAACAGTACATACTTTTATTTTCATTGAGCATTTCAATTCAAAATAAAATATGGCTATTTTACAAAATAAATTCTAAAATTATTTGAGATAATTAAACCCCACACGAACAACAGACACTTTTGACTAATTAGTTCAACCTCATGATGTAATAGATTTGAAGAAAAATCAAATATTGTTGCTGCCAAAATTTCAGCTCAGTCACAAATAGAGGAGGAACTAAAAATAGACCAGAAAAAATTTCTAGTTAAGATATTAGAGCTCCATTTAGTAAAGTTTTTTCTTTCTTTTTTTTTCTGTCACTTTTTTGATAATTTTTCTTTTTTGTTTGTTCATTTATCTTTTTCTTTTTTGTTCATTTTTCTTTTTTTTTTCATTTTTCTTTCTTTTTTTTTTTGTTCATTTTTCTTTTTTTGTTCATTTTTTTTTCTTTTTTCATTTTTCTTTCTTTTTTTTTTGTTCATTTTTCTTTTTTGTTCATTTTTCTTTTTCTTTTTTGTTCATTTTTCTTTTTCTTTTTTGTTCGTTTCTTACCAGTCAGTAATCTCTTAATTACAGATTAATGTATTAAAATTTAATATTGTTTTTTCTTTTTTCTTTGTAGGGATTATTATGTACAGGAAACAATGATGCAGACATGGCAGCTTCTTGGATATTGGAAAATAGAGAAAGTATGCAGACGGCTCGTGTCCTAGTATGTCTATCTTTATTTTACGTATTGATTTAAAGTATTTGTGTAGCAGTTATTTGTTTAAACATTTTAAAAAAGATTTGTATATTAATAGGAATGGATGGAGTAAATTCAAAGAACTTTTGTTATTACTAACAAGCAGAGTTACCACTGTCAACTATTAGGCATGTGTGTGAAATATGATGTATTGAAGTGAAATTTAACCAGTGAGGGTTGAGGACAGGCGTTGCATGGAGAGAAATGATATGAGAATGATACGATGGATGTGTAATGTGAGTCTTAAAGACAGGCTAATTTCTGATGACCTTAGAGGAAGATTAAATCTGGACAGTATCGGGAGATGTGTGCAAAAGAGTAGACTTCGATGGTATGGCCATGTTGAAAGAATGGATGAGAGTTCTTGAGTTAGATGTAGAACAGTTAAGGTAGCAGGTTCAGTTTACAAACGATGGCCAAGGAAAACATGGGGAAAAAATGGACTTGAGAAAAAAATGGATAAATAAAGACCTGGCGAGAGATAGGTTAGTTTGGAAGTCAGTTTCTTAAAGCCGTCCGATGCATGTAAAATGGGCATTAAAGCGAATGTGATTATGAGTGCATATTGTCTATTTTTTATGATTTACTTTCTTCCCTCCCCTTCCCTTTGACTATGTCTGCTATTGAACACCGTCTTGACACGGTTATTGCTACCAAGACTAATTAAAGTGTGATGTGCGAATGGACAATACATGCATATATTAATATATTAGATAAGAACTCGTTAAATTTGGATTTCAATTTAGTTTAAAATATCAAAAATGTAAAACAAAGTATAACTTATTTATATAGAAAATAAAAAAATTTGGTGCTTCTTTTGTTTCACAATGGCTTGAAAATATTTAAATGTATAAACTTTGTTATGTACTTACGTGGTAGCTGAAAAAAAGATTATACAGAAAAAATTACGCAAATTCGTCCAGTATTTATTATAAGAAAAAGAAAAGGAACGATTTTACGTATCGGTAGACATTTTGTAACCAGTTCAGCTTACTGTTAGACAAGGGAGATAATTTGGCGACACGTGATAAAATCTAGCGATTGATAGATACAATATGGCAGCCGACTGATAAAATCTTTTAAATTTTTAATTTAATAAATACTGGATGAATTTGCATAATTTTTCGTGTAGTCTTAATTTCAGCTACCACGTAAGTACATAACAAAGTTTATATATTTCTTTAGGTATTTTTTTATTTAAGAGAAGCCTAACATGTCATTGTGAAACAAAAAGAGCGCCAAAAAATTTTCTCATATTATTTTATAGTAAATTATCTTTTGCCTGTGGATGTTTTTATATAAATGAACATGAAAAACATTGAATAATTTTATTTAAAAATGAATGAAAATGTAGCAAATGTACAACAAAGAAAGTAATTCCCATTCATGTGCAAGTCATTTGAATTACCTCCCTGAAAATGAACTTTTAAATGTAACAAAAATATTTATGAAATGATAGCTATTCTTTTTTCAATTACTTATATGCGTATAACTTATTGCTTACACACATAACAATCGTTGTCTTCAAATCCAACGTCCACAAATACTTGTCATTAATCGTCCTCATAAGTAATCAAATTTTGTTCATTCCATTCATCATTTTAAATCCTCTCGTAATATTCTCCATCATTCAACTGACAATCTATCCATTCCATTAACCCATATCCTCAAGTGGGTTTTAGCCTTGATAAGTTGTGACTCATTAGTAAATGAAGTCAAGTCTTCCTATGAATGAAACGTGACTTCTTTGAAACCATTGTTGCATCAGTACTCGTATATGGAAGTAGCACTTGGACTTTCACTCAAAAAATTGGAGAAGAAAATTGATGGTGTATACACCAGAATGCTAAGAGATGCTCTTAACATCTACTGGAGACAGCCTTTGGGTCTGGATTTACGCCGGCCTATTGGGGGTTGCCGGTCCTGTGCAGTTCTAGGAGGTGCACCCTCCCAGGCTTTGCCTCCCCTCTTTAGAGAGGAGTAAGTTTATTGCTTACTGTCTGAGGCGCCCTACCGGGAATGCCGACGGGGCTGCCCAGGCAATTTTTAAATGGCCAGAGTGCTCACCTCTCGAGCGCTGGCTTATCTAATCCCACTTTCCCGACCTTGTGTCACATCTTACCTTGTGGGAGGTAGATAAATAACTTGGATTAAGAAGATATTATAAACTGTTTACACTTACTTTTTTAAACCATAAATGAAATGGAAAATAAATTCGAACTTGTTAATGATTTTGGGTTAGGATTAAATGTTGTAGAAATTCCATGGTGGATATCGTGTAATACCATGTGTGTCCTCTTGATGATCGTCGAACCCAACTTTGTGTGTCTGTGGTTTTTTTCTGTTCGTCTTCATCTTTCATTCTGGCCATGTCATCTATTTCACTAACGATTCGTTGAGGGAACAAGCACTGGTTTGCAAGTTGAGAAAAACAAAACAATGCAGACTCACAAGAAAAACAAACTCATATGCATTGTGTATAAGTTAGTTTAAACTATGAGTGTGTGTGACACCGTCGCAGACCCACATTGTCGTTACTCAAGTCGTCAGCTCATCTCATCACTTGGTAAATCTTTGGCGAGCTTTGCCTGCGATCTGCTCTCATCCAAGACTGACCCGAACTGAATGTCTTTTCTCTGAGTCGGCAACTCCAGTCTTTTGTCAGTTACCGACAAGCCTCTGAACAATACAACCTAACCACTCCCGTATTTTATTTTGTGTGCGTTGCTGAGTCACTTCCTATCTTTGTCTGGGGCCTCGGCTCTTGCGGCGGCGGCCATAGTACCACAATAGAACTTAATTTATGTTTGTGATTGCAATTTTTCAGGATGTTGTGTTTGAACAAGAGCAGATGGGCAATTTGTTTGAATGTGCTGACATGTATAAAATGGTGATAGCAGTGAACAGCGAATTAAAGATGGGGCAGGGCAAGATGGCATCGCAAGTGTCGCATGCCTGCCTTGGAATCTATAAGGAAATGCTGCAGACTATTGATAAATACAGCAAGATGCTTTTCGCCTGGCAGCAATACGGGTGAGCCATTCTTCTTTTTATTTTTGCATTTCACCTTTTTTTTCAAAAATTCTTATTAGAATTGATTTCAGTTGAAGCTGAGGAGATACACTTTAAAGTATTATCACTTTTTTTTCATGTACCAATTTACTTGCCTCTACACGAGGGCAAAGTTAGGCACAAGGTCAATTTTTAATGTGGCTAAAATCCAGTTCCCAAAAAGGGGCACTCTAGATTGAAACAAAAATTAAAAATTGCCTCAGCCTAGGACTTCACTGACCGAGGACAGAAAAAAAATTAAGTGCAGCATCAGAACAGATACTACACTTTGCTCCTAGCCAAAGTCTCCCTCCATTGTAGTCAGATGTTATCTTGATTATAAGTTATCTCCCTTTGTTTCATTTTACTTCAGTCGAAGTTCACAGAAATCAAGGGACCCCTACATGGGGCTAACACTTGATCTCTATATGAAATACATAGATGTTCGAATATTCTAAAGTTTTCCTTTATTTCTCAAACGTTGAGTTAGTAAAAAAAGTTAAGAGCATTAATTTTCCTCCCCCAGTTGACCAGTTAACTATGTTGTAGTATTTCTTTCTTGTAGTCTCTTTGTCTTACGGGATTCCAGGACAAGAATTCATCTAGTCTGGTGGAGTATTTAGCTAAGTGTTGTTATGTGCTGCGAATACTATGCTATTTTGAATTTTGGGTAAGGGTTTCTTTGTAGGGTGAAGTATCCTCATGTCAAGTTGTCCTGACAAACCCTTGTACAGGGAGACTGAAGACACTTGAGGATGGTGTCTAGTAGGTAATTCAAACTCTCCTTAGAGTTATTTAGTCATGTGATGAAGAAAATAAGAGTTTTCTTCCACTGTTAAATCATAGCAAATGTGGCGTTCAGACGTATAAACATGCGGCTAATACTAGTGAACACGGTGTGCATTCTCTTGATTCCTGACTTCGGCTTTTGTCTTGATAAAATAAAGTAAATTTGTATACAGCGGCATGTTATGACTTTTTGATTGGCTTGACATTGGTTTCCCTATTTCCTTCTAGAATCGGATACTCACAGGAGGGACCACATGAAATTGGTACTATGAAACTGACTGGATTCGAACTTGGCACACCCAGGTTGTGAATCTGTGTTATTTTCTACTTAACCATCACTACCTTTCTTTGTCTCAATATATTGCAGTCTGTATTAGGTTTTCGACAAACTTCTATCATATCAATATATTGCAGTCTGTATTAGGTTTTCGACAAACTTCTATCATATCAATATATTGCAGTCTGTATTAGGTTTTCGACAAACTTCTATCATTCTCTTATGTTTCTCGATTTCCTATTTATTTTCAATGGAGATTAAGTTTATTTCACATAAAGTATTTAGAATAAAATAAATGTCTTTTTCATATGCATTTTATGTGCTGAAATACTTCATCAATGATGTTAATCCGGGAGTCAGTGAAAATTATACACTTTGATAAAGGACCCAACTGGTATTTTGGAAAATGGTGTTTTAATTTGTATGTTTTTAAATGGTTGTGTACTTACACAGGAGCTGTGTGTGTACGAACGAACGAACGAATGTTAACCGATCCTCAAACTTTTCTCACTCAACCTTGTTGTTCACTGTAAGCCGTTTGATCCGTTTGGTGTTACCTTTATCTTTTTTTTTTCTGTGCCGAGTAGGAGTTATATGATAATTCTTGACTTTAGGCATGACAGCATGCAGCCGACAATCAGGCCTAGAACCTCTGTGCTGCAATTTACTCTCACCTACATTTAATAAAGCTATACCGTCTTATGTTTTTTTTTTTTTCCCCAAGAAGAGAGAAGGATGGTGACTGGTCACATCAGTTCTATTTTAAGAATGAATATTCCCCACCCCATATCTCGCTTTTATTTCTCTAACCAACGAATCGGCTGTGTTTATGAACCTTAACTAACAAGTAAAAAGTGATTCTAACACAAAATAAACAATGACGAATATTATTTTAAACAACACTCAATAGGTCAATTTAGAATCAACAAATAATTGTTAATTTATTTTGATTTTCATTGTTTAATTACAATAGAGGACACTATATAGCCAGACAATTTGTTTGCACACAGGTAAGTTACATTTTAAAAAATGTAACAGATATTATAGTTCAATACAATATATTGAAACATTCAGTATTTATTCCAAGGTTCAATACAAAATTGAGCTTTAAAATAATCTTTTTCCTTTTGTTTCAGAGAAACAATTGTGGTGGTGAAAGTTGAAAAGACAGCGAATTTGTTTGAACTGCAAGAACGAGCAGAACAATTAAGTTTACCACATTTCCTCGTTGAAGATGCCGGACTGACACAAGTAAAATCATTTTCTGTTTTTTTTTTTTTACTTTTTTTTTCTCTTTTTTTTTAAAACTTTTTTTTTCTCTTTTTTTTAAAAACTTTTTTTTCTTTAGTTTCGGTGCTTGTGCAGATGAGCGGCCGTACGAAAAAATTATTTTTTTTATAAAAATTAATTAATTTCATGTTATGAAATGAATGGAAAAATGGATTTGTAAATGGAAGACTTAAAAAAAAAAGAAAAAAAAAGGAACATGGATTGGGATGTGTCTTGTTTACATCCGATTGAATTACCATACTCTGGATCTGCCCATACCAATTCTACTCTGTTGTTGTCTGATCTAAAATTCTCTCCAGATTCTTCTGGTTTGTTTAAAGTTACCCCCCCCCCCCGCCTCCGACTGCCACTGCTGTTCAAATTATGCTGAAGTTCAACAGATTTCATTAGGTGCAGATTTTGAATCAAATCATCATCATAATTGGGAAGTGTAACTTGCAAAATGGTCAAATGTTCTGATTGTGCTGAGATTGTTTTGCTTTGCATTAATGTTTGGGAAAGGTATGAGTCCATCTCTTCTCCCCTCGGGTATCGGTGAAATAGTAGAGTATACTGAACTCTCATGTAACACCAATCCTCTACAGGCCTCCTATGCAACCGTGGCTAAAGCAGTAGGGTAGACTGGATGCTTTAGCCTGTGTTTTTCTTTTCAATTACATGCCAAAGAGAAAGACTTTTTTTATCTTCATCGCTACGTGTCGCTTTGGGTTTCCTATCCATGTAGCATTCCCAGTTGATTTTTAAAAATTTTAGACTAGCAGGCTACCCGATGTTAAAAGTGTAACATATTTCTGTTAAAACTTCTATCTCCGCCCAGCCTATTTCTCTCTCTGGACATACTCACACACACTCCTTTATAGAGATTTCTCAACGAATGAGTCAGCATAGGGGAATTAACTCCTTGAAAAAAAAATCAGTTACTTCCCTTTTGTTAGTGATTGACATTTGTGTACATGTATATAACTCGTAATTTTTAAATTCGTTTTTTTCTCTTCTTTTTTTCAAAATTGAAAGTTTCACAAACTTTCCGGGCATTAAAGCATTATTAAAATTTCACATATATATCAAAATAATTCTGAGACTATCTTCTAGTAGTTGAATTTATTTATTTTTTTTTTTTTTTTTTTTCAGACCGTATAATTTTTTAAGGAACTTCTGTTAAGTTTACTCAGTCGTATTTCCTCTTCAACTAATCGAATAAAAAAAAAATACAACTTTCTGGTTGTAGTTTAAGGTGTGTTGTGATTAGGTTTACAATTTCAAGAATATTGATAAATATTGAGTCTCAAAAAAATATTCATATTTCGAATTGTCGGCTGTTCGAAGTTAATACCGTTTTAACTTGCTGTAAAAAAAATAATCCAATGGATAAAAACACATACAAATTACATGTTCGGAAAGATTATTTTATTTTCTCTCCAACCATATATATATATATGTATGTATGTATGTATGTAAAAAAAAAAAATAAAAATAAAAAAATGGCCGAGAAATTGCGAGTTGAACGAATTAAGGTACAAATTTGTTAATGTCGCACGATAGCAGCTGATGACACAACTTTATGTAGCTCTAGTTCGTTTTTCTATTCTCTTACTTAATTTTAACATTATTTTTACATGCTGATTTTAATTTTGCTAAAAAAAATTTTTATTTCTAAAATTATTTATTTATTCTTTCAGATTGCCCCTGGTTCAGCCACTGTGTTTGGTGTCTTTGGCAAAGTATGCGACGTGGACCAAGTTACTGGGGACCTCCAATTGCTGTAACTCTTCTGGTTACGCATGGTTCTATTAATGCTGCTCTCTGCTCAGGCCTCCCCTCCCCCTTTCCGCCATATGTACATGCTGCATATTTCAAGAGAAAATTGCAATGCAACCCTCAATACCCGGCACCGAAACTAATTTAGCCTTACTTCAACTAATTGTTTTCTTGTCAACAAAAATAATTGGTTACAAATATTTTACAATTACTTTTTTAGTCATCAGAAAAGTGGTTTGAGTAAAAAACCAAAAAAACACTACACTAAAGAGTACATTTTTAATAACTGCAAGGGCGATAACTCTGTATATGAATGACATTTTGTTTCCATCCTTTTAGTTTGTTTAAATGATCTGCTATTATTTATGACCCACTACCAGGACCGGCAAAGACTTTTAATCTCATACTGTAAACAAGTTTCTAACTATATCTTTTATTTCAGTACTGTAATAGATGATCGAAATCAAAATGACGAAAGCAGCTGAATACAAATTAATGATTGCACCCATTTCTGACGATGAAGATACAGAGAGCAAAGAGAAATCTAAACTTGTTTGCAATAAAAAAGTATTCAGTTGATGATTTACAATTCTTTTTAAGTGCTCTGCACACCCTTTTCAAATTCCTCTTGATGAAACCATAAAACTAATCACTACACATAAAAGTGCCATTGGGAGATCGACAATGTAGACAGATAACTGTATACATTTTTATTTTAGTTTCCTTATGTGATGGTTTTCACCAGTTACCGGTCTATATATATATATATATATATATATATATATATTCAGCTGTTTTCAGATGTTAAGAGCTCAAAATTAATCACACTTTATTACCTGTCACAATTAAGTTCTTATATATTTGTATATATGCTGATATGCCATCTTAACCCCTTTAACAGGATCAATTTCACTTGGTAATTGCAATAGTATGAAGCAACTATTGTGAATGGTATATTAGTATATATATATATTCATATACATGTATTGACTATTTTGAATATATATATATTAAATAGGATGAACGGAGTCATCGCGCGTCGAGGACAATATCATAAGAAAAAAAAGAGTAAATTTGTAGTAATTTAATCGTCGAAAAACATTTGATTAAAACCTTTTTTTAAAAATGTTAATTTCACTTGATCTTTTTAAACTAAATCTTAAGGTTTCCCTTGACAATGTGTCGGTTGAAAGGTATCTTGGGATTTAGTCTGTTAATTTTAGTCGATCTTTTTATTTTTTTAAAAAAGTTTTTAATCGAATGTCTTCCGACGATTAAATTACTACAAATTTCCTCTTTTTTTTTTCTTTTTCTTGTGATATTGTCCTCGACTCGCGATGACTCCATTCATCCTATTTAAAACTTTGATAAAATTTGTTCATATTAATCAATATAGCTGTATTAGTTGCTATATTTACAAGAGTATGGTGTATAATACCGGTGATACAGCATGTTTATATCTAAGTTTGAAAAATGTTCATATAGAATCAACCGTGTAAGGTGACTGACAGTTTCTTGCATTCGTCAGATCAAAATTTCTAATGTATTAAAGGCAGGAAAAAGTGAACAGCGCAATATGATCAAATTGATGTATGTACTGGTGCAAAATAGCGGCATATTTTTATACAGAAGCTCTGCAAGAAAGTAGATTAAGCACATAAGAGTTTTGGTTTATTTAATCGGGGCTTAAATAGCAAATATTTATTTCTGTCTGCACTTAGCTTTAAATTCTTATTTATTCAATAATTTTATTTCGTTTTTGAAGATCGAGCACTTTATTTGTCAAAGATCTGCTGTCATAGTTTGGTTATGATTTTGAGAGACTAATTATATATATATATATATATATATATATATATATATATATATATATTTACAAGTTTCGTTAAAGACCACGAAGCCCTCTCATTTTGCAATCTTTCGCATTGATCTCTGACGCAACGAGCAATTTTGTGGTTCTTGGGTGTTAATTGGTATAATGTGGCACCTAGCGTTGTTATGGGCCATCCCTCAAGCGCTAGGTGCCACATTATACCAATTAACACCTGAGAACTGCAAAATTGCTCGTCGCGTCGAGAGAATAACGAGATAGATTCGTCTTTAACGAAACTTTTATAAATAACAACTTGCTGCCTAACTATATGTATATAATATAATATAATATATATATATATATATATATATATATAAAAATGAAGGTAAAAATGTATTTACATATTTGTGGTTTATTAGTTGACGTTTCTGAAACAGAATTTTCGTCCACCTGCGACCGTCTTCAGTGTAGAGTGATGTGGTTGTGTCTATTTATAAAATATAAATCAAAAAGCGCATATCTTAACACTTTATGTAGTACACCCAATTGTCAGAAGCGTATTCTTATCCCATACACCTGTGTATTTTATTATTCTTATAAGGCTCTATCTGAAAGGATGTTGAGTCATTTGTGTGTAAGATCTGCTGTTTTGGTTTATCCCTGTTCAGATTCTAAGAACTTGATTTTACATCTTATTGAGATTCTCATATATATATATATATATATATATGAGAGAGTCTAAAAGACTCAAATAAATTCAAAGTTATATACCACTTTTATTAAGAGAGTAATATCTCATTGAATAGTGCTCAGTACTTGAAGTAAGGTAAATATATTATATGAGAAAGATTATTTGGCATGCAATGTTTTATCTACTGATTTCTTCAATGCCAAAAGCAGCATTTGGCTCTGAGGAAACGAATAGGTTGAAGCATTGGCATTTTCAGTGTAAGCCAAATAATTTATTTATGACAGGAAGAACTTTTTTTATATGAAATAGACTTTGACAAATAATGCCAAGGGAATCACCTCGCCTGTAAACCCAATTTACTTCAGTTCGATTGCTTTGTTAAATAAAAAGTTTTCTCTTAATTATCTAAAGCCATGTATCGCAACCATATTCTAGTTGTGGTTACATTTTTATTCAAATGTAAGTTTTATTATGGCCTCTCCATCTTAACTTGTGTTCTTAATACATTTAAGGAAGTAGTTTGGGCCACAGAAACTTCAGGACACATTGTGCCCCCCCCCCCTTCAGATTTGACCTTATGATCACTGAAAACACCATATGGTCGCCAATGTCCCCACACCCTTCTAAGGATTAGTACTCCTCCTCTCACTTTTCTTTTTTTTAATGTTAAATTGGTTCTAAGGATTTGATGCGCCAGTCAATTTCAATTTTATCTTTGAAATCCAGTAATTTTTCATGCTGTTCAAAGTCCGTTTTAAATTTAGTGCCATCTCAAATTGCTTTACGCACTGTATCGGATATTTGAACACAAGCTCCCAAATAATATAGCGAACGTATCAGCTTTGGCCAGATCACATCAGAAATGGATCACACCAAAGGAGTTGTCTCACATGTCGAGCCATTAGTTTGCACTATTTCAGTTGATCAAAATCTCATTCTTTTTTTAATTGGTTTAAGATGTTGAGGTGAGATTGCTAGTCTTATGAGACTGGTTTGCACAAAAGCAGATATATAGCTGTTTCTTTTTATAAATTAAAAAAATTATTTTGTGTGTGGAATTAAAATTTCCAAACATCTTTCATATATATATTAGAAATCCAAGTAAACATCCACAGGACAGGAATCCAAAGAATTTGAACCGAGTTTATAAAGAGTGCTCAGTATCAAATAGAGCTTTTATATATATGATTATTTTTATTTAGACAGACATCTGCGACACTGGTATGTCAATGTTATCAATCAACAACTGTTAAAAATTAAGATCTCATCAGGAAGAATTAAATTGGGAAGAAATGAAATTGGAGAGAAAAGAAAGTCATGTGGTTAGATTTGAGACTGTTGAAAATCATAAAATAAAATATCTCAGTTTCTAACAGCTGTTGATTGATAACATCGACATGCCAGTGTCACAGATTTTTACATGTCTGTATAAAAAAAAATAATCATATATATTTTTTTTCTTCACATATCCCGGTTTTGCACATAATACAGTGCTTATTTCATACAGTGTTAAAAGAAAAGCATATTGTAAAAAAAACATTTTACCCTGTCAAAGTTTTAATGTGAATTTAGTATCTATAACTTGGCCATAAATACCTATTTATGTATTACAGAAACATTCGACTATTCGGAAAAATAAAAAAAAACATCTTGTGTTATTTAATGTTTGCCTAGATGAAAATATGCTGCCTAAATACATGTATGTATGTATATATATATATATATATATATATATGTGATGAGTTAAAATGGATATCCTATCTGAAATGAGCACCCAAATTTGGGTTAGAACATTTATTTTTATGCTTGTCTGGATTTTGTTTCAAACCTAATGCAAACATATTTTGTTTCAAACCTTTGATGCTTTCAGAATTCTGTGCTTTCCACCATCTTCATAAAAGCTAGATAAGCCCACATGTCTTTCTTTCCTATATTAATTACAAACTTGGCTGTTTTTTTTTTATTGTAACAGCAATTATAATTATGAACTTTGATATTTCCGTGATGATGTATTGTTACTTATATAGGTCTGACTTCCATTATATATATATATTATATATATATATATATATAGCAATAGATAAAGTGAAATAAAATAAGGTGCAAATCAAATTTTATTACAATTCAATGTTCAGGCAAAGTACTTAACTCATGAGTTTTCAAAGAAAATTTTCTCCTCAGAGGACCATTACCGCAATGACATTACTGCAGGTAATAAAAATTAAACTTTGAAAAAAATATATATAAAAATACATAAAGGTCCTACTGTTTTGTAAACCTATACAGTTCATCCACGTCAACAAGTTTAAAATAGCTCCAGGCAAGACATCAAAGAGGTTGATTAAAAAATAATCCAATTGGTGAATGGTGGTCCAAAAACGACAAAAGGTATCCAGGCGGGAAATTCGTTTGCTATTGATTCTTTGAAAACTCATGAGTTAAGGACTTTAAAGAACTTTGCCTGAACATTGAATTGTAATAAAATTTGATTTGCACCTTATTTTATTCTTTCACTTTATCTATTGCTATTAATGCTCTATCCAGTATATTGAGCTTCATTTTTATCCGGATGTTCACTAATTAAAGATATTAGTTGCCTCTTATATATTTTGTTGTATTAACCTTATATATATATATATATATAATTATTATTATTTATTTCCAATGACCAAAATTCAGTCTTTACTCATATTTATTTTTTGCAATGGCAGAATTGATGGTTTCACAATGTGCTATAATTAAATGCAATTATGCACCGCTCTTCAGAAACCACAATAAAACGTTATTATCATTCAGAAAGTTAATGGAAAAAGCAGACAACACTCATGCGAGATCCCCCTCCCGGTAATAGGATGACAAAATTCAAATCAAGCTGCCATATATATATATATATATATATATATATATATTACTGGTTGTAAATCCACCGAAAGGGGTGTGTTTTAGATAGTTTGATAATATACAAACAAGAATAAAAAGCTAAATATTTCTAACTACCGTGACCTGCAAACCCCAGAAGTAAATTGACCTAAAAGGTTCTTTTCACCTAAAATGCAAAGCATTTCTCGAGGAAAAAGAAAATTACTAAATAAAACTATTGGTAATCATCAAATAAAACAAAAACAAATAAGTTAATTAATGATAGTTCGTTTTGCAAAAAATATGCAAATTATTTAACCTTCAGTCACAGACATGGCGGAGTATATTAGCTGTATTAAATTAAAAAATATTTTTTTTGTATCACTAGTAAATATATGTTCCCTCAGGTCACATTTTTTCTTTTGCTAGGCTGGGAGTATTATATAATTATGACCAAAAAAAACAAAAACAAATTTCTGCCCTGAAAACGCTAGATCACGTAATATTATTTTAGCCAGTGTAAAAAGAATAAAAATAAAAGTACCTTATTTATGGATGTCAAGCGGGAATGCAGACCCCACAATATTTTTATAAATAAAATTACGGCAAACGTATTTCCTTTTTATAGATGTCAAGTGTGAAAGAAACTAATAGGAAATCACAACATGGCCACCAGCGATTAAGGCATTGCATTAAAGTTTGATTATCAAGTCTTTAAAAAGTAAACTTGTATTTATCCTGAAATAAAATTCTATGTAAGACTTAATAAATTTCATCCAAAATGTGTGCGAAAATCAAACGAAATAAGCGAGATATTCAAATAATCCCTATAGTACAATTGAATGCCAAACGGAAATGTCAATTTCGTCCCTTCAGTTTTTAATTTTAACTATTTTATAATTTGAAAAGTTTTTTAAAAAGTTTTAAATATAAAGGAGGATGTTGTACATGGGAGGATTCCCTCACGTCCTTTTAAAAAGGGAGGAGGTAATTCCGGGGAGGACAATCTTATGACAACAGAACCGATACTACACTTAAAAATTCTGATTTAATCAAGTTTTTTTCTCATTCATTTAAAAATGTCTAGTCACAAAAGATTTTTTTTTTTTTATCTATTTTTTTTTTTTATTTATTTATTTTTTATTGCACCTCAAAATCAAAGTATAGTATCTGTTCCCTTAACATCACTGCCGGAAGTTTTCTCCCTTAAAACTGAAAGTTTTAAAACGCTATTGTTTTTGTTTTTTTTATAAAATCTCTTTAATTAATTGTATAAATAATTATATTACTATCGAGGAAAATATAAATATATAATAAAATTTAACAATACCAATTATAAAGAGTAGAAAGTGGAAGGCCACAATCTTAAAGACCATAACATCAGCTGGAACGTGCTCTTGACATCAACTTTTGAGTACAATGCACCTGTCATTTTTGCGATTCAGAACATCAAGAGTGAAGATCTTTTCGTCTGAGAAAATTTTCACAATTGACATGTTTCTTTTAAGATACGTAAAATCTTTTCGTCTTTCAAATTGTCTGGTTTTCATGGGTTGTGCCAGCAAATGTCTTGTTTTAGGGTTAGACTGCGTTTCTGATAGTCTTAGAATCCACCTTAAGTTCAGTTGCTCATTTTCTCATAAATTTAGTTAGGTTTTTTGACATTTTGGATTTGAAAATGTTATTGAATTTTTTTTTTTTTTTTACTCCACAACTTCCAGACTTTCTTTAATTTCCCTCTTAGGTTTTTAATCTGAAGAAGAGAATGACTGTCCGTATGGAAACTCCAACTATGATTCAAATCTTCTGTGGTTATCATACCACACCCTCTTTCATCTTTGCTTTCCTCAACACAACAATCTGAAAGAAGTGACTAATTATTATGATAGATTATAAGATGCACCAAGATATGTTTGAACTTCATGAACAAAATCAAGTAAATTGTTTATAATAGATATTAAATTAACCTAAAAAGGGTTGATATGCCATAAAACAAACGAGATGTAATATTTGAAGACCAACAAAAACAAACTATTTGAAGCATTGTGATAATAAACAAAGCAAATGTCTGATAAAAGTTCTTTAATGACCATTGTCCCCTCCACAACGTCTTTCTAATTTCTTTTCAAAATGGCAGGTTAGTGTTGAATGAAGGAGCAAATAAATGTGAACATTTATTTGGAGGGAAGCAGTCAACCATTTTATTTATTAAAATTGTACAGCCATTTTTCTTAATTTAAAAAAAAAATTTTTTTTTAACCGTTATTGGATGTCTTAAATCGTTTACATTTGTTTTGCATATTTTCGATTTTTCTTCTTTGAATGGACTCAGATAAAAAAAAAATCCAAACTTTATCTGTACACATTACAAGATAAAAACAGTCTAGTGCTGGGAAAATACTGTCCATATTTTCCTAATGACCCTGTTTTGTTTTTTCGAAGGAATACAGTATAATCCTAACATGAAACAAACTTTTAAAACACAAAATAAGGAATTTAAGACTAATTCTTTTATCTATATTTTTTTTATCTGTATAATAATGAAAATACTTAAAGCTCAGTGTTTCTTGAGATTCCAATCCACAGTAAATACGATTCTGGTTTTGTTATGCCGATTTATTGAGTAGAAAAGTAATATTTCAAGTTTTAATGAAAAAAAAAAAAAATTAAATAAAATAGGTTTATTTTTTTCTTCAAATTTTGTCAGCTTTCGATTTAAATGAGCCGGACAGACATTTTAAAATAATAAATTGTCATGGGAGATAACTCAATGAGAATAAAACTGACTAAAAATAATGATTTAGCTGGATTACGCTTTTTGTTTTGGCAAGTTTATTCTTTAAAATTGCCAGACTAATTCAATTTGGAAAATATAAAAAAATTTGAAAATAAGACAAACGACTTGTTTTTCATACAACTTGAAATATTACTTTTCTACTCACTAATACGGTATAACATCAAATTAGAATCGCATTTACTGTAGTCATTTAGGAGGATTGTTATCTCCAAAATCACTGACAGATATTTACAGTAATATTCTGTTGCATACTCTAATATTAAATACAAGCATTAAAAAAAAAAAAAAAAATTGTTGCTAATTTGAAAAAAAAGAAGGGTGCTTATTTATATTGAGGTACATGTGAAATATGGCAGCTAAAAATAAAATATCAGGAAAATTTATGCATATACTTATTTATCAGTGGCAAATATAACTGTCCATAAATAAAATCAATTTACTATTCGGACAGCACTAACTCTGAAATACAGGGTGGGCAAAAATAAGGGTCCTATTTTTAAAAATTCATAACTTTTTTATTTATTTATTTATTTTTTTTTTTTTTTTTTTTTTAGAATAAGTAAAGGACCCCTTCCGAAGCAAGCATGAGCCGTATTAGCCCTAAGGAACGTACCCTCATTTAGAAAACATTATTTTTGCTTAAAAAACTCAAAACAGTGTAAAAAACAATACTTTAGTTTTTGTAAGTTTTAAGAAGTGTTTTTCGGCTAAAATTTGTTTTGTTTATTTCAAAAAATCTCGGAAGGGTCAGTCTACACACACAAAGTTTGGTGAGTTTAACTTTTATTTTGTGGAAGTTATTCAAATTTAAAGATAGGACCCTTATTTTGGCCCACCCTGTACATTCGTGTCAAACCAGCGTAATGTAGAAGATTATCTCCTTTCATCTACGCTCTTGTCCTTTGAGGTTTGGAGTCTGAATAGTATATTAATTTTATTTATTACTAAAATTCTATTCGATACTTTTCCATCATTTTTGGTCTACACTAATATTTTCAACTGATAAATAAGTATATCCATAACTTTTCCTGTCATTTTATTTTGAACTGCCATATTTCGCATCTATCTAAATATAAATAAGCACCAAAAATTTTCTTGCTATTTTAGTTAAAATTTTGTTTTTAAAAAATAATTGCAGAAGATTTTTTTTTTTTTCCATTTGTCTCTTGTTTATATAAGTCCCTGAGGAAATCGGTATCTACCATCTTGGACCGCTTAAAGCAAGGAGTGTTTCTAATTGAATGCAGTTTTTGCTGGGATGTTGTCTCTTATTTAAAGAACATGTCTTGTCCCAGGATAACAATATAGGATTTGTTCTCTAGAGAATGACATCATATTGGTTTAATCCGGCCATCAAATGCACATTTTTGTTGGAAGATATCAAGCTGTTTATTTGGCAGCTATATTCTTGCAATGACTGGAAGAATCTCTTATGTGTTGATATACATTTCAAATATTTAATATTTCAGCTTATAAACTTTGTTTTTATGAAACAGTGACAAAAAAAAAAAATCTACCTATATTCTTGCATATAAATCCACAAGGAACTCGATCACTGGATTAATTCAACGGGAGAAACACCAATTAGTTTGGTTAATACCAGCTCTGTCCTTGTGGCATTGAGGATTTTCTTTTTAGCTGCGTTATGTCAGACTAATTTAAATCAATCAATTCCTTTGGCTTCGTTTGACATTCCCTTTATAATTATATCGGTTTCAGAGCTGCTAAATTATTTATTGGGGGTGGGAGTTTAATATTTTTTTTAAATCTACTTTTGGTTGGCATCAAAATTATAAAAAAAAAAAAAATTGAGCAGTTAATTTTTTATTTTTAAAAAGGGAGAAACAAAGCAATTATAAACCTAGTTTATTTCTATTTAAAAGCTTTCGATAAATTTTATTTAATCACACAAATGAACACAATATTTGTACATAATTTTATTTTGTTCTGCATATTAAACTGTTTTAAAATCCAAATGTCTTAGATTTTTTTTTTTTTCAGTGTTGATCTGCCTCGTTTCTCCAGAAATTAAAAATTTTTTTTTTTTTTTACTGAAATTTGCAAATAAGTTGACTTGTCTCAATCTTTCGGATGAGCAGTTATTGTTTGTTGCATTTCTTTTGAAATATTGTCCACATTTTAGATTAAATCATGGCCTTTGTCATCCACTGTAATTATGTATGTTGTTTCCGTGCTTCTGCTGTTTTGCCCCAACATTAAAATATTTAAAGAAATGTATAAACTTTATCTACTTACGTGTTAGCTGAAAATAAGATTGTACAGAAAAAATGACGCAAATTCATCCAGTATTTATTAAATTATAAGAAAAAGAAAAAAAAATGTCGTATGTTAGGGTTAGACATTTTCATTTATGATATTGGCAACCAGTAAACAAAATTTGAGTTAACAAAAATGGCTACCGAAAGATAAAATTGCTTTTTATTTTTAATTTAATAAATACTGGATGAATTTGCGTAATTTTTGGTTTACAGTCTTCTTTTCAGCTACCACATAAGTACATAACAAAGTTGATACATTTCTTTAGCTGTTTTTTTTTTTTTTTTAAAGAGCGGCTTAACATGTCCGTGCAAAACAGCAGAAGCACCGTTATTTCCAATGTACTTAAATCTGATAAACTGGTTATTTTTTTTATGTTAATCTCCAAATTCATGAACAAGTTGGACACAACAAGACCTAAGCAATCATGTGAATTGTGCTCTATACACATTCTGGTGCTTCTGCTGTTTCAGAGACATTAAAATATTTAAAGAAATGTATAAACTTTGTTAGCTGAAAATAAGATTGTATAGAAAAAATGACGCAAATTCATCCAGTATTTATTAAATTATAAGAAAAAGAAAAGAAACAAAACGATATTACGACCGAAAGATAAAATCGTTTATTTTTAATAAATACTGGATGAACTTGCATAATTTTTGGTGTACAATCTTCTTTTAAGCTACCACGTAACTACATAAAGTTTATACATTTCTTTAGTTATTTTTTTTTTAACATGTCACTGTGAAACAGCAGAAGCGCCCACATTCATTCGCATAAAGCATTGTAGGAGTATATCGACGCAGGTGTGTGAAGTTAAAATAAAGTAGCAATCACAAAATTCCATACAAAGTTTAAAGTTTTCGATTAGGACTACGTGGCAGGATATGGCATTGTGGGAATAAATACGACCGACGACTCGAATGCTATCAAATTTTCAGATCAAAAGGATGTTTTTGAGTTTATTGTATTTCTTCTAAACGCTCAGCAACCAAAGTATTTTCAACAAGTAGCAGAGATTCACAGACTTATGTACAATAAGCTCGCATTACCCGGGTGCCGTTTTACATTCTTTTTCATTACGCGCAGAGCCCCCCACCTCCTTTTTTTTGCAAGGAAATATTTACGTTTTTGGAAAAAATTCAATGAATATGCATGGTATTTAAAAAGAATCGTTTTTTCAATGAAATCAATTAGACGTCTTTAAATCCTATCAATACTTTCGATTTTTTTTTGTCTTTAACTATGCTGGATATTTTTCATAAAACATGATTTTGAAAGTTAAATTGAATCATTACCTCGACAAAGTTGAAGTTTATGTTTTCGGTTGCATTAGTTCTTGTGCCACCTAGCATCTGCATCGCTTGACCTATCATCACTGAACTTAGTGAAAACATCAGTCAGGGTCTAATTTTGAACTGATTCAATTTTGGGATAACTAGGTGAAGGTTACAGAAACGGTCACACTTTCGGTGATAACTTTGGTTATCTTCATTGCAGAGCCTTGCTACTTGGCCCCTATTGCAGCTAGTGAAGTCTTGCATCAGATGACCTTGAAAAGTTTGGTCAAAGTTAAAATTTTGACAAAATTTCAACTTCTGATTTTTCCAAATTTAATGAATGGGTCTGATGCTCTTCAATAGAAATGACCACCATGCAAAATTTCAACTTCTGATTTTTCCAAATTTAATGAATGGGTCTGATGCTCTTCAATAGAAATGACCACCATGCAAAATTTCAACTTCTGATTTTTCCAAATTTAATGAATGGGTCTGATGCTCTTCAATAGAAATGACCACCATGCAAAATTTCAACTTCTGATTTTTCCAAATTTAATGAATGGGTCTGATGCTCTTCAATAGAAATGACCACCATGCAAAATTTCAACTTCTGATTTTTCCAAATTTAATGAATGGGTCTGATGCTCTTCAATAGAAATGACCACCATGCAAAATTTCAACTTCTGATTTTTCCAAATTTAATGAATGGGTCTGATGCTCTTCAATAGAAATGACAACCATATAAATTTCAACTTCTGATTTTTCCAAATTTAATGAATGGGTCTGATGCTCTTCAATAAAAATGACCACCATGCAAAATTTCAACTTCTGATTTTTCCAAATTTAATGAATGGGTCTGATGCTCTTCAATAGAAATGACCACCATGCAAAATTTCAACTTCTGATTTTTCCAAATTTAATGAATGGGTCTGATGCTCTTCAATAAAAATGACCACCATGCAAAATTTCAACTTCTGATTTTTCCAAATTAAATGAATGGGTCTGATGCTCTTCAAAATTTCAGCCTGATCAAATAAATAGATTTTGAGTTATCACCATTTCTTTGGCGTGATTTTAGGAATACTTCATACATTCAATGGTAGTGGCTATGACCCAACGATTCACAAGTAGTAATATATATATATATTATATATATGTATGTAAAGATTTTCTAAACCGCTTAACTCTGATAGGATGGATCAGAATTCTTTGGGGGACAGAGACACTTGTTGACAAGTAAGCTTTTTATTTTTTCTAAATTTCGATTTGCCAAAATCTGCTTCATTTTCAAAATATCACAAAAATACTTTGTTTTAAAGACACAAAAAAAAAAAAATTAAAATTCATTACAAACTGATAAATAAAATAAAAATGGATCCCTGTTTTATGAAATGTTTGTTCAATCTGTATTTGATTTACCTCTTCTCCAGATTACACACAAGGTCAGGTGTGTTTTTGAAAAGCTAGCACACTCTGGCCTACAAAAAATGCCTTAGGAGCCCATCAGTATTCCCCAGTAGGAGTGTCCCAGGCGATTAGCAATAAACTAATCCTTCCTCAGAGAGAAGGTAAACGCTGGGAAGACTTTTTAGGACTGAGCAGAACCATATCTCAGCCTGGCAGAAACAAAGTCACTGTCAGACTGATCGTCGAGGACGTAAACTGACTGGTACAAACACCTATGAAATGTTATTTCAATCTTAACTTTGCAGACCAAAGAAAATCAGATTTTTCCTAAATAGCTTTTGCTAACTCTTGAGTCACTCCAACAAAAATCTTA
Source organism: Sepiola atlantica (assembly GCA_963556195.1). Classification (NCBI taxonomy): domain Eukaryota; kingdom Metazoa; phylum Mollusca; class Cephalopoda; order Sepiida; family Sepiolidae; genus Sepiola; species Sepiola atlantica. Next base: position 52,426,776 of record OY744537.1, on the reverse strand, counting down.
GTCACAACAATACACCAATCTTCATAAAGCTGAAATTATTTTGTTTTTTAGAATTTTCTAGTTTAATTGATCCCCCGATTTATAAAATCAGGGGACTTATGTTTTTAGGCATGTCCGTCCGGATTTTTCTCCGCAACCATCCATTGAATTTCTCTGAAATTTTGCATGAAGTTGTAACTTTGGTCAGGTTAGAAAGTGACATTTATTGCATTTTACACTTTCCACACCGAGTCACATACAGAGGGACCGCGCGCGCGCGGCTTGTTATTTATGGAATGATTTGAATCAATTTTTTGGTTCAGTTAAAGATTTAAATGAAAACTAACAAAAAAAAAAGAAAAAAAAGAAACTGTTATCCTCTTCTCATCAGAGCTATAGAATTCTTGCAGCTCATGCATATGTACCGATATGTTTGGTAGCTTGTGTATTTATTTCTTCAATCTTCAATTTTCTAATCTTTTTGTTTTTCCAGGGATGGCTTCCTATAAGATGCCCGACATACACCTACTATTTCAGAGACTCCAACCGAGAGATTTTTAGAATTCTAAGTGTCCCTGTAAGCGCAATTGTTTGGATCTCTCTTATACTGTTCATTGAGTATATTCTTTTTCATGAGCCCGGCAGCTTCTATGATTACTGGAATGATGGAGATCTTCCTAGGATTCAAGTTTCTTTTCACACTATACATCATGTATGTATGTATGCGTGCGTGTGTTTGTTAGAATGATGCAACAAGTTAGGAAAATCACAACATATGTTATAAATCAATTTCTTGTAAAAAATATTTTCAAAGTAATTTGTCAGAAAAAACAATCAAAACCCCAGATATGGAAAAATCCGGGTTGGGAATTAGATTTATTAGAAAAGAAAAAAAAACTATTTACATTGTACTGTTGATTTGTTCATAGATAGTTTCTATGAGGAAAGCAAAATTGTCATCCGTTTGCAAATGGCTCAGTTCTTCAGCAGAAAGCAGGATGTTTTTATTGGGAAGGATTTCATTTAAATTAGCATCTGTAATCAAAAACAAGCATCAAATTAGTTTTCTTCACATGACACACACAAAGTGTATTTTCAGCACCTTCAATTATGCTTACAACTGAAAAGAATGGGTTTAGCAGTACACCATATCTGGCGTCACTTAAAATCATGCACTATCTCAAATGTAAACAAAACAGAACATGTATTTTCAAATTGACTTGGTCTCAGAATAATATTTTCCCCATTAAAGAAAAAAAAGTTTATATTTACTTCTTACAAAAAATAATTTTATTGAGACCAAGTCAATTTGAAAATACATCTTTTGTTTATCTTTAGAAAACCAGAGTTTTTGAATACCACCAGATACAGTGTAATGCTAAATCTGTTCATTTCAGCTGCTCACATAATTGAGGTACCTAAAACACACTTGGTCCTTTTTAGTAAAACAGTAAACTGATGATTACTTTGTAATCAGCTCCCTTGGTGCAGCCTATCTTTTATGGCCTGAATACCTGTGCGATATAAAGAAATTGCTCACCCAAGTTGTTTGTAGCAGAGTCATTTTCGGTCAATCACAGGAAGGAGAGACACACTTTAATAAATTAGCATAGAAGAACTGACCAGATACATGAAAATCTAGGGAAACCTATTTGTTTATTTCCAAGTCTGTCAGAGTTAGGTTTCAACAAAAAAGTGAGTAAGGAATGGTGTTATTTTGAACTTTTGACATCTTTACCCAGAAAGAATTTTACTGGTCAAACTATCCCATGATCAACTGCTTGCTAACAAAACCGATGTGTCTGTCAGAAATCAGCCTTCTTATATTGTGATATTATATTAAATAGCCTTGGGTTCATTAAAGGACATATAGCCAAGCCATGGGAAGTAAGTTGTCAGAAAGTTCATCAAATTCCACATATGTGGAAACAGACAAACCGAAGTAGTTGGTTGGTTGGTTGTTGCGTTTTATGCTACCTCAACCGTTGTTGGGGTTTATGCTACCTCAACCGTTGTTGCGTTTTATGCTACCTCAACCGTTGTTGCGTTTTATGCTACCTCAACCGTTGTTGCGTTTTATGCTACCTCAACCGCTGTTGCGTTTTATGCTACCTCAACCGTTGTTGCGTTTTATGCTACCTCAACCGTTGTTGGGTCATTTACTGCTGAAACTGGAAATATATTTTGTATACGATTTGTTTGTTTTGTAGGCGTGTTTTTTTAAAACCGTCTGTAATGATAGATTCTATTTAACCCATAGATGGGGTCAGAGTGGACCTGGGAGAAATAACTCAGGGATAACTCCACATTCTCCAAAGTTCCCGAATTGGGGCCATACCCCTGATGCAGTTTTGTGTCATACCCAGTTGGTTTGGGGTAGAGAGAGCTTGAGTAGCTGATAAGGTTGGGAAATAGGGTAGGCAGAAATAAAAAGTAGAAAGGGCTGAGAAAGATGATTTGGGGATCGTGATATAGAGTATAGGCAAGCACGTTGTTCAACAGTTTAGTCTCGTGTCTGGAACAAAGAAACAGGAGGAAGGGACACGTGAATTAATAAGGGAACATGATTAATAAACTAGGGGGGAGGCGTTTTTTAGGTAGAATCCGTTAATATAGCAGCATAGATAGCATGCTTTCTAAATTTCTCTCTAATCCCAACGATGTATAATAAAGGAATACTAATAGTCTGTGTTAATTAATTGTAATTAACAAAGACAGGGTGCATTTTGTTTAACAAAACGATCACCACTCAGTGTAGCCAAGAAAAAGTCTTTATTCCTTTTATCTTCAAGAAGTTCTTTACAAAATAGTGATGATGATGATGATCATCATCATCAAAAGAACAACTTTGATTGAAAAAAAGGATCCCTGGAGAAAAGCTGTTTATAAAACAATATCATTACTTTAAGATTTTATAGAATGTTCCTCCATCTGAAACTAGAAACATGTCACAATAAATTTCAGCTAATCAGATAATCCCTTTGCTAAAAAAAAAGGGATTACAATTTGTCATACCAAGTGTTTGATATGAAAAATTATTTTTATGCTTTTTTTCTTACACAAATGACTTTGGGAAGCCTTTTCATATCCAGTCTAAATGACCACACCTTATTAATTATTGATATGCATATCAATATATTTGTTCTTATAAATGCGATACTTAGAAGGCAATACAATACAGAAGTGTGACGGATAGACACAAGTTGGAGCAAATAAGACATATAATGGTGGAACAAATTAAATAGTTTCACCCTTAATACAATGTATACATACACATATATATATATATATATATTTATTTATTATATATTTTTTTTCACAAACACACATATCTGTTTATCTACACAATGTTATGTAATACCTGTATCTAGATGGTCAAGCGTGCATATATATGCACGCTTGAACTTGAGTTGAGCACGGTTCTGAAGAAGAGAAGAGTTCCCGAAATATTATATCATACGGAGTTTCCACCTATTGTACCTATAAGCATTGGGTACACAGAAGTGCAGTAAAATTATTGATAGATTTGAGAGAGGATAATCATTTTTGTATGCAAGAAGTGTAAGACAATGGAGATGGATGAGAACTCAGTTATGGAGAAAGTATATCTGAATGACGAAGCTATTGAGGTTGTCAAGAAGTTTTGTTACGTTGGTGATATCATTGGAGCGCAGGGTGTGATTGCAACAGTTAGAAGTGGATGGAGTAAGTTCAGGGGACTTCTGCCATTACTAACCAGCAGAGCATTACCATTATCGACCAAAGGAAGAGTCTATCAGGCATGTGTATGCAGTGTGATTATGTATGGAAGTGAAATTTAACCAGCGAGTGTTGACAGTCGTTGCATGGATAGAAATATGAGAATGATATGATAGATGTGTAATGTGAGTCTTAAAGGCAGGCTTAGATCTGATGACCTCAGAGGAAGATTGAATTTAGACAGTATAGAGAGATGTGTTCAGACTAAGAGACTTCAATGGTATGACCATGTTGAAAGAATGGATGAGAGTTCTTAGGTCAGTAGATGTAGAACAGTTAAGGTAGCAGGTCCAGTTCACAGGCGAAGGCCAAGGAAAACATGGGAGGAAGTGATAAACATGGACTTGAGAGAAAAAAGTGGTAAATAAAGACCTAGCCAAATATCGGTTAGTTTGGAAGTAAATTTCTAAAAGCCGTTCAACACATGCCATCATGTAAAACAAACGTTAAATCGAATACGATGATGAGAAAAATTGTGAAAATATACTGAATTTTTATTGCATTTTTGTTTCTTTTTTTGCTACTTAAAAAAATATGTTTAAAATATTTTGGAATAATAAGAAAAAATTAAAAATGTAGGTGAAAAAAAAACTTTTTAAATTATAAAGCAATTTTTGGAAAAAAAAAATATTTTGTTTTTTTCTCTTAACAGTAATAATTTACAATTGAACTTACATTGGCTTTGGGCTAAAATGATTATTTTGGTTTTTTCTTCTTTTAACAGTAATAATTTACAATTGAACTTACATTGGCTTTGGGCCAAAATGATTATTTTGTTTTTTTCTCTTTTAACAGTAATAATTTACAATTGAACTTACATTGGCTTTGGGCCAAAATGATTATTTTGTTTTTTTCTCTTTTAACAGTAATAATTTACAATTGAACTTACATTGGCTTTGGGCCAAAATGATTATTTTGTTTTTTTCTCTTTTAACAGTAATAATTTACAATTGAACTTACATTGGCTTTGGGCTAAAATGATTATTTTGGTTTTTTCTCTTTTAACAGTAATAATTTACAATTGAACTTACATTGGCTTTGGGCTAAAATGATTATTTTGTTTTTTCTTCTTTTAACAGTAATAATTTACAATTGAACTTACATTGGCTTTGGGCCAAAATGATTATTTTGTTTTTTTCTCTTTTAACAGTAATAATTTACAATTGAACTTACATTGGCTTTGGGCCAAAATGATTATTTTGTTTTTTTCTCTTTTAACAGTAATAATTTACAATTGAACTTACATTGGCTTTGGGCCAAAATGATTATTTTGTAGAACAGTTTGGAACTGTAGTCTTCAACTGGATCATCAAATCTCCGACTCCAACTAATAAATAAAATGAAAAACATTATCACATCAAGAAAATATGACCATTTATGTCCGGAGTCAGTCAAATATGAAAAGTTTATTGAGAAGATGGGAATGTATTTAAAAAAAGAAAGAGTTGAGAAATCAAAAAAAAATTCTACTATAAAGTATAACAATTAAACCCTCTATTGAAACCAAAAAATCCTACCTCAAAAGAGATGCTTCATTTTATTTGTGAAGAATATTCATTGAAAAAAAAAAAAACTTTTAATAGAACATTTTTGGACTGACTGATATTGCTAATTATAAGAAGCAAAATAAAAATGACAGGTTTGGTTTAGTTGTTTTTATTTTATGACATATCAACCCTTTTCAGATTATATAATGCCACATCCATTTATTTTGGTAAATGATGTTTGTGCTTCAAGTTTTTAATATTTTAAAATATTTAATAGATTCTATTTTTATACAATTGGTTTGTAGATTTATTTGTTTTGTAGGCATCAAATATTTGGTCAATAAATAGTCTGTAACTAATGAATTCTATTTGACTCTGAGAGTCTGAAATGTAATACCATTCTGAGACAAAAAGGATCTTGGAGCAATGGCAACTAAACCAAACCCATAGGTTAAAAAAGACAAAACATTTTCGTTTGATTGGTGGCCCTGTGGATAAAGCGTTTGCCTTAAGTTCCAATATTTTATGCCATTTTGGGTTTGAATCTGACACAAGATAATTGCTTTTTTTTTTGCTACAGCGTTCCAGTTATTTCTCAGATGATATCGATCATCTGAATAGCTTGTTTTTTTTGTTTTTTTTAAAAAATAAAAATGGATGACAAATATTTAATAATTGGCTATAAAATTCAAGAAAAATTGAGAAACCTGACATAGATAGGTAGTTAAACTAGTTAATTAATATACTTACGCTAACCTGATCCTTTCATGTTGATTAATATACTTAGATTTACAGTACAAATAATAACTCCCTTAGTTAAAAGTTTTTAGAGATACTAATTATATGCAATATATGATGAGTCACATTATCAGTAGCCCACACACGCACGTTTAAAAAAAATATAAAAATGATCAAAATATTTTTTAAAAATTACTAACTTGTTTCTTAAAACAGCTTTGCACCAAATATGAAGGAAAAGAGATTGAAGATCAATCTCGGATTCTTTCTGAAAAAGGAAAGTACAAGAAATATTTTTAAGAACATATTTTTACGACAACAATATTTTTCGAATCACCGATTGCATATTAAAACTGATTATTAGCTCATATAATTGCAATAAAAATACATATCGACTTTGGTATGTGTACGTGTGTGTCAGACATGTGGAGTTGGAGTTAAGAATTGAAATTGAAGCAAATTCATTACTTTCAGAGTCATTTCGACTGAATTCGAGAGTTGTTATGGCAACAAATTACATCAGATTTTTATTGTCTTCTTTATTTGCTACTTACTGTTTTTTTTATGACTTGATAGTAGCACAAAAAAAAAAATTTTTTTATTAAATTATAATGATGTAAAAAACAATAAAAGGTTTTGTGGATATCGTACAGATATTGGCACATATTTCCATTTATTTTTTTAAGAGGTACACAGCAATTAATGAATGGATTTAGTAAGGATTGTTAATTACTAGATTGTCATTTGTAGGCCTCCAGAGCACAACTTTTTTGCCAACTAATTGATGAGAGTCTCCCTTTTCTATGGCTGACTCTGAAATACTCAAATATATTTTTTCATTTATTTATCTCTATATGAATAACATTATAAGAAAACTTCACATGTGTGTGCCTTTCCCGTATCAATGTAACCTTCAGAATTACACATTGAATTATTTTTTTAATTTACTATTAATTGAATATTCTTTGTACTAAAAAAATGCAATAGTATAAAATAAAACAATTTTAAAAATCCTATTTAAAAAAATAATTTAATTACAAAATTAAATCCACCTGAATGCATTACGGATTCTCCAACCATTTTTAATCTGTTGTTAATAGTTAAAGAAAAAATAAAATAATTACTCTGTGACTCTACAAAATTTGAAAGGTATTTGGAAGTTTTTAAACTTGAATAGAAAGTAATTTCTGACTTCTTAGCAAAATCTGACAGTGGTTAAGTGGATATCGACACGGACTGAATACCTGGGTGATCCAAGTTCGAATCCAGTCGGTTCCACTGTATCACTTTCACTTAGGGATGTTGGCAACCTTCTCGTGGTCCTTCCCGTAAGTACCTGATGTCTTTCCAGAAAGATTTCTAACTAGAAAAACATCGGGGAAATTAATGCCAACACCAGAATCATCGGATTCACACGAAATAAGAAGCAAAATCTTATATATTAAAAGATTGCAAGTTTGAGAAGTTGGTTACATCCAATACTTTTATAAACAACAACATTACTTTAACAAAATTAGTTATAGTTTTATAACAATTTGGTTCAATTAATAATGGAATGACAAAACAATACTGTAATATTTTTTTTTTTTTAACATACTTCACCCCAAACAAGGCAGGCCGCCACTGTAGACGGCTACTGAGAAATAGGGTGTAAGTTGGGGGGGGGAGGTCATCTTAAGTTGAAAGCTGTGCAGCGAGATGTCTGTTTACATTAGTTTTAAACTTCTGCATGTCAGTAACGTCGGGGTAGCAGGGAGAGAGTTCCAGAGGCCGGCCACACGAGGAAAGAAGCTTTTGGAGTAGAAGGATCTCCGGCTTTTGGGGACCTCCACAGTGAATGGATGGGATTTGGATGATTGTCGGGTTGGTCTAGTGAATTTACGTCGAGGGGGCACTAGAGCAACAAGTTCATCAAAACACAATCCATTGAAGTACTTGTAAAACAGGCACAAGGATGCAACAATGCGGCGATGGGACAGGGGCTGGAGCTTGGTGGATAGTGAGGGACCTATCAAGTTGGGGACTCTTTTTTGGACCTTGTCTAAGAGGGAGAGACTAGTGGATGATGAACCAGCCCAGATGTGGCAACAATACTACATGCATGGGCGGATGGTGGCTTTGTAGAGATATAGGATAATATCAGGTGTGAGAAGTTTACAAGCACGGCAGAGGGAGCCCACCTTCTTTGCAGCACCCGTAAAGACTGACAAACATGCACAGGCTAGGAGTTTATGTTCGGAACACCTTTCCCTTGACTAGAGAACATAGATTAGAATCAGATGACCAAGTCTACATGTACTTTAGATTGACCTTACATTAGTTACTTATATTTATTATACCGTTCTCCTTTGACCCAGGACTGTACCCTGCTTAACTCTGTCTCTGAAAGCATTGATAGAGCACTCTCACTTGACTTGAATGCCCAAATACATGTATTTGGGGATTTTAATGCACACCACCATGACTGGCTGGAATTCTCCAGCTTTACTGATACAGCTGATAACTTTACGTTTAATTTCTCCTTAGCTCACTCCCTCTCACAGACTGTCACTTTCCCGATCCGCCTTCCAGATCGTGCGAACCAGCAAGCCTCACTTCTTGACCTGTTCTTGACCTCACTACCTGAGGCTTGTGCGGCGAATGCCCATAGCCTGCTCAGAAACTGATCACATTGTGGTAATGATTGTCATCACCTCAAAAACTCGTCCAAAAGCTGATAAGCCGTTGCTCAAAACGATGAAGAACTACGAGCAGGATGATTTTGAATCCCTCAGAAATCACATCAGCGACACCCCATGGATTAAAACTTTCTCACTCCCTGCTGATCAGTGTGCAAATGAGTTAACTGAATGGGTCAAAGCAGGCATTGAAGCTTATGTCCCCATGCAAAAATTCTTCAGCAAACCCCATTCTCCTCAATGGTTCACCTCAGAATGTGCAGCTGCTATTGCTAAGAGACAGCAAGCATTCCGAAAATTCGGCCGCCATAAGTCAACTGCGAATAGACAGAAATTTAACTTCCAAAATCCTATGCATAATTAACATTAAACAAAAATGGAAATAAAAACCCTGGGCAACACCGGTTAGATACAACTAGTTTCCAATATTACATTAATTTCCCCAAAAATTATTAAGTTTACAAAGCAGTAAAATGTCGAAATAGTTTTGTGTTGTTGCAGTCTAACACGGATGCATTCAGAGGTTTAAGTAAAATTTTGAATTCAAAAATAAAATCAACTCGTCTGTTATGGAATGCATAAAGATTGTAAGAGTTTATAACGATTGGAGTTCCTCTCTAAAAATTGAACGACTGAAAAAAGAAGACACTTCTTTTTCATGATGAGATTGCAAAGAAGTACTGGAAATAATACTCGGCCTCTTGATGGAGGCTAAAAATTAATACCCAGTTTTTTTTCACTTTGAGAAAAAAAAAATTGTCTTGAAAATAAATAGACTTACCTTGGCTACGAAGGGTAACAAATCTAAGGCCATCTTGAAGTGATATTCCGTTGCATGAATGTTTTCATCGTGAATATATAACTGGAAAATAGAAATTTAGAAAAAGATCTTTAATTTGTTCTGTCATATATCATTTGCAGTAATGCTAAATGAAGGAATTTGGGTTGGGTATGAGATGAAAATTGCACCTGGTGGTGAGGTTCCAATTCAGGAACTTTAGGGAGTGTACGATTCTGGTCCACTCTGAGTGATAATACCCATCAGGATCCCATTTATAGAATCTGTCCTGGGTTTTGAGATGAAACAGCATCCGATAGTTTATGCATAAGTTTACATCATAACAAACCAGTTAAAGCAAAAATTTAAAAATGATCCTTGCTAGATGTCTGTACACATTCTGGGTCGTCCAATTAGTGTTCGTTGCCAAATTCAAAATTTAAAAATGATCGTTGCTAGATGTCTGTACACATTCTGGGTCGTCCAATTAGTGTTCGTTGCCAAATTCAAAATTTAAAAATGATCCTTGCTAGATGTCTGTACACATTCTGGGTCGTCCAATTAGTGTTCGTTGCCAAATTCAAAATTTAAAACCACTGAGGAAGCATCCGTTTAACCCTGTCTGCTGATATCGTGAAAGGTCACCAAAAATCAATTTCTCCCTTTCTTCTCTATAACTCTGAATATCTTCCTATTTGTTTGTAATGTTGTCTCTGATGTAAAAACATCTTTTTTTTTTCTTGGCCTTTGCATATCGTAATAAAATATAAATTGCATCGAAACGTCATATGAACAAAATGAAGATTTTCCAATTACTATTTCTATCATACTATCGGATATATCCTTCTTTATATATCTCACGTAAAAATCAATTTCTCAAAATTAGACACGAGCCAAATCAAGGCAGCTGACCTTGCACACAAAGTGCTCAATGTCGTGTTAGATAGAGTTTTATAACAATAATAAATGTGGATTACCTTAACACACTTGACTGCAGCTTCAGGGTTTATTTAATCGTGGAAAGTCTTTTAGAAGTATTAATTTGTATTCAAATGCATGAAATGTTGAGAAATTTATTAAGACTCTTCCGAAGATTCATGAACATGCACTAAAGTGTTGAGTTTCTTCAAGTTTGCACAACAATTTATATATTAGCTCAATAGCGTATAATGAGACTAGAGCTCTTAATTTAACATTATATAATCAGAGTTTATTCGAAAAATATTTTATTCACAAACAATTGTTTCTACCCATTTTTGTAAATATACACATTTATGGTATAAAAAATTTATCAAACATTCACATAACACACTACAGTACGGCTGAATAAAAAAAAAAAAAAACAAAAAAAAAAACAAGATGCGTCCAATATTCATTATTTTATTTTTTAATATAGTTCACTCCAAACAAGGAAAGTTGCCACTGTAGACGTAAGGGGCTACTGAGAAATAGGGTGAAAGTTTAAGGGGTCATCCTAAAATGGAAGCTGTGCAGCGAGATGTTTGTTCACATTAGTTTTAAATTTCTGCATGTCGGTACAGTCGGGGAAACAGAGAGCAGGGAGGGTGTTCAAAAGGCCAGCATCTCGAGGAAAGATACCATTGGAGCTATGGCATCTTCTTGGTGGGTTGCCTCTTTTTCTTTTCACCAGACATTCTAGAAATATTTTGCTCACACCGACTGTTGATTTAATTAATAAAAATATATTTACTTTCATATTCCTGTTTCATTTTCTTTTATTATCACGTTAATCAAAAGGGAAACGCTGCTTTTTTTCATTTGAAAGTTCATAAAACATTATGTCCACAACATTTGTTTGTTTACTTTCGTTAGGATGTTCATATTTGACTAACAAAAAAACATGTGGCAATATTCACACATAAAAGGACAATTATTTAATTCACACAAACCGTTATTTTTATTTTTATTTATTTTCACTCCTTATTTTTCGCTTTTATTTTATCTTTAGGGGTAACGATCTATCATATCCCCATTCATTCTTATTGACACATGCTCTGGAGTTAAAAACTAATACCTATTAAGTTTAAACTTTGAAAGTCTGGCTACAAATATATATATATATATATATATATATACACTAGTGAAACCCACTGGAAATTATAGCTTTCTGTCTGTATAATTTACTGTTAGGTAGTTTTTTTTAAATGAGATGAGAAAATTTGATTTTGAAACAATTATTTTCAAATAAGTAAAATTATATATATTTTTACCTTAGCGACACCAGTTAATTTCCATTAATCTGCATATTTCATTGGTGATAAATCTTTTTGTAAAATTGATAGGGAAGGTGATAAGATATGTAAAGATGTGAACAAGCATATTATTATTATTATAGAGAGATTGTTTAAATCTGATTTAATTATTTAAAATTATTTAATCATTATTATAAGGAGATTGCTCAAATCTCACGACGCCTCATTATTATAAGGAGAGTGCTCAAATCTCACGACGCCTCATTATTATAAGGAGATTGCTCAAATCTCACGACGCCTCATTATTATAAGGAGATTGCTCAAATCTCACGACGCCTCATTATTATAAGGAGAGTGCTCAAATCTCACGACGCCTCATTATTATAAGGAGAGTGCTCAAATCTCACGACGCCTCATTATTATAAGGAGAGTGCTCAAATCTCACGACGCCTCATTATTATAAGGAGAGTGCTCAAATCTCACGACGCCTCATTATTATAAGGAGAGTGCTCAAATCTCACGACGCCTCATTATTATAAGGAGAGTGCTCAAATCTCACGACGCCTCATCATTATAAGGAGAGTGCTCAAATCTCACGACGCCTCATCATTATAAGGAGAGTGCTCAAATCTCACGACGCCTCATCATTATAAGGAGAGTGCTCAAATCTCACGACGCCTCATCATTATAAGGAGAGTGCTCAAATCTCACGACGCCTCATCATTATAAGGAGAGTGCTCAAATCTCACGACGCCTCATCATTATAAGGAGAGTGCTCAAATCTCACGACGCCTCATCATTATAAGGAGAGTGCTCAAATCTCACGACGCCTCATCATTATAAGGAGAGTGCTCAAATCTCACGACGCCTCATCATTATAAGGAGAGTGCTCAAATCTCACGACGCCTCATCATTATAAGGAGAGTGCTCAAATCTCACGACGCCTCATCATTATAAGGAGAGTGCTCAAATCTCACGACGCCTCATCATTATAAGGAGAGTGCTCAAATCTCACGACGCCTCATCATTATAAGGAGAGTGCTCAAATCTCACGACGCCTCATCATTATAAGGAGAGTGCTCAAATCTCACGACGCCTCATCATTATAAGGAGAGTGCTCAAATCTCACGACGCCTCATCATTATAAGGAGAGTGCTCAAATCTCACGACGCCTCATCATTATAAGGAGAGTGCTCAAATCTCACGACGCCTCATCATTATAAGGAGAGTGCTCAAATCTCACGACGCCTCATCATTATAAGGAGAGTGCTCAAATCTCACGACGCCTCATCATTATAAGGAGAGTGCTCAAATCTCACGACGCCTCATCATTATAAGGAGAGTGCTCAAATCTCACGACGCCTCATCATTATAAGGAGATTGCTCAAATCTCACGACGCCTCATCATTATAAGGAGATTGCTCAAATCTCACGACGCCTCATCATTATAAGGAGATTGCTCAAATCTCACGACGCCTCATCATTATAAGGAGATTGCTCAAATCTCACGACGCCTCATCATTATAAGGAGATTGCTCAAATCTCACGACGCCTCATCATTATAAGGAGATTGCTCAAATCTCACGACGCCTCATCATTATAAGGAGATTGCTCAAATCTCACGACGCCTCATCATTATAAGGAGATTGCTCAAATCTCACGACGCCTCATCATTATAAGGAGATTGCTCAAATCTCACGACGCCTCATCATTATAAGGAGATTGCTCAAATCTCACGACGCCTCATCATTATAAGGAGATTGCTCAAATCTCACGACGCCTCATCATTATAAGGAGATTGCTCAAATCTCACGACGCCTCATCATTATAAGGAGATTGCTCAAATCTCACGACGCCTCATCATTATAAGGAGATTGCTCAAATCTCACGACGCCTCATCATTATAAGGAGATTGCTCAAATCTCACGACGCCTCATCATTATAAGGAGATTGCTCAAATCTCACGACGCCTCATCATTATAAGGAGATTGCTCAAATCTCACGACGCCTCATTATTATAAGGAGATTGCTCAAATCTCACGACGCCTCATTATTATAAGGAGATTGCTCAAATCTCACGACGCCTCATTATTATAAGGAGATTGCTCAAATCTCACGACGCCTCATTATTATAAGGAGATTGCTCAAATCTCACGACGCCTCATTATTATAAGGAGATTGCTCAAATCTCACGACGCCTCATTATTATAAGGAGATTGCTCAAATCTCACGACGCCTCATTATTATAAGGAGATTGCTCAAATCTCACGACGCCTCATTATTATAAGGAGATTGCTCAAATCTCACGACGCCTCATTATTATAAGGAGATTGCTCAAATCTCACGACGCCTCATTATTATAAGGAGATTGCTCAAATCTCACGACGCCTCATTATTATAAGGAGATTGCTCAAATCTCACGACGCCTCATTATTATAAGGAGATTGCTCAAATCTCACGACGCCTCATTATTATAAGGAGATTGCTCAAATCTCACGACGCCTCATTATTATAAGGAGATTGAACAAATCTCACGACGCCTCATTATTATAAGGAGATTGCTTAAATCTTATGATGTATCTGCATATTACCGCAATTAAAAAATTATAAGCCACTTAAAAACATTATAAAACTTACTTCAATCATTTCATGGGGAAGAAGAACTCTCATGTTGTCAGGATCCATTCCCATGCTCTTGAAAAACAGAAAAGAAAAACAAAATTAAATACACTAGCCGCTGTATCTGTCTACATTGGGAAGAGAACACTATTAAAATGTTTCAATTCATGAAAGATTCACCATTAAATGTTTTGGTTCACTTTTACTGTTGAGTCCGATCTATCATATCTTAACTGTCTCCATTATATTGTTTAGCTGATTGATTCATCTGGAAGTCCACGAACATACATTATTATGCCATTTTCTTGGTGGTTGGCCTCCTGTTTTTTCCGCCCTTTCACCATATACATATAAATACATTTTGCTCACACCAACTGTCGATTACATATGTACTTCCAATAGTGCTATATGATCTTTTAATCTATCAAATGGACAAACCTCACTTTTTAAAAAGAACAATGATGAGAGCAATGCGTGAAGTTAATGGAATTCATTAGAATAAGTATATTTTAGTAAAGATGAAACTGGCGTCCATATTGTTTGTAGTTAAATGAAAAGTGTGAGGACTGTACAGGCACATAAAACAATCAACAGTCCGAAACATGATTTTTTTTTTTGGTAAAAAGTCCATAGAATGAATCTTTGTCTTAAACAATAAACAAAAGGTTATTGAAAATATCATCCACGAATGCAAATAAAAATAAAAATTATTATTTTTCATTTAAAATTTTTTTAAATTCTAAAATACTTTTGGAAGAAAGATGCTTCAAAGTGAGATCTGGTTTCATTCGCTGTTTCGTGTTTTTCAACATCATAAAAGGTCAACCAGTAAGCCAGCTTGGCTTTGATCAGAAACAAACCTGCACCTCTGAAGCGATGCGCTACTTCACTAAATGACGTCACCCAATGACTATGTCATCTCTTGAAATTCTGCCCTTCTTTATTGGAAGCCATTTTTATGCACTTTTGGACTTTTGTGTTCGAGAATCAAACGTTGAAGGGGCCAAGAATATTGGCCCAAATTTCATTATGGTAGTTTATATTGATTGTACATCTATTTGTTTCCCATCTACTTGATCCTTTATTTGTAATTTGTTTTCAGATTTTTGAAAAAATAAAGTTAAAAATGCATGATCAGAGTTTAAAAAAAAAAAGAAAAAAAAAAAAGGCAACTTGTTGACACTTGTACGCTTGAGCTGCCAGAAACATGACAAAATCCAAGAAGCATAGAAAAAAATTCTAGCGAGACTTTTAACTATACTAGTAAATTAACTTCATACGGATCTGCATGGTATGACTTTTTTGCCCGGCTTGATTCTGTTGTTAGCGTTGATTTTTCCGATTATTTGTAGAATCAGGTACTCACAAGAGGGACCACGTGAAGATTGCCAACATTCATAAGTTAAAGTGGAATCTGACTAGATTTGAGCTTAGCACACCAAAGTTATTAGTCCGCATCATTATCCACCCCCCCATCAAACATATTGACACAGACTGACAGTACATCAAAATGCATTATGGGAAGAAAGAAACTATCAGAGAACTGCTGCTAAAATAACTGCCAAGTTGAATAATCTCGTTTCAACCAAAATTGCCTTGTGAAAATTTATCGATCAGACCCAGGAATTATTCTGTTCAATCCTAAGATCTGATGGGTCTTACCCCCCTTCCCTTCCCAGTTACCTAACAGAAAAGTATGATCAAAATTTGGATATGTCAGCAAAAATGTAAAAAAAAAAAATAATAAGATAATTAAAAATGATGGAATGGTTGTCAGTTGAAAGATGAAGAATATTATGAGAGGATTGAAAATGATTAATTGAATAAACCAAGTTTGATTATTTATGGGGATGGTTTATAACAAGTATTTGCTGACATTGGATTTGAAGATAACCATGTTGTAATATGAAGGGAAGCAGTCCTGTGTCAACGTGTTTCATAGATGGGAAGTTCTTCGAAAGAAACTCTGTCCATGGAAATTCCGGCTGACGCTAAGCACATGGAAAAAGAAAAAAATTTTTTCATGTTCTTGTGAATGTTTTACACGGACGAACCAGATATCGGAGTTCACTGAAGCAGCTTCCATGGAAATAACGATGGCGTAGAGAAAGACTAGCAACGTCTCTTCTGTGAGAAAGGGGCTGTAGGGAAGAGAAGAAATCGTTTTCCACTAGATTTCGAAGTTGCTTTTGTTACATCAAGAAAGGATGTTTTGAGCGGCACCTCCCCAGATGTGGCAACAGTACTCCATCTTAGAATCTGACTGCTTCACGGCTTTCTCGAGTGGTAAAATGATCCAAC
Source organism: Sepiola atlantica (assembly GCA_963556195.1). Taxonomy (NCBI): domain Eukaryota; kingdom Metazoa; phylum Mollusca; class Cephalopoda; order Sepiida; family Sepiolidae; genus Sepiola; species Sepiola atlantica. The sequence goes on along the minus strand of OY744537.1, from coordinate 52,410,224 downwards.
TATTTTCCCAGCAACTTTAGCAACAGATTTGATGTAAGTCTTTCATTTCAGGCCAGGAGATAAAAGTTCAGTCCGAGGGGCTGTCAGTCTGTGTCAATATGTTTGACGGGGGTGGCTGTGGTGAAGTGGATAATGATGCGGACTAATAACTTTGGTGTGCTAAGCTCGAATCGAGTCAGATTCCACTTTAACTTATGAATGTTGGCAACCTTCACGTGGTCTCTCTTGTGAGTACCTGAGCTTCCTTAAGGAGAGAGCGATTGATTTTAACTGGGGAAAAACAAGGCCCCAAGTATGTGTGGTGAAGGGAGAGAAATTTGCCCTTGGAGGCGTTAAAAATAATAAGCTACTTTTCCTACCAAGTCAAAAGAGAGAGAATCAGCAAGAACTTGATCACCAGTGCTCTTCGATGTGCTGCCATAGACAGTTATGTCATTTGTATAAATGTCAACAAATGATTTCAGAATATGATTTAGAAAATCATTAATGAAGATCAGGAAAAGGGTTAAGCCCAGGATCAGTCGTTGCGGCACGCCAGCGTTGATACTATATGCTTCCGATTTCTGTTTATCAACAACTACTTTTATAGACTGAACACAGAGAAAGGATTCAAAGGTTGCAAAGACATTGCCAGATATTCCATAGCTAGCAAGTTTGCGAAGCAACCCTTGTGCCAGACCTTATCAAAGGCCTTTGATATGTCAAGAGCTCTAGAAACAAAGGCCCTATCAAGAGATTCACTGATCCTATATGATATTACAGTTAGCATATCAGCAGTTGATCTTGCAGGATGAAATCCATATTGCTTGTCACTGTTTACCCAACTGTACTTATGTTACACAGGACACATTCTTTGAACGAAGTGAAAAGTTTATTGCAACGACTTACATTTAAAACTTCATGAGGGATGAGTTCTTGATGAGTGATGAGTTCCTGTTCTGTGTTGATTTCTAAAATTCAAAGACAATCAAAGATTATTCTTTAAAAAAAAAAAAGCTAAGAAAAGGCAAGAGCAACAGACAAGAACAACCACTAAAAAGAATCTTTTTTCAGAACAATTTGTATAAAATAGTAGAGCTATCCGGCATTTTTGTAGATTACTAGGTCATCAGTAATTTGTTGGGTCAGTATTTGTTATATATATATATATATCTTTCTTCCAAAATTGGGGGCTAACCATCTGACGTAGTTTAATGTCATACTCAGAAAAATATAATTTTATGGACAAGTTCATTGGTTGTAGAATTAGAATGAACGATCAATGTTTATATATATATATATATATATATATATATATATATATAGTGTGAGTCAGAAGTAACCGGGCACCCGATCTTACACCTCAGGCGTTCTTTTTTTTTTGTTGAATATGTTAAAAAACTTTGTATATGGTGAAAAGCCGAGAACTAAAAATGTTTTTGACTACCCCGGTTACTTTTATATGTATATATAAGTAAAAAAAAACAACAAAAAAACCCCAACTCTGTAAGACCCTTTCAAGTTTAGCTTTCAAATAAGCTTAAAGCTTAAACTGTGTAGGAGAGGAGAATAGAAAGTGAATTTTCCTGAGATAACACAGAAAGCCAACATCTATGTGAACACTTGTTTGTATTACGATGAGTTCTTAATTATCGCACTCAGTATACAAATAGCAGATAGACTTTCTCAATTAATTGATAGCAAGATTGTTAAGTTTTTTTTATGGAAATCGCTCAAGACAAGGCATAAAGTCACTTGATGTAAGGAGCTAAAAAGATAAAAATATGCTACTTCAAGGTCAACAAATATCCAACGATAAGTGTTAGATGGATAAATTTTGACCTAGAAAACAGCAATTCTTCCCGCTTTGTCAGAAACTTTACTCGTGGAATGTGAGGACTAAAGGACAAAATAAGGGAACATATATATATATATATATATATATATATATATTACTATGTAAATAGATAGAAGTAGAAAGATAGAAATAGCTATAGATAAATAGTTAAGTATTAATACTTAATAGTTAACTAGTTCGGTGAATGTTTCCGTTGTATTAAACTCTTTTCTCATTAACTTTCTCTTGTAATGACCAATTCAAATTTAAATAACTGCTTTTCTAACTTTCATAGTTCTCCTCTTGAAGGAGAATCTCATACACTTTTCTAAGATTTTAAAACAACAGAATCAAGTAAAATGAAATTTAATTACCTGGAAGTCGATCTTCTGTGTCTCGCCCCATGGAAAGTAAGCAAAGCTTGGACATCGCCAATACAGTCTACAAAATTAATCGTCTACTTTATAGGATGAATTGAATGAATTCAGAAATAATGGTAAAAAAAATGGAATTATGGGGGGGGGGGGGAATGAATCAAATATATATATTGAAATGAATCAAATATATATTGAAATGAATCAAATATATATTCAAATTAATCAAATATATATTCAAATTAATCAAATATTAATCAAATTAATCAAATATATATTGAAATTAATCAAATATATATTGAAATCAAAAACGCAAGGCCGGCACTCCCTGCATTTGTCACATAATCAGCAGCCCCCACCCCCACTCTCTATATCAGGATGCTTGATTTTGTACCTCTGACTCTTATCTTTTAATTATTTATAAATTTGAGACTTATAAAATAACTCAAAAGTATTTAATTTAAAAAAAAAAAAAAAAGAAGAAAAGTGAAACAAAAAATGAATGTATAAAATTGTATATGCTGATCTTAGGACTCCATACTTAAGAAAATCTCCGATGGATGTGATGAGAGAAATGTATCGCCAGGGAATGTGATTGATAAAATCAGTAATGAATGTGATAATCTGACCACAAATGTGATCATCAATGTGATCGCAAATTGCCAATGCATGTGATGCAAGTTAAATGCAAATTAGGAAAAATAATTAAAGAGGGAATCTATATTTATAATATACAACATTGGATTTAAATGAGATTAGTTTTTAAATTGTTAAAACTTAGTAGTAAATCCAGTTTGGATATGGTCAAAAGTTGTGAATTTTACCTTTTTTCTTGATACAAATTTTTTTTCTTCAAGCGCCAAGGATAATAAGGTTTCATAAGCCTAAAAAATAAAAGGAAATATTGTGATAACACATTTCGAAGTAAACTTATACCATTTCATTTCAACTAAAAATTGAATTTTTAAAAGTGTTTTTAAAAATTACATTTTATCTTTGTGATTTGTTCTTTTTAAATAACAAAAGCAATAAATATATCAGCATGCATGTGAAATTTAACATAAAATGATCCCATATTTGTGGGCGATTCGAGCTTTTAACCAAATTTTTTGTTAGTGTTGTTTTTGTTGGGGAAGGGGGGGCATGATGAAAGGTTTGTACAAAAAAAGAATTACTTACCCTACTACTATCTCTAGGTTCGAGTGGTAAGCCCACTAAAAACCCTTTCCTTAAACTTAAGTTCAAGTGATAAGACCCCTCTCATCCCTAAAAAACCTTTAACCCTACTACTAACCCTAAGTTAAAGTGGCACCCCACCCAAACGATTAAAAACTCAAAAAACCACACGCAATTGTCTAAAAAAGTAGCCCCCGCCATCTAAAGAAAGGGCAGAGAATTTATCATCTATAGAAAAAAAATTGGTAAATGCCCTAAAACGCTAGAAGTGCCCAGAAATGGGGAATCATTTTACATTGAATTCATATGAATAACTTCTCAAATAATTGTTCTTTTCTCCCCCCCCCCCCCCAAGTTTTTCAGGGTGTTACCACATAATCGCCTAAAAAAGTGGAATCTAATTTTTTCAGGGGGTAGGGGTGTTGCAGCAAAGGGTGTTAATCTACAATCCCTTTTTTTCATACTGAAAGTATCGACTAAGATGTTTTAACTCCATTTTTGATTTTAAATTTGTGAAATTTCATTAAAATTAGTTTTTTGTGTAAAAAGAATGTTGAAAGTTTACTTTGAAGAAATAAGCAACATGGCCGTTAGCAAGAGAAAGACTCCACGTGCATATGTTGGGGGGAGAGGGCAGGAAGTAATTATTTGATGAAACAAAAGTCTCCTCCCCCACCCTCCTTAACTGCATCGTGAATCATTTGATGTATGGCATGAGGCAAAGCAAAACGAATCAAGCCTAGACAAGAGGAAAATAACAAGAAAAGAAAAAGATAAAGCGAGAGAGAAGAAAGAGAAAGAAAGAAAATCGAACCAAATGACTAAAAAAAGTAAGGACGTAAAAACTCTAGCAATTCGGCAGAAATCAGTCTTTGCTTAAAAAACAAAAAAACAAAAACAAACACTTTTTCTGAATTTAAATTCTGAAATAAAAAAATATATATCAGGGAAATGAGACGACTTCTGCTTTTATGGATTTACAAAACAGCGAAAGTTTCACATCCCTGATATATACAGTCAAACCTCTAGATAGAAATATAATTTGTTCCGGAACCGAAGCGGAACTGTGAACTGAACTCTACATCCAGTCATGAGTGCTGCCGCATAGCTAACCACGAAACTTCGACGTCATATGTTGGATTTTCCATCGGGTGTAGAGCGGATAATTTGATCAAATTTCACCCCGCATGTTGGAAAAATTTTTACGTAGAGGCAATCGCCTGTAGAGGTTTGACTGTATTTTTATTTCGGAGGTAACGACGACAAAATGGAAAAGAATTTCCCAACTTTCTTTAATGACACTATAGCCCAGCATAAAATGTTTTTAAGAGGTGTCAGGTTTCAATAAAATCTGGTGGATATCAGACGGTGTTTAATGTCCACCCTTCCACGAGTGTGATCCAGCTTCAAAAGAGAGGCAATAAAATTACAAGATTCTCTAAACTTTTATACAATTAATTTAATTTAATAGTTTTTTGAGCTGGACCACATTAGAAGCAATTTTGTTCATATGTATGCTAAAGGCAACAGTTTGCAGTCCTGTTGGAATTCTATCGAGTCCCTCTGGTTTCTAGCTCAAGTTTATGCTAAGTATCACACATCCGCCTTTAATGGGGGGAATGGAATCACTGTACTTATAAAGCAGTGTTGTGAACATGTACGTGTGTGCGTGTTTGTTCGTGTGTTCACTGCACTGTCTGTAATCATCCCACGTGTTGTGCCGGTCCAAAGATGTTGTTTGATCTCACTCAGTGCTGTAACAAATATTCTGACGCCAAGTAAAATCCATGAGTCCAATTTATGAACAAGTAACAAATTTATTTGTTGAATTTTACAAGAGATACTTGTGTCTCTAAGGTGAATGGCAGAGTTGCAAACAAGATCTCTATATCCCGTCGAAGTTGAAACAAGTCCCCCACAGTCCTTTGGCCAAGGGACCCAGATGGGCCATCCTGCCTCCAGCTTCAAACTGCCCCTGCCTGCCAGCCCTCCCAGCAAACCTCCAACTTCCTGTCATACTCAGTTGGCCAGCTCTAGCCCCTCCCGTCTCCTGCTTCCTGTTGACCGGGTCTTTTCACTGGTCATCAGTTGGTTGCCCAAGCACTTAGCCACTTAAGATTTCAACCTGAGGTAACTGTCAGACAGAAAATTATCATGGCAACAATCCATGGCCATCCACGCATGGGTCCAGCCTTTTATGAGACACCTAATTCACCTCAAAGGGAAATATTCTTCTGGGGTGGTCCAAATGAAACCAAAGATATTTTCACTTTATCTTGTGCCCCCCCTCTTTCCTCCGGGTCGAACATCTAATATTTGCAACGTCCGCCATTCATATACATTACTAAAGAAAATGCAGCCTACTGCATTTTCACAGTCTGATTAACTTCAATCATAGAACATTTCCATCTCTTTTTGTTGAACCTAGCCCGAAGCTTCTCTACGTTTGATCAACTCCGTCAAGTCACAACGTATGAAGCTTAACCACCGTTGAAACTACACAAGGTGAGGAGAAGGGGTAAAAAAATTTAATCTATTTGCTTAATTAAATCAGGTGCACTAAAGACAGGAGATTATACTAAAAAAAAAGAAAAAGAAAATATTTATTATCAGCGTCTTAATGATCGAATGTAAAATGGATTCTTGATACTAACGGAAAAGTAATCTTCAGATTCGATGTCCCTCAGCCAACTGAGGGATTTACATTTGCTTAAAACAAGACTCAGCTCCATGGTTAAAGGCATCGTCAACAGCTTGCCTCTTTTACCTAAAACAAGAAAATAAAAAAACACATATAAACTCAGATATGTCAGATGCATTGCTATTTGGGTCTGACTTTGAAAAGCCCACAAGATAACTTTATATATTAGATAATAAAACACGGGAAACCAGAAAAAATAATAATTATTTTTATCGACAAATACAACAGTTAATGTATCATTTTTGTAGTAGCAAACAAATACACTGTAACTGAATCGATTATTTAAATATCTATTGCAATTTTACTTGAATTTTGTTTGATGATAAATTTTACTAAAGAAAACAAACATACCTCAAATAAACAAAAATATACGGGCCGATTTTTCGACTTTCAAACAGTTAATTACAGTTGCTATTTCTTGCAGTGTTTTATACAAAATGCCTGGGTATCAAATAACACTCCTGATGCAATTCTCTACTTGTATAAGTGCCAGATCCATCCTACGATGGAATACTGCTGTCATATATCTTGGCAGGTTTTACTCGGAGCATTCTTTCTTGCCTTGACTGGGTACAAAAACGACGTTGCGATCTAGTCGGGGATGATCTTTTCTCTTCTCTGCAGTCCCTTTCACACAGAAGAGATGTTGCTAGCCTCTCGACTGTATTGATATGTTCATGGTAGATGCTCGACTGAACTCCCCTCCTCCTGTAAAAAATTCACGGCAAGAACCTGCCTGTCTACAATCAGAGCAGAGGACTTTTCTTTCTCTCTCTCCATACCAAAGATCAAGCACAACTCCTGTGAACAAAATTTCTTTCTTAGAGTGTCTCGTCTGTGGAACAAAATACCATAAAGCTGCTTCCCAGCCAACTACAACATGGTTGTCTTCAAGTCTAATGTAAACAAATACTTGTTAAGCCGTCCTCTTCGATAAACAATTCCTCTTAAGAAATCTTTTGCCCATTCCAAAGTTGTTTCCAATCCTCGCACGGTAGCACTCAATATTCAACCGATGGTCTCTTTAAACGTTATCCTTTAGTGGCCCCTGGGCCTTGATAAGCGAGCCATTAGTAAAAAACAAAAACAATCGTTGAGAAACATATGAATCCCCTTATTTCAGCAATCTCATGGGCTGAATAGTAAAAAATACTCCTCTTTCTTCTATTTGTTTGCAAAAGTAAAACAAATTAGAAAATCGTTGTCAGCATTTAATGGGTGTAAAAGTTAATATGCCGTTAAACAAACTAACCAAACTCTTTATTATACATTATTATAATTGAAACAATCATTTAGAATCAGGCTATGAAAATCTGCAAAAACATGCCGATTTCAAATATGCAACTGGTTTTGCTCGGAGATCAACCATTAACAATTAATGCATAGACAGACATAGATACATCTTTGCTTTATGTATATATATATATATATATATATATATATATATATAAAGTGGTGTACTAAAAGCGAACTTTTAGGAAAAGTTAAACCTATTGTGAAGAGTATATAGCTCAATATCCAGGATAGAGCAGGTAACGACCTACCTATCTACATCTCATTCTCTCCGCTGGACTTTTCGACACCGGACTTTTTAGCAATCGGACATTTGCTTGCATTCGGGCAGAATTTTGCCCTGTGTTTCTTCCCTCTACAACTTTTATTTTATTTTTTCAAATTTTAAATCTTGGCCTTTGCCAACTTATCTATCCCAGCGACTTCCTCTGATGATAAGATTTTGATCTTTGAAAAGCCTGGCTTAAGGAAAATTTAACTTGAATAAATTGCCTTTTTTGCGGAATATACCTTGCTCTGAGCAATTGAATTGAATTATGATTTGACTTTTGCTTCTCTAATTCCTTTCCATTCTTCTTCATATATATATATATATATATATATATATATATATATTTATAAAAGTCAGGTTCATATTATATTCCAATAACCATGTTTTTATTTTATTATTTTAATTTTTTCACATTTCAAAAAAACAACATTTTTGTGAGATATATTTTTTACGGTCCGTTTCATTTGTCTTGTGCCAAACAACATTTTTATGTTAATATCGTCTCTGCAACATTACAAAATCATCAGAAAAATTCACAAAGAGTAAAAATGTGAAAAAATAAAAATAATAAAATAAAAACATGGTTATTGGAATATAAGATCAACCTGACTTATATTTGCTCTGTTGTCACTAATTGACAATCATCGAGCTGAATCTTTTAAGGAGACTGCAAAGTAAAAGGGCACTGATAGTATATGCTAATACATATATTGTCATTAATAATTATATATATATATATATATATATATATATTTTATTTTTTAAGAACACGGACCAATATTTGTTTTATAATTCTAACAAAACAGATTGTTCTATCTACATTTTGTTACAAAAAACTATTCTAGTCACAGAAATAGGGGAAACTCTTACTTTACTTTATATATATAAGATATAGATTATATATTATCAAGAGTTACTTCTTATATAGAGATTTTATCCATCTGTTGGTCACAATTTTTCCGTCAGTCACAATTTTTTTGAGACGTAATAAATACATTGCAGAATTTGTCTAATTTCCAATATCAGAGATCTTAACTATTTTTAGAAATGGAAAATATTGCATTAATAGTAAATAATAAATTCCCAAAAAATAAAACGGATGCCATGACCGGAAATCGGAACCGTAACATCTTCAGTCTGAGCTTCTCCTAACTGAGCTATTTGGACTTTCTTATAAATAGAGCTTAAAACATGACCATAACAAAATAATCATAACTTTGGCGTGACGTCATAGATTTATGATTTACGTCATGTTTCAAAGCATGAATTTAAACATAAACGATAATAAAAATTAAATAAATGAATGGGAAACATTATCAACACAGCGATGCATAACCATTGTAGAGGCTTGGGAACCAATTAGGTTGCTTAACGGAGGATTTTGGCTAATTTGGGCTATTTTTCACTAGTTTTTGGCTATTTTACATTCATGAAAACCCTTTCACAGCCTGAAAATGGTCCTAAATTAAAGTATTATATCAGATTTAACCATCTATGTCCATTCATAGCTTTTGAGGATGATTTAGGACCTGCAATGTCGCATGAAACCACTTTTTCACTGAAAAATGATGGATTTTGAGTCCCGTGGAGCCCTAACGGCTATTTTTGGCCTGCACCTTCTGAATTTTGCAAAATTTTCAAAATGTTTGATTGTTTAGTGTTATTTATGTATAAATGAACACAAAAAAATACTACTCGCATGAATCTGAAATTTTCACCCATTACGTCCCACCCCTAATATTAGGGGTTCAACATGGCCGAGGAAGCTTCTCCAAGGGGGATCAAGGTAGAAACGTTCACGTCGCGACCCTTGTCAAGTAATACTTACTGTTACCTGCAAATTCTACCGAACACTTTGAAGCAAGCCAAAAAGACGAGTGATGTCCATAAGCCCAACAAATGTTCGTAAATTATCAACAATTTAATATTCAATAGATACTAGAACTTGGGCCCATAATTCGAGTATTTAATATGTAAATTATGTCACCTTTTTTAAAGATCTAACATAAACAACAGATACATCGAAGGAAGAGAGTTCTAAAGAGAAGCAAAAATCCGGAAAAATAGAATTGACAACCAGAGAGATGGCATCGACAGTCCAATATCGGAAAGAGCACAAAGACCCCTCTCTAATATATAAATAACAAAATGTCTATAAAAGGTTTTTATTTTGGTCGTTAAAAAAAATATGTGGGAATATTTTTTTTCCAAGAAATCACAAGATAGAGAGAAAGAAAATGTTAGGAAGTAAATAAGAAAAATAGTAAAAAATATTAGTAAATAAAAACGAAACGTACCAATTCGCAAGTAATAGTTGTACATGTTCTCTCGGAAACCCTAAAAAGAAGAATAAAGAACATTTTTTTAGTAACATCTTCTATTTTTAAAAGAACAAACACAATAATAAGCAGCAATGTGTATGAGGATTTGAATGAGTCTTTTTGTGCTTCGCAGTTGACAGCTCCGCTACCGGATCCAGAAGTACACCATCATCAGGAGGAACCACTTCGCAGTTTCAGCCCCTCTGTCAGGAGGTGGTTATGTAACACTGGTGTCATCTGCCCATAAATGCCATCAAGCCAGAGATACCTTTCAGCCATCATCATCAGCAATTGATTTTGATTGCAATATGACGTCATAATCTACCCTGCATATGACGTCATCACTATCTCCTTCATCTCCCTTGTTTCGCCGTCCAAAATCCACCTCTCCTTCCAATTCATATCATCCCTCTTCAGCCATATCCAATAAGATGGTTTCTTTGCTGTTTCCTGAAGATCTTTAAATAAAACTTCTAAAAACTAGACCAGTGTCCTGTGTTATCGTTCAGAGCCTGAGATATACCGAACACTAAAGACGAACGCGAGTACAGACCCGACAAGGTAAACAGAAATATACATCTCAGATATGGAGTATACTATATATAGTCTAAAGAAGCTTTGAGTCATTTTAAACAAAAAAAAAAAGAAAAGAAAAAAAAAAAGAAAAGGAAAATGCAGTTTAAATTCCCAGAGAAACTTACTAAATCTAAGATATTGCAGACTTAACATTTGTTGGAAAATTCATAAATAAATTTAAAAAAAAAGGGGGGGGTGATTCAAGTATCTAACAGTGAAACAAAAACAGGGGACCTTAACTTAAGCGTGAAATAATAAAATGGGGATCATTAGCTGTTTACCATGTAACTGTTTCGGAAATTTAAAAACAGAACAGTTATAATATTCATGGCTCTCCAATGGTACTGATCAAACTACCATTTCCCCAATAATCAAGTGTAGAAATAATTCAGCTTAAATTTCACTAATATATACATAAATAAATAGTAATAATAATAATAATAATATATTACCCTTAAGACTACCGTGTGATATGGTAATTTGCATATCAAATAACATTAATTATAACAAGCCGCGCATGCGTGGTCCTCCTCTGTATGTAACTCGATGTGGAGAGTGTAAAATGCAATAAATTTGGGGCATTTTTGACCCCCCTTTGACCCCCTGGGGGTGCGAACCAGAATTTTTCTGAGGTCAAGAATGCTCATTTTATATCCAGAACAATTTTTTTGGCCAAGTTTCAGAAAAATTGAATGGATAAATCAAACGTTATGGGAAAAAAGGGTCATTTTTTGCCATTTTGAGGGTTTTTGACCCCCTGGGAGGCTAACCAGATTTTTTTTCAAAAATCGGAGAATGTCACTTTCTAACCTGACCAAAGTTACAACTTAATGCAAAATTTCAGAGAAATTCAATGGATGGTTGCAGAGAAAAATCTGGATGGACATGCCTCAAAACATAAGGCCCCCGATTTTATAAATCGGGGGACCAACAATAATAATAATAATAATAATACTATCCAAACACTACACCCAAGAACCATTCTGCGATATGGTAGCTAGCAATAAAATTATATAGGAATAAAACTTGCATTGAAAAAAAAAAGCTCAAGTACCTTATATATATATATATATATATATATATATATATATATATATATATATAGCAATACCCATCGACCATAAAACAGTTTGGATAATCACGGATTTCAAGGTAGTTCTACTAAAATAGTCATATTTTAAAAACAAAAGCACTTTTAGTCGTCAAAATACCACCATTTTATTCGTAAATGAATATCCTTTAACCTGCATTAATAATTAATAATCTACATTATATATTTTGAGAGTTTTCAGCAAATAAAGTCATAAAAATGTTAACATAATTTTTGGCCATTTACGTCAGTTTTTTTTTACCCCCCCCCCCCCCCCACCTCCTCCCTTCTTTTAAAGATGTACCATTCGGATATGAGGAATTTCGTCATGAAATTTGGAAAACAATCAGGAAAAATATCAATTTCAATTATTGTCGGAGTACGAAATTAATTGATCTATTATATTTTTTGTAATCTTAAAAATAAACCTTCAACATGACGTGTATCGAAAATTCTTTAAAAACTATTTTTCCTATCCCAACTAGTAAATAAATAAATCTTTTATATTTCTTTATCCATTAAAATTATAATTGTATGCTGTTTTGTCTTTTGGTAGTAGTAATTTTAAATTACCTTATCTGAAAAAATATTGTCCCTTTTTGAGCGAAAGTCAACAATGGCTGCTAATATTGCTGATATAACAATCAATCAGCAGCAGCTAGCTATAAACTAACTTTGTAAAGCTTATAAAGCTTTGTAAAATTCGTTTACGAACTTCTTTTGAAGAAAAAAAGACAAAAATACTTTTTGTGCTTAAAAAAGTTAATGCTGTTTGTGGTTCTTTTATAAAAAAAAATACTTCAAGAAATACTGGTTTTCAAATATACTCAACTTTCCAACTTCTAGTAGTAATGACTTTCTAGTCGCCAATTAAAAAAAATAATATTCTACCTTTTTAGGTGATTACGTGTGAACACCCTAAAAATCTTGGCGGAAAAACGAAAAAAAAAAAAATAATAATAATTAGAATTTAGAATAGGGGGATCAGTTTCGCATATAAATTTAACATAAAATGATCTCCCATTTCCCGGCCATTCTTGCCTTTTAGTGCAATTTAAAACATATTTTTTCAAGCTGAAAACTTGATATAAAATAAATAATTACTCTACCACTAACTCTAGGTTCGAGTAACAAGCCCATCTCCTAAAAATGCCTTCTGTTGAACGTGTCGTACCATTAACCTTAAATCTGAGTGACAAGCCACCCCCCTAAAAAACTCCCTTAACCCTAACACTAAGTTCGAATGGCAACCTCCATCCAAAATACTCCTTCCTTAACCTTATCACTAACCCTAAGTCGGAGTGGCAATCCACCAATCCTACAAAAAGCCCACATAATCGTCTAAAAAAAAAATTAAAAAAAAAAAAAAAAAAAAAAAAAAAAAAAAAAAAGCAAGCAGACGCCTATAAAGAAAAACACACAGGATTTATTTTTCATAGAAAAAAAATTGATTAATGCCCTAAAAACGCTAGAATGTCCCGGAAATGGTGAATTATTCTACATTAAATTATGTGAAACTAATCACCCACTTTAAATTTTAAACTAATCATTTATTTTTCTAAGTTTTCACAGCGTTCACACTTAATTGCCCCTAGCCCTATCACTAACCCAAAGTCCAAGTGGTAAGCCCCCCCCCCTCCCACAAAGACCATCTTAAAACTACACAATCATCTAAAAAAGAAACAAAAAAAGGAGACCCCACCAAAAAAATAAAAACAAGAAAAATGCACAGGATTTATCTCCCATAGAAAAAATGATTACTGGCCTAAAACGCTAGAATGGCCCTGAAATGGGGGGCTATTTTACATTAAATTTATATGTGAAACTAATCCCCACTCTAAATTCTAAAATAGTTGTTTTTGTTTTTCTTTATGTCAAAGTTTTCAGGGTGTTAACATTTAATTGCTTAAAAAAAAAGTAGAATCTCATATTTTGGAGAGCCAAGGGGGGTGATTTAGCGGAAGGTGTTAATCTACAATAATGCCAAAGAAATCGTGCAATATATTCATTTTGAAACAGTCCTAGTATTAGATTTTAGTTTCTTGTACATAAAATGTATTACAATTCAACTTTGAGTTTTCTAACTTATTTTTTTTTTAATGGATACATGGTATTTTTAAGGTATTGCAGCATATTTATTTGCACTTATTGCAGATTACTTGGAAACTAACAATTTCTGGAGATTTTCAGTGACATATTCTGATTCCTTGTACAAAAATACACTTATATGGTAAATTTCATTGCTTAATCTTGTGTTTTAACAAAGATATAACATTTTTACTGAAAAATTAGTATTAAAAATGTGACGAAACGCATATGGTCATAAAGAGGGGAAAATATCCAATCGTGCGAGGCACAAAAATAGTCATAACTTCCTTATTTTTAGTCAGATTTAAAAATTTTAAAAAGATTCTTTCTTAGATCATCCAGCTCTTTCTATATATGCCATTATTGAGATATTTTAAGCAATTTAAATTTTTTTTATGTGTATTGATAATATATATATATATATCTGTCCTGTCACACGAAAGTTAGCGAGTAAAAAAACTGCTGGATGAATCCATTTCAAGTGTTATGGGGAACTGAGAAAACAAATAGCAAGTCAGACCACCACCTATCTTCAATCTAGTCCCATAATGAGATATTTTTCTCTTTTTTCTTTCTGATTTCTATATCGATTTATACGTTTTTTTTTGCAAACACTGGTAAAAGATAATTTTTTCTTCTATTATTTTTTAAGGGGGGTGTACACTCGGAAATGTATAAAAAACGCAGGTTCAACTTTCCAGAAAATGTAGGCCAAGTTTCAAATTCAATCATCGTCACTGGCATCAATCCTTTCAGCGCTGTGTTCACTGTGTCCCATTGGGAAAATCTGACTTCTTTCATAGCAGTTGACATAGCTGCTATCCAAATTAACACACCCATGTATCTTGTGACTTTCAAGGCCTCCATGCATACAACAGGTGATTCTATGTCACTTACAATGTACAAAATGTAAATATTCAATGGATAAAATTGATAATTTACATTTTATTACCTTTATATTTTAAAGTATTATAGATTTTTGGTGCTTCTGCTGTTTCACAATGACATTAAAATATTTAAAGAAATGTATAAACTTTGTTATCAACTTACGTGTTAGCTGAAAATAAGATTGTACAGAAAAAAATATGCAAATTTATCCAGTATTTATTAAATTATAAGAAAAAGAAAAAAAAAACGATCTTACATATCTGTAGACATTTTAGCTTATTAAGTAGGCAAGGGAGATAATTCGATTTTTTTTCTCGGAAAAAGTCAAAATATATGAAAAATGGCAACATAGATAAAATCGTTTTTTATTTTTAATTTAATAAATACTGGATGAATTTGTGTAATTTTTGATGTACAGTATTCTTTTCAGCTACCACGTAAGTACATAACAAAGTTGATACATTTCTTTAGCTATTTTTTTTTAAGAGAGGCCTAACATGTCATTGTGAAACAACAGAAGCACCAGATTTTTTTATATATATAGAAAGCTTTTTTCTTACAGAATCAAAGATGGTAAGAAAACTTACTTTATGTGCAAAGATATTGCAATATCTCTGGCGTCTCTCTGTATCATCTGTAATATCACA
This sequence comes from Sepiola atlantica, assembly GCA_963556195.1. Classification (NCBI taxonomy): domain Eukaryota; kingdom Metazoa; phylum Mollusca; class Cephalopoda; order Sepiida; family Sepiolidae; genus Sepiola; species Sepiola atlantica. Next base: position 52,394,983 of record OY744537.1, on the reverse strand, counting down.
TACAATGGCTAATGTAGTGAAATCGTAATATTTCTCCGCTAACGATGCAGCCTTTTCATATTCTTTATGATCCACTGAAAAGATTAAAAGTCACATTTCAAGAATCAACCATCACAAACGAATGTTTATTTCAAGCAGTTGTTTTCTCCTTTTCATCATAGCAATTTTAAGAAATTTAATTTTGTTTAACCGATCCATCACTCTTTATCTATATATATATATATATATATATATATGTAAAGGAGTAAGGCTACCAACATTTGTAGAATGATTTTTTCAACATTTATTTATTATTTTGTTGTTTTACCATTTTATAATTTTATATAACGCGTTTCAAGCGGTGGGTCCGCTTTCATCAGATATGAAAATCCATTTGAAGAAATGTCTTTCGATTTGAGTAAATGTGGTTTCATTTGAGGAATTTGTTATTGTTTTTGCGCATGCGTAGGTTTACGGGTGTGTGGATATCTTTTATTTTTTGCTGCTTCTCTTGGTCAAGTGCGTGTTACCCATACATGACCCATCGGTCATCCCAGCCTCCTAGGTGCGCCGGATTTCTTTTGAAATTTAATACTTTTTATTGCTTTTTGTCGTCTCCAAGAACGAAGTAGTGTCTGCGTGTGTGTGCGCGTCCGCATGCGTGTGGTCTAATCTTGAGTCTTGTGAATAGGTGAGCGATACATACACACACACACACCCACGCGCGCGCACACACACAGGCGTGTGGTTATAGTGACACAGAGAGGGGGATAAAGGTTGAATTATATACACATACATACATACATACATACACATATATATATATATATACACATATATATACACATACATACACACATATACACACATATTTGCAAAAGATAGGTTAATGCAAATAGTCCAAATAGATTTGAACTTGGTTTGGCCGATTTCATAGTCCGGTATTTAATGTGCAAATTTAATGTCTATTGTAAATGATTCATTTAGCACAAGTTGCTATTTGACTCATAGCTGTGTAGAAGTGCGCAATAAGAAGTTATGTACTAAGATTATCTTCCTTGAATAAGAATTTTTCAGTCTATAGATAACTATAAATAGTTATTTATGTTTGTACTTAACTAGAGGTGGATAAAGTGTGATCGAAGTGTGTGTTGTTAGAGTTATGATCTGTTTAATGTTGGATTAAATTTAAGTATGAAGTTTTTTTCTTGTGTTAGTAAGTAAGTGTAGTCTTGGCTTTGGAAAATTGGCATTATTTTGAATTTACCTCCGCTGCATGAGTGCACATGTTGGGACACGAATAATTTACGGTTTTCTTTGATTTTAATGTTGCTTTTATGTAAAGATACTCTATTATTAAATGTTTTCGTCGCACCTATATAAGCCTCATTACATGTTGTATATTCTAGCACATAGACAACGTTCTTGGAGGTGCAGTTAAGGTCTTTTTTTATTGTGAATGTTTGTGTTGGGTTTTTAAATGTGTATGAGTTCCCCTCCATTATTATGTCACAGACCCCACATCTTTCCTTGTTGCATTTTGTGACCCCTTGTATTGTGTGTTGGTTGAGTTTAGATGAGGTTAACATTTGTTTGAGGTTTTTCGGTTAGCGTTTGCTTTTTATTATTTTCGTTGTTTTTAATGTCGTTTAGTTTGTTGTTATGGTTGAGTAGGGTTAGGTTTCTTGTTATTTCTGTGAATAATTCTGGATTGTTTGTGTTGTGTGTAGAGATGTATGCTAATATTTGTTCTTTGTTTCGTTTTTTGGGGATTTGTAATTGTTCTAATGGGATGTTTTCTGCTAGTTCTATACCTTTATGTATTATTTGTAGCGGGTATCCTCTTCTTTTTAAAGTTTTCCGTAGTTCCTCCAGTCGGACAATCCGGAGGTCTTTGTCACTGACTATAGTACAGATCCTGCGTGCTAGGGAGTATGGTATAGATTTTAGGCAGCTTTTGGGGTGATGGCTTCTAAAATGGAGATATTGTTGGGTATCTGTGGGTTTGTGGTAGATGTCTGTGATTATGTGAGTGTTTTTAATTTTAATCAATACATCTAAGAAGGGTAGTTCTGTTTGACTGTGTTCAATGGTGAATTTAATCTTGGGGTGTAGGTTCTGTAGTATGCTGTGTAATTTATTGATGTCCCCCCATGTGGGTTCCCAGAGGATAAAACAATCATCCAGGTATCTTTTCCAAGATTTTATGAAGAGAGTTTGAATATTCTGTCCATATATTTCTTCTATCTTTTCATATAAGATCTTCTCTAGGTAGGCCAGTGTTAGGGTGGCATATGTTGGTGCCATTTTGGTTCCCATTGCTGTACCTAGAATCTGGATGTAGTTTTTGTTATTAAACTCAAAGGAGTTGTTGTTGAGAATAATGTCTATGCTGTCGAGGATGAATTGTTTGGTGAATCTGTGGTGTAGTATTTGTGGGTGTTTGTCCATCCAGTGTGATATTGCGTGTTTACCTAAGTCATGGGGAATGTTGCTATATAAGCTGCTGACATCAAATGTAACTAATTTAGTCCCGGGATTTACTATTTGTGGTAAGGAGCCTAGGAAGTGTATGTCGTCTCTTATGTAGCTCTTGACTTGATCGGTGAATGGTTGTAGTAATATGTCAATTAAGTTACTCAGTCTGCTTGTTGGGCATGATGGTCCTGCTACTATGGGTCTAAATGTATGGTCACTATATATAAGGTCACTATATATATATATATATATATGGGGTAAAGTGCACGATAAGTCATGAAAATGAAATGCCGTGGTAGATAAAATGTGTGAAAAAAGAAAACAGGTTAAAATGCAGGAGAAAAACAAAAACAAGAGATTTGACCGGTTTCATTCGTATTAACGAACGTCTTCAGAAAAAGTGAAGATTTGGAAACAATTTTATTTTGAAGGCGCACACACATGGGAGAAGGAAAAGATGATCTGATTGGATCATATGAGAAGACTTTTAGCGACATTGAAATATGATTTGACAAGTAGGTGACATATTCTTCTTTATTTCTTTTTTCTTATTCTTTTTTTAAATTTTTATTTATTTTCTTTTTCCTTTTCGCACCTACCGAGCTAGTATAGGGGAGGCGATGGGCGAAGGGGGTGAAGGCAATGAGGGAAGAAGACAGAAACTAGCCAGGATAAACACACATAAAGTGGAAGATATATATATAAGCATGCATACAATTATGTATGCAAATATATATAAGTATAAATAAACACAACCTAACCAATCACACATAATTCGCCCTTAATCGGCCGAGTCATCAATTGTATATATAGATTTTTATTTTATATTTTTTAGTTAATTAATTTATAAACAAATTTATTGTAATTTACAAAAGTTAGACATGGACGCGCTTTTCTAGCTATAAGCTTGCCTCACCGGGCAGGGATCAAATATATATATATATATATATATACACCTTCAAATCATTTGTCTTTATCTCTCACTCTCTCTAAAAGTATGTCATATATATTGAAACAATCTGTATAAAATATAGGTGGTTTCATATATTAAGTACAATCCAATTTTTACTTACTCACGTGCAAATCCAGCATAAGACATTAATAGTGAAGAAAAACCTGGTAACCATGGAATTCATAAGTTTTTATTTTTTTTATTTGAATATCTCCCATACACGAAATAACATTACATACATGGGCAACCATTAACGATCGAACAATGTTAGTTCAATTATTAATGTACGACCCGTTATTATAAATAAGTCACCAGCCGCATACCCAGCAAACTTTGGAACTGTTCAGGAGTAATGGTACAAGCGGCATCTAAAATTGACTCCCATAATGCATTTCTCAATAGGGTTCCAATCGGGTGGACAAGCACATAAATATATACACATACATACTCTCACATGTATATACACTTATGTACATATACTAGTTTACTGTTGACCTAAGAAAATTTCATCCCGTCTTTGAAAGTCTTGTTTTTAATCCTGTTAGGGAAGAGGGAAGGGGGGCGGGGCGGTTAGCCACCCTTTTTATCAAGCAAGCTCAGTAGGGAAACCAGTTTAATTGTCAAGAACCCGATCATGTTGGCAGTAGTACTGGGTTACATGGCACCAGTGGCACAAAGTGACTTGACCATAACTTGGTCAATGGATACAAACATACACATAATTTGAAATAGATAAATGAAGAAAAGAAAAATCCTTTTAACCTAAAATAAAAGACAGACACTTACTTAACATCGCGATAAGTGCTGCTCTATCCTCCTCGTACATTTTACACAGCTGATTATACCAAGAACTTTTATCATCATAAACTTCCAAGGAATTCAGTTGAGAGCTGTAACCATCGAGAAGAATATCAGCCAAATCGGTCAACTGGTTAAAGAGGGTCGACTTATAATTGTAGTCCTGCGCATTTATGATACCTTGTTCAAGAGTCATGAAACACTGGAGAGAGAGAGAGAGAGAAAAAAAGGACATGAATGTCGAGGAAGAAAGAAAAGAATGAAAACACAATGGATTAAGAGTAACAAAAAATATATGAGGAAAAAAAAAATGCAATTAAGTTCTGGTTTGTTTTATGGCATATCAACGCCAGTGGGTGATTAAATTTAAATTACTGCCAACCAAAAGTAGAAATAGAATAATAATTCTTTGTAGATAGTTTCGTAGAAGATCTAATTTTGTTAACATTCTTTGTAGAATAGTTTGAAAAAAAAAAAGCAGTTGGAGTATTTATATTTTTTTGTGCAATCTTACTTCCTTCAGTAATACAAAAATGTCATTCGAATTAACCTGGTCAAAAAGGTCCTTCAGGTCACCAACATTCTAGAACAGATTTCATTGAAATCAATAGAATACACTAATATGTTCCGCTGTAAATGGAGTACAACAGCCAACACAGAACGGAGGATATTCCCCTTTAAGCAGATATGAGCGGGTTACATATGCGTGACCCGTGCAGAGTTAGTCAAAATTTAACTCCTCCTTCCTCGCTCTTCTATATAATTCTGGTAGTTTTCGTTGATTATTGGTTAGACATTTTCAGTCTATTGTTCGTATAGTCATTCCAAAGAGTTTGCAATTTTTTTTATTATGAATTTCTTAAATTGTTGAATTTAGATTCATATATCATATTTTGTTGTTAGTTTTGATAGCATGTAGCAATAGTTTGAAGTTTTATTCACTTTTTAGTTTAAATAGCGATGCTCAGCTTAAAAGTTAGTGTTCAATGAGCAGTAACGGTCAAATTGCTAAACATTACATGGTCATTTTAAAAACTTTTTAACACAAGACAGAGGTTGGGGGGGGGGGGGGGGGGTGAGCAGAGTTCACTTTATTTTCCTGTTTACTTTGTAACTTGTATTAAGTTGTGAGGAAAATATTGCCTGATTTTTCGACTCACTTTCAAAAAGTGGATTTTGTTTGGTATTTTTGCACAAAAAATTAAAAAAACGGCACAAAATTTTACAGGTATACTTTTTAGTAAATTTACAATTTCTTTTACAATACAATTTTATAGCATATAAGACCTTAATGATCATGAAAAAAATGTATATATGTTTCTTGCACGAGTTCAAACTTAGTAATAATGTGTTTCGCTGGAATGCCCCTCCTCCCAACCCCTGTATGTGTGGAGAAAGGGCAGCAAAAAATCAACAACATTTTTCCTAAACAACTCCAATCATTTTCAACTAATAAAGTCAAAATTAAGAGAAAAACACTTAATACATAGGCTGGGGGGGGGGGGGGGGGAGAGGAACAGGAAGTCATTTTTTGATGAAAAAAAAGTCTTCTAATTCCCCTAACACCCTCATGAATTGCTTGAAGTCTTAGTCTTCATGGTAAATTAATATTTTCAGTTTTCAGAGAGAACTGTCATAAGCGAGAAAACCAGCATTTTCTTATTAAAAAAATAAACAGAGATTTCAAGCAAAAAGCTGAAAACTCACATTCATGAGAGGCTCTAGCAATTTAAGTAGAAATCCGCTTTTTCTGGAATAAAAAAAGCGGATTTCGCTAAAAACCAGAGAACTCACATTCTTGTTAGATAGATTTTTCAACCAGGTGTCCATTTATACAAGATGTAAAAATGATGATGCAGTTATGTTTTTACAAGAAATACCAGAGAAATTGTAATCAGCATTTCAATCGCTTGATTTATGAAAGAAAATAAATTTAAATTTAAAAGAATATTAGAATTATACATATATACATAATAAATATATTACCTGTTTTTTAAGCAAAGCTCTCATACCCGTTCGACCGATTGAACATGTCCAAGGGATGTACTCAGTTTTAATGAAGGTCTCCGAGAAACGAGCATAATAACTGCGTTTGTTTAAACGATATTGCAAGGCTTGCCGTAAAACATACTGTAAATAAAATTTAAAAAACATTTCAAACGAAAAAAACTTTTAAAAGATGTATTAAAAAATTTGTATTTATTTTTTTATAAAATTTTTTTTTTTTAAATAAGGGTACACTTTTTAATGAAAAAGTTTCAGACATTTTTAATGCCGTTATCAATTCATTGAGACAACATATGCCTCATTACCACAAAATCTTTTTAGAATCAGAGCTAGTTTGATGAAAATATGTTGAAATAAGAATAAGATAGTCATTGAATTTTTGTGATTCCACTTGGCCTGCTTTATTTTTTTTTGCTTGCCGATGCTTGTCTGCTCGTATTTCCTCCCCATTATGTTCTAACGGCTAGTTGCATTAACGATTTATGAAAGTGGATATAATAATATTCAATTCATTAAGTGTTGCCCATACTATTTTCTTCATCTGGTTCGTTCGCAGGTATTACTGTATCAATAATACACCACATGTGTTCAGCAAATAAATACAATGGGAACACCGGTTAACAATAACATTTAATGTTTATTAATAAATGCCAGTTATATTTGTCACGGCAACATTTATTAATAAACAGTAACAGGCCATAAAACATTGGTGAAGGATGACATAAAAATAGCGGATTATACGAGTACTAAATAAGAAATACTTTGGTCCTCAGACACAGTTAAATGCAAATGTTGTCCGAGTTTAAAGAGACAAAGAAAACCGCGCAATGTTCAAAATATAATGTTCTTACATATTTCTCAAACAGTCATGAATGACTAGTTGAAATTTAGGAACAAAGTTTGTTTTTTTTTTTTTTTTTTTTTATCTCTTTCCCACAGTGGTAAGATGTGACACAAGGTCAGAAAGTAGGATTAAAAAGCCAGCACCCTCGAGGTTGAAAACTCTGGCCTACAAAAAATGTCTGGGTAGTCCCGTCGTCATTCCCCGGTAGGTGCGTCTCAGGCGATTAGCAATGAACTAATCCCTTCTCAAAGGGTGAGAAGGCAAAGCCTGAGAGAGTGGACCTCCTAGAACTGCACAGGACATTTCCTCAAACCGGCGGAATCAAGGCCCGAAAGACAAGACGATACTGGTCTAAGAGGTATAGCATCCATCAGAACAAATACTTCACTTTGAAAGCGTGTTTGGGTCTTTACCTGGTAATCACGAGGACCGTTGATTCGTGATCAGGAAGAAGTTTTTTACAGACAAAATTTGTTAGCTTTTTAAAACTCACTAGCAGGACCCGTGTAAATTACACGAAATGATGTTTTCAATACTAATTATCTTGTTCCTAACCTATACATGTTTGAATAAAATATAAGATTTGACTTGTAGATTTATTTTAAAAATGAACAATACATGAAACAATTTACAAAACTTCTTTATATACAATATTTCTAGTGAAGGTAATATTTCGACGACTAAACCTTACTTTGTAAATGCTTTAGATTAAATTAAATTTGGCTCCAATTCATGAGTAGCATACAAAGATTCGGAAGGTCGCTGCTTTTGATGTAAGCGTGACACACAAAATAATACACACGCTATTGTATTAATATGTGTCTTCCCGGTCGTCTCCTCTTTACCCCCCCCCCCCCCATACAGAAAAACAATCTTAGAGGTTGGTTGGGATAGAACTATAAACCCGTCGGACTGACGTCAAAAACCAACGTCAAAATATTACGTCGCTAACCGTTGCGCCAAAGGGAGATATTTGGAAAATATTACGATAATTAGTTGACTTGAATGCTTTTCCAAATCTAGGTGCGGCACGCATGCGCAGAGCTTTTGATGTAAGCGTGACACACGAACACACATGCTATTGTATTATTTTTAAACTCATACAGAAAAGCAGAGCTTTGTTCGACTGCAAAGACGCGACAGACGAGCCGTTAGTCTCATTCTTCATTTACTATTATTATCTGAAAAGACCAAATCATGTAATCACAGTAACTCCTGATGCTAGAGCCAATTATATTTATTGGAGGTAAATTTGAGCCCTTACAGATTGATACCAAAACATGTCACCTGATGAATACCTATTTACTTGCTTCCCCATGAGGGCAGAGTTAGACACACAGTTTTTAATGTAGGGAAAATCCAGCTCTCTAAAAGGGGAACTCTGGATTGAGACAAAAATTGCTTTAGTCTAGAAGGATTTCTCATTCACTGTAGTATCAGACAGATACTACACTTTGCTCCTAGCCAAAAGGCCTAACCACATACACATATATGTGGATGCCTACATATGCCTCCCTTTTTAGGTTAGACACTGAGGTAAGTGAAATTGCCAACTACCATTAGCAATGTAAAAACGAATAAAGCTCTCTTTGGTAGTTGACAGTTTTTATAGAAACATTAAAATTTCGCTTATTCATGGCTTGTAGCTGAGTGATTAGAATTGCTGCCTGTTAACTAAATGGTTGAGTTTCGATCCCGGCTAAAAGCACTTGCCTGTCTAACCACACTAAAGAGCTGTGATACAGCAAAACAGTCTGTCTGTGGATGACACACACATATAATGATTCCGATGAGGTTTCTGTCCACAGAGGTTAATCCAGTGAATCCTTACTGTGTTTATAAAATAGTGCTCAATAATGAGTAGAGCTGTATATTTATACAAACATTTTTTTAATTTCATCTCCACTTTCATACTAAGAAATTTGCCTGACAGGGTTCAACGGATTCTCAGTTAGAACTGAAACATGTCCGCAAATATGTAGCAAACAATGTTTATATAAAAAAATCTAAACTTACCAGGATGAGATCATTCATTGTAACTACTAGGTTCACAATATGTTTTGGGTTCATATCAGCAGTGAGCTTATCATTTTCATATTCTAAACATTCAACGAAGATATCTTGTACACCAGACACCTTTTAAAAGAAAGAAAACTTGTTATATAAACAAAAGCCAATAATACATTCAAACATTTACATTAATTCCAATCAAAAACAAAGCTAAGTTTCGATTGTGTTTATTTTGCTTATTATTTCTAAGGTTGAATCGTATCAGCTGGGAGAAATAAAGGTTAAACTACGCTAGAAATTAAAAAGTGACATTTTGTTTAACACGAGTTAATCAAAGTAAACAAACACTTCCGTAGAAAAGTAATTGAAAAAATATTTTATAATTTGATTTAAATTAAAAAAAATTTTTTTTTTTACTTTAATGTGTCTATAACTTCATTCATGGCTGGCTACATCAGTCAATAAAATCTTTTATTTTTATCTTAGCCTTTTTGTATTGTCGTTTAGTGATGCGTCTGTCTGTTTATAACTACATATGCTTCCCTTCTTGGGTTGAGCACTGAGGTAATTGAAATTGCCAACTATCATTAGCAATAATGCCAAGCTCTTTGTAAAAACGAATGAAGCTCTCTTTGGTAGTTTACACTGTTTATAAAAACATTAAAATTCCGCTGGGAGAAATAAAGGTCAAACTACGATAGAAATTAAAAAGTGACATTTTGTTAATCAAAGTAAACCACCACTTCCATAGAAAATAAGTCATTTTTTTTATTAAATAAAAAAATATTTTATAATCTGATTAAAATTTTTTTTTCGTTTTATTTTAATTCACCCCAAACAAGGGGGCACATTGCCACTGAAACCTAAGGGGCTACTTTGGATTAGGGGCCAGATTTATAGAGGACATCCTAAGTGAGGAGTTCAGCAGCGAGATGTTTGTTTACATTACATTTAAATTTCTGCATGTCGGTACAGTCCGGGAAACAGGGAGAAGGGAGGGAATTCCAAAGGCTAGCAGTTTAAGGAAAGAAGCTATTAGAGTAGAAAGTTCCCCGGCATCTGGCGACCTCCATCATGAATGGATGGGATTCAGTTGTTTGTCAGGTTTTTCGGATGTATTTACGTCGAGGGGGTACCAGAACAGCAAGTTTGTCAGATCACATTTCAGTGAAGTATTTGTAAAACCAGCAGAGGGTTGCAACATTACGGGGATGGGACAGGGGCTGGAGCTTCGTAGTGTGGGACCTAACAACGTAACACTTTATGCAAAAACATATTTAAGAAATAAAAATAAGCTTATTTGGATGAGAATAAATAAATAAATAATAAAAAAAAATTCAGTTATCTTTTTGATGGAACAGGAGAAATGCAGACATGTTCATCCGAAATGAAATGTAAAAAGAAAAATTATCAGCACTTTCCCCAAAATATCTAATTAAATTAAAACTATATTTTATCATTAGCTGTTAGTACCCAATATTGCCTGGAGGTATTTTTACTTTCATTTGACCCCCCCCCCCCCAGTCAAAGATGATTTTGAAAGTTAAATTTAATTATGGTATAGTTTGATCATTATTAATTGAACAAAATTCTGAACTAATTTTTTTTTTATGCAATATTGTTTTAATCTCTATAAAATTATCGGGTGCAAGTAGCTTCCAAAACTTTTAATCTTTTAATACATGAGAATTTGCACAGAATTTTTAAAGCCAGTTTAAATGATTTTCTATTTGCTAGTTGAAATGCTTCCAAATTCCTTTCAATTTTGAAGTGTCACAAAGTAATTCATTCTTTTTTATTTTTGTTCAACTATTAACAAAAGATTAGAATGGCCGACTTGCTTACGAAATGCATTCTGTTGGATTTAATTTCATAATTAAATTATGTTTTGCATTTTTGATTTCAATAAATATTCGAATGAACAAAATAATTTAATGTGTAACACGAGAAATACACACGCATATGAAGTTGTCTCACCATTTTATTAATGTAAATATTATGTATTGTTATAAAATTTATATTATTATATTTATTTGCCTCCCCACAAGGGTAGAGTTAGACACAAGGACGGTTTTTAATGTGGGGAAAATCCAGCTCCCCCAAAAGAGTCACTCTGGATTTGAACAAAAAATTAAAATTACCTCAGTCTAGAAGGACTTTTGTTTCACTGACCGAGGACAGAATAGACTAAGTGTAACATCAGAACAGATACTACACTTTGTTCTGAGCCATGGAAATTTTTATATAAAAAGAGACATTTACTAAAGTGAACGTATTTTTATTCACGCTTTCAAGCATTTTTTAGTCATCGACATTTAAACCAAACAAAGATAGATTACCTCACGATAAAATAAGTCGAGGTGTGTTAAACTCATCGAATGATTGCTTTCCCCACGTTTGTCAACAACGCGTTTTATTATCGTTGGCAGCAAAGACCTAAATAAAAAAAAGAGAAGCAAAAACATAAATAATTATTAACGAACTTGTCGACCGAAAGAGGGGAAACAAGACAATGCACTGCGTGCATATACACCTTGCCTCGGGGTTTGATTTCATGAGAAAATTATGATACATTATTATTAAAACAAAATTCAAAGTTTTATTACATTTAGAACTGACTGTTACTCAACGCATTTATGGAGAAACGCGTTGAGTAACGATCAGTTCTAAGTGACAGTCTTCTGCAGATTGAAAGTTCAATCCTCATTACAGGCGATAATAACTAAGAATAAAATAATAATTAACACTTTTACCCGATCATGGCTGACAGGACAAGAACAATTTACCCCCTTTGATTAAATAAAAGGTTCATTTCAAATTTTTTTATAGGTTCTCCTAACTCAACAAAGATTCTCCAAGTTCGAAAAGATTCTCCAAGTTCGAAAAGATGCATCTGAAGAATGTCGGAGGTTACGTGGGAATAACATCCAAGATTAGAATAGTAATTCGAATAATGTAAATAATTTACCTTCATCTAAGAAATTCCCAAATATAATAAGTTATTTTTGTATGTTTATTAATTATAGTTTTTAACAAAATCGAAGAGACATTAAGTTTTGATAGAATTGAAAAAAATAAAAAATAAAAAAATTGATAGATTTTTTTTATTTTCGTAAATTAAAAAAAAAAAAAGAACCTACTGTGGGTTCATACCTTTCAAACAGTACATAATTTATAATACAATTTAGATTTGGTATCAATGATGGGGTTTGCAGAATCACCTCGGAATTCAATGGTGAAACTTACAAGAACCAATCGCCATATGTGGATCCGAAAGATAACCAATTAAAAATTAAATAACATTTTTTTTTTAAAGAATTTTATAGAATCACTTACATTTCGTCCAGGAATTTGTAATCTTGTTCACTGCTACGAAGAGCAATCATGGCAGCAGCCTTTTCCGCATTTTCACACATAAACATGGTCGTATCCATAAGAACATCACGGACAGGAATGGAATTCAACTGAAGAGATTGAATGTCAAAAGATTATTAGTTTCAATATTTTATTTTTTATTATTTTATTGAATTTTTCTTATAGTTTTTGAATTGTCTTGCAATAAATATTGTTTAAATTCGCGTAAATTAATGATTTTCTGGGGAGGGCATGGTGTCGTGTTTAACATGATGAACTGTGACATCGTAGCAAGCTAGTCTGAACACCAGTCAACTATTATGTTGGCTGACTGTTGGATTTTACGGCATATCAACCATCACCGGGTAATTTTATGCCAAACTCGTACATAGTTTTTGTATACGATTGGTTTGTAGATGACTTGTTTTGTATGTGTATATTTTGTAGACAAAAAGCCTGTAAACGATAGCCTCTATTTAACCCATAGCTGGAGCGCTGACAGGTACTACCACTCCTCCGGGTAAAAATGGACTTGGAAGTTGTGATAACTAAGGGGTGACTCCACACTCCCCCAAACTCCCAACATACCCAGGACAGTTGCGGAAGAGTTTAAATAGTTGACAGGGTTGGGAAATAGGATAGGCAGAAATAAAAGGTAGAAAAAGTGGATTTTGTAGAGACACACACCTTGCTCAAGGGTGTCCGAAGCAGTTTAGTGTTGTGTCTGGGACAAATTGTATTTAACCCATAGATGGGATATTGACAGATACTACCACTCCTCCGGGTCAGAGCGAACCTGCGAGTTATGGTAACTAACTGGCGATACCCCCTCCCAAATTGGGGCCTCGTCCCCGAATGCACTTTACGGACCTAAACTACTAAGTTGTTAATTTTCGGGACTGATACATTTAGGAAAGATATGAATGATGTTAACCCCCTCCCAGCTATGGGTTAAATAATACTACTAATCCTATACAAATATGACCTTAAATAATCATTGAAGGTTGATATATCATTAAACAATGAAATTAAAGCACTTCTATCTGCTATGAAATCGTAGACATACTTTATTCATGGGTCTTAAATTTAGGTAAACTAAAGGGCAAGTAAAACAGTTAAATATAGATTAAAAAAAGAAAACATATTTTACCTTAACTCTAACAGTATTGGCAGTCTGGTTGAATGGTTGAGTCTTTTTTAGTCAAAATTTTAGACCCAGTCAAACCCCAACTCAAACACTATCCTATAACTAACCATAACAGATTACAAAAAGTCAGGAATAAGAACAGCAGCTGACATTCATGATTGTTACTGAAAGTACATATTTCACTCCAACATTTGTGCAGATGATGTTGTTCTAGAAGAGTACAACGGTGTTAATACTGTTGAGGCCGTTATGGTGGACAATAGCAGTACAAACACTGGTTGGGAAGTAGGGTTTATTAGAGCTCTAAAAGGGTGCATTTTAGGAAAAGGTATCCAGAGATTTGCAGTCGTACTGTAAGCAATTCCGACTACAAACGGAGGAAGCCGAATCAAGTTACTATGCTTCTACACCATATAAACCGACTTTTCTCTAACTAAACCTAAAACGTACATTAGAGTTAGTTTAAAGTTAGGGTAAAAAAAAAAAAACGGTTTGTAGAAGTAACGAAACAGCATTACAGAATACACTTAAATACAAATATCAAGTTTTTTACATTAAATAAAAAACGCTAATAATACATTCAGTTTGTTCGGTGAAATTCGTTTACATTCACCCGTCTCGAAAGTCTTCAGTGAAAACTCTGAATTGATGACGTAAGTACTGAAATTTTCTTGGATACCTATTCCTAAAAAGTATCCTGTAAAGAAAAAAAGTTTTAAAGTTTCTCAAACAATGAGCATTTGAAATATTCAATGAAGGGAACCTGCACATTCACTATGTTTGGAAAGAGTTGCCAAATTAACAACTGAAGCTTCACAAACTGTGTCTGAACGAGACCAAATCTTTGTGTTGCCAAATAAGACCTTCATTTACCTCAAAGAGAAACTACATCAAACAATTAAGTTCTATTATAACAGTTTTATATGGTACAGTAAGTTTTAGTGAGATTTTCAATGAACAATGGAAATTTAAAACATTTAGTCCTTTAATTTGTGCTGAGAAGTATTATTGTATAATACACTTTGTTTTATCTACTTTTTAATTATGATCAAAGGAATGTAAGACTTAGTGATTAGTCTTTTTTACATTTATTGTTTATTGAATTTAGTAAAAATATTTTTAACTGGCATATTTTTCTAATGGTGATTTATACTTAGGATTCTAGTTTGAATATCTTTTCAATTAATTGCATCAAATAAAAAGAATATCCATTTTATTTGGATTTCTCATTGAAATAGTGAAATTTTGAACTCAATTTGACAACGGAATCTTGTGCACATTAGTTATTTCTGTACATTTTTAAATGCGATCTTTAAAATTAAATGCTAAATTATTTAAAAGATAATTAGGAATTTCATTTTTGATAAATTCTTATAACACCAAATTTAAGCTTTTGCCAGTGTTGGAAAATTTTCCACCTAAGAATAATGATTAAACGTTTTGTATTTGAAAGGGAAGTAAGTCTTTGTCCTTTGTTATCTTGCTTGAGATAATGTGCATTTTGAAAGCAGAGTTATGTCCCTTGCATTCGGGAAGCCGGCATAGGAAAACAATAGTCAATGAATGTGTCGCACAGCGGTTACAATTAATTATGTCCTCATTAAAAAGTAATTCATTTTTAGTTGTAATTGTATTTGTTCATCTATACACAAGCATTATCAGCCAATTTACTCTTCATATTTGTCTTACCACTCACAAAGAACACATTATTTCAGCCATGAAAATCTGTGTTGATTTTCAAAAAAGTGACAAATGCACCTGGCCAACTACATGACAGTACATTTTCAAGACTTTGTTAATGCAACATATTTTTTGTTTGGTTTAGTGAACAAGTAAAATGAAAGGAAAAAAGAAGATGAAATATACCAAAAGATCTCAAACTCTTTGTTTTATTTAGTGCTGGTTATCTTTTGATTATGACATTTTTCATCATGAATACGCCCCCCCCCCCTCACCTCAGAGCAGCCAGTTTTCAGACTTTGAAAACAATGAATTTGCTGACCTAGATTATTTAACTCTGCTGATAAGTCACAATTCCAGAACTAAAAACTGCGATCAGATTGTTGTTATTAACCACTTGAAACTCTGATTTGGGTCAACTTAAAAAAATAAAAGAGAAGTGGTACAAGGCATTTCATAATAAACATAAAAATTCAAATCATTTTCCTTACCTTATCAGTTAGGTTGAAATATCTTAAAAATTTATTGAACATTTCATGTAAATTCAGTTTCTTCTCTAATTGTTTCAAAATTAGATTTGAGCTCTTGTACCCAAGATCTGTGGCTAAAAAAAAAAAAAATTATATTTACATTTTAATATTCGATTATAACAAGGAAAATAATTATTTGTTACATGTAGGTTAATAATCTTTACAAAAAGGTCACGTGGAAATTGCATGGTTAAATAAAATAAGTTTTAATTTTAACATTTTATTTTATCTTTATTACTTTTAAATATTACAAAATACTCTTGTCTATATCAACAAGTATGGATTATCATCTCTCCCACGTTTCACCCTCTCCTCCTCCAGCTGCATGTAAATGGAAGTACAGGTGGCTGGTGTACACTCATTTTTTAAATCTTTTTTAGTCAGCCCCAAACAAGGCATATTGCCAATGAAACGCAAGGGGCTACTATGATTAGGGGCCAGATTTACAAGGGGCATTCTAAGTCTGGAGTTGGGCAGATAGATTTTTATTTCTGCATGTTGGTACAATCGGGGAAACAGAGAGCAGAGAGGGAATTCCAAAGGTAACCAGCCTGATAGAAGCTACCAGAGTAGATTTTTCAGCATCTTGAGGGAGGGAGGGGAAGGCTTCTACTATGAAGGGGTGGGATTTTGCTGCTAATCGGGTTGATCAGGGGCCTTTACGTTGAGAGGATACAAATGTAGTAAGTTCATTGCTTCCATGGAAGTACTTGTAAAAAAAGAACAAGGATGCAACATTTTGCAGTGATGGGACAGAGGCCGGGGTTTGGTAGACAGTGCGTTACCTATTAGACTCTTTTTTTTGCATCCTGTCCAAGAGGGAGAGACTAGTGGTTGGAGCACCAGCTCAAATGTGGCAACAATATTCCATGCTATGATGGCTTTATAGAGATATAGGATATTGGCAAATGTTAGAAATTTTCTAGCCCGGTAAAGGGAGCCCATCTTCTTTGCAGCCAATTTGGCAGTATCTTCTATGTATTTATTCCAATTCATGTTGCCTGTGAATGTTAGGCCGAGAATTTTAAACGCTGAGCTCTTCGGAAGAGTGCTATCAGCCATGGGAATTGGGGTGTTTCGAAAGGTTTTTTATAATTGTTAAAAAAGGAGCTGTGTTTTGGTAACATTAAATGAAACCATCCATTTATGCCCCCATTCCGCTACAGACTAGATTCAGCTATTGCCTTGGATATGTGAGTGTTCAATTTTCCCTCATTGTGACAGTCTTTTACTTATATACAAAGATAGATAAGTATTAATCTCTGTATTAATAAAGCGGTGTGCTCATTTCTTGTCCATGTTTCTGTGGCTTTTTCTTGCTACAATGTAACAAAACATTGAATTATGATTTTTTTTTTATTTACTTTTAATCGAATAAAAATAAAGTGTTCGTAGTGCATTAAAAAAAATTAATCACAGTAACATTGCGGATTCTTATTTATATATTTCTTTTTCATTCGCGCTAGAGAAACAAATGCTTTAAGTTTCCTTTTTCAAAAATCTTTTTGTTATCCCCACGCTAATTACGATTTTGGAAATTTCACGTAAACAGCCGGAAGATGCCGACGAAAAATCAGTTTTAGCATGGGTTACAAACTGTATCAGTATCAAATTAACATATCAAACGATACTTAAGTTGGTATCTTCTCTACCGACAGCAATTATAAGCAAGCATTTAATTTTTTTTATTAATTTATTATTAATCGATTATTTAAAAAAAAATGCAATAGCATAAAATAAAAATATTTAAAAAAAAAAAGGAAATTAACTCCACCAGAATGCATTTCCGTTTCTTTGTAAACGAGAAAGACATTCTAATTTGTTAATAGTTGAGTAAAAAATATGAATTTCTTCATGACATTTCAAAATTTGAAAGGAATTTTGAAGAACTGAAACCGTCATTTGATGCTTTAAAATTCTTAGCAAATCCTCATTTAATTAAAAGATTGAAAGTTTTGGAAACTATTCACATCCAATAACTTTAAAATAGAGATCAACAAGATTACCGTTAACAAAATTAGTTAAAGACTTATAACAATTTGGTTTAATTAATAATTTAATGACCGAACAATACCATAATAATAAAATTTAACTTTCAAAATGCTATTTAAATATAATTTGGTTAAAAAAAAAAGAAAGAAAAAAAAAAAGCGAAACAAAAACAAAAATAAAACTCTCCCGGGCAACACCAGATAGATATGGCTAGTAATTACTAAAATGTTAAGATTTTTGTTTGTTTTTATGGGATGAAATAGTAGCATTTTTAGGTTATTTGATAGTTTTTCAACAAAATGGTATGATTGATAAGTATTGTTTTTGTCGATTAGGATTTGATTGGTTAAAAGTTGACCAATTAGAATGCATCAGTGGATAAAAGGTAATCAGAAAGAAAAAGGAGAAAGAGAGAGAGAGAGAGAGAGAGAAAGAGAGAGAAGGAGAGAGAGAGAGAGAGAGAGAAAAACAAAAGCATACTGGCATTTTTGGATTCTGCCCACCGTGGGTCAGCTGAAGGATAATCGTCAACAATGGACAAACTGATTTGAGCCACAATCTGGTCAAGTTCTGTGGTCTGGGCAGGTAGTGTTTTAGCAGTTTCTGTAGTCAGTCCCAATTCTTGGTTCATTTGTGATGGAAATATTTTAGTCAATAACTCCTCTGCTCTTTTCTGAATTTAAAAAGAAAAGAAAAGTTTAAAAATCTATATAAATAAAAGTGCATGTGTTCATTTGTCTGTGATAAAACAATAAGACTGACACGTAATTAGCAGAGACTATCCACTCATTGTAACTTTCACTTTTAAAAATTTTTTCTTTTCAGTCATTTGCTGGGGACGGGGCATTCTTCCAAATGCCATACGATCACCCGCTATTTACAGACTCCAACCGAGAGCTCTTTTCAGGATTCTGGCTGTTCCCTTGAGTGCAGTTGTTTGGATTTCTCTTGCACTTAGTTCACCAGGTATACTTGCTAAATACTTTTTCAAGTTCTTCTTCATGAGTCCAGTGGCTCCTATGATAACTGGAATGATAGAGATCTCTTTGAGGTTCCAGTTTCTTTTCATATCATACATTAGACCCTGATATTTTGTTATTTTCTCCCTTTCAGCTCTATTTAGGCCTCCATCATTAGGGACACTGACCTCAACCAAAGTTGTCACTCTCTCTCTCTTGTTCCATATTACAATGTCAGGTTTGACAGCTGCGTTTTCCAGATAAGTAGCTGTGGGGATTTCATGGTCATAATGGATGGTGTATGTCTCATTCCCCACAGTTCTCTCAGGTAGATGTTCCCAGTGCCTGCTGCTACATCTGATATTCAGTTTCTTACAGATGGTCCAGTGGAGGTATCTGCACGCTCCATTATGTCGTGCTGTATAGGAGCCATCTGCCAACATGATTTTGCAACTCGATATCAGATGGCTCACACTCTCCACTTCAATGTGGCAAAACCTGCACTTGTTGTCCTGACTGAGACCAGCCATCTTTTTAAACGTATTTGTCATCAGGCCCTGGCCTTGTGCGGCCATTATAAGCCTCTCCTGGTCGTAGTGGAGGGCTCCCCTTCTTAGCCAGTCCAAGGACCCTTCCTTATCAATATAGTCCTTGGATAGTTCATCGAGGAAGTATGTGGCACGTTTCTGTCCTGACCACTCATCAATGCACCTTTTCTTAAAAGTCTGGGTGTATCTCTTGCGGCTCTTTTGGGCCATCTCTGTGGCAGGATTGTTTGGTGTTTCTGCCTCATCTATATGACAGCCTTGTCCAAAATGCTTGGCCAACTTTGTGATGGAATTTGTTTTGCTGGCTTTTAACTCTTGGTGTTCACGTACCATTGCTAGGCTGGGGTTTAAGGAGCTTCTTAGGTACTGGCCAATGCTGACAATAGTGGCTCTATGTTGGTGGTTTATCTCTGATAGACCCAATCCTCCCTCTCTTCTGGGCAAGTAGTCTTGACAGACACTGATTTCTATAGATGACCCTATGGAGGGTTAACATTTTTCGAGTCTTTACATCTAGCCTGTTGATGGTTTGTTGAGGCCAATCAATGATGCCAAAGCTGTACGTAATTACTGGCATAGCAAGTTGGTTAATGGCAGTTATTTTATTTTTGTTTGTAAGCTGTGTTTTGCAGATCTTTCTGACACGGCGTACATACTCTCTGCCAATTTTCTCTCTCATCCTGGCATGTTGGATGGTGTCATTTTCCTCAATGCCAAGGTATTTATAGGACTCCTGCTCTTCTGAGATCTCGTATCTCATTTTCCTCATCTAGCTGTAGATTGTCTGTCTGAATCTTTTTCCCAGCCCTGAGGGAGCACTTGGCGCATTTATCCAAGCCAAATTTAATTCCAATGTCTTTGGAAAAGGTGTAACCAGTATAGAATTGCTTGTGCTGTGTCGAATGTCACAAAATATGTGGGGAGAGTAATTAGTACAGTGGCTATACCAACTGCCATAACAATACTTGCCTTGGCAGCGTATGCAGTTCGTGACACGTTGTTTACACCTGCGTGAAACCGGACCTCTCTCTTGTGGGCCTGGCAGAGTAAGGTCTTAAAACCACCTTTGTCTATGAGCTTCCCGATCATGTCCGACAGCTTCAACGCACTTCTTTCCGAATAGCAAGGATGAAAATTTCTTAGCTTTTGACTTAAGCAAGAGCCATATTGAAAGATAACTTGCTCTAACTTGCTCAGAACCGTGTTAATTATGACGTGTTAATTATGACGTGTTAATTATGACGTGTTAATTATGACGTGTTAATTATGACGGCTGTACAACAAGAAAGACCAAATAAAAAACACCAGAACAAGCTGCTTTAAATGTGATGACTAAACCACTTAGCCAAGAATGGGGGAGCTTTAAAAGAGTGGAGTACATTGCTTCCAATGTGGAGAGAGATTCGGTTAAACATCTGTTTTACATGCTGGCCTGAGGTAGGAGAGTAAGTTCAAAGAGGAAGCCTAAGCAAATGTGGGAGGAAGTGATAAGGATGGACATGAGAGAAAGAGGTTTAAATAATGACCTGTCCAGAGATAGGTTAGTTTGGAAGTCAATTTCTAAAAGCCGGTCAACACGTGCCGGCATGTAAAACGGATGAAATAATGATGATGATTAAAGATCAAAGAAAAACCAAAAACTGCTGAAAAGAAAGAACAAAAAAGATTACCGTTTTCTTGTAACAAAAAGCTGCAAATGCTGAAGTAAAGACACTTTGAGTTGAATCAGTGGCACCAACTGTCTCCTGAAAAAAATAAAAAATAAAATAACTTTTATGACTTAAACTGTAACAACATTTGACTTTATAACAAAGCCCTGTGACAAGATTAAGCAACTTTTGGGGACAAAATTTTATGAGGAATCCAATGATGGTAATTATTATTCAATCCAAGCGATTCTTGATTTTGATGAATTTGCGATAAATCAATAAGAATAATGAAGCATTTTGTATAGGTAAAGGAGTTATCTACTCCTGTGTTGAAAGAGTAAACAAGAGTTATCTTCCCCTTATTATTATATATAGCAATCTGTGAAAGCGGCCATCTTGCTTTTTAGTAATAAACAGTGGCTGACGTTGGAAGGGACATCTTCCATACTCTACACATTTGAGTGTCAAAAAAAAAAAAAAGAGAGTAAAAAATACTTTTAATTTTTGTAAAAATAATATATAGTTGGATGTTCTGTTAAATTATAATAGTGTTTATTTATTATAATATATATTTTTTTATTAAGATCGGTGCTAGCCTGGTGGTGCAATGCATATTTTTTCTTGTCCCTTTTGTTGAAGAGCACCTACTCGTGTCTTATGCATCTATTCGTTTGCCTGTCCCTTCTGGTCTTCTAACTAATTGATGGTCAATTAGCGAAATCCGGGCACTGTACAATGCAATTATGATTGTATAGTACATAAATAAAATATCATGCTCTTGCCCTACAATGTTTTTTTTTTTTTACTGATAGATGGACACACGACTTTCCCAACATTCATACATGGCTGATGAGTGCGGATGTTATGTTTACGTTACATTATTTTTCGTTTTTTGAGACCGCACCTGACTTGAAACCAATGGTATCATGTTGATTTGACCTTCTGTAACACAATTAATAAATAGATATCATGCTCTTATTATTAAATAATTGAGCACTTCGTTGGATTTCTTTCTACCAAACTAAACCAAAGAGTATATACATATGGGGTGGTGGTGAATATATATATATGTGTGTATATGTTCTCAAATAACCCTAACATAGAGCAATCCAAGTCGCTGACCTCTTTAAGTGCAAAGATGGACACACACGAGTCACATGTAAACATTCCTTCACCTCATTGGCTATACTTTTTTCCATATGCAACCAACACCCACATACCTCTCAATACATTAAGGAAGGTCGACAAAACGACCGAAAATTCTTTTAGAAAAAATTTTTTTTAAAGAACTTTTTGTATTCCTATATGTCAACAAATAAGAAATAAATAGAGAAAAGATAAACATTTATATATTTTTTTAATACATACATATCTATATATAAAATGTTTATACAAAAACTGTTACTTGTACAGCAACATTGCTTCCAACAAAGCTTTCATTAAATGATGACTCTGGGTTCAGGCATGGTTTTGGGGCCGAAGCATCATCATCACTAACCCAGTGTACCCCAGCAGTATCTCACGATACTACCAGACTTTGTTGGATTGTCGTCACTCTATGGGATTGCCATATCCACGCTGATGCAGATAGAGCTTTATCTTGTATTTTCTTTATGTATTTTGTCTTGTCTGATGGGGGGGAAAAACAAGATTATTCAAGAACGCGAAAGTCGAGTTCGCAATAAAAGCTACGCATCCGAATTCGATAGAAAATACAATGGTTTTCCAGCCATTTCTGACACATTGTTCGTGTAGATCTTCATATTTTTCCAATTTGCGCTGGTGTGCCCAGTCAAAATTTTACTCAAATTAAACTGTTAACTAAATGACGAAAACCTTTTTCAAATTAACAGATCAAATTATATATATATATATATATATATATATATATATATATATATATATATATATATATATAATATGGTGATATGGAAAGGTGTATATAGACTAATTTAAAGATATCGGTGTAGAGTCATTATCATAATTATAAAAAATAAATTAATTGAGAAAATAGAAAACATTAAAACACTAGCAAAAGTATACCTCCTCCGGTCGCATACTTTTGCTAGTTTGAGAGGATAATATCATGGTAAACGAACCTTAACTATACTGACCCCCAAGGGAGGAGAGAACGATATCATGACAACGGAATGTACACGGCAATGAAAATTAAAAATGTATATTACAGAATATTAATTTATTAGAAGCTGTTTATGAAATAAATATGCAAAGT
Organism: Sepiola atlantica; assembly: GCA_963556195.1. Classification (NCBI taxonomy): domain Eukaryota; kingdom Metazoa; phylum Mollusca; class Cephalopoda; order Sepiida; family Sepiolidae; genus Sepiola; species Sepiola atlantica. The sequence continues at coordinate 52,371,823 of OY744537.1, read as the reverse complement.
AAGAAAATACAAAAAGGTGTTTGTGGGTGTTTGCAGATTACTATATATACGGTATTTCAAAATGCTATGTTGCATCATAGAATTAAATAAGCATAAGCCGTTTTGATGTTAATATAGTTAGGATAGGTGAAAAAAACTTTCGCATTTATTCATTTAGACAACGGCGGAAAGTGTTCTACTCCCAGTTTAATGATAACGAAAATACCAACCAAAATACGAACAGCAAACACGGATGTAAAACCATGACATTTTCACCAAAAATTAACGAATTAGCAGAATTCAAAAACGAATTAATGAATACAATGACATTTCAAGAATTCAGAAAAATAAATAACCATTTCCAAAAACAAGTTAGCAAAAGACAAAAAATGATAAAGAATATTTCAAAAATAACGGTAGGGGCAGGTTAATCTAGGAAGATTTACAAAGTGATAATAATATGTACAGCAAATTAATCAACAACGAAGTTAGGAAATTCTACAAAAAAAAACAAGCGACGGAACAGAATCAGCTTTGAATAAAGAAGCAAAAATAATATTCAATCTGAAATTAGATAACAGAAGAAAGAACTTACACTTCTATTAAAGAAAAATAACACATTGGAATTTGCTCAGCAATATTTAAATATTCCTGTTGATGACATATTATTTACCTCCTAGTTAGGAGGTTAGACACTAGGTCAGATGTAATTTTCAGAATCCAGCACACTAGGATATGTGCACCCTGACCTACAAAAAATACCTGAGCAGCCCTGTCGGCATTCTCCAGTAGGGGCGTCTCAGGCGATTAGCAATAAACTAACCCCTCCTCAAAGAGAAGGTAAAGCCTGGGAGGGTGGACTTCAGCCCGACAGCAAGAAAGCCACTGTCGGACTGATTTGTATTCTATGATACGATATTCCTGTTTCCTGTTGATGACATAAAAATAATGAAACTTGCAGAAAATTCATAACATGTGAATAAAAAAGACTAAACCGCAAACTTCGATGTGGCGCCTCAATGTGGCGGAAGTATGCTAGTTAACAGGAATACATAATTAATAAGCTTTCATCCATAATCAACAAGGAAAATATTGGTATATACAGAGATGATGGGCTCATTATATTTCATAACACATCAGGCAGAAGTTTAAATAAAAAAGCAAAGAAATAATACAAAATTGTAGAAACTAAAGTTTTGACATAGAAATAAAAATTAATCTGAAAGTAAATTTTCTTTTCGATATGATCTTCAAGTTGAATATACAAGCCTTATGAAAAGCAAACAATATCCCATCATATATTAAAACTCTAAAAATCCACCCACCATTTTCAAACAAATCCCTAGGTCCAAATATATATATTCAATATTCAATCAAATTATATTTCATCCGGCTCTGTTCTCATTTTCATATTATTATAGAAAATATATATTAATGAATAAATTTATTTTCAACATAATTTATTAAAAAAAGAGAAAAAAGTATCTACAGTGCAATTGATTTACATGCTCAACTGTTAACCGAAATGTGTGTTGTTCAAATCCACCCAGGGACGATTTACACTTTATCGAAGTAAATGATAAGACAAAGAAATTTAGATAATGGTTTTCTTATCTGTGAATAATCAACAGTGACAAAAAAAAAAAAACCCAACAATCTTTTATGGTTACAGAAATTATATAAATAAATAAAATGGATGAAAAAGATATATATATATATATATATATATATATATATATATATATATATAATTTTTTTACCTCAATATCAAGCATTCCTTCTGCATCACCAATACTGAAAAATGATTGAAGAGAAAAAAATTATTCACAAGAATCTATTATATGTATAAAAACTGAATGCTAAACACGATGAATGCTATTTTCAAAATGGTTTAGGTTTTTCATTTCATCACTCTACCACACCCTAAAATCATTTTTTCACAAAATGTGAAATATGCCAAACTTCCTTGCTTTCAATTAAGCTTTTAGAGTTGAATTCTGTTTTGAAGAAATTGAATCAAGAGTTTTGCATTCAAACTATTCACATGTAAGTGCACTAGCTCAATTCTCATACAATTTAAAGCAGGGATTTCATGTATCAGCATGGCTAACACGAGCTATATATTTACTTTTTCTTTTTCATAAACAGGTCCCTAAAGCTTCAACCATGTTAAGAGTTACACAAGAACAGTTAACTGTGTACAGATCTCAAAAGGTTTCAGTTTGCAACTAAAAAGCAAAATGTTGCGATGAATAAAGCAAATTTTGATCTTTTTCAGACACTGTAATCGGAGTTGAACTTAAATATTATGAATCTTCCATGGCACAAGTATTCTAGCTAAGATGTAATATGAGTAAGTTTATTTGAGTCGGTTTTACTTTTAACTCTATTTAAAATGTCCACTGACAGACCACCCTTTAAAATAGTCGCAGTCTTGAGGCCAGTGAGGGTTGAGGACATTTCTGATGGAAAGAAATGATATGAGAATGATACAATTTGTAGCAACCATCATGCAGGTCCACAGGGAAAACAGGTTAGGGTTGCATCGTGTATTCTCTATCAGGGATTGAACCTAGAATGTTCCAGTTATAAAAATGGAAACATGTAACTTTTGTCATGCGACGAGAGTTCACGTATGCAAATGAGGTTTGGTTTGCATAGGCTGATTCTTGTGATAAAAAGCGTACACACTTTGCTCCGGGGACTTGGTGGAGAAAGGTTGACATTGTGTCTACGTCGAGTGCTGAGAGAGAGAGAGAGAGAGAAAGAAAAAGGAAAGGAAAAGAAAAGGGAATTGGATTTTTGACTAGACGTCTGGTCGTTCACATGCGTGTTGGATTGCTGTTGGTAAACAGAACAGAAAGAATAATTCGGCGTCCCATTTGAACTCAGTGGTAGAACATTCTTTAACTCTTCGTTACATAATTGATGTACAATGTCAGTTTTAAAGACAGGTTTAGTTCTGGTAACCTTAGAGGAAGATTAAACCTGGACAGTAGAGGGAGATGTGTGCAGAACAGAAGATGTTGATGGTATGGTCGCGTTGAAAGAATGGATGAGAGTTCTTGCACCAGTAGATGTAGAACATCAGTAAGGTAGCAGGTCCAGTTCACAGGCGAAGGCCAAGGAAAACATGGGAGGAAGTGATAAACATGGACTTGAGAGAAAAAAGGAATAAATAAAGACCTAGACAAAGATAGGTTAGTTTGGAAGTCAATTTTTTAAAACCATCCTCCAACACATGCCAGCATGTAAAACCGAATATGATGATGATGAGAATCAATCAATACGTACCTCAGTTTCTGCTGATTAGAAATATGAGACACAAGAAGGATTCCTCGATGGGCAGAAAATAAAAGTGGGTTTGAAACGAATTTACCTGCAAATGAAAGAATTTTTTTTTCTTTAAATCTTAAAAATATTTTTTTTTTTTTTTAGATCTACAAGATATTTGTTAGCAAAGACATCCAGTTTCGCCAAAACAAAATCTTTTTGCAGAAATGATTCTAATCATCATCTCTCTAGAAAGATGTGCAGTTCTAAAATCACACACGTTAAAATAATATAAAAGTTCAAGTTAAATGTTGGTTTTATTTGAAAGATATTTGCCTAAAAGTAAATCAAACAAATATTATGTATTCAAATAATTTTTAAAACATTTTTCGAAATTCAAAAAAATAATTTACTTATTAGGGATGCGAGTGGCCAATGGCAAAAAAAAACAAAAAAAAACAGAAATCGAGACCCACCAATTTCACAACCTACTGCACGTACGCATGTCTGTATAGAATCGCTACTATCACTAAAAATAGAAACCATTAACCAATCTCATCTAAATTTGTTATTTACAACTGCATCTATTTGCCACAATTTAGCTTCTTTTTAGTAGAATCAATTATTTTCTTAAACAACTGCAATCAGTTTTAACTGAGTCAAAATTAAGAGAAAGACCCCAAGAGCACATGTGGAGGGAAGGAGACAGGAAGTCATGCTTTTGATGAAACAAAAGTCTTCTACCTCCCCTACTGCCATCATGAATCATTTGAAGTACGAAAAGATACAGCAAGAGAGGAAGAGAGAAATAAAATTCGGCCAAATAGCAACGAAAAAATAAGGACGTAAGGCTCTCACGATTTTGCAGAAATCAACTTTTCCTTATTGAAAAAAAATAGTGGATTTCAACAAAAAAAGCAGAACATTCACATTTAGCGATTTAAGCTGGAAATACACTTTTCTTATTGAAAAAAAAAAAAAGTGGATTTCAACCAAAAAAGTAGAAAGCTCACATTTAGCGATTTAAGCTGGAAATACACTTTTCTTATTGAAAAAAAAAAAAGTGGATTTCAACCAAAAAAGTAGAAAGCTCACATTTAGCGATTTAAGCTGGAAATACACTTTTCTTATTGAAAAAAAAAAAAGTGGATTTCAACCAAAAAAGTAGAAAGCTCACATTTAGCGATTTAAGCTGGAAATACACTTTTCTTATTGAAAAAAAAAAAAGTGGATTTCAACCAAAAAAGTAGAAAGCTCACATTTAGCGATTTAAGCTGGAAATCACTTTCCTTATTGAAAATAAAAAGTGGATTCCAACAAAAAAAGTAGAAAATTCACATTTAACGATTTAAGCTGGAAATCACTTTCCTTATTGAAAATAAAAAGTGGATTTCAACAAAAAAAGTAGAAAATTCACATTTAGCGATTTAAGCTGGAAATCACTTTCCTTATTGAAAATAAAAAGTAGATTCCAACAAAAAAAGTAGAAAACTCACATTTAACGATTTAAGCTGGAAATACACTTTTCTTATTGAAAAAAAGTGGATTTCAACCAAAAAAGTAGAAAATTCACATTTAGCGATCTAAGCTGGAAATACATTTTTCTGAATATAAAAAAAAATGCTGAATATCTCTTAAAAGCTAAGAACTCACATCCAATAAAACTTTCGTAATAAATACTGTGATTGTACAAAAAATTATGACGTAAAGAAACTTTTTTAAGCACCATCTTGCTTGAAAAATCATGAAATTTAAAAAAATTAATTAACATTTTTGTTTTAAATGAATACAATAATAATAATAAAAAGAATTTAAACAAAAATATGCAAAGTAATGCTTAAACTGTATTTTAGTTATTACAATTAATTTTAAATATCTGAAGTTCTAAAATTTACAAAACTCTCAAATAGGTAAATAATTTGACCCCACCACCCCCAAAAAGTTGTTTATAAAAAAAAATCAAAATAAATCTCAGCAATTTGAATTCAAATTAATGAGATTTTAAAATTTTTATTTTAGAACATAAATCAGTCGTTAGACCGCATACCTCCACCTGACACAATAAGAATGGGTCAAAGTCTTATCTTGGCCTCCATATTGTATGAAGCATTTCCAAAGTTAGGTCATGGGAAACGTTGATAAATAAAAAACTATTTATCTGACCAGACTGAAATTCTGCATGGTGGTTACTGTTATCAAAGAGCATCAATTGCATACATAAAATTTGGAAAATTTATAAGTTGAAATGCCATCAAAATTTCGACTGTGATCAAACTTTTCATACTAAACACATCAGACTCTACTTTTCAACATTCCCGTCAACAAGAACGGACGTACATTTTGCTTTATCCACGGAAGGGCTTACTTGCATGGGTTAATACCAGCAGAATGGAAAAAAAAGGAAAGTCTTTGAAAAAAGACGTTTTATGTCGAAAGTTTTAGATATTTAAAAAAAATTATTTTATTCATTTAAAAAAAAACATTTGGTGTTCTAACTTCTTCAAATAATTTTACGAAAATAAGGTGTTCCATGATGTGACCAACTTTTTTGTTTAAAATGGCTCAAAGCTTATTTAGACTATATATTTGATATTATGATCTGTATGGCTAGGTTTCCTTCCTCTTATCTATTTGCCTATCTCGTACCAAAGGTACTTAAGCTTTTTTTTTTATATGCATCTTTTATTCCTACACAATTTTATATGCTAACTACCATATCGCAGAATGGTTCTTAAGTGTAGTGTTTTAATAGTATTATTATTATTAATTATAATTAGCATTATTTGATATGTAAATTACCATATCACACTGTAGTCTTAAGGGCAATGTTTTATTATTATTATTTGTTTAATATATATATATATGGGAAAATGAAAAAGGAAAACCAAAAAATGGGTGTTTTTTATGTGTACATCAACATTTCATCTTTATTTATAAGACTTCATCAGGATGATAAAATAGAGAAAAAATGTCATGCAAGCACAGATACATGTAGGGTAGACATATTGGGAAAAATAGAATGAAATAGTGGCCAACTGCTGGGTGGACGTCCGTATTTGTTGGAGAAATAGAAATGAATGTAGAAAAGAATGAGTGGGGAAAAAAAATGGAAGGATGGGGTGAGCCAGGACTACTGTGGCTGGTGGTAAGAGAAAGAGGTGGGGGATGAGCAGGGGTAAAGTGGATGGCAGAGAGGGAGGTGAGGAAGAGGGGGGGAGGAGGGTGTTTGGCCAGATGGTTGCGGTTCAAGATTGAAGGGGAAAAAGTAGGTTGGAATGTTTGTGTATGGGGGGTGTATGCAGGGAAAGGAGGATGGGTAGAGAGGAAGGGGGGGGGGCTGTGATTTTGGTGGATGGGCGAAAGTTATGGTCTTAGAGAGCGTTTTGAGAAAATGAGGGAATTTAAGAAGGGGTATGGGAGAAAATAGTTGAGTGGGGGAGAGGGAGGATTTGTTGTGATGGGTGTGAAATATTTGAAATATTTGGAAAATGATAGCAATGAGTGAGGGATTGGGGGGGGGGGGTTAGGAGGGCGGTGATTGAAAGGGTGGGTATGGAATATTTGAGATATTTGGAACATGAGAAAGTTTATTTGGACTGCAGTATTAAAAGTGTGAGGAAAAAGTAAGGAGAAAATGAAGATTCAAGGAGAAAAAGAAAGGGAAAAGTAAATGGGAGAGTGTTATAGAGGTTGGAGATGAAAAAAGTTTAACCATGATCAGGCAAGAGTCTTTGTTCTGTGAGGATGATCTTGCTTATTAAGGGTGATAGGTTAAAGAAACCATTACGTTGCTTGATGGTGGTGGAGGCGGTGATGAGGGCAGTTTCTAATAACCTCTGCCGAGATTTGTTGTCGATATATTTAGTGATTTTGGCTTGTTCAAATTTGAACGCATGACCATGTTCTAGTGCACTAAGAGGGTTGTTGTTTTTTATGTCCCTTTTGTGTTCATTTAATCGTTTCTTTAATTCACGTTGTGTTTCTCCCACGTAAAATTGATGGCAGTCATTGCAAGGGACAGTATATAAGCCGGCATGGGATGTGGGTGTTTTTTGGAAATGTCTGGATGTGTTTAAAGTTTGTTTTATGGTTAAACTTTTTTCATCTCCAACCTCTATAACACTCTCCCATTTACTTTTCCCTTTCTTTTTCTCCTTGAATCTTCATTTTCTCCTTACTTTTTCCTCACACTTTTAATACTGCAGTCCAAATAAACTTTCTCATGTTCCAAATATCTCAAATATTCCATACCCACCCTTTCAATCACCGCCCTCCTAACCCCCCCCCAATCCCTCACTCATTGCTATCATTTTCCAAATATTTCAAATATTTCACACCCATCACAACAAATCCTCCCTCTCCCCCACTCAACTATTTTCTCCCATACCCCTTCTTAAATTCCCTCATTTTCTCAAAACGCTCTCTAAGACCATAACTTTCGCCCATCCACCAAAATCACAGCCCCCCTTCCTCTCTACCCATCCTCCTTTCCCTGCATACACCCCCCATACACAAACATTCCAACCTACTTTTTCCCCTTCAATCTTGAACCGCAGCCATCTGGCCAAACACCCTCCTCCCCCCCTCTTCCTCACCTCCCTCTCTGCCATCCACTTAACCCCGGCTCATCCCCCACCTCTTTCTCTTACCACCAGCCACAGTAGTCCTGGCTCACCCCATCCTTCCATTTTTTTTTTCCCCACTCATTCTTTTCTACATTCATTTCTATTTCTCCAACAAATACGGACGTCCACCCAGCAGTTGGCCACTATTTCATTCTATTTTTCCCAATATGTCTACCCTACATGTATCTGTGCTTGCATGACATTTTTTCTCTATTTTATCATCCTGATGAAGTCTTATAAATAAAGATGAAACGTTGATGTACACATAAAAAACACCCATTTTTTGGTTTTCCTTTTTCATTTTCCCATCACGTCGGATTACTTTCATCCTTCTCTTCCCATATATATATATATATATAGTGAAATTAAAACTGAATTTTTTTTACATTTGGTTATTGGGGAAGTGGCCATTTGATCAGTACCACTGGAGAGCCATGAATTTTATAGCTGTTCTGTTTTTAAATCTCCAAAACAGTTACATTGTAAACAGCTGATGATTTCTGTTTAATATTTCACAGTTCAAGATCTCCTGTTTTTGTTTCACTGTTAGATACTTGAATCCTCCTTTTCTATCTGTAAATTTCCCAGCAGTAAGTCGATTTATGCAAGTGCTAAGTCTGCGATATTTTGGATTTAGTTAGTATCCCTGGGAATTTAAACTGCATTTTCTTTCTTTATTTAAAATCACTCAAAGCTTCTTTAGACTAATATATATATATATATATATATACACACACACACATAAAGGAATTTTCTGTCTGTATGTCTAGCAGGATGTCAGAAACTACACAAGATACACTTACAAAACCTTATATCAGATTCGGTGTTGGCCAGAGTAGGTTCTATCAAAAAACAACTTTAATATTCATATGCTCAGGGTCAGTAGGGACCAGATTTGTTGAGAGGATGGGCAGAAATTTTGAATGCAAGAAAATTGTTTGGATCAAGGGAAGAATAAGGACCCCAGATCATTAACACAAGACGCGGGACATATTTTCAAATCACCGGTTGACCTCGCAATACACGTGGTCTCTATTTACAAAACACTTGTAAATAGATCTTTTATTTATGTTAATATTTATTTTAAGGCAGAGAGTTCATAAATAAAACAAATAAATATTAACATGTTTTCTTTTCTTTTAACATGTATACGCTTTTTTAAAAATCGGCTGACTTGTAATCTGTCGTTTTGCAATAAACAAAACAATTTATCATTTTTTTTTTTACTTTTATTTACTAAATAAAAAACAAATTTTAAACGCAATTCTATATTTCGTGTTGTGTACTTTTTTTTCTTTTCGTAGGGAGGCGAGTAGCGAAGTTTTATATATTTGTTTGTAATTGTTGCTTACAGAAAAAAAAGGAAAAAACTTCATAAATTTTAAATTGCTTCCGTTTGGAAACTGATTTTTGAAGTCTAACTCCGCCCTCGTGGGGAAGCAAAACGAAAGATTACAAGTCAGCCGATTTTTTAAAAGGCGTATATATTTCGTTTATTTATTAAAATAACTTGCGTAATCATCCGTTTTGCCTCCTCGGGCTAGGAGCAATGTGTAGTATGGAAAAATCCTTCTAAACTGAGGTAAGATCCATAGTGCCCCTTTTTGGGAAGCTTGATTTTTCCCTACAAAACGAAAGATTACTTAAGTACGGTGATAAATATTTCATACCCCCCCCCCCCCATTTCTGCCCTCGTGAAGTTTTTTCCTTTTTTTTCTGTAAGCAACAATTATAAACAAATATATAAAACTTCGCTACTCGCCTCCCTACGAAAAGAAAAAAAAGTACACAACACGAAATATAGAATTGCGTTTAAAATTTGTTTTTTATTTAGTAAATAAAAGTAAAAAAAAAAATGATAAATTGTTTTGTTTATTGCAAAACGACAGATTACAAGTCAGCCGATTTTTAAAAAAGCGTATACATGTTAAAAGAAAAGAAAACATGTTAATATTTATTTGTTTTATTTATGAACTCTCTGCCTTAAAATAAATATTAACATAAATAAAAGATCTATTTACAAGTGTTTTGTAAATAGAGACCACGTGTATTGCGAGGTCAACCGGTGATTTGAAAATATGTCCCGCGTCTTGTGTTAATGATCTGGGGTCCTTATTCTTCCCTTGATCCAATTGTTTTAACAGAACATTTTATTTAGGTCAAATTCACTAAGCACAGGGGTAAATGAAAGAGAGTGAGGAAGGGAACGAGTAAGAGAGAATGAATAAGAGTGTATTAGATGCTGGATGCAGTTTTTTAAATTTCAAATTTATGGATGCTCTCAAAGAAACTTAACATAATGAACAAATCAGAGGCTTTTAAGGTTGCCTGTTCCCAGTTTGTACGAGATTAACGACTTGTTTAAATAAAGGATTCCTGGCTAAATAAACATAGAATCGTGCATAATAACTGAAGATAATATATTATTAACCTTTGTGTCAGGAGGTTAGACATGTCGGGGTGCAACACATCGCAACGTGTGTTTACTTTTGGAAAAGACGCCATCTTGAAAAACAGTAGCAGCAGCAGGAGTCGCAATGACTAAACAGACGCCATTTCTTTTTTTGAGAAAATCATCAGCAGCTATGGTCATCATTTTCTGTATGATGACTTTGCGAAAAAAACGGCCAGCTAATATTTTCCTTTTTTCCTTCAAGGAATGCAAATGCGATTCGCCGACTGTGCAGATAATCTTGCTTACATGTTCAAGGCACTTTTCAACTATGTTGTACAGCGAGAGATCTCCTCGGAAATTATTTGTCGAAATTAATCCTTTTCACAAGACCGGCAAAGGTGACGCAACACAAATTCAATAAAATCTCCCACGCTAAACTGAATATGATGATGATGATGGTCTGAATTTATGATACTTACCAACACCAAGTATTCGATCCCCAAGTCGACTGAAATCAACACTTTCTGATGGGAAATTGCCATAAAGTGAAATGCAGTGAACATGCGTCTTGCTGTAAACTATAGCCTCATCGCCTTCTGCATCAGCCATAAGAAGATGATATCCTAATAGAGTGTCTTCATTAGAATCCTTGAAAAGAACATTTCAAAAAAAAAAAAATAGAACACTTATTAAATATATATATATATATATATATATATATATATATATATATATATATACATATCAACAAAAAAACATACACCTGTCATGATTCAACAGTAAAAATAAAAATTGCTAAATCGATATAACTGAACTTTTTTTCTTTTTTGGTACTAATTATTCACCACTTATCCAGGCCGAAAACCACTCGAGGATAAGAGTTCATGAAATGAAGTGAATAGATTGATGGCTGAATGATGAACACTATGAGGATTGAAAATCTCGATATACCACTCACTTAAAACCGACCTAGAAAATGTAACAATATTATCATTCCATTTGTAACCCGTTCCACTTTTGTGTAAACCTACGCATGCACGTCCTTCAAATAAAGCTTTTCTATAGTTGTCTGTAAAACATCAACAAGCATTTTGTCAATCTTTCCATTTGAAACATATAACTCAACATGACCTGACATCGCGGCAGCGATGGGATAAAAAAAATTATTTAACGAAAAGAAAACATCGAGCACTAAAAGTAAGACATTATTTTTCTTTCTTCATCATTTGGCGAAGAAGGAGTTCACAAATTTAACAGCTAGTCTATGTCAAGCGAGGACCGGAATGCCTTCACGGAGCAGCTAGAACTGGCAATCAACCATTGGGTATGTAGGCTTGAACTAAGCAAATACAAACAAAAGACAACTGAGACAACAGACACATTCTTAAACATATGTCGTTTACTAGCAAAGAAATGCTGTTTCAAAACCCATGATTTGGACGAACGTTTGGTAGAATTACTTATTACCAACATGCCCATACCAAATTTACAAAAATAACTTTCGAATAAACTAAAAGGCTACAAAATTGAAGAGGCTGTCAAATTAGCACGCACACATGAAGCTTCAGCTACAATAATTACATCTTCACAGGTAGACACCATAAATCGGGGTAATCGCAACGTCAAGAATGTGAAAAATACTCTAGACACCTGTGTAAGAATTGCGGACTTGGGCAAAGAATATTGCAGTCAAGAATGACACATGCAACACATGTGGCAAAACTTAGACCCAAGAAACAGCAAGGAAAACCCTGGTATAAAAGCCGTACTCAGTCGAAACACAGACAATATGAAGCAGGTAGAAAAGTCAACAGTGTCGTCGAACATAACAATTGAGTCACAACAGAGCTAGATGTGGCGATGGAACACCCAACATTCAGTGTCATCAACAGTGGTGAACATTCACCAAACCAGAAAACCCCTTCAAAATTAAGCATTTGTCAGTATTAACGTTAGATTGACAGATCACCCAGGTATTAACAGCTTCAATCTGTATGTAAACACAGGTGCACAAGCTGATACACTGCCATCACGCATATTTCGCAAGATGTTTTCTTCGAGTGGAAACAAACATGTAAATCCAATACCTGGATTCATCGAAATGCGTATACTGACAGCATATAATAAAACCAAAATAAACTGCCATGGCACCACAAGCATCAGGTGTAGATATAATTATTCTTTATGGCTTAACACTCAATTTTATGTCAGACATCCTAGGACCAGCTATACTGGACCTACCGACATCGTTAGCATTTAACGTTGTGACAATGAACTGTACGATATCATTTCAACAACAACCGATTAACAACATAGATGATCTGATACGTCTGTACCCCAACAGATTTGATTGCGTTAAAAAATCCAAGAAGATTCATAAGCTCACCGTCAACCGCAATGTCCCATGCCACACAGACTTGCTGAGAAGAAACTGACAACATATCAGGAGTATTCCAGTGATGTCAATTTCACCACCACCTAAGGTCACATTTGAGGAACCACCCACATGTACAATGCCAGCTATGCAAAGAGACTAACTACACAAAGAAACTCAAACAATACACTCGAAGTGGCAGGATGGTACGACCACCATAAAAAATGGACTTATAAACATTATCTGTGAAATTATAGCAAGCAACTCATGGGGTAGAATAATCCCCTGCTTCGCTATAGATATTCAGGCAGTCTACCTTGAATTACGTTTTTGTTTTGTTCATATAGTCACAACCATAATCTGTATATTAGTAAAAAAAGGATGTAACAATGTTATCGTTCCGTCCGTAACCCGTTCCACTTTTGCATGCGTGTTTAAAAAAAAAAACAAGCCGCGCATCCGTGGTCTCCCTCTGTATGTGATGAGTGTAAAATGCAATAAATTTGGGCAATTTGGAGCATTTTTGAACCCCCTTTGACCCCCTGGGGGCGCGAACCAGAATTTTTCTGAGGTCAAGGATGCTCATTTTATATCCAGAACAATTGCCTCTACATTTTGGCCAAGTTTCAGAAAAATTGAATGGATGGATCAAACGTTATGGGAGAAAAGGGTCAGTTTTTGCCATTTTGGAAGCTTTTGACCCCCTGGGGGTGCAAACCAGATGTTTTCCAAGGTCAGCGATACTTATTTTCTATTAGGAACAATTGCTTCCACATTTTGGCCAAGTTTCAGAGAAATTGAATGGATGGATGAAAAGTTATGGGGCAAAAAATGTCATGTTTTGCCATTTTGGGGCCTTTTGACCCCCTGGGGGGCTAACCAGATTTTTTTTCAAAAATCGGAGAATGTCACTTTCTAACCTGACCAAAGTTACAACTTCATGCAAAATTTCAGAGAAATTCAATGGATGGTTGCGGAGAAAAATTCGAATGGACGGACATGCCTCAAAACATAAGTCCCCCGATTTTATAAATCGGGGGACCAAAAAAAAAAAAGAAGCTTTTCTATAGTTGTATGTAAAACATTGACAAGCGTCTTGTCCATCCTTCCATTAATTACACATAACACAAAAACACGACCTGACAGAAAACAGCAATTTTTCCCCCTTTGTCAGAAATGTCTCTTATGAAATGTAAGGTCTAAAGGACAAAGGGAAGCGAGAGTTACGAGGCTACTGAAAGTAAACCGGAAGTCCACTTTCAACTCTCCATGATCACAGGCGTTGAGTCGGTTGTTTGGTTTGGTTTAAGGTTATTTAACGTAGAATTCAGTTATTTTGGTAAAAAGCCTTATGACTTCAAGTTTACTATCTTTAGATAATTTCGATAGATGCGATCCTGACAGATATTAGCACTTTGAATAGACATGGAATTAATAGCAGCTAAGAGGGTTTCTCTATCGGATGTAGTTTAATGTTACACCCAGGACAGATTTTGAAAAGGGGGGTCAATCAAATTAAAGGAAATTGTTGCCCCCCCCCCCATCCCTGGCACAGGTAGGTATTCACCGAGATCAGAAACATATACATAAGGACCCATCAACATACGCCATATTTAAATACAAGAAAAACAACGGTAAATAAATGAACCTGAAGAAGGTTGAATAGTGTTGTAAAGGTCATGATTGGCATAAATACGAAACTAACATAAAGGGAAGTAATCAGGTATTGACTATATACGAAAGTACGTATATAAGACGGGCAGTGATATCTGGACGTGAGCGAAGAGTAAACGTCTCTACTTCCTACCGGATCCCTGTTAAACGCAAACCACTCGGCGTATTCTTAATTTAGTATGTCCTATGTAATTTAAGATATAACAGTGGCGAACGAGGATATTTTTTTTTCTCTTAACAGAGATAAATTACCGTACTATTCAAGGATTTTTTAAATTTTTTTTTTAAAAGAAAATTTGCAAGAACGGCAAAATAAAAAAAAAAAAAAGGTTGACACATGCGTCAAATAAAAGAGAATTTTACTACCTAAAGTAGTAAAAAGTACGGATTTCTTCGGTAAGAACTAACGGGAAAGTAAAGAAAATTGTACTCGAAACAATTTTAAGGTAAAGTGAACTTTATCTGTATGTTGACGAAAAAATATTTGGGAAGCACAAGCTGAATTCGAAACCTGCACCGTGAGATTACGAATTTCGAAAGAAAAAAGTACGCTTACGATTTTTTTTCTTTAAACAATTCAGAAATTATTGTTATATTTTTTTTTCTCTCCCCCAAGTGCAGTCGTATTTTTGTGAAAAATAATTGTTCATTGCTTTGTCTAAAGTAATTGAAACTATTTGTTGTGCGAATTTTGGAAACATTTTATTGTCTGAAATTATTTTGTGAAAAGGTTTTACTTGGTAAAAGACTGTTGCTTAATTGTATAAACTTTGTGAAACATTTATTTTTGCAAAAATTATGTTGCTAATTTACGAAAACGCATATTGACGAACTTTTTGTGAAATTATTGTTGTAAACTTTGGAAAGATATTTTGTACTGTAATTAAGCTAAAATTGAGCAATTGGCCGAGTTGACGAAGGCGTTAACTCTAAGTATACAGCAGCAACAACAACAGCTACTGCAGCAGCAAGAATGGACAAAAAAAACTTTAGAGGCACAACAAGAGCAAACAAAAATACTTCAACGCCAAATGTTAACGCAACAAAAGAATTTTGAAAAATTAATTAAAACGTTGACAGATGGGAAGAAAACTAATTTTTCTGCAGAGGGTATTTCAAATTCTTTGTCAGAATTTCACTACTCTCCCGATACTGGCGTTACATTTCCAGCATACTATAGAAGGTACGAAACAGTTTTTACAAAAAGATGTTCGGACTGGACTGACGAAGAAAAAGTTACGCTGTTACTACAAAAACTGGGGACGGACGAAAACACCAAGTATGCTAATTTAATTTTACCCAAAAAACCGGAGGAAGTGAATGTTGAAGAGACAATTAATACCTTATCTAGAATATTTGATAAAAGAGACAGCCTTTTTCATTCTAGATATAAATGTTTAAATTTACAGAAGTCGGAATCCGAAGACTATTTAGAATATGCATGTACTGTAAATTGCTTATGTGAATCATTTAAATTAAATGAAATTTCGGCAGATTTATTTAAATGTTTAATCTTTGTACAAGGACTCACAGCACCAAGGGACAAAGATGTCAGATCCCGGATCCTGACAATTATGGAGTCGGACCCGAATGTAACTTTACAAAAAGTAACCGAGGAGTGTCAACGTCTCATTAATATCAAAAGAGACAACACCCGCATTGAAGAAAAAAGCGTTTACAAGATATAACATGTAAAAAGGCAAAGGACCTCTAGAACATACAAGACCCAGGAACAAAAGACTCCCAGAATGTACAAGGATCAAAGTTGTGAATGCTGCGGAAGTACAAGACACACCAAATAGATCTGCTGGTTCAAGAATAGGATATGTTATGATTGTGGATTCAAAGGCCACAAGAGAACATATTGTAACCAGAAGAAAAAATGAAGGACCGACAAAGTTAATACGCTTCGCACAAGGAAAGAGAAAAGCTGCGAAAGGCGTAGATATGTCGATGTAAAGATAAATGGACATCCTGTAACATTACTCCTGGATAGTGGTGAGGACATTAGCATCATAGATGAAGATATCTGGAGAAGGATCAATCGACCTGAACTAAGAGAAACCAGCAAGATGGCGAAGAGTGTGTGCGGCAAAAGGTTGGAATTCAAAGGAGAACTGAGGTGCAATGTGTCATTTGATGATCAAACACACAAGTCCAAAGTGTACGTAGTACCAGGAAGGAACACAAGTCTATTTGGAGTGGATTGGATTGGATTGTCCTGTTCAACTTATGGGAACGACCGGTTAATTCTTTTTGTAATAGGTTGACCACAGAGAAATCAAACCAAATAGAAGGCTTCATGGACGATTTAAATGCAGAATTCCCAAAAGTTTTTGCCGAAAAACTTGGATACTGTGTGAAAACAGAAGCAAAATTTGAGGTGAAGAAAAATGCCACCCCAGTGTTCAAACCTAAAAGAAATGTACCTTTTTCATCGATGGACGCAATAGAGAAGGAGTTGGAGAGACTTCAACAATTAGACGTCATTGAAAAGGTTGACCACACGGATTAGGCAAGTCCGACGGTATATGTGAAGAAAAAGAATAACAAAATAAGAGTCTGCGCTGACTTTTCGACGGGCCTTAATGACTGTTTGCAGGACCACAATTACCCCCTTCCGTCGGCAGAAGATCTATTCTCAAAACTAAACGGAGGAAAATTTTTTTCCAAAATAGACCTCTCGGATGCATACTTGCAAATCAAAGTCAATGACGAAAGTTTCAAAGTACCTGTGCATTAACACGCATAAGGGTATTTTTAAACTAAAAAGACTTCCGTTCGGATTAAAGGTCGCCCCAGGCTCTGTTTCAACAGGTTAGGTATACGATGCTCGCAGGATTGGAATTTTCAATGGCATACCATGACGATATCCTGATAAAGAGCAGAAATTTGCATGAACACAAGAAGCACGTCAGAGAAGTATTTAAGAGAATAGAGGAGTTTGGTTTCAGATTGAGCCCGGAGAAATGCGATTTCTTTATGGAAAGGATCAGATATCTTGGTCAAATAATCGACAAAGAGGGACGAAGACCAGATCCACAACGGGCCGAAGCAATTGAAAAGATGCCTGCTCCAGACTCAGTACCGAAGCTACAATCATTTTGGGGATTGGTTCAATATTACGCGATATACATACCTAATTGCATAATTTGAGAGCTCCTCTTAACGAGTTACTAAAAAAGGTAGTAAATGGAGTTGGAATAAGGAATGTGAATCTGCTTTCCCAAAAATTAAGAAATGTCTATTATCAGACTTGGCATTAGCGCATTTTGATCCAGACAAGGAGTTAGTACTAACAACGGACGCCAGTGATTACGGCGTTGGCGCTGCATTACTCCATAAGTATGAGGATGGAACAACAAAAGCAATCGCTCATGCATCAAGAACTTTGGTTGCAGCTGAGAAAAACTATAGCCAGATTGAAAAGGAGGCTCTGTCGATAATATTTGGAGTCAAAAAGTATAATCGATTTCTCTATGGACGGACCTTCACATTGCAAACAGACCATAAACCCTTGATTACGATATTTGGATCAAAGAAAGGCATTCCTAAGCATACCGCAAATCGACTACAGCGATGGGCTGTAACTCTCTTAAACTATCAGTTTAAGATGGAGCATGTGTCATCGAAAAAGTTAGGACACGCGGATGCACTATCAAGGTTGATTCCAAAAAGAAACAAAAGTTTCGAAGAGACAGTAATTGCTGCTCTTAAAGATGAAAGCGAATGTACAAGTTCAATGTGTAATATGATACGTGAACTTCCAATAACCCTTGAAGAGATTAAAAGAGAAGCTGAAAAAGACATTTTCATAAAGAAAATGAAAACTCAATTAGGACTGAGGGATAAAAGTAACAAGGTAGGACAAACTACATTTTTTTCAATTTGTGAAGGTGTACTTATGTATGCTGATAGAATCGTAATTCCACAGGCATTACGAAGGAAAATATTAATGGAATTCCATACAGATCATCCTGGCATTTCAAGAATGAAATCCTTAATTAGAGGATACGTACATTGGCCTGGTATGGACAAAGAAGTAGAAAACTGTGTCAAAGCATGCAAAGGATGTCAGTTAGCAGCCCGAGATCCGCCAATAAAAACGACCCTATGGCCGAAAACGGACCTACCCTGGTCACGTCTACATATTGATTATGCCGGACCTTTAAATGGTTTTTTCTACTTAATTGTAGTAGATTCTTTCTCTAAATGGCCAGAGATATTTAAAACCAGACATCCAACTGCAAGGAACACTGTAAATGCACTTAACGAAATCTTTAGCCGTTTTGCTGTACCAAAAACCATAGTAAGTGACAATGGTACAGCATTTACAGGTCACGAATTTAAAGAATTCTGCAAATCGCTGAATATTCAACATATCACGACACCTGTTTACCATCCTAGGTCGAATGGGTTGGCAGAAAAATTTGTGGACACATTTAAACGGGCAATAAAGAAAAACCTGAATATGGACACAGATGAGCAAACTATACAAACATTTCTAGCAATCTACAGGGTAACCCCGAACCCAAATAATAATGTTAATTCATTCCCTGCAGAACTGATGTTGGCTAAAAAAATTAGATCTATCTTCGATAGACTTATACCTGAGAAGAAGAAAAGTTCTAAAAGAGAAAACTTGAAAGTAAAGTGCTATTCCTCAGGGGACAAAGTGTATTTAAAAAATTTTCAGAATGGAAAAAATCATTGGGTGGACGGTTTCATTATGAAAATAATTGGGAACATGGTTTATACCATTCAAGGCCCAAGTTTTGTCTGTAAAAGACACATAAATCAAATCCGTCCCAGAATTTCGCAAAATACAGAAGAAATCCCAATGGAAACATTATTTGATACATTTGATATACCAAAGCCAGTATGTATACCTGAAACCATGAATGTATCCCCTGAACATACCATACGGGGTGGACAGAATTCCTTACCGCAGGTAACGCAGACCAGAAGGAAGAGCACCAGAAAAAGGAAAATCATCAGGCGTTTAAGCCCTGATCCTAAAAGGAAACGGTACTAAAGCTAAAATCGGGAAGATTTCAGCTTCAGGGGAAGGTGTTGTAAAGGTCATGATTGGCATAAATACGAAACTAACATAAAGGGAAGTAATCAGGTATTGACTATATACAAAAGTACGTATATAAGACGGGCAGTGATATCTGAACGTGAGCGAAGAGTAAACGTTTACTTCCTACCGGATTCCTGTTAAACGCAAACCACTTGGCGTATTCTTAATTTAGTATGTCCTATGTAATTTAGGATATAACAGATAGTATATCAGCTCCCTTCCAAATAAAACAAAAACGAGTTACTATTTATACCTCATGCTTGCATTTTCTTATTTATATACTCAGGTATAAGCAATAAATATAGCATTAGTTTTAAATTTTAATATTTTTTCTTTCTTTTTTTTTGGGGGGGGGGATGGTACGGTTTTGGTTGCACCCCTGAAATAATAAAGTTTACCAAAAAAAGAAGTAATGTGCCCATGTTACTCACCCTGTTACCTAGAATACATATTCCATAATTCATAATCATAAGTTCAATCGTTTAGGATTTTACCAAGCACATGCACCTTATTGATGACCACGCATGCACACCAATCCTTTTAAAAACGTATTACTTAATATAACTTGAAATTTGATGTAGAGCAATTCTTTTATCTATTAAATATCTTGCACGTAACTTATGTGAGTGTGAGTTTGGGGAGGCGCACCCCCTAAATGGTAAAGTTTACAAAAAAAGTAATGTACCTATGTTAGTCACTATGTTATCGAGAATATATATCCCAAAATTCATGATGATCAGTTCATTAGTTTATCCTGTACCATGAAATATAAACATATACACATAACTTATATATATATATATATATATATATATATGCACCCTCTAAATATTAGAATTTACAAAAAAAAAAAATGTGCCCTTGTTACTCACCATGCTGCCTAGAATATATATTATAAAATTCATAATGATCTGTTCATTAGTTTAGATTATCCTGTACATATATATTTAAAATATTAGTTCTTATTAGCGATAATAGCTGTCTTAAAGCTAATAGTAATTGCACTTTCTAGGTGCTTGAGAGAAAAAAACACTCCCTTACATACATTGTCACCTCTTATTTTTAGGGACGTATATATATATTTATTAATTTATAGATAAAATAGTTATTCAGACATGTGTTTCGCCGTTACTGCAGCTAATCAGCATGGCTGACTATGGAAAGATTTGAAACCTCGGCTACAGGGATTCAAGCACTTAGGAAGTGCAATTACCATTAGTTTTAACACAGCTATTATCGCTAACAATAAGAATTAATGATCAAAAACATTTATAAGCGATAAAAAATATTTCAGACAGAACCGTTGTAGCTTAGTGGTAAAGCTCTTCAGAATACTAACGGGGCAGCTACATACTGGAAATGATGGAAAAAAGAAATATTCACCAGCCAAAAAAGAAATCTCATAGGCAGAGAGGGGGGGGGGGGATAAACAACACACTTAATTTAAAATCATCAAAAAAAGAAAGGGAGGGAATTATAAAGAGGTCAGATAATATGTATCTCCCGTTGGAATAAAAAATAAAATTAAAAACTTATTAAGATACGTCGATGATACCCTCCAAATCATATTTGTCATGAATATGTTGACACAAAGCCCCCCTCCAGCCGCGAGACAACCGAAACCAAACAGCCAAAGTAGATGTTGCAGGAAGAGAAGGGAAACAAACCAGCCGAATAAGAATCAAGCTAAGCTGAGAACAACAATACAAACAATACAAAAAAAGAAATAAAATCAAATTAAAAAAAAAAAAAAATATATATATAATATATATATATATATATGAGAGAGAAAGAGAGAGAGAGAGAAAGAGCGCGAGAGAGAAAGAGCGCGAGAGAGATATTACTTGCTGTATTTACCCAGTGTTGCCTGGTAGTCTTAACTGTAAATTTTGTGAAAATATTTACATTTTCAAAAAGATAATTCAATTTAGGAATATGTGATTAAAAATTTTTGTTTTGCAACAGAATCGATAAGACGTCTTACGGAATGTTGAAATTTAAATCCCATAAATAGTTTAAATAGATACAGCATAATCCTGTTGACACACTGGTTCTCATTTGAAACTTAAGGCAACGTTAAGTGTGGTCAGTACGAGATGGGTGACCATTTGGGAATACCAGGCGCTGTATGTCACACCTAGCTATGGGCAAATAGTGTTTCCAACCCGCAGTGCCTAGTGTGGCGACTGTGGCACAACTTCTTAACGACAGACACCAATAAGGGGGAATGAAACCAGGGCGGGGTTCCTCCTCCAAGAGTGATCAAAAACGCTGATAATGATGAAATAATTTTGAGTTTTTTCTTTCCTTTTATGACCAAATAGACATAGTACAAAATATATATATATACATTTTTTTTTAATAGCTTTTCCATGCAAGTCTCTTTGATAAATTGGATTTTTGAAGTTTAATTCAATAAAATTGTTTAAAATTATAACATACTTTAAACAAGTTCATTTAAAATGTGAATTGTCAGAAAGAACATGTTTTCTGAAATCTTATTATATAGATTTGTATACCTGGAAGTTTTTGTTTTTTTCAATAGAAATCGCTCCAGATAAGGCATGAAGCCACTTGATGTAAAGAGCTAAAAAAAAAAAATACCACTTCAAGGTCAAAAACTAGCCAACGATAAGTGGTATGTGGATAAATTTTGACCCAGAAAAAAGCAATTCTACTCCCTTTGTCAAAAACATCGCTGATGGAATGTGAGGACTAAAGGACAAAATAAGAGAAGCCAGAGTTACGAGGCTGTCGAAAGTTAATCGCTGAAAGTTGTTGATTAATGTCATTTTTGCAGAAGACTTTCTGTGGAAATTCTTTGATAAATAATTGCCAAATCCACTTTCTCACAATTGTACTACACCCCCCCCCCCGAAAAGCTAGAACACGAGAGAGGGTAAAAGAAGACATCTATACCTGCCAAGTCTCAACATGTTCAAGAACTATTACAGTCTTTAAATCGACATCGGCAGTCAAATCTTGAAGATCTATCACACCTAAAAAAAAAAAAAAAATATTATAAAGTAAATTAAAAATACTTACACAACTATTTGATCATTCAATGAAAATAAGCTATAAAAAAAAAGTCATCTGTCAATGTAGATCAGTTAAAACAAAGAATAGAATTTTACTGACGTCATATTTTCATGAAAAAAAAAAAAAAAAAGAAATATTCACAGAACCTTTTGTAAAAAATTCCAAATTCACTCTCTTGTGTAATGTAGAGTCGTAGTTCGGTTGGCAAAAACAGGTATGTCGAAACTTACATAGAGATACACAAGCAATTAGAACATAACTGCACATGCACACTTGCAGCCTTTTCATTTTCACCCACCTCGTTGGCGGAAAGAGAAAAATCAGTTCCTGAATGAGATTAGTGAAGATAAGACGCTAAGAAGATGCTCTTATTCTTTGCCAGAGAACGGCAAAACAAGATGAGACTCCAGAAGTGAACATTCTGTTTTTAGCTGAAGCCTGCCTCCTGCCGAGCTAATTCACCTCATATTCCTGTTAAATAAAGTCGATTTGATTATAGTGGGGATGTTGGTATTTTCTTTGGAACTTGCTGACCTCCTTTTCTTATGTAGTTCAAGCCAGATCTGTCAGATACTTACATGGCCGACTAAATAAAATGGCTATCTTTCATCTCGACATTCAACTCACACCAACAGTGGACTCAAACAATCAGAAACAGTTGCCTCCTGGAGCTAGGAACCTGTTCGTGCTAACTATATAAGCGAGTGCACACCCACTGCCCTCAATCAGGTCCAGTGAAAGACTCAACTAGTCATATGAACCGTTGTTGGTTAAAACACTACTACACATCTTTTTGGCATGCAAACAAACTCTGCGATAGGCTGTGGCTACCGGCATTTCGACAAAATAACATAAGTCAGTCATAGTTTAAACAACACTTTCTGGTGCTTCTGTATAATTGGGGACAGATGAAATTTCATCTTTAATTTAGAAAAGTAAGTTAAAAGGGGAGATAATTCAAACTGTCTTTTTTTGTTGTTGTAACCATAACCCATAAGGAAAATCCAGAGAATAAATTTTTGAAAAGGGTACTTATGCAGTTTATGGACCGGGCTGAAATAACATTATAATTTAAAAAGCCATTCTGAACATGGAGGGGTGGGGGGTGGGGGGGGTTGATTAACTATTCTGTTTATTAAATTGTTAAGTGAAAGTACATATATATTTATTTATAGATGTAACTAGCAGAACCCGTCACCCGGCATTGCACGGAAGAAAGTACTACCTATTGCATGACGTCAAATAAAAAAAAGAAACGGCCTATTGTTTTTTCTCCCCCCCCCCTCTCGTCTACCGTGTTGGTGAATGTTTTAAATTTAAAAAAAAAAGAAAAAAAGTGGTAGAGTAGAATGGGATCGAACGCTAAAACTGGCGATCATGAAACCTGCCTTCTTATCGACTGTGCCACAGTTTCGAGTTAAAAATACATGTGAAAATAGGCCAATTAAGCTAAGCTTGTTTATTGGCTTGCGTGTTATGTTAAGATTTAGCTTCTGCCGACCAAATGTAAAGTTCAACAATGACACGGTTTAGGTCATTTGTAGTTGATGAAATAAATGGATTTGGGCAAGTTTTCCATTATATGCGTGTTAAAGGTGTATGATTTTGTAAATGTATCAGGGTTTACGAGTATCTTGGTGCTTATTGAATTAAATAGGAAGTCGATTCGATCAAGAAATTGTAGCCGCCATGTTGAATGATTAAATGCTACAGGAACTGTGTTCGTTAATTCCATTCGCTTAATTCCAGAATGAATATAAATGTAGAAGTCATAGGTAGAAATAGAAATAACGTAATCTGATATTCGCGGAAAATCATTGGAGTGAACGGGAGCGGTCATTAAGTCTTTGCGTATTGCTTTATATTATGTAGTAAATTAATACCAGGCAAATAATAAATAAGAACGGGTCTTTTGTGAAAATTAAACTGTGTTTATTAGTTCCGGTATCGATGAGTGTAGTGACAGTACAGAATTGTCAGGGAGGAAAGTTTTTGCTACCACCTATATGGAGTTGGTTTGACGGAGAGTCGTAGATGATGGGGCAAATGTAATATTTAGTGTTAGCTGGAAAGAAATAATAACAAATGTACTAAAACACGCTCGAGTGAATAAGTGTAATATAATGGTGAGTTTAATAGCCTGTGATGCATGTGGGTTTTTTCCTATTCTCCGAGAAGGTACAGGGAAAAAAAAAAAAAAAAAAAAAAAAAAAAAAAAAAAAAATCGCCTTAACTTTATATATTAGATTACAGAAGATTAAGAAAATATATGTCTCCTTTGTTTGGATTTGAAACCAATGGTACCGATGTTGTCTTAAGCTTCTCTAATTACATATAAATATTACGCTCTTATTTTTTATGGAACATTATCAGAAAAACCAGGACCTGTGGATTACTTAACTCAGCCTGTTTCTTATGCCTTGGTGAGAAACTGGAAATTATAAGGTTTAAAGACAAGGAAAAATTACTTAACGTTAGACAAGAAACGGCTCTGAATTGCAGACATTTCAAGGAGCATGCACCGAGCAGATTTTGAATTACAAGGATTACTGTCCACTAATAGCTGAAATTATGCTGCTCCCAACCCTATTATCATACTACCTTTGGTTTTGTTATTTTTATATTTATTTTATTCGATCATTTTATATCATTCTATGTTACTATATCTTACCTTAGTGTCGATTTGATTTTATCTACTTTTCTTTTTTTATTTCTTTCTTTCTGTATTTTCCTTGTTTCTTATGCTATATTGAACCTTTATTTAGGTTGTGTTTATTTACCCTATACTTAGTCATTATATAGTACGCTCATATGTTGGGTTTTATTTTATTTTGTTTGTTTGCCTTCGTAATGTTTGCTTTGTGTTTGTTCCTTGAATTAATGCTAGCGCCAGTCTAAATGTACACAAATTGAATTAGTATTATTAGATAAGATGGGTGATGTGGGATACTGAGGCAGGGAATGCTATCATTTTATGCCTATAGGCTGTATAATATATCCAGAAGATAATGGAATCAAAGTACACAGAGAGGTATAAAAGGAGAATGACAAGAATGAGTGTGTATATAAATAAATTTACAGAATAAATATCTATTCCTTAATTCACAGCCTTTGTATTTAGTAAGAATGACATGAATACGTGAAGAAGTAGATGTATACCCTTACAGGAGAGTATAAAAGTGGGTGTGGGTGTATAGTATATGTGGCGGTATGTATATATATGCATAGGAATATGGAAACTTAGATAGAGATGCATTTTTTGATAGAAATATGTAGATATTCACCACTATATATATATTTATTTAGTAACGTAATTCTAGACTAATGTACTATGTGGTAGTCTACGTATGTATAAATGTGAATAAATGCGGTTTGTATTCATATTTAGGTTTGATTATTGTGTTTACAGAGATAGATATATATGTCTCTGTGCATGTATGTGTATATGTACGTATAGCCATGTGTATGTATGTGGGAATATGTGTGTATATGGATATATGTTTGCATATATGCATATATATGTATGTATATGCGTGTATATGGGTTTGATATATGTGAACATATGAATAAAGTTAGAATATTTTATGGAAATATGTAGATATTGACCAGTATATGTATTATATTGTACAAATGGGTGTATATAAAGGTTGCAGATTTTATTTAGTAACATAATTCTAGTCTAACATACTTATGTGATTGTCTATATACGTATAAATGTGAATAAAAGCGTCTTTTTTATACATATGTGTATATGGATCTATACATATGTGTGCATATGTATGTATAGACGTGTATACGGATTTGTATATATGGGAGTATAAGAATAAAGTTTATATATAGGTCAGTTTAAAATATTCGGCCTCAGATGAGTATGAGTATACTGATGTGACGTTGAGGATAATCTCAAGTGGGTAATAAAAAATATAAAAGAATCTGAAAGCGGTCAGGTCAAACTTAAATGATAAAAACTCAAAGAAAGTGAAAAGCGCGAATGTGTAATTGGATATGAATCTTGCCCATTTCATTATGCACACATCCCCTCCCAACCAAGGTAATACATAAAGCAAGTTTATTTCTCATTTCTTTTTTTCTAAAGGTCTGACGAAGATGGCTCTCAAAAGAGTGCAGCTGAAACATATGCACACATGTAACCAAAAATGTTTGTATAAATAAAAATGTATACTAAAAAAACAATTCTACTTGTTATTGAGTAAATTTGTATAAACACTAGAGTTTCATTGGATTAACATCTATAGAAACAAATATAACATATGTACTATATATATATATATATATATACACACACTCATAAAACTTACCAATTGCATAATAAACCGTATTTCCCACCTCAGCATTCATTGCAGCAGCCAAAATAACAACACCATCACTGAAAAGAATATGTAAAAATAAAATATATAACATAAAAGTTCACTTCTCAATTTCATGTTTTTAATAAAAAGAAAATCACATCTATGAACATTGCCTTGTCATGCATGTGAAACATAATGACATGTGGTGATGTCATTCTGCCTGCATTTGAAAAATATAACGTTAGTTTTCTCGAAGTTTTTTTTCTTTCTCAGTTTTGATTTGTATTCAAATGAAAAGAAACATTAAAAGTTCATCTGGACTACTGCTTTTATCTTGAATATTATTCTCACGTTTCGGCCGATGTAACCTCTGACCTCATTGTTAAACTCGGGAATCTGTACAGAATTTTGAACGACATCCTTTAATTAATCTACAAGGGTAGCTTGTTCTCGTTCCGTCAGCCATGACTGGGTAAAAGTTTTAAGAAATTCATAATTGTACTCTTAGTATCGCGCACACTGAAGATTGAACCTCCAAAAGACGTTCACGTAGAACTAATTATTACCCAGCATTTATATCCATTACGCCACAGGTTATAGCGGGCAATTCTAGAATGAATTTTAAGAGCCTCAAACTTATTCTTGTTTTTTAGATGCGTAGTCTTATGACTTATCACTATAAATTCAACGCATTTTCTTTTAATGGTGTTCTGATACCATTATAATAATATAAGGTTCAATCCTCAGCGCAGGCGATACCAAGAATACAATTACGGATTACTTAAGACTTCTACCAGGTCTCAGCCAACGGAATGATAGCAAGATGAGGACAGCAGTCTGAATAAACCAAATAATCAATCCTCATTTCAAAAATTCAAAAACATCAAAAGTTTTGGAATATGTTTCTGAAAATGGGAAACCATGTGAAACTGCAGCTATGATCAAAAGGATGTGAGCTAATAAAAAAAAAAGAAAAAGTGATTCTATAAAATTAAGTGTTTCAAAAAAAATAAAAGTTTGCAGATTAACTATGAATTAATTTCTTGGATGGTTGGCTGGTTTCTGATCACACAAAATCCTCTGATTGGAAATATGATTTTTTTTATTTAGCATTTATTTTCGATTTAATGTTTAGCCTGAGAAAACTTCAGCCATCCTTTGACGTCAGTCGAAACATGTATGCACACATGTAGTCAAAGATTTTTGTATAAAAAATATATCACACACTGAAATTTGCATTCTTTCATTAAAGCAGGTATAATTTCATTGATAGTCTAAGCCCGTTCAATTTTGTATTCAATTTTTCATGCTTACGAATAACATTCAGATGAACCTAAGCTGGCACAAGGCCATTCTATATTTTACAATCGTAGAAAATTATATCAGTCAATACCAAAAAAAAAAAGAAAAAGATTTAACAAACTGGTTTTAAACCTTTGTTAAATAGTGTAATATAAGAGAAATAAAAAGGTTTCCTTTGTTTATGTAATTTCATATCAACCCTTTAGGAGGTTATTTTACGTGGAAAACAATACCTACTGCAAATGATTTATGTCATAGGATAAATTAAAAACAAATTACTATTTTGGGGGGGGGGGGGGGGTATTGCGGGTTCATACCTTTTCCAATGATAATGGTTTGTTTGTATTTTAACACCATTGGAAAATGTTATCAAGGCAGGTTTCAAAAACTGGATTAAACAATCTTTTTTGCTAATCGTGTAATATATGATTTTGGAATAAATTAGTTGACAGAACAGCAATGAATTCAGAATATGAAAAAAAAAAATCTTCATCTCAGTATTGTACTAATAATGTCAATGTTTTGTCTTGTTTTTTTCTGAGGGTTGAATTGAGAAGATACTTAAACAGGGAGATCCACTTAAAGAGTCATAACCAATAATAAGGATTCCATAGTTTGTGACGTACTTATTACGTAAACCATGCCCCCCCCCCCCAATAAAAAGAAAACTTGATAGACTTACGATGTCAGCTGCATATCTAAAAGCCATGTGTTCAACTGTGGAAGTCTTGCAACATCTTGATTCTGTAATAAGAAAGAAAAGAAAAAATGATATAAAACCAACTCAAAAAATGTCATGACATTTAAACAAGACCATTTGCTTTTCTCTAAAAACATAATCTGACTATATCAGATCGAAGACGAGAAGTGGTGCGAAGACGAGGGGGGAATGTATTAAACACAAAAGTCTCATAATTTGAAGACTGTTCAATCACTGTACCGGCCAGTGCATTTTCATTTCACTTTCAATCACACCCAAAAATACATTTTTGTATTATATAGATTAAGTCGAGGCCAAAGGCTGCAAAATGTTACAGCATTTGTTAATTGGAAACATGTTAAAAATATTATAAATAAGAATGTTATACAATTTCTTCAAATCTAATACATGTTTCATAAACTACCGATAAATAAATGTAATCTTAAAATATTTACCTTCACAACTAGGTAAGGGAACTCAATTTATATATATATATATATTTATTTTTTTATGAAAATCGCTCCGGACAAGGCATGAAGCCACTTGACGTTAGGAGGTAAAAAAATAATAAAAAATACTACTTTAAGGTCAAAAACTAACCAACGATAAGTGCTAGATGGATAGATTCCAAGCCAGAAATTCTTCCTCCTTTTGTCAGAAACATCGCTCATGGAATGTGAGAACTAAAGGACAAAATAAGGGAAGCGAGAGTTACGAGGCTACCGAAAATAAACCCAAAGTCCACTTTCTACTCTCTTAATGTTAACCTAAAGGGTTACGGGCCGTCTAGCATATATATAAAATGAACAAACAGATAAAAATAAATCTGCCTGTTTTGTTTGAGCTACGGACATAACATTCGGCCGAGACAATCCTAACTGCGAAGATGCCCTGAAAAGGCTTGGCATTGCCAAGGTTATACAAAGACCCCCCCCCCCCCCCCCCGGTGCAAAAACAAAGAAAATTCACTTCTCAAAGTTTGTCTGAAATGGTCGAATAGCTGTATTAGCTTCTTATGCCGAGATTGAGGAATCGGATCTTGCGATGAATAATAAAATTGGAGCATTAATTAAGCCTTTTTATTTGTACAAGTCAACAAAATAACATTGATAGGGGCATAAGTTGATAGGTGGGTAATGACAACGATATTAGTATATATTTGAAATGACTTACCCAAACCTTTTTAGCAAGATAAGTCCAGAATAATCTTTGAACATTCGATTGATACAACAACTGAAAGAATACAGAAGAGAACAATAAGAAAATAACAGATTTAATTAGAAAAGTTAAAAAAACAAGAAAAAAAAAACAATTAGGAATAGATTTTTATTTTTAGCACAGATTAGAGAATGCTGTAAATATAGACATGCCGTATCTCTTCCTCCTGTGACTAAGAAGTTCCACAGTCAACTGAGCAGGTTCAGTGAATTGTTTAAGTGAGTTAATTTGAAAGACTTTAATAAGTTCAGTCATTTAGGTCAGTCAGTAACATTAACTATGCAGGAATCAGGTTCGCTGTTTCGATTCCCAGTGTCGGCGTCAAGTTTCTTTATTGTTTATTTATTTATGTAAAATAAGTTTCTTATGTTTAGAAAAATTTCTGCTGACGGACATCCAGAAAACCTCCTCATTATATTATAAGTAGACTAGCGAAAATAGACTCCCTAACGGTCGTCTATTTTTGCTAGGCTGCCGCGTTCTTGGTGTGTGAGACAAAGAAAAAAAAATTTGTCTCAGAATACTTTTTTTTGGAAGAAAAAAAAATTTTTTTTTTTTTTTTTATTAGGCGGAAAAAAAATTTTTTTTTTTTTTGGCGGGAACTTTTTTTTTTTCGCGCCAAAATTTTATTTTTCTCCCCCCCCTAAAACAATCGAGTGCGAACGCAGACCCAATGTATTTCCAATGAACAGTTATACGATCATCCATTTGTAACTGGAAGAAGTTGAAAAAAAAACGGATTCTTTATCATTTAAAATTAATACAATTATATCAGTTGTCTTCGTGGGGTAGATCATAGCGCGTTCGGCAGTTAGCGTCAAGGTTGCGAGTTCGAATCGTAGTCTCGGCGCTTAAATTATTTATTGTTTATTTCTGAAATTACGTTTACAAAAATTCCCCAGGACGGACAGACAGACAGAAAGACAGACAGACAGAGAAGTGCTCGTTATATTATAAGTGGACTAGCGACAATATACTCTCTACGGTTGTATATTTTAGCTAGGCTGCCGTGTCTCACCCTTCTGTGACTAAAGAGTTCCACAGTCAACTGAGCGGGTTCAGTGAATTGTTTAAGTGAGTTAATTTGAAAGAATATAATAAGTTTAGTCAGTTTGCTCAGACAGCAAGCCTCAGATTTGCTGTTTCGATTCCAAATTTCAGCATTAAGTTTCTTTGTTTATTTATTAATGTAAAGCAAGTTTCTTACGTCTAGAAAAATGTTCGTCAACAAACAGAGAAAGGCTCCATTATTTCGTCAAATTGAATGGAAGAATTTTTTATTTTTTAAACAAAGAAATGAATAAAATGTTTTTTTGAACACTTACAAACATATTTTAAATAGAATATTTATAGATGCGTACAAAAACATTGGATAAATTACTTTGTGACCCTTAGAAATTTGAAAGTAATTTATAAGCATTTAAACTGTCAAAGAGAAATAGCTTTAAACTGGCATGAGTGTCTGCTAACAATTAATAATAATATGATAAATAATACATTTAAACTGTAAGTGAATTTGAAGCATTTAAACTCTCATTGCGAAAAAAATAGGGAACCCATATCGGCCCGAATGTTTGTGATTTACGGAAATGCTTGAGCTATTTCAACAGGACCAAACTGACTTTTGCTGCATTTTCTGTAGTATTCCATGTGACTAAAACAGGAATTAACGATTTAAGTGGATAGACCTGTACCGTCTTGGGCATCGGGCGTTGATTCCGCCGGTCTGAGGTATTGTCCTGTGCAGTTCTAGAAAGTCCTCCGTCTCAAGTTTTGCCTTCTCACCGTTTGAGAAGGGGTTAGTTGATTGCTAATAGCCCAAGGCGCCCCTACTGGGGAATGCCGACAGGGCTGCCAAACATTTTTTATAGGCCAAAGCTTTATTTTGTTACTTTTAAAGATAGGGAAAAAAAAAAAAAAAACAATATTTTT
Organism: Sepiola atlantica; assembly: GCA_963556195.1. Lineage (NCBI taxonomy): Eukaryota > Metazoa > Mollusca > Cephalopoda > Sepiida > Sepiolidae > Sepiola > Sepiola atlantica. The sequence goes on along the minus strand of OY744537.1, from coordinate 52,339,919 downwards.
TTTTTATTCAGAGTAAGGTTGCGCATATAAATTTACTGTAAAATGATCCCCGTTTTTAGGGCAATTACCTAAATTTTTTTACCACTAACCCTAAGTCCGACTGGCAAAGTCGTAAAACCACACATAATCACTTTACAAAGTAAAACCAACCCACCCCGCCCGAAAAACAATGCATCAAATTAATCTCCCATCGCAAAAAAAAACTGGTTAACTGACCTAAAAAGTTAGAATGGCCCGAAAATGGTAGATCATTTGATGTTAAAATTATATGCAAAACTGATCCCCCAATTAGCATTCTGAAAGAATTGTTGGCACATGTTCGTCTTTTACCACTGTCCGTTTTTCACAACTTTTTACTGACCATTTTTTTTTCTTTTTACGGTGTACACTTACCTATCAGGCTGCTAGAGAAATCCGGGGTTTTTGGAATTTTTTTTCAAATAATTTACATTTTAGGAGGGGGGATCAGTTTCCAATGTTAATTCAACATAGACCGATACCCTCTTTTTGACCATCTCAATTTTTTTTAAAAATCTTTTTCGGTGTACAATTACCTATCATGTCAGTAGAGAATTCCGGGGATTTTGGAAAGAAATTTTAAAAAATCGAGATTTAAACAGTTTGGCCAAAACATTGTAATAAAATATAGCATTTTTTAAATTCCATAATTCAGTCATGTAAATTATTTGAGTCACGCCTACTGGTGCCTCCGACGGATATAAAAAGTGTTGCCCACGACAGCTAACAAAACGAAAAATGGATAAAAAGCAAATAGGCAACAACTAAATGTTACAAAAGAGTTTTTTTGTTCAAAACAAACCTGGTGTCCATCTGTTCAGTTAGAACAACAAAAAAAAAAAAATGGCTGAAATTACAGAGTTTCGATAATCGCTCAAAAAATAAAAATTAAGCAAAATACTGATAGAACATTACATTTTCCCACGATTGGTGACATTTATTGAATGTGTTTCTAACACTATTTTGTTTATTTTTCGATTTTTCACCAATTACCAAAGATCCCCGTGCTGGGCACATGAACAGCCATTTTTATTTGTTCTAACTGCACAGGTGGACACCCCCCCCCCCCCCTAAAAAAAAAATTGAGCGCAAATGCAGACCCCAAACTATATCGAATAAGCAGTTTTGATACGTAGCCTCGTTTTAAGATGATTCATTGGTAAGTAAAAGAAATGAAAAAAAAATTTTTTATAACGTAAGTAGTTAAATCAAAATCGTTTTTTTAAACTTGTTCCATTGGCGCAGATGGTAGCGTATCGGACGAATTTGTCCTAATTACCATATGACGCTATGGTTACGAGTTCGAATCACAGCCTCGGCGCCAAAATTATTTATTGTTTATTTAGTCATTAATATGTGCCCTTATGTATTTGTTATGTTTCTGACCTTGAAATTAATTAAATAGTAATCTGACATAGATATTTTATTCTTTCTAGCCTCTTCTTTCCTTTTCAGCATGATTTTTACAATACCAAAATTCTGTTGACTTCAGTTCATAAATATTCCGGTTAGGAAGATTGTTACAATGGTGACAAATTTTAATAATGAATCAAATAATTTAAGAGATAAATCTTTGCAGCTTAAAATATGACTTCTCTCCCTTACATTATTTGAGTTCTTATTGAGCATTTTCTTTCATCTCTTCTCTATCTCAATAAGATTTTGTGACCACTTTGCACGTTTCTGTGTATGTTTCTCATCTATGTGATTTACACATTATTATAATTTTGTTTCTTGCCTATTCTTAAAATTTTACTTTTCATCTAAATTTTCTTGAGATAATTATTGAAATAATAAAACAGACTAAAATTTGTTTTCTTTTCCTTTATGTAGGATGCACGTGAATGAAAAGGGGTGAAACAATTGTATGCAAATAAAAACTATATTTTTGATGAATTTATGAAAATTTGTTCCCTGCATTTGCTGAGGTTTTATGACATTAAATTATATATATATATATATATATATATATATATATATATATTCAGAGTTTTTTCCCCTCTACAAATACACTGGAAATAAGTGTTGTCATAGTAATCTCTGACATCCAATGAGAAGCTGGTTAAAAAGTCACATTCAATATGTAGCTGTTGAGCAGGGAATATTTTATCAAATCTTTCAGGTTGATTATGAAATGAGAATGTTGTTTGACAGAAGCAAACACCCCATTTGATAAAAAAAAATGGCAAGCATACATGCGTGCATGTGGGGCGGGAGGGGTAGTGAATATAACTTATCATTTCAAAAGATATGATGCAATTAGTTGAAAATTTCATGAAATCAAGTCTAACACACTCACCATTTCGGTATTGCCTGAAGACACAGACCATTTTTGCAAAACAGAACCAGAAAGTACATAAAAAAATCGATCTTCGCCAGATTCATAGCTTTCATCACTTGCTACCAAAGCATGAAGTGCCTAGTAAAATAAAAATTTTAAAAAGTAAAATATTGAAAAAATAAAAATATTCACTAAAATAATTCAATAAATTTAAATCATTCATTAATTTTGATTAATTAAAGAAATATGCAGATATATAATACGAATACAAAATAAATAAATTATTAAATTAAAATAAGACAAAAAATAAAAATAAATGTTACTTTAAAAAATGACATTAGCAACCATGTACCTCAGTTACTCTCCATATTCGAAAATAAGAATAGTAAATAAATTATTTAGAACTTGAAATCGTAAAACATATGTCCAAAAGATATTCTCCATTCCCTGATGATGACCAATGTAAGTTGAAAGCTCAGATAATAATAAATTTACACCTGATGAATTCTGAATGTTTCCTTTATTCAAGAATTGAGAAAATTTTTCAATCCTGGAAAAAGTTGCTAAAAAAAAACAAAACAATCATCACGAAGTGTCCGTTTCTTTCAACAGTATATCTAAATTAATATTTATTACCTATATACACAATATACATATAAGGTACTCTGGCTTACTGATCAATTCTAATGATAGATTGGCTCTGAGGAGGTTGCACAGACAAAAACCGTGTCGATTTAAGCTAAATAATCCACAAATATATATGAGCTCTATTTTAGTATCAGGCAGTCATGGATTATATATATATATATATATATATATATATATATATATATATATATATATATATATATATATATATAAGTAAACAATGGTATGTTAAATTCCAATGAGTCTTTATTGATCTTCCTTACAGAAATTTAACTTGATGACCATTTTGCGCACAAACAACCAGGAATAAATATGTAATTACAAGGATCTTTCATTTATGCAGCTCATTAGAAAACTAAGGATCGCTCTCAGAAGAAACTCTTGAACACAAAATTTTAATTCAATATGGCTGACAGACTATAATAAAATCCTTGTTTCTTTTGAGGAACTAAGTTCTATGTAAGATGTATGTAAAAGGTTTTTGTGTATTTTTTGTTTATGGGTATTTTCCGGGAGCAATCCTTGGTCTTCTGATGAGCTGCATAAATGAAAGATCCTGGTAACTACATGTTTATTTCCAGTTTTTTGTTTGTGCGCGAAACGGTCGTCAAGTTACACTGAATTGGTTTGAATTTTGGTAAGAAAAAAAAAGTGAATAAAGATTTGGTGATTGGAATTTTACATACCATTGTTTACGTATATATGTTCTGTTGGTAAATGTTGACATTCATCGGTTTGGGTCAATTTTAAAAAATATTTACGAAACTTATCTAGTAATTCAATATGTTTATACAACATACATATCTTATAGTAATTTGCCAAATGATTATTCGATGTTAAATGTGAAAATTATTTAACAGAAATCTATGAAATTTTCTGTGGATGTATCTTTGATCCAAGATTAACCATGCAAATCATTTTGCAAAATGATTTGCCGAATAGTTTTTTTCTTCTTACTTTATGTGGGTTGGGGCTAAGGTCAAAGTGTAATATCTGTTCCGATGGATACTGCACCCCATACTGGTATTGTCTTGGCCTTCGGGGCTTGACTTATGCCGGTCAATGGGTCTGTCCTGTGCAGTTCTAGGAGGTCCACCCTCCCAGGCTTTGCCTCCCCTCTTTGGGGAGGAGTAAGTTTATTGCTTACTGTCTGAGGCGCCCCTACCAGGGAATGCCAACGGGGCTGCCCAGGCAATTTTTAAATGGCCAGAGTGCTTACCTCTCGGGCGCTGGCTTTTCAAACCCCACTTTCCCGACCCGACCTTGGGTCACATCTTACTTGTGGGAGTAGGATAAAAACTGGCCTTGTGCCTAACTCCTGGAGAGGAGTAAATCAATACTTAACAGATATCTATGAAATTTTCTGGAGATGTTAGATTCCCAAAAGTGTTTTAGGTATATTTTTTTGGTTTAAACTGACCACCTCTTGGGGATGGGATGGGGGAGGAGGGTCTACATTTCCTAGGATAAAATATCTTCAATTCTCAATAAGTGTTTTAGTCATATCAGTTTTTTGAAAAAACTGACTGACATAAAATACTTATATATTAAAAACCAACTCGCTACTTATATTGTTGTTGGATCATCTCTAATTAACTCACACATGATCGGAGTCTGTTTGGGGACAAAATAATGACAAGAAATGATTGATGTTTCGAATCTTATTTCCAGTGAGCTCAGGAATATTGACGTAGACTGAGGTGGTAATTCATGTATATCTATTTATATATCCATTATATATCTCACTTGTCATCGGGTAGGGATGACTAGTCAGGAGCGACCACTTGATATAAAGTTAAATACTGAAGATGAGGAGACTGTCCCAGTTCTCGTACGTACGGCATCACAGTAACATGCGATTTCATCAAGTCTCACTTTTCCTTCTATCCAACCTCATAATCTAGCACTTATTAATAAACAGAGAACAAAAGATTGAGATTTTTTTATCAGAATTTAGCTTGCCTGTTTCGGCAGGGATTTTTGTTGCCTAGTAATATCGAGCAAAAAAAATCTAAAAAAAAAAAAAAAAAGAAAAAAAAGAAAAAAGAAAAGAAAAAAAAGAGAAGTGTCAGCCCTTAAAACTTACGGCACCAGATGCTTGTGCTGGTGACGATCCGAATATAAAAGAAGACATTCTTTGTGTAATTCCAGCTAACATTCCTTGTGATACTCTAATCATGTGGCAAGTTATTGAATTCTGAAAAAAAAGAAAAAGAAAAAAAAATTAGATCGATCAGACAGGTTTTCACTCCAGTTTTCACTTCCTTAGCGGCTCCTGTTTATATAAACAATTGAGATCTTCTAAACGGTGTCTGCTTAGTTTGGTTGTGTTTATGGTATATCAATGCTTTTGGGCATTATTCAATGCCAAAAAGCAGTATCTTACCTATTGAATATGATTAATTGAATGCAAGTTGCTATCTAACCCACAGCTGGGAGGGGGAAGACTGGTGGTCCATCGTTTCCACAACAGTGCATAATTAAATACAATAAATTCCAGTCTGAGGCATTATCCAGTTGGTTAATTGTGAAAGCCGGCCCGAAAGGGTTCTTGTGTGACAAGAGGTTTATATGAAGACGAGGGGTTTTCCATTCCAACTTTGCTTCTCCTGATCGGACACGATGACAAGAAACAAAGCATGCACTCGAACACACGGTCATTTCTCGACTCATAAAGTCATGAATTATTTTTTTTTATTTTTTTAATTTCTATTCCTTCAGATAATGGCTACCCAGTGAATGGGTGCCTACAGAATGAGAAATTTAGAATGAAACAAGGATACACGACCATAAGTTACTTAATATCTTTAAAGACGAAACATTAGAGGAAGTCCTAAAATTCAAGTACTTCGAGACTACCTTCATTTCCGATGATCAAGGTAAGAAGGAAGATTTTCTTTGATGATAACGCTAAAAAGGTTGTCTTCCAGCTACAAAAAGGTCTCTCTGGTTTAATTTTCAGATCTCTCTCTTTCTGTCTATACTAAGTGATGTATCTATCAAACCCGGGTTCGGATGATTATATTTTACTGCTCTAAGATTTGGCACATGAATTTCATAGATTCACAAAGTCTAGAGGCTTTCGACAACTTCTGCCGTGTCAACAGATTGAAAGTGTGCCCATGTGACTGCATCAACAATGAACTGCAAACAGTAACAAATTCAAGGTGTGCTGATATGTTGAAGGATTCACTGCTTTCGGCATGCCGCATCGCACCCTGAAGCAGAATTGAACAACAAGGTAATCTCACTAACCCCATTTTGTAAGACGTCATCTGAGCACCTGATCAAGCATTCTGAAGTAAAATTTGGAGTTAAGTCCAGACAATTTTTTCTCGGCCTTTTGGCTGAGATCAAAGTGTAGTATGTGTTTCAATGGATGCTACACCCCTTAGACCGGTACCGTCTAGGCCTTCGGGCTTTGATTCCACCGGTCTTAGGGTTTGTCCTGTGCAGTTCTAGGAGGTCCACCCTATCAGGCTTTGCCTTCTCACCCTTTGAGAAGGAGTTAGTTTATTGCTAATCGCCTGAGGCACCCCTACCGGGAATGCCGACAGGCATTTCTTTTAGGCCAGAGTGCTCTTCCTCTAGGGTGCTGGCTTTTCAATCCCACTTTCCGACCTTGTGTCATATCTTACCTCTGTGGGAGGGTGATATATAAAAAAAAAGTCTAGACAATATTTTCACAGTATCTATGGCTTGAATAGTGATTGACTGGACACTGTCAATTGTCGAGCTTGGAAGTGAACAATATGAGACAGGTGAATGCTGTCATAAGAATAATAAAAAAATTAAAAAAAGAAAGGAATAGCCACAGAGAAATTCAAAACGATTGAAAACACTGAAGTAAGCAGCAGACAGATTTAAGGCATTAATTCAAACTGAACTTTAAAAATAGTTTATGTTGATATCAAAAACAATCTTTGTGCTTTTTCAAACGATTTCTTAAACATTTAAAATACTTTTTTGTTTTTAAACGATTTTGCATAAAATTTGAAAACAATTATTTGCATTTAAACAACATTTTAAATGGATCAGTTTTTTTTACCTTCTAAAACATTGAAATGTAATTGTTAATTTTTTGTTTTTAAACGATTTTGCATAAAATTTGAAAACAATTATTTGCATTTAAACAACATTTTAAATGTTTTAGTCAAGTGGATCAGTTTTTTTTTACCTTTTAAAACATTGAAATGTAATTGTTAATTTTTTTGTTTTTGCATAAATGAATTTAAAAAAAAATTTGGTAAGCCTGCATTAAATAAATATGTTGATATAATTATTGTGTTATCATTGATGTAGGATGAATGTAATAATTGATTGAAAGCAAACTTACTTGTCCAGTCACAGGAGTGAGTAAAACAAAAGAACTAGTTGTTGTGGCGAGAATGCATCCATATGGCTGGGATGAAGAGAAAGATAATATTAACAGTCATACATTTCCAACAGAAAAAGATAACATAATGAGATGGATAGATTCTTAGTTGAATGATGAAGAATATTATGAGAAGATTGAAAATGATGAATGGAATGAACAAAATTTGATTAAATATAACGACAGTTTATAACAAGTATTTGTTTACATTTGATTTGAAGACGACCATCTTGTAGTTTGCAGGGAAGCAAATAGGAAGTTCTTGAAAAGAAACTCTGTTCATTGAAATTTTGTTTTATTTTAGGCATACAGAGGAAGAAAGGAAGATTCTTTGTAGTTGTGGTAATAAGACAAGTTCTTGCTGTGAATGTTTTACGAGGAGAAATCAGAGATTAAGAAAGGGCTATCATCCCGACTCGATTGCAAAGTTGATTTTAGAACCTATCAAGGCAGGAAAGAGTGTTGTGAGTGACACCTCACATGATGCGGCAGAAACACTTCATCTTGGGACATATCTGACATATAGGTAGACGATTGCATCGGGAGTCAGGTACTTTCTGAAGTGGTAGAATAGTCCAACCAGTTTCCCAGTAACCTAAGCAACAGATTGGATATAAGTCTTCCATTCTAGATTTGGGGTGAAAATCAGTCCTAAGAGCTTATGAAAATAAGGAGCTTCCTCAGAGAGACGGAGAGAGAGAGAGAGATATTCATTTCAACTGAAGTAAACAAGGTTCTGAGCATTGGTGGTGAAAGGAGAGAAGCTTGGTTTTAGAGATGTTAAAAGTAACAAGCCACTTATTTCCCCACTGCACGATTTGTTCCACATCGAAAGAGAAGGAATCAACAAGATCTTCAAAGTGCTGCCAATGGACAGTTATGTCATTTGCATAGCTATGAACAAATGCCCTCAGAATATGATTTGGAAGATCATTAATAAAAATAAGGAAGAGAGTTGGACCCCAAATAGAACCGTGAGGCACGCCGACATTAATACTGCGCATTTCACACTTCTGCCCATTAACAAATATTTTTATAGATCTATCAAAGGGAAAGGATTTGATGGTTAAGAACACATTACAAGATATTCCATAGCTAAAAAGTTTCTAAAGCAATGTCAGATGCTAAAAATATCACCTCTGGTCTATTATTGATGGAACAAGTCTCATATCTGTTCAGAACCTTGTTTGTTATTTATCGAAACCTATGAAGATCTAGCCTCTGCTCAGCCGCTCTAGATTTAACAGATTGGCCATAGAACTCTTTCATGTTTTCTATAACCCTTTCGCAGGGATTGCGGGCAGTTTTAAAGACAGCTTTGATCTTAGGGCATTTATTCCATTGATAGCATGCATGGAGTATTGTTGTCACATCTGGGCTGGTGCACCATCCACTAGTCTCTCCCTCTTAGACAAGGTCAAAAAAAGAGTCGCCAACTTAATAGGTTGCTCATTATCAACCAAGCTCCAGCCCTTGTCCCATCGCCGCAATGTTGCATTCTCGTGCCTGCTTTACAAGTACTTCAATGGATTGTGCTCCGATGAACTTGCTGCTCTAGTGCCCCGCAACGTAAATACACTAGACCAACCCGACAATCAGCTAAATCCCATCCATTCACTGTGGAGGTCCCCAGATGCCGGAGAGCTTTCTACTCCAATAGCTCCTTTCCTCGTGCTGCTAGCCGCTGGAACTCCCTCCCTGCTCCCTGTTTCCTAGACTGTACCGACATGCACAAATTTTAAACTAATGTAAACAGACATCTCACTGCACAGATCCCAACTTAGGATGACCCTTGAAACCTACACCCTAATTCTCAGTAGCCCCTTACGTCTACAGTGGCGATCTGCCTTGTTTGGGGTGAACTATGATAAAAAAAAAAAAAATTTTAATAGTGTTTTTCTGAGCAATGGCAGCGGCACACTCAAGAATGTACCATAGCTGGCTGTTTCGTCTCTGTTGGAATATTTTAGAGGGTATAAAACTCTCAATGCCAGTGATTAACTAATCAAATATATCGGAGACAACACAGGACACATTCTTCCGGAAAATAAAATGTAGAGGAATTTCAGAGATGAAAGATCTAGCGCTATCCCGATCAGCCCTTGAGTATCGATACACTCTGCGATAGAAAAGAACGTCAGGGGTGTCCCTGAACTTAGATTTAATCTTAACGGAGACAACTGAGTGATCGGAAGATCCTAGAGATAGAACAGTAGATCTGCTTTGTTCATGACAAGTTGTGAAGAAAAGATCAAGAAGGCTTGCAAAATATCAGCATCAAGTATGCGAGCAGGTTTGTCAGCAATCTGAGTCACGTAAATGAAATTAATTTTATCAATGAAGATAAACACAATTATTACTAGGTATCAGGCTTAATTTAATATTTTTTTAATTCTATATTTTTTTTAAATCGTATTTTTCATTTAACTTTCTAACTGGATGCATCTTTATTAGTGTTTTAGACTTCTTTAAACACTTAAAAAGTATAAAATATCTTTCAAGCATGATAGAGGTATCCTTTAATTTTACAAACAAAAAAAGAAAATAAACCTTTTGAAAAAGTAATTAGTAATTAAATTGTGTTCAATTTTATTTTCACAAATATTTTCTGATCTTTAGCTTCTGGTCCTCCCCCTCCTTCCCGCTTTCTTTGTTTATCTGTGCCTTCTTTAACACCCCCCTCTTCTAACTGCAATGGCACTAACTAACCTTTCTTTTTTAATTCTCCAACCACTTCCCACGATGCATTTCATTCCCCTCCTTCACCCAATAAATTCTGGTGATTTCATGATGTACAATCGCTTATAATTTACAGTGAAATAGATTTCAACATTGTTCAGAAACAACTTGCTTTTTTTCTTTATATACTTAAAAACATGTTTAGTAAAAAAAAAAAGAAAAAAAAAGAAATAATATTAAAACATTAAAAATACTAAGTTATAGCAAGCTTTTAAAGGGAGATAACTCCAAATTTTACCATTCTTTTGCAAAAAAAAAAAAAAAAAATTTTTTTTAAAAAGGAATGAAAAATAAAAAAGGAGTAACATTTTTTAGTAAGGGGCAGGATTAGGAAATCGTAATAACCTGTCGGTAGTCAAAAGCCAAGAAAAACTTTATTTTACCTAAAAAAACTTTCTCAAATTAAAAACGTAATTCTGAAAGCCATTTCATTATAAATAATAAGCAATCGTACATTAGGTAATTACGTAAATGCCTTTCACACTTTTGTTTCTTACATTCCAGCATTAGTAAAAGTTAATATAAAAGGTACATAAGTCAGTCATGAGACTGCATACCGCCGCCTCACAATGTAACAATGGATCAAAGTCTTATCGGGGTCTTATTTCTCCATATAACATGAAGTATTCTCAATGTTATGCTATGGAAACGTTTATAACTCAAAAACTATTTGATCACGCTGAAATTTGCAGGATGGTTACTGTTTTCAAAGATCATCAGATTCATACATACAATTTAGAAAAATTGGAAGTTGAAATTTTGTCAAAATTTCGAATTTGTTATGGTCATATAATATGCGGGACTTCATTGGCTACAATATGGACCAAGTAGTGAGTTTCTAGTATAAACAGAACCAAAGTTATCACCAAAAGGGTGACTTACCTTTTCTATGACCTTGATCTTGACCGTTGACCTACATATCTCTAAATTAAATCAGTTTTAAGTTAGATCATGACCAATATTTGGATCAAGTTTGGTGACCATTGGTCAAGCAATATAAACGCTAGTCCATATGTAAACAGAGTGACACACCAATAAACAAACTTGACCAAAACATAACCCCTTTGGCAGAAGTAAAACCAAAAACACAAAAAATAGAAAATAACTTACCTGTAAGTTAACTACACAGGCACATTCTTCACCTTTCAATTCGGCACTGATTTCTACAAAAGCAGTTTCATGGGCAATACTTGACCAATAACGGACAACACCTTCAGGAGAGACAGCCACACAAGCTGCCTGCTGTGATTCGCGAGGACTAGGGATCACACACACACGGTTTGCATCATGGGCTAAGTCACTCGGAGGAAGAGTCAATTCCTTCACGATACGAGAACTCTACAAATAAAAGTATGATTTACAATCAAAATCTAAAAAAAAAATCAAGCCGTTTTATATAAGCATAGATTAAAGTGACAGTTTTCAAAAACCCGGAAAATATTTTGTATTGATATTAAAGTGGTGACTAGCAAAAATATACACCCTACGGTTGTATATTTTTGCTAGGCTGCCGCGTCAGAAATGAACGCTAACCCGTAAACCGATGGAGCCCCAGTCATATTTCTTGGGTGGTGAGACATTGATATTCTTTGTTTCGGACCAAGAATATTTTTAGTTAAAAAAAAAAAAAAAAAAAAAAAAAATCTAGCGCGAACGCAGACCCCACACTATATGAAAGAACCGGTTTTGATACATAGCCTCGTTTTAAGATCATTCGTTATCGCTAAGTAAAAAAAGTGAAGAAAGCATTTCTTTAGCGTAAGTAGTTAAATCAAAATCGTTCTTTTAACTTTGTGACGTTTGCTCAGTCGGTAGAGTGTCAGACAAATTCGTCCAAATTACCTTGAGACGTTAAGGTTGCGAGTTCAAATTACGACCTTGGCGTCGAGATTATTTATTGTTTATTTAGTTGTTAAGATGTGCCTTGATGTATTTCTTATGTTTCTGACTTGGGAATCAATTAAATAGTAATTACCCGCCACAATGACGTCACTTCCGGAAGGATGAGTCAGCAATTTATTTTTCCAAAATGATCACCCATTTAGTAATGGCCGGGATATGTATTGCTTAACTTCAATTTACAACAAAACACCTGGTCTTAACAATGTAATGAAAATAAAGAATAATTATGTGAAAAAAAATCCTCTCAAAATGGCGTCACTTCCGTAAAAAAAAAACTTTTTAAAGTTAATGTGGTTCTTTTATAAAATAGTGGCTCCTTCCAGAAATACTGGTTTTCAAATGAACTGAACTTTCAAACTTTAAATAAGATTCTATTTTTATAGGCAATTACATGTGAACACTCTAAAAATCTTAGCGGAAAAAAACCCATTAAATATACAATTTAGAATGGGAGGGGAGTGAGTTTCATATATAACGTAAAAACATCCCCCATTTCCCGGCCATTCTTGGCTTTTAGAGCAGTTAACCCTCCAAATTCTTGATATTTTTAAAGCTGAAAAGTTAGTATAAAAAATAATTACCCTACCACTAACCCTAGGTTCAGGTAGCCTTCCCTTGAACATACCACTAAATCTGAGTGACACCCCCCCCACCTAACCCTAGGTATGAGTGGCAAGCCCCCCCCCTCTCCTAAAAAACTTTTAACCCTTCCACTAACCCTAGTTCGAATGGCAAACACCTCCAAAACAAAAATCCTTAGTCCAAGTAACAAGCACTACCCAACAAAAACTTTCTTAAAACCACACATAATCATCTAAAAAAATAAAGCAGATCCCCTCTCCCCCAAGGAAAACACACAGGATTTATCTCCTATAGATAAAGAAATTAGTTAATGCCATAAAATGCTAGAATGACCCGAAAATGGGGGATTATTTTACATTAAATTTATGTGAAACTCATTCCCTACTCTAAATTTAAATTAATTTTTTTCTCTTCTTTCTGACAAGTTTTCAGGGTGTTCACACGTAATTTCCCTTAGCTCTTTTAAAACCACACATAATCATCTAAATAAAGAACGCACAGGATTTATCTCCCATAAAAAATTGGTTTACTGCCCTAAAATGCTAGAAAGGCCCAGAAATAGAGAATTATTTTACTTTAAATTTATATATAAAACTAATCCCCCGCTGTAAAATAATTGTTTTTTTTATTCTTTCTTTCTGACAACATTTTCAGAGTGTTCCTATGTAATTTTCTAAAAAAGGTAGAATCTCATATTAATAGATTATCACCTCTTAGCGGAAGGTGTTAATCTACAATAATACAAAAGAAATATCGCAATATATTAATTTCTAAACAGTCCTAGTATTAGATTTCAGTTTTTTGTACATGAAATACATTACAATTTCTTTTCTTTTTATATGGATACATGGTATTTTTTAAGGTATTACTACATGTGTATTTACTGCTGTTTTTTTTTTTTAAACCATTAATTTCTGAAGATTTTCAGTGGCATATTCTCATTCCTTGCACAGAAATACACTTACATAGTAAAATTTCATTTGTTTATCTTGTGTTTTAACAAAGATAAAACATTTTTACTGAAAAAGTAGTGTAAAAAATATGACAAAACACATGGTCTTAAAGAGGAAAAAATATCCAATCATGCGAGTCACAAAAATAGTCATAACTTCCTTATCTTTAGTCAGATTTAATTTTTTTTAAAGATTCTTTCTTAAATCATCAAGCTCTATGTATGCCATTATTGAGATATTTTAAGCAATTTCATTTTTTTCATGTGTAATACTACTATAAACTTGTTTGATTATAGAGAAATGACCAGCAAAAAAAAAAACGAGTCATTTTCTGTGCAAATGCAGGCTCCGGATTCAAATATTTAATTGATTTATTTTTTAACAAACCAGAATACGTAGATGTGGTTTGCCAAGCGTGCAAGAATTCATCTAGATTTAGTATCACGAGCACTATTACAAACACGTGGCAAAAAGTAACCATACTCACACATTTCTTCAACTAAGTGGTAGCAACACTTTGGCTTGTCAACAAGAGTCAACATCATCATCATAACAGCCCCAAATTAACATTTCAATAAAGTAGACCACAATCATTCATCATATCTTTACAAAATAACTATTAACTGTTGCAGCCAAAAAGAAACTCTACTCTCTTTCTTTTTGAAGACATTCAAAAGAAAACTCATTTTCTTTCAAAGTATTATATTGATAAAACTTTTTCATTTTTATAGTATTGTGTTTATTTATTCTTACGCATTAATCGTACTGCTTTCATCTTTGTCTCTATCCCTTTCTAATTTTTACATCAACATTATGTCTATCCTCCCATATCCACTTCAGCAATAATCGCCTGGGCTCCAACTACATTTGGTTTGCTAAAGTTTCTTAGAAAATTAAAAAAAAAAAAGAACTTTCAAGTAAAAGAAAATGAAAAAATTCAATAAAGTTTGCTGTAAGATTCTTTTATATATTTTAAAATTATTATCTTTAATACGTAATGTTAAGAGTAAATTTACTTCCCAATCGTAAGAGACATTTTTAACCAACATCCAAAAGGTTTCTAGCAATCTAAATCTATATATAGTCATCTACAGACTGTTTTGCTGTATCACAGCTTCAGTGTGGCTAGAAAGGTAAGCACTTTAAGTCAAGATCGAAGTTTAAACATTTTTTCAACAGTCAGCACTTTTGCTTTTGTTTGGTTATCGACAACAGGCCACTTAAGTGAAATCAAATGTTTTGGAGATAGACCCCCATAACCATATATATTGAGAAACTACTTGGATAAGTACATTTCATTTTGATCAAAGAGGATACAACATTATTCAAAGATTTTCTTTTGCGCTTGACATCCATAAAAAAAAAATACATTTATTTTATTTATAACTTAAAAATTATAAAAATTAAAAATCTATTTTCTATCTACAGAAAAAGGTGTATTCTTGTCTGTTTGTTCATAAACTCTTCCTGGGGTTTTGAAGATAGCCTCCCATAACCATATTCTGAAACTACATTACCCAGGCTACTTGGATAAGTATATTTCATTTTGATCAAAGGGTGTACAACAGTTACCGAGATTTATTTCAATTAATGTCACTTTACTTAAACCCCTTCCAACCCAATCAATGCCGAGTACATTATTGGACTCCATCTTAAAAATTGGTTATAAATATAAAAAGGTAATATGATGTTATGAGTGGGCTGCAAAACACCCAAGGGTTTCTCATTCAATTCCGGACAACTTCAAAAAAATTATTTTTAGAAGACTTGGCAAAAATAAAAACCTACCTTCTCATGACTGCTTTGATTGTAACGCCATATAAACAACTTACGACCCCCGACTAACCATGCCCAGCCTGAGGGATCAATTTTAACGGTGTATTCTATCAATTCTGAAAGAAATGAAAAAAGATTTTTAAAATTTTAAATCGAGTTCAATTCAAAACTAGAAAACTAAATTTAAAATTGTAAGAAAATAAAAGCCATTTATCAAGCAATAAAACGTGCCCAGTTGATTTTCATGTTGAGCGTGATAAACTGATAGATCAACTGACAGAGCCTCTTACATGGACACATCTAAAGATGTTATTTCAATTTGGTTTTTTTTAGAATAGTTATTCCTATGAAAAATACTGATTTTTCACCATTTTTCATATTTAGAAGCTTGATACTTGACCTTAAAGGCTTCAAATCACCTTTGAAATGTCTAAGGTGAAGAAGAAATCAATGGCACCATGATAATTTTATTAATAATATTTAACACTGGAAAATAAATAAATAAATAAAATAAAAATTAAAAAAAAAAAAACCTGTTTGATTGTGAGAAATTTAAAAGTGATTTTGAAGTCTTTAAATTGGCAGATAGAAAGTAATTTCTGGATATGTTTTGGGATTACTTAATGTTAAATTTCATCATTTTGGTAAAATATTTTATCCTTCAAATTCTTAATATCTTCACATAAAACATCATTCCATAAATCTCCTGCCCAATTAAGGTAATCACCTTTAAAGTAAAATTCAAATTTATTCATAAACATAGTATACTTTTAAGGTGATACAATGATTCCAATGCTTCTCTACCGATTTGATGCCATTTTTGTAAAATGATTTGTCAAAATATGCTTCAGTATCCGATATCACTTCTTCATTGAATCTCTTATTCTGGAGTATCTTTTGAGGTCTGCAAACAGCCAGTAGTCACTGAGGACCAAATCTGGAGAATAGGGTGGATGTGGAAGCAATTCGAAATGCACTGTTGTAATCAACTTGTGACACACTGCATTGTCTTGCTGAAAGAGCACTTTTTTTCTTCATTTTATGGCCGTTTTTTGCAATTTCTTCCTTATAAAGCACCAATAATGCTATATAATATTTGCTATTGATGGTTCTGTAGTAGCAAAGTTTACCTTTCGGTGTCCAAAATGAAAGTGCTTAAACTCGTTTCTGTGCATATACACCAGACTTAATAAAAATAAATAATATTTTGAACCAATCAGCCGATTTTTTTTAATTTATAGAAATTGTCTTTTTGGAGCCATTCCAGCCCCATATAAGTCTAGATTTTTCCTTCAATAAACAGTTGAGACAAAAATTCCAGGACAGCGCTAACAGCGTTTTCTCTCGACCTATTTTTTGCTACAATTCTCAACTCACTCAAACACACACTGTCATACACATACACACACACACACCCTCCTTGAATCCCCTTCAATGTCGATAATTTAAGGGCTGTGAATTATCCACAGGTCTGAAAAATCGTAATCAAAACTTCCTCACTCAATTACATAAATTACATTTCATTGAATATTATTCAATAGTCAATCATTATTTGTTTTTATATTAGAAAGTTCAGTGATAAATGTATGAAGTATTAAAATGGTTATGCTTATAAATTTCTTTTCAATCAGCATAAATCAGCAGACAACATTGAAAAGGGATTCAAGGAGTGTGTGTGTGTGTGTGTCGTCTTTAATGTGCGTGTGTGTACAATAGTGTGTGTTTGAGTAAATTGAGAATTGTAGCAAATATGGGTCGAGAGAAAATGATGTTAGCGCTGTCCTGGAATTTTTGTCTCAACTGTTTATTGAAGGAAAAATCTGGACTTACATGGAGCTGGGGTGGCTTCAAAAGACAATTTCTATAAATTCAGAAAGATCCGCTGATTGGTTCAAAATATTATTTATTTTTATTAATTCTTGAGGATGCATGCGCAAAGGTAAACTTCGCTACTATCAGTTCTTCTTTTCTGAAGGTAATCGATGATACTTTGCGCATCCCAAAATATGGAGGCCAAAACCTTGTCTCCTGATGTTTGCATCTTTGGTCGCTTTGGACGGCTTTCACCTGCTGTTGTTCACTCAGCTGACTGCCGATTTGACTCTGGAGTGAAGTGGTGCATCCATGTTTCATCCATTATCACATATTGACGCAAAAACAAATGTTCATGCAAAATGGTGAATGCACTTTCGCCTTCCAATATCTTTAACTCATTTGCTATCTCATGCAACTTCAATTGACGATCGGACAAAACGAGTTTGGACTTTTTTCATGTTTCCTGGAACAATTGCCGAATTTCGGCGACCTGAACGTTCAGCATCATTTGTGTTTAGAGTCAACATACCACCTCTTAACCGTTGTTTCTGACGGAGCAGAGTCCGAATGACACTTATCAAGCCATTGCTTTGCTTGAACAGTATTTTTTCTCATCAGAGAGCAACGTTTTATTAACACATGAAATTCAGATTTTTCCATTGTTTTTAAATTTTGCAAGAGTAGCTTCACTCAAATAACTGTAATTTGTAAACTAATAATCGTTTTTTCATAAGTTCCTTTGCCAAGGATTGAACTCACAACCCTTGTGGATAGGTTGGCTAGTGGATATATTAGCTAGTACATATTAATGATAAACCAGGAATTGCTGTAAATAGAGGTCAGAAGGTATCAAGAGTTAACCCTGACTAGAGGCCTGGATCATGAGAAAAGCGAGTCGATGTCTGGGTGAACACAATGTCATATATGTGATTCTGAGATGAGATTGAAGTTAGTCTTGGAGAAACAACCAAGAATGAAAGACGTGATAAGTTTGATCTAATAAAATGTAATCTGTGTTCGAATGAATTGCATAAAAAAATATGCTGCTACGTTTGATTTTCAGCAACGAGTTCAGACAGACACACATTTGTAACGGCCCTTGGTTCAGAGAGGATAGCAGAAAATCAGAGATTCATGCACACAGTTCGAAAACACCAGTCAAGGTATAGTTTTAAATCGGTAGCACTTTTCTCGGCCGCCAGCGCCAAATGGCTCAAGTGACTTAATCGCAGTCATTTAAAAATAAAGAATAGTCTTCAATATTAAAGATAAGCATATAATTGTCGGGGGGGACAATTATATGCTTATCTTTAATACATTTTTTTTTCGGTTTATTTTTATTTTTCTACTTTTCCACCTGTCACCATCGCCAAATGGCTCAAGTGACTCAATCGTAGTCATTTAAAAATAAAGAATAGTCTTCATAATTAAAAATAAGCATATAATTGTCATTTTATTGCCCCCCACCCCCCATACGATTTTTTTTAGTATCTTTTATGTTATACTTAATCTTTTGCATTTAAGGACCGTGCTGAAATAATAACGTTATTATTTAGAAACCCATTAAAAAAACACTCATTATAAATAATAAAAAAAACAATATTTCATACATATATATGTGTGTGTGTGTGTGTGTGTGTGTGTGTGTGTGTGTGTGTGTGTGAAATATTGTTTTGTTTTTTTTTAATTTTATTTTTTAAATAATGGGTTTCTAAATAATAACGTTATTATATCAGCACGGTCCTTAAAGTGCAAAAGATTAAGTATAACGTAAAAGATACTAAAAAAAATTGTATGGGGGGAGAGCAATAAAATGACAATTATATGCTTATTTTTAATAATGAAAACTATTCTTAATTTTTAAATGACTACGGTTGAGTCACTTGAGTGATTTGGCGGTGGTGGCCGCTGGCGGTGGTGGCCGCTGGCGGTGGGTGGAAAAGTAGAAAAATAAAAATAAACCAAAAAAAAAAATGTATTCGCGGGGAGGGGAGACAATTATATGCTTATCTTTAATATTGAAGACTATTCTTTATTTTTAAATGACTGCGATTGAGTCACTTGAGCCATTTGGCGCTGGCGTCTGCTGGCGGCCGGGAAAAGTGCCGCCGGTTTAAAATAACCAAATGATTATGCGACACCTCTAGAATTCACTTTAGAATATCTCTTAAACGCTTATATCCATTAGATCATGTGTTCAAAATTCCCAAGTTATCAGCTATAAAGCATCAAAAGAAGATCGAAGAATAAAATGACCAAAATACTGCATATAGAAAGCTCTGAGACAATGATATAAGTTAGTTGGGGGCCCTGATAAAAGCATTCTTTAAGTAATATTCTGAAGCAAAATGTATCCAGAGGTCGTGAATTCAATCCCTAATGAAGGAACTAAAAAAAAAAAATTTAAATGATACAACATAATTAAAGGCATGAGACATGGAATGCAATAAGTCTAACCCAAAATAAAAAGTTCAGTTCAAAATTCCCATTATGTCAAAAGGCATTTGAAGAAGGTCACAGGGTACTACAATGGTTGAAATGTTGTGAATATAATATAAAAGAAGTCTAAAACATGCCAATGTAAACTCATCAATTTATTGAAAGAGAAAAAAAAACAAAAAAACACTCACTTTCAGTAATGTTAAGAGCCTCGGAGATCAGGACAGGCATTGGATTACCATAATCTTGGAGGGAATGGTATCTCTCAGAAGAACCACTTCCGGCGAAGGAATATCTAAAAGACATAAAATTTAAGAAAATGAGTTCGAATGATGTTCATTGAGTACATATCTCTGCCAAGATTCAACAACGGAAAAACAAAAAAAATACAATAACGATTAACAAATAAACATCTACAATTGTAATACTTTAATACATTAATTAAAATATAAGCAATGTGTAATTTGGGAGTCCCCAGTGTTTGGGAAGAATATATCACATTGACAAATAAGAGGAAAGTATCAGGAGTTAGTTGAACAATGTCACTGGAATTGGCAATGCTTACTGCTTGTAAAACGTCATTAAAACAGCATTTTTGGGGGTAGGAGGTGGGGTCCACCAGAAAAACACTCATAAATTCGCTATAAGTAGATATCTCAAACTGAATTTTCTATTTCAATAAACCAAAAACTTTGTAGGTATGCATATATAGTGCTGCAAGATATTTTTGAAAATACCAAATTTATTTTGGTATCTCAATTAGTACCTGAATTATGGTCATTCAAAGTTAGTCGGACATTGCGTTTGGTGTGATACTGAATACAAGGCCAACTTAAGCAGTGTATAACTGAAGATAAAAGCTTTAAGTGTGATGCGGGACCGACCGACCGTTGGGGTTGATCGGCCACATAACTAAGAAAGTAGACACAGGCAAGTTACGGCAATGGCAAAGAAAGAGAAGACAAACACTGGTGAACAGTTCAAGAAATATGTATGTTTATTTTACAATAAGAGATGGTTATAACAATGAGTGATGGGATTTGATGATGACGTCACTGGAAAGACGGAAGTGGCGTCTCTGGTGACAGCAAACTGGACGACAGGTGTGGTGTCGTCGGAGAGAAAAAGGCTGGAAAGATGAATGAAGTCACTGGAACAGGAGAGACTGGAAAAACAGGAGTGGCGTCTCTGGTGACAGCAAACTGGAACGACAGGAGTGGTGTTGTTGGAGAGAGAAAAGCTGGGTAGCTGTCGATGGATGAGGTACCCTTGCTGTTGCTGGCTGGCAAAGAAAAGAAAGGAATCTCGCAGTAGCTGTCGAGGTAGCCCTGATAAGGGCTGTTTAAAAAAAGAAGTTATAGCCAATTCATCACTTGGTTGAAGATACCGGAAAGAGTCTTTATGATGTCATCCATTAAAATAGATAATAGACGACCCGTGACCTGAATAATTACAGGTCATCAAATATAGAACACGAACCTCATTTAATTAAATATTTTTCAAAATAAAAATCAGACAGAATTCTTTTAAACATAGAAAGTTAGCACAAATTGTAAATATTTATTCAGAAAGAAAGTGAGAGGACAAACAGAGAAATAGGGAAACAGAAAAGAGAGGACAGAGAGAAACAAACAAGAGAAAAGACAGAGAGAGAGAGAAAGTAATGAGGACGGAGAGAGGAATAAGAAAAACAAGTAAGAGAGAATACTGAGTGAGAGAAAAGAGAAAGAAAAAAAGAAGAAAAGAAAGAGTGAGAGAAAAAAAAAACAAGAGTGAAGGAAAAAGAGAGTGAGAGAAAAGAAAGAGAGAGAATTAAAAAAATTGATTCCTAATTGTCATAGTGACACATGGCCGTGAGGTTTAAGCTGTTGGTTCGAAAGTTGCAAGTTATCTGGAGGTGCTAAGTTCAATCCTGGGTGAAGGCAGTGAAAGTAACATGCAGCAACAGTAGCAATACGGAGAATTAACGAGTGTGTCCCAGAGACTAAAAAATGGAATCAGAGCGTGGTACCCCCATGACCATAAAGGGATTGGGTTTGATAGTCCGGACAGATGGTTCCCGAGTTCGATGAAGGCCGAAACGTGAGCATGGCAGCCAAGATGGGGAAGTCAGTCCGAACACTGAAATCCATAATAAACAGGCCAGTTTGGCATACTTACTATAAACCCATAAAATCCTATCAAACCAAACATCAAAAAGGAAATTAATTGATCTATGAGTTTATCAATGTTATCTGTATGTGTATTTTGTTTTTATAACTTTTTATTGGTGAGATATCTTAAAACCACTTCTTTTTTTATAATTTTGGTTGAGTGCGTAAAAGAGTAGTTGCATGTTTAAATTGATTTCAAAGTACCCAGTAGTCGGAATAAGATAAATTTTTGCTTTAAAAATCAAAGAAAGAATACCCTTTAAGCTAATTTGGTTGGTCAAATATCAGATTGGAAAGAAAGTAATGTCGTATTTTTTACTTCATCACTTTGCAGCCTCCTAAGATTTTTTGGTGAATTGGTGTCTAAATATCTTGCTTTGCCTTTCAGATATAGTAATTAGTTGGAAAACATTCAGTTTAACGGTCTCAGCTGTCAAAAAATGAATATTAGTAAAGAGCATCTGAGACATTGCAAGCTCTATGAATTCAAAAAAGGAAACTCAGCTGCAGAATCTACAAGGAATATTGGAACTGTCTATGGGATAAATGTTCTGAATGATCAAAAATGTCAACGGTGGTTTGCAAAATTTTCTTCTGGAGACTTTAACCTGTCACATCAGCGACGTTCGGGAAGGACAAAATCAATTGATAAAGACGCTATTAAAGACGCCGTGGAGGCCAATCCAAATGTTTGTTTATTTGTTTTGTTTTACGGCATATCAACCTTTTCCAGGTTATGTAATGCCGAATCAAGTAGTATTTTTAAAAAATACTTTGCAAAGTAAACAAAATTCTTTAGACAAAAAAAATATATAGTATTTTGAAAACATTCATTAAACGTTTTTCCTCTTCTAACGGCATATCATCCTTTCTCAGTTCATTTAATGCCAAATCAAGCTGGATTTATATGTCTCTAGGTAATTATATCTTTTTATATAGATCAACAGCTTTTAAGAAGTTCAGTATTGTCTCTACTTTATTTTTCTTAAACAGTTCCTTCATTGTACCTGCTCTGTAGAAAGTTTCTCTTTTAGGGGCCAGATCAATGCATTCAATAAGAATATGCTTGATGGTGTAGGTAGTCTGGCATGCAAAGCATATTGGTTGCTCTTTGTCTTCAAGTAAGTAGGAATGTGTAATCCTTGTGTGACCTATGCGAAGTCTGGATAACACTACTTCTTCCTTTCGGCTTTTTCGTGAGCTTTTTTTCCATTCTCCTATTGTAGCTTTGATCGCTAGGAGTTTGTTGTGTGTATTGTTACTCCAATGTTGTTGTCTTTGTTGTTGGATATATTTGTTGATTTTCATTTTAAAATCTGTAAATGGAATCTTAAAATTGGTCTCCGCGGCCATGCCTAATGCAGACCTGGCTTCTCTATTAGCCTGGTCGTTTCCTCTGATTCCGATATGACTTGGGATCCAACACAGCAAAATTTCATTGTCTTTTGACAAATATTCCATCCTGCATAGCAACTTGGTTACCAATGGATTGTCAAATTTCCTATTTTTAAGGGATATCAGTACAGACAAAGAGTCTGAAAAGATAATGAATCTATTTTTCTTGGATTTCAGAATGAAATCAAGCGCCACATCGACAGCATATGCTTCTGCATTAAATATGGAAGTGTCATTTGGGAGACGCTTCTTATTTATATTATTGTTGTATACTGCAGCACATCCTGTTGCTTCATGCTTCGATCCATCTGTGAAGATGTACCTATGTCTTGGATTTTCTCCAATTCCTCATGGAAAACCAGAGGATGGTTTTTTTGTTTGTGAAGTTTGTTTAAGGTTAGCAAGATCTTTGGGTCCTTATGGTCCAAGGTGGTATTTTTGGTATTATACTATCGTGTATTTTTGTCAGGTCCAATCCTGCTTCTTTGTTGATTATTTCCATTCGAAGGCCAAAGGGTCTTATAGCCCTTTCATTTCTTTGGAATAATTCTCTGTATTTTGGATGGAAAAGTTAACCAGCAGAGAATTAGCTCAACAATTCAATACAACACATACCACAATTATTTCATTCCTTCACGAGTTAGGAAAAGTTTCAAAACTTGGACTCTGGGTTCCCCACGATTTGACCGACGCTCAACGAAATCAAAAATTGACATCTTTGCTTTCCAGGAGTCATCGAGAACCATTTTTGCAACGAATTGTGACTGGAGATGAAAAATGGGTTCTTTGCAAGGATACCCAACGCAAAAGACAATGGTTAGACCAAAACCAAAGTCCACAGCTTGTTCTAAAACAAGAACTACACACAAAGAAGGTTATGCTCTCTTTATGGTGGGACATGAGAGGACTGATTCATTATGAGTTACTAGAGCCTAATCAAGCAATCACAGCAGTAAAATATTGTTCGCAGCTGGATGATCTAAGAATTGCCTTATCAAAAAAACGACCAGCATTACCCAATAGGAAGGGTGTAGTGCTTCAGCATGATAACGCGAAACCTCACACAGCAAAACTCACTCAGGAAAAGGTAATGGGAAGTTTTGCCTCATCCGCCTTAATCATCTGACATTGCTCTATCCGACTACCATCTTTTCCGGTCGTTGCAGCATCACATAAACAATAAAATTCATGAAAATGACGATCAACTCAAAAATGACCTAAATTTGTTCTCTAAAAAATCAAAGAAATTTTTTGAAGAAGGCATCAAGTAGCTAGTTGATAGTTGGACAGAAGTCATAGAAAATGAGGGAAATTATTGAAAAGATTAAAAATGCCCTAATGTGAATGTTTCAGATGAAATAAATGTGTTGGATAAAAACGACATTACTTTCTTTCCAACCTGATAGTTTGGCTCTAATTGATTATCAAAGTTTGCCCATTGTGGTTCAATAAGTTTTCACTAAAAAAATTTTGAATATTTAAATTGGTCAAAAAGGTGTTTGGAAATTTTTTCATGTAATTATTATAAATATCTATCGAGAAGGTTCTTGGGGAAATCTATAAGAACAGCACACCATACACAAAATTTTATTGAAAAAAATATGTTCATTTTCACCAATTTGACTTAGTATCAGAGAAGCTTGTAAACTAAGAGAGCAATTTTTTTTTTTGTAATTTGAATACGTGAAAGGATTTGAAAAATTGAAAATATGATACGTGAAAGGATTTGAAAAATTGAAAATATGATACGTGAAAGGATTTGAAAAATTGAAAATATGATACGTGAAATGATTTGAAAAATTGAAAATATGATACGTGAAAGGATTTGAAAAATTGAAAATATGATACGTGAAAGGATTTGAAAAATTGAAAATATGATACGTGAAAGGATTTGAAAAATTGAAAATATGATACGTGAAAGGATTTGAAAAATTGAAAATATGATACTTGAAAGGATTTGAAAAATTGAAAATATGATACGTGAAAGGATTTGAAAAATTGAAAATATGATACGTGAAAGGATTTGAAAAATTGAAAATATGATACGTGAAAGGATTTGAAAAATTGAAAATATGATACGTGAAAGGATTTGAAAAATTGAAAATATGATACGTGAAAGGATTTGAAAAATTGAAAATATGATACGTGAAAGGATTTGAAAAATTGAAAATATGATACGTGAAAGGATTTGAAAAATTGAAAATATGATACGTGAAAGGATTTGAAAAATTGAAAATATGATACGTGAAAGGATTTGAAAAATTGAAAATATGATACGTGAAAGGATTTGAAAAATTGAAAATATGATACGTGAAAGGATTTGAAAAATTGAAAATATGATACGTGAAAGGATTTGAAAAATTGAAAATATAATACGTGAAAGGATTTGAAAAATTGAAAATATGATAAGTGAAAGGATTTGAAAAATTGAAAATATGATACGTGAAAGGATTTGAAAAATTGAAAATATGATACGTGAAAGGATTTGAAAAATTGAAAATATGATACGTGAAAGGATTTGAAAAATTGAAAATATGATACGTGAAAGGATTTGAAAAATTGAAAATATGATACGTGAAAGGATTTGAAAAATTGAAAATATGATACGTGAAAGGATTTGAAAAATTGAAAATATGATACGTGAAAGGATTTGAAAAATTGAAAATATGATACGTGAAAGGATTTGAAAAATTGAAAATATGATACGTGAAAGGATTTGAAAAATTGAAAATATGATACGTGAAAGGATTTGAAAAATTGAAAATATGATACGTGAAAGGATTTGAAAAATTGAAAATATGATACGTGAAAGGATTTGAAAAATTGAAAATATGATACGTGAAAGGATTTGAAAAATTGAAAATATGATACGTGAAAGGATTTGAAAAATTGAAAATATGATACGTGAAAGGATTTGAAAAATTGAAAATATGATACGTGAAAGGATTTGAAAAATTGAAAATATGATACGTGAAAGGATTTGAAAAATTGAAAATATGATACGTGAAAGGATTTGAAAAATTGAAAATATGATACGTGAAAGGATTTGAAAAATTGAAAATATGATACGTGAAAGGATTTGAAAAATTGAAAATATGATACGTGAAAGGATTTGAAAAATTGAAAATATGATACGTGAAAGGATTTGAAAAATTGAAAATATGATACGTGAAAGGATTTGAAAAATTGAAAATATGATACGTGAAAGGATTTGAAAAATTGAAAATATGATACGTGAAAGGATTTGAAAAATTGAAAATATGATACGTGAAAGGATTTGAAAAATTGAAAATATGATACGTGAAAGGATTTGAAAAATTGAAAATATGATACGTGAAAGGATTTGAAAAATTGAAAATATGATACGTGAAAGGATTTGAAAAATTGAAAATATGATACGTGAAAGGATTTGAAAAATTGAAAATATGATACGTGAAAGGATTTGAAAAATTGAAAATATGATACGTGAAAGGATTTGAAAAATTGAAAATATGATACTTGAAAGGATTTGAAAAATTGAAAATATGATACGTGAAAGGATTTGAAAAATTGAAAATATGATACGTGAAAGGATTTGAAAAATTGAAAATATGATACGTGAAAGGATTTGAAAAATTGAAAATATGATACGTGAAAGGATTTGAAAAATTGAAAATATGATACGTGAAAGGATTTGAAAAATTGAAAATATGATACGTGAAAGGATTTGAAAAATTGAAAATATGATACGTGAAAGGATTTGAAAAATTGAAAATATAATACGTGAAAGGATTTGAAAAATTGAAAATATGATAAGTGAAAGGATTTGAAAAATTGAAAATATGATACGTGAAAGGATTTGAAAAATTGAAAATATGATACGTGAAAGGATTTGAAAAATTGAAAATATGATACGTGAAAGGATTTGAAAAATTGAAAATATGATACGTGAAAGGATTTGAAAAATTGAAAATATGATACGTGAAAGGATTTGAAAAATTGAAAATATGATACGTGAAAGGATTTGAAAAATTGAAAATATGATACGTGAAAGGATTTGAAAAATTGAAAATATGATACGTGAAAGGATTTGAAAAATTGAAAATATGATACGTGAAAGGATTTGAAAAATTGAAAATATGATACGTGAAAGGATTTGAAAAATTGAAAATATGAATATCGAAAATGTTCTTAAAAGTTTTCTTAGAGCTGTTCTTTATCAGAATATATAATTAATAATATATATATACTAGCGGGACCCGTGTAAATTACACGAAATGATGTTTTCAATACTAATTTTATTGTTCCTAACCTATACATGTTTGAATAAAATATAAGATTTGACTTGTATATTCATTTTTAAAAATGAACAATACATGAAACAATTTACAAAACTTCTTTATATACAATATTTCTAGTGAAGGTAATATTTCAACGACTTAACCTTACTTTGTAAATGCTTTAGATTAAATTAAATTTGGCTCCAATTCATGAGTATTGATTTACTCCTCGCCAGGAGTTAGGCACAAGGCCAGTTTTTATCTTACTCCCACAAGTAAGATGTGACCCAAGGTCGGATCGGGAAAGTGGGATTTAAAAATTGCCTGGGCAGCCCCGTCGGCATTCCCTGGTAGGGGCGCCTCAGGCAGTAAGCAATAAACTTACTCCTCCCCAAAGAGAGGAGGCAAAGCCTGGGAAGGTGGACCTCCCAGAACTGCACAGGACAGACCCATTGACCGGCGTAAATCAAGACCCGAAGGCCAAGACAACACCAGTATGGGGTGCAGTATCCATCGGAACAGATACTACACTTTGATCTTAGCCAAAAGGCCAATGAGTAGCATACAAAGATTCAGAAGGTCATTGCTTTTGATGTAAGCGTGACACACAAAATAACACACATGCTATCGTATTAATATGTGTCTTCCCGGTCGTCCCCTCCTTACCCCCCCCTTCGATGTACAAAAAATACAATCTAAGAAGTTTGTTGGGATCGAACTATAAACCAGTCGGGCCAACGTCAAAATTCTACGTCGCTAACCGTTGCGCTAAAGTGGAAATACTTGAAAATATTACGAAAATTAGGTGACTTGAATGCTTTTCCAAATCTAGGTGTAAGTGTTACACACGAACACACACACTATCGTATTAATATATAGATAATTAAATTTAAATAAACTTCGTTTACATGCTATTTTATTACTGCATTCCAGTACTTTTCAAATAAATAAATTAACTATCAAAAACTTCTTTGGTCCTCATAAAAAATAGTGGCTTCTTCGAAAAATACTGTTTTTTCTTCTTAGATTTAAGAGTTAAAATACTCGACTTTTTAAATTTAATTTGTCAGAAATATTTTTTAGCCGCCAATTTAAAAAAAATAAAATATTCTACTTTTTTAGGCGATTACATGTGAACACCCTAAAAAAGATCCCCCCCCTCCCCAGAAGAGAGACTACAGTCCAAATCACTGTACCCTAGTCACGCCCTCAAAATTATTTTAACAATCCGCCCCAAATTGAATGAACTTCAATCCGTTATCGCAGATGAGAAAGCAGACATGGTAGTTATAAGTGAAACTTAGCTCTTATTTATCTTCCTCCCACAGCGGTAAGATGTGACACAAGGTCGGGAAAGTGGAATTTGAAAGGCCAGCACCCGAGAAGGTGAACATCCACCCGGCAGCAGTAGACCACAGAAGGAGCAGACGGCCGAGGAGAGGGGGTAAGTGACTCTTGATTTCCCTTGTTCGTTTTGCTCAGTTTTGTACTCTGTCAGTGTATCGATTTCTGTCCTATCTTTGCACGCAATTGGGTAATTCTGTCATGGGAGGTTGTAACTTGGAACGCAAAGGGAATGGGTTCAGAAGAAGATCTAGTAAGGAGTGTAACAGATATGGGGGGAGATGAGACCAGAAAATTAGAAAGACCGATCGGAGGAATACATATACCCTCCTTTAAAGGGGATTCTGCCGACCTAAAGGAATGGTTTGCAGTAATCGAAAAGAAAAGTGTAATTTATGTATTAGAAGATCGCGAGATGGTGCTGCTCGCTCTGGATAGAGCGAGGGGCCCAATGTCGAAATTTATTGAGGGGATGTATGTAGAGAACCCGGGGATGGCTTGGACGGAGCTCCGCGAGCAGCTGGTGAAACGATATGCCAGCAAGCGAACTGCGATTGAGGCCGTACGCAAGTTAACCCGGCTACGGCTAAACAACAGCGAGGGACTTGACGAGTTAGTTCAAGCCTTCCCAGATGGAGCGATCCGAAATATGGGTCCCATCCAGGCAATCCTGGTGGATTCCCTGGTGGACAGGTTAGGCGATAGAGAGACCCAGAGAGAGGTACTAAGGGGTCACCCGCTCACTCTAGCGGAGGCCCAAGGATTAGCGAGAGATAGTATAAGGCTAGGGGAACGCATAGAGAGGGGCAATGGCGAGGAAAGGCCTGGGAGAAGGAAAACGGTGGGGAGTAGAGCGAGTCCGGGGCCCCGAATGGAGAGAGGGGGCGGAGAGGATTGGGAGGCAAACTCCGATCCTAGAAGGAAGGCACGGGACCTTCAATACAAGCACTATAGGCCCGCACCGGCCAGACAGGTATCAGTCTGCTGCACCTGTAGAGGTGAGGGGCACCGAGCGGCAGAGTGTCCCACAAATTATGGGTGCCCACGCAGCACGTTTAGACCGAACTGCACTAGGTGTGGTCAGTTCGGACATGAGAGTCGGTGGTGCACAGGAGCATAGATCAGAGGTTAGGGATTAGGATTCCGAACCTTAGTTTGCCACCTGACGCTATGGTAAAGAACCAGGGAAACACACAGAGGCCACCCCGCAGAGAATAAAAGGCAGGGTGGCCCCCAGAATGATAAGTTTAGTGAAGGATAGTGAAATTAAATGGGAAGACGGGCTTGGGTTTTGTTTGCCGGTTTATGAGAAACAGCAAGAAGCAATACCCCCCCCCCCCCCCCCCCCGTAGAGAGAGAGATTGAATTAAACCCGACTGCTAGGTCGGTTGATGAGTCTAGTGAGTGGGAGGAGAGCGGCAAAATACCCCCCCCCCCTGCCCAGCTCCAGAAGAGACTGAGAGAGAATCAGTTAGCCAAAAAGGTAGACGAATTACCTATGAAGTTACGGTTGACGGGAGCAAAACGCCTCACCACAGAATAGAAGGAAAGTCAAGCCAAAGATAGTCAGGGATTTGGGGGAGAAGCTGAGGTTTTGCTGTGTCGCATCTGTTGGCTCCACCGTGTGCAGGGAGGGCCCCCATGCATGTGTGGTGCTGGTGGTTGTGGCACGGACCGTTGCCTTTGATGTTTCCCCCGAGATAAACGGACAGATAAGGATAGAGAGAGATGCATAACTGGGACCGATGGAGGGTCGTCGTGGTTAGATCCAAATGGTTGATCACGATTAGTAATATACCTGCAGCTGAATGGGCTGCTGCCGAACGACCAGGCAGGTATATAGTGAGTTTTAAAAACAAAAGAAAGTTGAAGTAATCGACAGATGTTCGAACCACCAAGAATATGCTAGATTGAGGTGCGCCTTACGAAAGGGCACAGAAGTGGTGATAAGCGAAGGGAAAGATATGAGATCCTATCTAAGAAAGATAGTGTTGATACAGACGAGGCAGAAGAAATCAGTGCCCCCCCCCTCCCCCGATGCTGGGAGTGGCACTCGATGTGTAATTAGGGACAGTGTCGGGAAGCGATGAGAGAATGATCATGAAGAAATTGGAAGTGATAAGAGAGAACCAAAAGGGTTACTGTCGCATGCAGCCAGAGAAGGTGCATCGATATCGAATGTCACCGGGCCGAAGCGAGCCAAGAAGGTGCTAGTCCGAGAGAATTGTTTTCTCAGAGAAGGGAACGAAGGAATAAAAGGGCCGATGGTGGCCGACGCAATGATAGTGAAGGTATGCGAACCAGACAGGTCCGTACCAAGAGAATTTCAGTTGTTGACATTGACGAGTGAGTGCACCAGGTGCACAGTTGGATACGCTATCACTGAGACACTTGTCGCCGAATATAATAATCTCGGCAAATTAAGAGAGGCGCTGTTACAGACACAGGCCGAATTATTTGATCGTTTGAGAGTACCGGTCGACCCCACCCACAGAACAGTTATGAAAGTATTATGATGTGTTAAGATGTGTTGCATAATCAGAAGGTAATAAGCTATTAGCTTTAAAAAGATTGAAAGTTCAATTAAGCCCGACAGGAAGGGAAAAATTCACGTTAAAAGGTAGAGCTAGACACGGGTACGATAGGGCTTGGCCGATGGTTGTGATAATTGTACACCTAAATGATAGGGTTAGCTTTTGCAGAAAAGAAAAAGGGCGCGAGAAAGACGTAGGGAGAAATTGGACGGCGCGAATACACTGAAACATGAGCAAAGAAGGGTTACCCTTGAGTACACTGCACCCAGATCACGAGCGAGGGCAGGAATCGCTGCCCTTGTTGGAAATCCAGGTGGATAGCCAGTGAAGAAGTAGAGATTGATTCCGAGAAGAAGGTGATGATAGAGTAATTGGTAAGGGCGTTGCGAGCCTCATTTTCTAGGAACAAACTTTTAATTGCATGCACAAATAATTCATTTTGTCACCTACCTACCTTCCAACACAAGAACCACAAAATGCATACACACACACACACCCATACATACGTAGTCCTGATGTTTTAATAGACTGGAAAGAGAAAAAGACGGAAAAAAAGAAAGACGGACAAAAGAAAACAAAACAGAAAAAGAAAACTTTTTGTTCTATTTTTAGTTACAGTTTTTTTTTTTATTGTTGTTGTTTGATTGTGTTACCCGTTGTTCTCTCTGTGTGTGCGAGGAAGGGGGGGGGCGGTCTGGGAGATGTCAATTACGAGTAAATGACACTAAGAAATGATGGGGCGGATATGACACAGCGATCGAGGCCGACAGGGATCGGGTACCCTAGGGTCACACAAGTACGCATCTTGGTGATGATGTTAGGCCCTATGTAGAAACAAAGTGGAGATATAAGACTAGTACATATATTCAACATGGATCGGCTATCCAAACAAGGCGAGAAAATAGCGTCACGTTGGCTGGCAAAAGCCGTGTTGGTTGTCATTTGCAATTAACACTGCACAGGGCAATAAGCTTACCAGATGGGGGATTGGAGTTTGGACAGAATCTTAATCACCAAATTCTAATAAACATCAACAAGAAAAACATACGGTCAGGCGTGTCAGTACTATACTAGTCGGGCGGGCTGAGCTGAGCTGATGTCAGAGATAGCCATCTAAAGCTGTCACCACTAATTAAGGCAGAGGTCTGCTCCACAGCGGGAGAGAAAGGGTAATTGTTTTATCATAATGGCAATAAAATCTAAGACAGAAATCCCATTTGTAGGTATCAGTGAAAAGACGCGCCCCTTCCAATCCACTGGGAGAGAAAGAAGGATATAGAGAAATAGGTTGTAAAAGGAAAGGGTAAGAGAAAGGACCTTGGGTGAGAACGAGAAAGCAGATCACAGTTACAGTTACAGTTAGAGCTGGGCGCTCAGCCCGGCCACTCGTCTGAAAGAGGCATGTCGATTCCAGGCATGCAGGATAAAGTAAGACCCAACGTTTTCCAAACATAGAGTAATGACTTAATTAGTCCAACTTGTGAAAATAATCGTAAATGGATACGCACACACGCACAGAGAGAGACGACGGAATAGTTTAGCTTAGCATAAAAGACATTATCAAAAGGTAGACGTTAATTCAACGTTAAAAACAATTCTTTTATCTTTGTTAATAATTATTTCATAGAAAAAAAATTCGCCAAGTTGTTTGCATTATCATTGTTGATTTGTTCTGCTTGAATAACCTTGCCTTCACAGAGACGAGATCGACAGAGCCATCACTGTCATTATCATCATCCGACCGGGAGGAAATTCGACCGACATCTTTTTTATTCTGCCACTACGAAGATCGGCCAAAGAGTGTCCACGGTCTGGCAAGATCTCTGCGTAGAGAACCAGAGACGTGAGCACAGAGACAAGGAGACACGAGTGGAGTAACCATGTTATCAGTGGACTCCGCGACGCAGAAGCGTGTGGGGTCACAGGTTACATTTGATGGCGTGATGCCAGGATCAGAGTGGGGCATCTGTTATACTTGGCACCGCGACCAGGATATCAAACCCCTGTGCGTGAGTGGCCGACAAGATACCCACGGCAGATTGACAGAAGAGTATGGTGTCCCGTCATAATGGTATCTACAGATTGTGATGACCAAAGTCTCGCTAATGCTGTGAAAGCTGTCTTCAAATGCCAGAATGACTGTCGCATACTGGGAGATTTTAATTCCTCGACTATTGACTGGCAGTCAAACTTGTGCACTTCCAATGACGCGTTTGACAACTTGAATTGGCCAGAAATGGTCGGCGCTTGACCTTGTGTTCATCTGTTACACAAGTTCCGTTACTTCTCTGTGAATTTTGCCTCCACTTGGCAAGAGTGATCATGCAGTTCTGAGCTTTGTCCTGCACACCTTGGTTGCACCGCCACCCGTCTCAGATAAGCCAAGAAAATTAGCTGCTATGAATCATGATCTAATTAAAGCGGCCTCCGATGAGTTAGATTCGCATAACCTCACTGATTGTTAGACCGTTAAAACAATGTGGGCAGAAATAAAAGAAATTTCTGTTGCATCTTATGGATATGTTCGTACTTCTGAAAACACCAAAACACAAACCATGGATTACTAGGAAGATTCTTTGTGAACGATAACTGAGAAATGTTGCATGGGGCCATTACCAAGAGACTATATCTGAGGCGGCTTTGGAGGTCTACAGAAAACAACGTAATCACATTGAACACATCTCCAGCATAAGTAGACAAAATTTTGAGAGGCAGCTCTTAATGCTGATTGTAACACAAAGCGTTTTTACGCTCACCGGCAAAGAAATGAAAAATTGAACAATCAAATTCTAACTACGTAATTCTGAAGGTGAAAAAAATTGAACATTTAAACCAACAAGTTTTGATCTTTGCAAATATTTTCAAAGATGATGATGGCAGAGAACCTGCAATATGATAGTAGCACCATCAATGCGATCGATAACCATCACTAAGGATGAGGTCAAGAAGCATTGTCTTTTTGGACTTTGCCAAGGCCTTTGATTCTGTCAATTACCACTTACTCAACACCTATGGTTTTCATGAATCGGTTATCAAGTGGATAAGATCTTTTCTTGGTGATCGTACATACAGGGTTGAAATTAATAGCAGTCTGTCATCTGAAATGGGTGATTGCAATGGAGTTCCTCAAGGCTCCGTGCTGGGTCTTCTCTTCCTACTTTATATAAATATCAATATATTCTTAACAGCATCTGATACTGGTAGCTGGAATTCCCCTTTGAACTCTGCAAATTGCAATCACTTTCCTATCGGCTCTCTCTGATACTGCCCCTCTGCCTATTGGTTTTCCACTTCAACCACTTAACCTCATCACTAATGTAAAGGAAAAAAATTTTTTTTAAAGGGTATTTTTTTTAGATTATCACACTCATCGTAGTTTACCCAAAATATAAAAATCAGATTCTACTTTTTTGAGGCGATTACATGTAAACAGCCTGAAAAAATATCCGCAAAAAAGGAATTAAAAAAATATATATATTATTTAGTATTATAAAATTGAAAATAGAAGCCTTTATCAATGCAAGATCAAAAAAAAAAAAAATTAATCTTGCATTGATAAAGGCTTGTATTTTCAATTTTATAATGCTGACTCATCAATGCTTTAAATGAACGACCCATTTTTTAATATATAATTTAGATTTTAGAGTGGGGATCACTTTCCTATATAAATTGAATGTAAAATGAGCACCCACTTTCAAGTCAGTTAGTGGTAAAATGGAGACGTGTAACCGATTTCTTTTTCTCAATATTTTGGAGGGAAATCAAAATTTGTGCTAGGTGTGGGTCAACCAAGCTAATATATTGTTTTTGTTTTTTTAGAGGAGGGAGGGGGGGAGGTCCCTACAATAAAATAAAGTGCAGAAACAATATTTAATGTTTTAGTGTACATTTTTTCTGGGAAAAAAAATCTGTGTGTGTGGAGAGAGGGAGGGGGGGGGGGGGCTTTTTCTCCCCTACAATAAAATAATGTGTGGAAACAGTAATCGTCGTGCTAGTTCCAAATAAGTATCCATTACAACTTTTACTTAGTCTGAAGACAACTGATACAAGTATTTCAGCCGACAACACATTTTACTTATTCATGGTGAACCTTGCATTTTGACCTCAAACTATTTTGCTTTCCGTAGATGGCTGCATAAAGTTTTGCAAGGATAGAAGCCTTCTATGAATAGACACCCCCCCCCAAAAGGAAACTATTTTTGGCTTTCCACTCTGTCCATGCCTTTGCCCGCACACACCCACCATTGAGCACTGCAAGAGAAGATGCTCAAATGAACCCAGAGCACTCATTCACCTATGAAACAGAAACAAGCGAATGAGCAAAGCTCGTTAACACCTCCATCTTAATTGTATAGCCTCTATGGATCATGACTTGCACCCTCCCGAATTCCTTTCATTAACCTAATAAAAAAAACAATTAAAAAACGTTAAAAAAAAACCCAAAAAAAAAACTTCCTTTCATTAACCTAATAAGAAAAAAACAACAACTAAAAAACGTAAAAAAACAAACTTCCTTTCATTAACCTAAAAGAAAACAGGGTCAAAGATTTTGGCCAATCCTTCTGCCTGGTCTCATGAAGAGTGGGTCTATTCAGGATAACTTGCATGCAATTACGATTGACAATTGAGAAAGTCAGCTCAGAAGCCGCATTGATAAATTTAGAGCAGTCCAAAGCATTAGATAGGGTGTACCATCGTTACTTGAAGGCGGTTTTGTCTTCTGCTGGTTTTAGCCCGCATTTTCGCCTCTTGTATGCAAATCCATGTGCGCTTGTGGAGGTGAATGGTTTGAGCTCAAAGTCCTTCAGATTATCCAGATCTATTCGTAAGGGATGTTGGCTTTCATCGATGCTCTATGCGCTTGTGTTGAAACCATTCCTTCACAGGCTAAGGGTGAATCCGGTCCTATGTGGGATTACTTTTATGGTACTTGCACCAAGCACGTTAACGTATTCTGCCAGCTGATGATGTAACAGTGCTGGTAATGCGCAGTACCGAGATTAGTGTCATCGACAGAGAAATCAGAATGTATGAAATGGTAAGAGGGGCCAAAATTAACTGTGACAAGTCTGTGGGCTTGCGCATTGATGCCTGGAATGGTTTGTCCCTACAGGGACCTTTTAGCTGGATTGATGAGCTTTGAAAGCTACTCGGCATCTGTTTTGGTCCTGATCTTCAGCTGGAGAAAAATTGGTCGGAAGTATTGAAAGCGGTTGAGGGTGCAGCTGCCCTGTAGACCAGTATACATCTTTCGTTAAAGGGGAGAGCAGAAGTGTGTTTCACACATATATCTGATAATCTACTCCCGTCGGATACACTGCTTGAATTGCAGCAGGCCCTTTTTAAAGCTCTTATGGCTTGGTAGGGCCCCTAAGTTTTTGTCACAAGATTTGTTATCTGCATCCTTCTGAGGGTGGTCTGGGTATGACAAGCGTTGAGATTCGTTAACTTATGCTACGGTTATATTATCTGGATCAAATGTGTACACACTGTAAGGGAAATGGTGTCTTCTGGAAAGCAGACACCAAGAAACCCTTTCCGGCTCTAAAAAGTGTGCACTGGGGAGGGGGGGGGGGGCGCAGGTTGACCAGAGACAAGTGCTCTTTTTATTGTGAGTGTCAATGTGCCGTGAAATTCCTCTTACGAGTGAAAGAAAGCCTTTCTGACACCCAGCTGTTGTCCCGAAATGCATTATGGTGAGGGGATCCATTCGAGATGACAGGATTAAGGGGCTCGGTTTGACGATGGGCGAGCTATGCTCAATCTGGCCTTTAGGCACCTGGGTTAGGATGTTTCAATAATGACGAGACATCTCCGGTCTGGCTGAAGATAAGAAATGCTCTTTGGATCAGAAGAGATTTCATACAACTGACTGAATACACTGATAGAAACGCATACAATAAATGTCAATAATCATGCGAAAATGTAATGTTATATCAGTTTCTATCAGTATATTGTTTAGTTTTCGATTTTTTATCGATTTTCAAGTCCTGGCCATGGGCGAGCCTCTATTTTGAATTTCTTTTTGAGCAGTCAACACCGACTGTTTTGAACAAGAAAAACACCCTTTAAAATAAGTTAAAACAAATAAAATTATCCGGGTAGGTAGATGAGTAACTTAACTTGTCTTTTCTAACATTTATTTGTTGCACATTTGTTTTTTTTCACCCTTTTTTCGTTCTGTTGATTGTAGTAAAAGATTCCCATAATTTCTTTTGGTGTTTGTACAGTTTAACATTGTCCGGCAAATTAATTGTTTTCATTTTAGGAGAGTTTCGTCCGCGGCAAGAGTTAACAAAGCCCCCCCCCCCCTCCATGTTATTGTTAAGAATAACTTTCTAAATTTGCCGAGGGATGTTAAATAGTTTTTCAAGGTGTTACTGATTACATGTAATTGTCTACAAAAAGTAAAATCTCATTTTTTTTTTTTGGGGGGGGGGGGGGGGGCTGAAAATACTCATCTACAAATTTATCAAAATTAAATAGCGGCTTATTTGAAAATACAAAAATAATGGTTACTCGTTCTTTACGCCATGGGGTTAGGAAGTGGTGATCTTTTTACGTTTATATAGTAAAGTGGGTATTTTT
This sequence comes from Sepiola atlantica, assembly GCA_963556195.1. NCBI lineage: Eukaryota > Metazoa > Mollusca > Cephalopoda > Sepiida > Sepiolidae > Sepiola > Sepiola atlantica. Next base: position 52,302,118 of record OY744537.1, on the reverse strand, counting down.
ATAGAATCACTCCCGTCTCCAATCGGATGGCTTTTGTTTTGTTTTTTTTTCGCGTGCCCTGAGAACGACTTTAGCCGTAACCCCGGTTTGGAGACGGGAGTGATTCTATAAAAAAAACAAATAGCCTCATTTTTATTTTTCCATTGAAAGCGTGGGGGCAAATACATTTTTTTTTTACAGTGAAATGACTATTGTAATTAATACAAATACAAGTATTGTCATCGTAATTTAGTTTTTTTATGTTTTTAAGTTACAAAATAAAAACTTTGGCTAAGTAACTATTAAATTAACACCTATTAAAATGGTGTATGAATGAGATCGACGTTTAGTTGTTATTCTTTAGTACCACGTGTTTCCGGAGAAGAAATACATTTTTGAAAAAGTATAAAAAATGGAGATCCGTTTTTATTTAAACTTAAAGCTTATAAATGCCTTTATTTTTGCACAGACTAAAAAGAATATTAATAGAAGGAAAGACAAAATATGAAGGCAGACAAAATTTAGAAACATTTTAAAAAAATATTCTTGTTAAAACAGATTTGAGGGAGAAAAAAAAAGAAGAGACTGACGTTGTGTTGTGAGAAAGTGACGAGACATTTCCGAATTGTGATCGTCCCGGGGTCCTGTAACCTCCTCCCCTGGGAGAAAAAACATCATCAGTTGAACGTGGAGTCGGTATTTTACGACGAACATGCATCACCGACATTTCAACAATCGCGCGAAATAGGAAAAGTCGTATCGACCGCCAATTTCGACGGTTTCTGCAGGAAGAAGCGACGAGCAAATAAAAAAGTTGAAATCCGTTCCGTTATCGAAACGAAAACATTGGCGATCTTTTGTTACAACAATGCATTTTAGTTTGCAGACAATAGTTTTTTGTTTATTATTTATAGGCTTTAAAAAATATATTCTTCTAAAAAAATATGCAAAGCTACAATTAAAATAATAAAATGATCATTATTTTCTGATGTGAACAGTAGGTTTTAAGTGTCTTAAATTGCTAAAAGTAACTTCCGGTTTCTCTTTTCAAAAGCCGTTATTCTATTGGTTAAAGTTTTTAAAACATTTGACAAATAAAATAAAGTCTTTTGTAAAAACTTGAAATAGAATAGTTAGTTTCGGATGCTTCCTTGGTCTTTTGGCTAAGATCAAAGTGTAGTATCTGTTCCCACTGTCCTGTGCAGTTATGGGAGGTTAACCCCCTCCCAGGCTTTGCCTCCCCTCTTTGGGGAGGAGTAAGTTTATTGCTTACTGTCTGAGGCGCCCTGCCCAGGCAATTTTTTAAGAAACTCCGTACTCTTCCTCTAGAGTACAAATTCCCACCTTCCGACCTTGTGTCACATTCTACTTTGTGGGACGTAGATAAATAGGAGTTATTTATCTACCTCCCACAAGGTAAAATGTGACACAAGGTCGGGAAAGTGGGATTAGGTAAGCCAGTGCTCGAGAGGTGAGCCATCTGACCATTTAAAAATTGCCTGGGCAGCCCGTCGGCATTCCCCGGTAGGGGCGCCTCAGACAGTAAGCAATAAACTTACTCCTCCCCAAAGAGGGGAGGCGAAGCCTGGGAGGGTGGACCTCCTAGAACTGCACAGGACCAGACAACCCCCAATAGACCGGCGTAAATCCAGACCCAAAGGCCAGGACAATACCAGTTTATTTGGTGGGGTAAAAATACCCCTGGTTGAACTTGAAATAGAATAACTAAGTTGAAATCTATTAATAATGGAGATTATGTATCTGTCTTTCTGTCTGTCTGTCTGTCTGAAGCCAAAACTATACTATTTAAGACTATTATACTTATGAAATAGTATAGTTTATACTATTTCAGTCTAATGTACTATCTTTAAATGCTCCATTCAGGGCATAGTGTAGTGTATCTGCTCTGTACCATCCCCCAGGGATTACCTCTTCCTTTTTTTGAGAGGTGTGAAGGTAGTGTAGTATCTGTTCTGTTTTCATGATATGATCCTCCCAGGCATTACGTCCTCCCTTTTTAAGAGATGTGGCGGTAGTGTAGTATCTTTTCTGTGGTTATGATACCATCATCCCAGGCATTACCTCCTCCTTTTTTGAGAAGTGTGGAGGTAGTGTAGTATCTGTTCTGTTGTCATATCATCCTACCAGGCATTACGTCCTCCTTTTTAGAGAGGTGTGGAAGTAGTGTAGTATCTGTTTTGTTGTCATGATATCATCCTCCCAGGTATTACCTCCTCCTTTTTTGATGGTGTGGAGGTAGTGTAGTATCTGTTCTGTTGTCATGATACCATCCTCCCAGGCATTACCTCCTCCTTTTTTTTGAGAGGTGTAGAGGTAGTTTTTTTAGTTTTTTTATGATATTTCATGCCAAACAAGGACGGACGCCACTGTAGACGTAAGGGGCTACTGAGAATTAGGGAATAGGTTTAGGGTGTCATTCTAAGTTGGGAGCTGTGCAGCGAGATGTCTGTTTACATTACTTTTAAACATCTGCATATCGGTACTGTCGGAGAAACAGGGGGCAGGGAGGGAGTTCCAGAGGCCAGCAGCACGAGGAAAGAAGCTATTGGTGTAGAAGGCTCTCTGGCATCTGGGGACCTCCACAATGAATAGATGGGATTTAGCTGATCGTCGAGTTGGTCTAGTGAATTTACGTTGAGAGGGCACCAGAGTAGCCAGTTCATCGGAGCATAATCCATTGAAGTATTTGTAAAACAAGCACAAGGATGCTACATTGCGACGATGGAACAGAGACTGGAGCTGGGTTGACAGTGAGGGACTTATTAAGTTGGCGACTCTTTTTTGGACCTTGTCAAAGAGGGAGAGACTAGTAGATGATGCACCAGCCCAGATGGTCAACAATACTCCATGCATGGGCGGATGGTGGCTTTGTAGAGATACAAGATAATGTCAGGTGTGATGAGTTTACTGGCACGGTAGAGGGAACCCACCTTCTTTGCTGCAGCCTTGGCAATGTCTTCAATGATAGTGTAGTATCTGTTCTGTTGTCATGATACCCTCTTCCCAGGCATTACCTCCTCCTTTTTTGAGAGGTGTGGAGGTAGTATAGTATCTGTTCTTGTGACATCATACCATCCTCCAAGGCATTATCTCTTCCTTTTTTGAGAGGTGTGAAGGTAGTTTAGTATCTTTTTTGTCATAATACCTTCATCCCAGACATTACCTCCTCCTTTTTTGAGAGGTGTAGAGGTAGTGTAGTATCTGTTCTGTTGTCATGATACCATCATCCCAGGCATTACCTTCTCCTTTTTGGGGAGGTGTGGGGGTGGTGTAGTATCTGTTCTGTTGTCATGATATCCTCCTCCCAGGCATTACCTCCTCCATTTATGAGAGGTGTGGAGGTAATGCAGTATCTATTCTGTTGTCATGATACCATCGTCCCAGGCATTACCTCCTCCTTTTTAGGGAAGTGTGGAGGTAGTGTAGTATCTGTTCTGTTTCCATGATACTATCCTCTCAGGCATTACCTTCTCCTTTTTTGAGAGGTGTGGATGTAGTGTAGTATCTGTTTTGTTGTCATGATACCATCCTCCAAGGCATTACCTCCTCCTTTTTTTAGAGGTGTGGAGATAGTGTAGTATCTGTCCTGCTTCTAACTAGCAAAAATATGCAACCGGAGAGAGCATATATTTGCTAGTATGAAATAATTGAAATTTTATTAAAATTAAATTGATTTTTTTGTTGTCATTTAAAACTTTAAATAGTAATCCGGAATCCAAACCGAGACAGCCAAAAATTGAATTTGTACATTTAGCTTTTGCAAGTATGGATGTCCGAAAAGACAATAATTATTTACAGAATTATTTAATAGTGAAAATAACTTTTTAAAAAGTAATATTAAATAAATACATTGCATAAAGTTAACAGCATAGAATTTTGTTAACATACAATTTTTTTTAATTAATATTAAAAAAATTGAATTTCTTTTTCATTACGGCTATATTTCTTGAAGAAATTGTGTGTGTCCAAAAATATGAATTTAGAAGACTCAAATGAATGGTTTTTACATACAAATGAACAAAAAATCCTGAAAACAATTTAAATATTTTTTAAAATACTGGAAGCTATCTACATAAGGACACAACAACCTACAATTAATAACATCACGTATGAAACCAGTGGCAACATTTTAAAATGCTTAACGTAATGCAATTTTATTCTCTGATGTTACTTCAGCGTCGCTGAATTTAAATCGTCAACAACTTTCTTGCAACAATGCGAAAAACGTTCTCTGCACGTTTCTCGCCGTCTTTTAAAAAAATTCTCTTCTTTCTTCAGCTTTTTTGTTCATTTGCTTTTGACATTTTCTGTTGACATTCATAAACTTTTTTGATTTTAATACGAAAAAGACAATCAGAAAAAAGTGAAAAAATTAAAAAAAGTATAATTAAACTTGTTAAATAATGATGCTGATGGTTATGATGATAATGATGATGATGTTAGCAGGAGCAGCGGAAGTCTCGTTGTCACTTCCGTTGTGACGATATCCGCTCTGTTGCTTTCCAGAATTTGGTGCGTGTAGACACATGTTAGCGACCTCCGGCTGGGACGCCAGTGGGGGGTGTTAGGCATGAATTAAGAAGTTAATGTACGTATTGCGGTGGTTCTCTCTCACTCCCTCCGTGCCAGCCAACTCAAGACTTGTGTTGTGTTAAATAAATATTTGGAAACTCAAAAACGGCCTTTGGTTGTGTTGTGCTTGAGATGACTGCAGCGTGCGACCATTGCGATGAACGGCGTGCGGCCAGCCAGGACGAAGCTGATACACCAGGTAAGCGAGAACTGCCATGACCCATGACGGGACGGCTATGCAACAAACTGACGAATTCTGTTATTTTTAACAATGTTTGCATAATATATATATCTTGTTACACAGAGCCCTTTTCAGGCAATGATAAATATAAAAAATGTAAAAGTTTCCTGAAGTGGCTTGTAGGTCACTAGGTCCCAATATTATCAACAGAATACAGGGGGAAGAGATTCTCCAATTCAGGACATCACATAAAAACCAAGGAAAAATAACGAGCTGGTAAAAGACGACTCAAAACACCAAGCTAAGATTCAAACAATATTTATT
>OY744537.1:52214541-52292041 GCA_963556195.1 Sepiola atlantica | reverse complement strand
GAATACCAGCGTTGTTGTTTACATATTTAACGTGCCATATTAACATCGGCTGCTTAATCAGATCGCCATATTTAATTACCGGAGGGAGGGAGGACACCACTGATTAAACAGCCAATCGGCTGCTTAATCAGATCGCCATATTTAATTACCGGAGGGAGGGAGGACACTACTGATTAAACAGCCAATCGGCTGCTTAATCAGATCGCCATATTTAATTACCGAAGGGAGGGAGGACACCACTGATTAAACAGCCAATGACTTTGCAATTTTAACAGTACTCGCGTTGAAATGGTTTAGAAAACACGCCGGTTATGATGAAAATGGCTTTAATTAATTGTATGAATAATGTTTATTAATATAACCTTATCGGAAAATATTGTAAATACATATGTAAATTTGATAATAGCAGTTATAAGTGTATATTTGTAAATATGAATTTAATTGAAGGTTTAAAGGAATGACTTATGTTAATGGAAACACCCATCTGGTGTCTGAACGACTTTTGATGACAGTATATAAAGAATTTCAAAAAGATTAGTTTCAGTAAAATAGTTATACTGGAGTTTCGGCTTCAGACAGACAGACAGACAGACAGATACATAAACTCCATTATTAATAGATATATACATATTTAACATTTAGGGTGGGGGCATATATATGTAAAGTTAGTTATATGTATATGTTTATATATATATATTTCTATGTACAGGATAAACTCTTAAACTAATGAAACGATCATTATGAATTTTGGAATATATATTCTCGGCAACACAGTTAGTAACATTGGCACATTTATTTTGTAAACTTTACCATTTTGAGAGTGTGCCCACTCAAACTAGCATCCTCTCCCAAAAAACGTTTTTCTAAATTAGATACAAAATATTTAATAGAAAAATTCATCAAATTTCAAGTTATATTAAATAATAAATTTTTAAAAGAATCAGTGTACACGTGTGAACATCAATAATATGTATTTGCTTGGTAAAATCCTATCATTATGAATCATGGAATATGTATTCTAAGCAACAGGATGAGTAACGTGTACACATTATTTTCTTTTGTAAATTTTACCATTGCGTGAGATGCCACGGAAACCATACAATACTTCCCCCCAAAGAAAAAAAAAACTTAAAATTTAAGACTAATGCTATATTTATTGTTTATACCCGTCCTGGGATGAGTATTCTACTAGTATATATATATATATATATATATATATATATATATATATATATATATACATTTAAAAAAAAATACTAATACTATTACGAAACAATGGTTTAAAAAAAAATGTCTAAATACCCTTTCTTATTCAAACTGGCACGACCTCGCCTTCAGACATAACGTGATTTTCTGACCCGAAGTCCATTTCCATCGGACGATGAAGAAAAAGAAGAAAAGAAAAACACTCTTTGACAAGGAGAAGTATATTCTCGAAAGCTAAGATTAAAATAAATTTTATTTATTTTACACCACCATTGTTATGGTTTTTTCAACAACAAAAAAAAATTATATATATATATATATATATATATATATATATATATATATATATATATATAAAGCATTCAATGAATTAAAACATTACAATTTTTCCAAGAATTAGAACATCAAGTCCAGTATGGCGTACGATCGTTTCCAAAACATTTTGGAAACACTTTATTTTATTTTATTTTATAAATTAATAAAGCTAATCCAAAACGTCTCTTCATCAGTGCCTTTAGCAACACGTCTTACAGAAAATCAGAGAAAAAATAAAAAAAGCTCGTTGTAGCGAAACATCCATTGACAGAAAGAATCACCGGTTTATATGTTAGTAGCATAGGAGGAAAAGAACACAATGGTACCTATAAACCAAAACACTGGTACATAGAGAAGAAATAATCCAATATTTTCCATAGATTTACGCTTTCAAATTATGCAATAAATTAATCAAAGTTACAAATTCTTTTGTCAGAGGGGTAGTGAAAACAATAGAATAGAAATAATAATAGAAATGAAATAATAAAAAAGAAAAGAATAAGATAAAAAAATATAAAATAAAAAATAAAAAATATAAAAAATAAAAAATATAAAAAATAAAAAATATAAAAGACAAATAAAAATAAAATAATAAAATAATAATATAATAATATAATAATAATTAAATACAAAATAAAAATACAAATAAAAAGGAAAAAAAGGAAAAATACAAAATAAAATAAAGAAATAAAATAATTGAAATTAAAATAAAAATAAAAATTAAAAACAACATAAAAATAAAAATAGGAAGAAAATAAAATTAGAAAATGAAGGTTGAATAGTATCCAGGGTTTTTTTTTTCACAAAGAGTTTTAGGAAAACATCTTGCAAGAGTATCTGTAGGGTAAGAGGGTAAGAGGAAGAGTATAGAGGAAGATATAGACAAAGATCATTTTTGGGGGGAGAAAAAAACACATTATAAGAAACTATTATGGGGAAAGAGACAGGAATAATAAAGAAATAGGGGGTGTAATAAAAGAAGGAGTTTAGTTGGGACTATATCAACAGCACTGCACATATAAGTGTATGAATATATATGAGATATGAGGGAGGGGAAAAAGTTTCTTATTAATTTCTCTGGTGTCTAAGGAAGAGAGAACCAGCTTTACAGGAAATAAATATTATCTATTTCCCATTGTGCTCCTATACCAATTCCGCATTCAAATCAAAAACCCAAACTGGAATGACATTAGATGTGGGAGGATGGAGTATTCCAGGAAATATTGTAATCAGAGTCCGGCCGTTAAGGACGTGTTTGGAGAAAACCGAAGCAAACAGAATCTATATTCAGCACTGACTGTGTAATACTAGAAAATAATACAGAAATTCTTAAACATTTGTCATTAAATTTTGTCAAATAGTGGAAGAGTTACCTCCCTTGGATCATTTGTTTTGTTGTATTAAGCAGACATAAACGAAAAGGTTATAAGTTTTGAATTAAGATCATATAATATCAGTGACGGCACTATGGACTCATTACCCTCCCCTCCCCCCCGCCTATATATGATAATCGCACCCTACTCGAGGACTACTATTTATAAACAAACCTGTGTTCATTTTTTAATTATTAAAAAATCAGAAAATGATTCAATTTTTAATCAAATGTTCAGTATTTATTCATTAAATTATCTATTATATAAACGGCATTGTCTGTGTGTGTGTGTGTGTGTGTTTAGCTAAAAGTAAAAAACTACAAAACAAGCACCCACAAAGTTTGTTTATTTTTGATCGGTTTTGCCCTAGATGAATAATATCTAACATTCTTTGGGGGTCAACTGCGCCAGGTTTCATCGTTGGTGGTAGGGGGGGGGGGCGTTTTTTCAACCATTTCGAATGTTATCCATTATATAAAGGAGAGGTGAATGACTTAATTTATTGTTTTTTTCAGTAGAGAAGAAAGGGCTGGGTGGAGGTGAAAGAGGGGTGCGGGAGAGAGATGTGGTAAAACGAGGAAGGAGGAAAGAGAGAAATATATAGAGATAGATTAAGAGAAATAGAAAGTAGAAGTTTTAATATAAAGATGTTACACACTTTTTAACGTCCTTTTTTTTTTTTTTTTGTTCGGCCCGGGTAGCCCGGCTAGTATATTTTATAAAGAATATAATTTGTCTTAGGTTTGTAGCAGTTATACCTTATAAGATCTATCTTCTTTTGTGCAGGTTTACACTCTTCCATGCAGAGTGATTGATACATTATCCAATAAGAAAAATTTGCATGGGAGGTACTTCCACTAGACTGTTTGTGCATTTTTTTGCTGCTTTTCACCAGTCGGAAGATTTGACGGCAAGCTGAAGAGACCTGTGACACGCCTGTCTCAACCCGAACAAAGACTTGACGTGTGCGAGACACGTGGATGTAAGACCCAACTAATTGTACAGATGTACGCTCGTCCGCTGACTCAGTGGGGTTTGGTATTTCTGACTACGTAACTCTTTCATCGTCCCTTGCTGTTTGTTGGTGAAATTATCTATGAATAAAACTGATTCAAAATGTTTGATGAAGTGTTTATCTTTATATTCGAGCTAACGCTAACCTCTTTCTCTTCTTACGAAACGAGGTTGACCAAATGGAGACTTCATCATATTCTTCTTTCCTTACAGTTTCTTATTTTTGCAGTGTTTTAGGGTTAGGGTTAGGGTTATCCAAACTAAATAATTGATGTGCAATCTTTAATAATTTATTTCAGATACCATTTTGAAGCATATAGCGCTTAATAACAAAGAAGAAAAAAAAAGAAATGCAAATATTGTTCTTGCATGAGTTTAAATTCTGTCATAATGCTTGCTTCCAGTCACAAATATAAACAGAGCATTGAGAGAAAAGTCCACAAGTAATCGGAGAGCATAAAAGTGATTTCAGAAATTCTGTAGTCGTAATGATCGCATTAAAGATGAAGCAGGTAGAGGATGGCCATGCGCTGAACGCTTGAAAGTTATTGTTCAACAAAACTTTTGAGAGTAGCAGCGCAGTGGATGTTCTATTTACGATATCATCCTTTAATTGTACAAGCTCTCCAATCAGCAGTTTCGTTCAGAGAATTCCAGCCCATAATACTATAAAAATGTAAACACGCATCTTTTGTTCCAGAGATAACACACGAGCATATGTCATAATTTAACTGGAGTCTGAAAGGCTCTGAGCAATATTCACACTGTTGACCGAACGCTCTTTGTTCCAGTATTTTTCATCCCTACCAGACGCATTTGGGTACGCCCTTAAAAGCTACTTGGCGTAGGGCTTTGACAGACAAATTTAAGACTTTTTCGGACTCTTGAACCCTGCAATCATTACAACCACTTTATTTTTATTTGCCTAACCAGTTGTCAATACTAAATTAATATATTTTCAAATCCAATATACAACATACTGAAGAGATAATTTAAGACATAAATATTGTACATGCCACCAAAACATAGCAAATAAACTTTCCTCTTCAAAGGATCAGAAGGCACTTTTGTAGAACTACACGTCTGTGGAAAACAATACCACGGAGCTGCTTCCCAGCTGACTACAACCTCATCGTTTTAAAGTCTAATGTAAACAAATTCTTGTTGAGCCGTCCTGCTAAATAATCAAATTCCGCCAAACTTCCACCATCATTACTGATAATCACGGTGTTGTCTCGCCGTCCTCCTGACAAACTCATTAATCCTTATCCTCGAGTGGCCTTTCGACCTTGATGAGTAGTGACCCCATTAGTAAAAAAAAATTAAATTGAATTTAAAAAAAATGGCCACCATTCTGAAATAAATAGGTAAGGTGGAAAAGCGTTAAAACCAAGTCTTACATGATTTCCCTGAATAGATGTTTCTTTCTGAAATCGGTCATTATTTTCAGACCAACTTAATATATTGTTACTGTTAAAAGCGACTCTATAAATTTTTTTCCGATGATATTTTAAATAACGGAACAAAAACTCAAACAAAAGAGGGCTCCTGAGTGTTGCTCAAACAATTCACATCCGACTTGAGCTCTATATCATATTGTTTGATATATTTTTTTACTATAACTTTAAAAAGCCAGAATTAAAAAGTCAAACAAACGTAAAAAGTCACTTGGTATTTTTAATTTATTTTTTTACTATAACTTTAAAAAGCCAGAATTAAAAAGTCAAACAAACGTAAAAAGTCACTTGATATTTTTGATTTATTTTTTTATTATAAATTTAAAAAGCCAGAATTAAAAAGTCAACCAAACGTAAAAAGTCACTTGGTATTTTTGATTTATTTTTTTACTATAAATTTAAAAAGCCAGAATTAAAAAGTCAAACAAACGTAAAAAGTCACTTGATATTTTTGATTTATTTTTTTACTATAAATTTAAAAAGCCAGAATTAAAAAGTCAAACAAACGTACAAAGTCACTTGGTATTTTTTATTTATTTTTTTACTATAAATTTAAAAAGTCAGAATTAAAAAGTCAAACAAACTTAAAAAGTCACTTGGTATTTTTAATTTATTTTTTTACTATGAATTTAAAAAGCCAGAATTAAAAAGTCAAACAAACTTAAAAAGTCACTTGGTATTTTTAATTTATTTTTTTACTATAAATTTAAAAAGCCAGAAATAAAAAGTCGAACGAACTTAAAAAGTAACTTGGTATTTTTGATTTATTTTTTTACTATGAATTTAAAAAGCCAGAATTAAAAAGTCAACCAAACGTAAAAAGTCACTTGGTATTTTTGATTTATTTTTTTACTATAAATTTAAAAAGTCGGAATTAAAAACACAAACAAACGTAAAAAGTCACTTGGTATTTTTGAGTTATTTTTTTAATATAAATTTAAAAAGCCAACCAAACGTAAAAAGTCACTTGGTATTGTTTGATATATTTTTTTACTATAAATTTAAAAAGCCAGAATTAAAAAGTCAAACAAACGTAAAAAGTCACTTGGTATTTTTAATTTATTTTTTTACTATAACTTTAAAAAGCCAGAATTAAAAAGTCAAACAAACGTAAAAAGTCACTTGATATTTTTGATTAATTTTTTTATTATAAATTTAAAAAGCCAGAATTAAAAAGTCAACCAAACGTAAAAGTCACTTGGTATTGTTTGATATATTTTTTTACTATAAATTTAAAAAGCCAGAATTTAAAAGTCAAACAAACGTACAAAGTCACTTGGTATGTTTGATTTATTTTTTTACTATAAATTTAAAAAGTCAGAATTAAAAACACAAACAAACGTAAAAAGTCACTTGGTATTTTTGAGTTATTTTTTTAATATAAATTTAAAAAGCCAACCAAACGTAAAAAGTCACTTGGTATTGTTTGATATATTTTTTTACTATAAATTTAAAAAGCCAGAATAAAAAGTCAAACAAACGTAAAAAGTCACTTGGTATTTTTAATTTATTTTTTTACTATAACTTTAAAAAGCCAGAATTAAAAAGTCAAACAAACGTAAAAAGTCACTTGATATTTTTGATTAATTTTTTTATTATAAATTTAAAAAGCCAGAATTAAAAAGTCAACCAAACGTAAAAAGTCACTTGGTATTGTTTGATATATTTTTTTACTATAAATTTAAAAAGCCAGAATTTAAAAGTCAAACAAACGTACAAAGTCACTTGGTATGTTTGATTTATTTTTTTACTATAAATTTAAAAAGTCAGAATTAAAAACACAAACAAACGTAAAAAGTCACTTGGTATTTTTGAGTTATTTTTTTGATATAAATTTAAAAAGACAACCAAACGTAAAAAGTCACTTGGTATTGTTTGATATATTTTTTGACTATAAATTTAAAAAGCCAGAATTAAAAAGTCAACCAAACGTAAAAAGTCACTTGGTATTGTTTGATATATTTTTTTACTATAAATTTAAAAGGCCAGAATTTAAAAGTCAAAGAAACGTAAAAAGTCACTTGGTATTGTTTGATATATTTTTTTACTATAAATTTAAAAAGCCAGAATTAAAAAGTCAACCAAACGTAAAAAGTCACTTGGTATTGTTTGATATATTTTTTTACTATAAATTTAAAAAGTCGGAATTTAAAAGTCAAACAAACGTAAAAAGTCACTTGGTATTTTTGATTTATTTTTTTACTATAAATTTAAAAAGTCGGAACTAAAAAGTCAAACAAACGTAAAAAGTCACTTGGTATTTTTGATATATTTTTTTACTATAAATTTAAAAAGCCAGAATTAAAAAGTCAAACAAACGTAAAAAGTCACTTGGTATCGTTTGATATATTTTTTTACTAGAAATTTTAAAAGCCAGAATTAAAAAGTCAACAAAACGTAAAAAGTCACTTTGTATTGTTTGATATATTTTTTTACTATAAATTTTAAAAGTCAGAATTAAAAAGTAAAACAAACGTAAAAAGTCACTTAATATATTTGATTTATTTTCTTACTATAAATTTAAAAAGCCAGAATTTAAAAGTCAAACAAACGTACAAAGTCACTTGGTATTTTTGATTTATTTTTTTACTATAAATTTAAAAAGTCAGAATTAAAAACACAAACAAACGTAAAAAGTCACTTGGTATTTTCGAGTTATTTGTTTTATATAAATTTAAAAAGCCAACCAAACGTAAAAAGTCACTTGGTATTGTTTGATATATTTTTTTACTATAAATTTAAAAGGCCAGAATTTAAAAGTCAAACAAACGTAAAAAGTCACTTGGTATTGTTTGATATATTTTTTTTACTATAAATTTAAAAAGTCGGAACTAAAAAGTCAAACATACGTAAAAAGTCACTTGGTATTTTTGATATATTTTTTTACTATAAATTTAAAAAGCCAGAATTAAAAAGTCAACCAAACGTAAAAAGTCACTTGGTATTGTTTGATATATTTTTTTACTATAAATTTAAAAAGTCAGAATTAAAAAGTCAACCAAACGTAAAAAGTCACTTGGTATTTTTCATTTATTTTTTTACTATAAATTAAAAAAGCCAGAATTAAAAAGTAAAACAAACGTAAAAAGTCACTTAATATATTTGATTTATTTTCTTACTCTAAATTTAAAAAGCCAGAATTAAAAAGTCAAACAAACGTAAAAAGTCACTTGGTATTTTTGATTTATTTTTTTACTATAAATTTAAAAAGCCAGAATTAAAAAGCAAACCAAACGTAAAAAGTCACTTGGTATTGTTTGATATATTTTTTGTACTATAAATTTAAAAAGCCAGAATTAAAAAGTCAACCAAACGTAAAAAGTCACTTAGTATTTTTGATTTATTTTTTTACTATGAATTTAAAAAGCCAGAATTAAAAAGTCTAACAAACTTAAAAAGTCACTTGGTATTTTTAATTTATTTTTTTACTATAAATTTAAAAAGCCAGAAATTAAAAGTCAAACGAACTTAAAAAGTAACTTGGTATTTTTGATTTATTTTTTTACTATGAATTTAAAAAGCCAGAATTAAAAAGTCAACCAAACGTAAAAAGTCACTTGGTATTTTTGATTTATTTTTTTACTATAAATTTAAAAAGTCAGAATTAAAAACACAAACAAACGTAAAAAGTCACTTGGTATTTTTGAGTTATTTTTTTAATATAAATTTAAAAAGCCAACCAAACGTAAAAAGTCACTTGGTATTGTTTGATATATTTTTTGACTATAAATTTAAAAAGCCAGAATTAAAAAGTCAACCAAACGTAAAAAGTCACTTGGTATTGTTTGATATATTTTTTTACTATAAATTTAAAAGGCCAGAATTTAAAAGTCAAAGAAACGTAAAAAGTCACTTGGTATTGTTTGATATATTTTTTTACTATAAATTTAAAAAGCCAGAATTAAAAAGTCAACCAAACGTAAAAAGTCACTTGGTATTTTTGATTTATTTTTTTACTATAAATTTAAAAAGTCGGAACTAAAAAGTCAAACAAACGTAAAAAGTCACTTGGTATTGTTTGATATATTTTTTTACTATAAATTTAAAAAGCCAGAATTAAAAAGTCAACCAAACGTAAAAAGTCACTTGGTATTGTTTGATATATTTTTTTACTAGAAATTTTAAAAGCCAGAATTAAAAAGTCAACAAAACGTAAAAAGTCACTTTGTATTGTTTGATATATTTTTTTACTATAAATTTTAAAAGTCAGAATTAAAAAGTCAACCAAACGTAAAAAGTCACTTGGTATTTTTGATTTATTTTTTTACTATAAATTTAAAAAGTCAGAATTAAAAATTCAACCAAACGTAAAAAGTCACTTGGTATTTTTTATTTATTTTTTTACTATAAATTTAAAAAGCCAGAATTAAAAAGTAAAACAAACGTAAAAAGTCACTTAATATACTTGATTTATTTTCTTACTATAAATTTAAAAAGCCAGAATTAAAAAGTAAAACAAACGTACAAAGTCACTTGGTATTTTTGATTTATTTTTTTACTATAAATTTAAAAAGTCAGAATTAAAAACACAAACAAACGTAAAAAGTCACTTGGTATTTTTGAGTTATTTTTTTGATATAAATTTAAAAAGACAACCAAACGTAAAAAGTCACTTGGTATTGTTTGATATATTTTTTGACTATAAATTTAAAAAGCCAGAATTAAAAAGTCAACCAAACGTAAAAAGTCACTTGGTATTGTTTGATATATTTTTTTACTATAAATTTAAAAGGCCAGAATTTAAAAGTCAAAGAAACGTAAAAAGTCACTTGGTATTGTTTGATATATTTTTTTACTATAAATTTAAAAAGCCAGAATTAAAAAGTCAACCAAACGTAAAAAGTCACTTGGTATTGTTTGATATATTTTTTTACTATAAATTTAAAAGGCCAGAATTTAAAAGTCAAACAAACGTAAAAAGTCACTTGGTATTTTTGATTTATTTTTTTACTATAAATTTAAAAAGTCGGAACTAAAAAGTCAAACAAACGTAAAAAGTCACTTGGTATTTTTGATATATTTTTTTACTATAAATTTAAAAAGCCAGAATTAAAAAGTCAACCAAACATAAAAAGTCACTTGGTATCGTTTGATATATTTTTTTACTAGAAATTTTAAAAGCCAGAATTAAAAAGTCAACAAAACGTAAAAAGTCACTTTGTATTGTTTGATATATTTTTTTACTATAAATTTTAAAAGTCAGAATTAAAAAGTCAACCAAACGTAAAAAGTCACTTGGTATGTTTGATATATTTTTTTACTATAAATTTAAAAAGTCAGAATTAAAAATTTAACCAAACGTAAAAAGTCACTTGGTATTTTTTATTTATTTTTTTACTATAAATTTAAAAAGCCAGAATTAAAAAGTAAAACAAACGTAAAAAGTCACTTAATATATTTGATTTATTTTCTTACTATAAATTTAAAAAGCCAGAATTTAAAAGTCAAACAAACGTACAAAGTCACTTGGTATTTTTGATTTATTTTTTTACTATAAATTTAAAAAGTCAGAATTAAAAACACAAACAAACGTAAAAAGTCACTTGGTATTTTCGAGTTATTTGTTTTATATAAATTTAAAAAGCCAACCAAACGTAAAAAGTCACTTGGTATTGTTTGATATATTTTTTTACTATAAATTTAAAAGGCCAGAATTTAAAAGTCAAACAAACGTAAAAAGTCACTTGGTATTGTTTGATATATTTTTTTTACTATAAATTTAAAAAGTCGGAACTAAAAAGTCAAACATACGTAAAAAGTCACTTGGTATTTTTGATATATTTTTTTACTATAAATTTAAAAAGCCAGTATTAAAAAGTCAACCAAACGTAAAAAGTCACTTGGTATTGTTTGATATATTTTTTTACTATAAACTTAAAAAGCCAGAATTAAAAAGTCAACCAAACGTAAAAAGTCACTTAGTATTTTTGATTTATTTTTTTACTATGAATTTAAAAAGCCAGAATTAAAAAGTCAAACAAACTTAAAAAGTCACTTGGTATTTTTAATTTATTTTTTTACTATAAATTTAAAATCCAGAAATAAAAAGTCAAACGAACTTAAAAAGTAACTTGGTATTTTTGATTTATTTTTTTACTATGAATTTAAAAAGCCAGAATTAAAAAGTCAACCAAACGTAAAAAGTCACTTGGTATTTTTGATTTATTTTTTTACTATAAATTTAAAAAGTCAGAATTAAAAACACAAACAAACGTAAAAAGTCACTTGGTATTTTTGAGTTATTTTTTTAATATAAATTTAAAAAGCCAACCAAACGTAAAAAGTCACTTGGTATTGTTTGATATATTTTTTTACTATAAATTTAAAAAGCCAGAATAAAAAAGTCAAACAAACGTAAAAAGTCACTTGGTATTGTTTGATATATTTTTTTACTATAAATTTAAAAAGCCAGAATTTAAAAGTCAACCAAACGTAAAAAGTCACTTGGTATTTTTAATTTATTTTTTTACTATAACTTTAAAAAGCCAGAATTAAAAAGTCAAACAAACGTAAAAAGTCACTTGATATTTTTGATTAATTTTTTTATTATAAATTTAAAAAGCCAGAATTAAAAAGTCAACCAAACGTAAAAAGTCACTTGGTATTGTTTGATATATTTTTTTACTATAAATTTAAAAAGCCAGAATTTAAAAGTCAACCAAACGTAAAAAGTCACTTGGTATTGTTTGATATATGTTTTTACTATAAATTTAAAAAGTCAGAATTAAAAAGTCAAACAAACGTAAAAAGTCACTCGGTATTTTTGACTTATTTTTTCACTATAAATTTAAAAAATCAGAATTTAAAAGTCAAACAAACGTACAAAGTCACTTGGTATTTTTTATTTATTTTTTTACTATAAATTTAAAAAGTCAGAATTAAAAACACAAACAAACGTAAAAAGTAACTTGGTATTTTTGATTTATTTTTTTAATATAAATTTACAAAGCCAACCTAACGTAAAAAGTCACTTGGTATTGTTTGATATATTTTTTTACTATAAATTTAAAAAGCCAGAATTAAAAAGTCAACCAAAGGTGAAAAGTTACTTGGTATTGTTTGATATATTTGTTTACTATAAATTTAAAAGGCCAGAATTTAAAAGTCAAACAAACGTAAAAAGTCACTTTGTATTTTTGATTTTTTTTTTTACTATAAATTTAAAAAGTCGGAACTAAAAAGTCAAACAAACGTAAAAAGTCACTTGGTATTTTTGATATATTTTTTTACTATTAATTTAAAAAGCCAGAATTTAAAAGTAAACCAAACGTAAAAAGTCACTTGGTATTGTTTGATATATTTTTTTACTATAAATTTTAAAAGCCAGAATTAAAAAGTCAACAAAACGTAAAAAGTCACTTTGTATTGTTTGATATATTTTTTTACTATAAATTTTAAAAGTCAGAATTAAAAAGTCAACCAAACGTAAAAAGTCACTTGGTATTTTTGATTTATTTTTTTACTATAAATTTAAAAAGTCAGAATTAAAAATTCAACCAAACGTAAAAAGTCACTTGGTATTTTTTATTTATTTTTTTACTATAAATTTAAAAAGCCAGAATTAAAAAGTAAAACAAACGTAAAAAGTCACTTAATATACTTGATTTATTTTCTTACTATAAATTTTAAAAGCCAGAATTAAAAAGTAAAACAAACGTACAAAGTCACTTGGTATTTTTGATTTATTTTTTTACTATAAATTTAAAAAGTCAGAATTAAAAACACAAACAAACGTAAAAAGTCACTTGGTATTTTTGAGTTATTTTTTTATATAAATTTAAAAAGCCAACCAAACGTAAAAAGTCACTTGGTATTGTTTGATATATTTTTTTACTATAAATTTAAAAGGCCAGAATTTAAAAGTCAAACAAACGTAAAAAGTCACTTGGTATTGTTTGATATATTTTTTTTACTATAAATTTAAAAAGTCGGAACTAAAAAGTCAAACATACGTAAAAAGTCACTTGGTATTTTTGATATATTTTTTTACTATAAATTTAAAAAGCCAGTATTAAAAAGTCAACCAAACGTAAAAAGTCACTTGGTATTGTTTGATATATTTTTTTACTATAAATTTAAAAAGTCAGAATTAAAAAGTCAACCAAACGTAAAAAGTCACTTGGTATTTTTCATTTATTTTTTTACTATAAATTTAAAAAGCCAGAATTAAAAAGTAAAACAAACGTAAAAAGTCACTTAATATATTTGATTTATTTTCTTACTCTAAATTTAAAAAGCCAGAATTAAAAAGTCAAACAAACGTAAAAAGTCACTTGGTATTTTTGATTTATTTTTTTACTATAAATTTAAAAAGCCAGAATTAAAAAGCAAACCAAACGTAAAAAGTCACTTGGTATTGTTTGATATATTTTTTGTACTATAAATTTAAAAAGCCAGAATTAAAAAGTCAACCAAACGTAAAAAGTCACTTAGTATTTTTGATTTATTTTTTTACTATGAATTTAAAAAGCCAGAATTAAAAAGTCAAACAAACTTAAAAAGTCACTTGGTATTTTTAATTTATTTTTTTACTATAAATTTAAAAAGTCAGAATTAAAAACACAAACAAACGTAAAAAGTCACTTGGTATTTTTGAGTTATTTTTTTAATATAAATTTAAAAAGCCAACCAAACGTAAAAAGTCACTTGGTATTGTTTGATATATTTTTTTACTATAAATTTAAAAAGCCAGAATTAAAAAGTCAACCAAACGTGAAAAGTTACTTGGTATTGTTTGATATATTTGTTTACTATAAATTTAAAAGGCCAGAATTTAAAAGTCAAACAAACGTAAAAAGTCACTTTGTATTTTTGATTTATTTTTTTACTATAAATTTAAAAAGTCGGAACTAAAAAGTCAAACAAACGTAAAAAGTCACTTGGTATTTTTGATATATTTTTTTACTATTAATTTAAAAAGCCAGAATTTAAAAGTCAACAAAACGTAAAAAGTCACTTTGTATTGTTTGATATATTTTTTTACTATAAATTTTAAAAGTCAGAATTAAAAAGTCAACCAAACGTAAAAAGTCACTTGGTATTTTTGATTTATTTTTTTACTATAAATTTAAAAAGTCAGAATTAAAAATTCAACCAAACGTAAAAAGTCACTTGGTATTTTTTATTTATTTTTTTACTATAAATTTAAAAAGCCAGAATTAAAAAGTCAAACAAACGTAAAAAGTCACTTGGTATTTTTTATTTATTTTTTTGTATCAACCGCCACTTAATGAGTTTGTCAGGTAGACGGTTGAAACAACACAGCGAGGATTTGTAACGATGACTAAAACTAGGCAGAATTTGATTATTTAAGAGAACGACCCAACAGAAATTTGTTTACATTGGACTTGAAAACGACCATATTGTAGTCAGATGGGAAGCAACCTCGTGATATTGTGTTCCACTAACTTGTAGCTCTTAGAAAGAAAACTTTGTTCCTGGAAGTTCTGTTCACATAGACGGAGAAAGGGAAATTATTTACTGTGGCTGTAACAAGACGAGTTTTTGTTGTGAATGTTTCACAGGGGGCGGGCACTAGATTGGAGCTCAGTCGAGCACCTACTATCAAAATAACGATAGCAACTTCTCTTCTGCGAGAAAGAGGCTGTAGAAAGAGGACAACCCCTACTAGATTTCCAAGTCGGTTTACAGGAAAAAACTACCCATCCGTGGAACACAATACCATGCAGCTGTTTCCCAGCTGATTACAAGATGGTCATTTTCAAGTCCAATGTTAACAAATTCTTGTTGAGTCGTCTTTTTAAATAATCAAATTTTGCCCGGTTTCAACCATAGTCTCCAATCTTCAAGGTGCTGTTTCACCGTCTACCTGACAAACTAATTAACTCTTTCCTCGAGTGGCTTTTGGGGCTTGATAAGCAGTGACTTATTAGTACAAGAATGTTTTATTTGTATACAATTATAAATTACTTCTTATCACTAAATAAATACTGATCCCTGGTGGACGGGTCCAGTACTAAATTACCTCTGATACTTTTATTCACCTTGCCACTGAGACGTAAGGGGCTACTGTGAATTAGTGGCCAGATTAATAGAGACATCCAAAGTGGGGAGTTGTGCAGCAAGATGTTTGTTCAGATTACATTTAAATTCATGCATGGAAACAAGGAACAGGGAGAGAATTCCAAGGGCAAGCCGTTCATGGAAAGAAGCTATTAGAGTAGAAAGCTTTCCGGAATCTGGGGACCTCTACTCTTTGTCAAGGTGCTCATCCCACACTCACCCCATCCGGCCACATTCACTCCACCTCACCATCCTGAAATCCATCTTTCCCAGACTTTTCTACCTTTTTTATTTTTTTTCTTCCGACGACCCTACTTCCCAACCCCATCAACAACTCAAAATCTGTCTACTGAAATCCGCTCCTGGGTATAACTTTAAACTACACCCGGTGGTGAACCCCCAATTTAGGAGCTTTAGAATATATGGATAGGAGTGACCCCCTTAGTTGCCATTAGTCTCTGGTCAACTCTGACTTTGGGTGATAGCACCTGTCAGGGTCGATCTGTGGGTTAAATAACATCTGTCGTTTGCAAACTATTTATTTTAAAAAGTTATCTATATGAAAAAAAATATTAAGAATTTGTGTTTTGGAATTTTGAGATGATGATTGATAATTTTGATTATTTGGATCATTCAAACTACCGTTCTCATCTTGTTATTTTCACAATATTTCAGCCATTTGGAACTGTAACACAATGAATAAAGTGCTAAGTAATAATCTAAGTGATAGTCTTCTGGAGGTTGAAGGTTGAAGGTTCAATCCTCAGTATAGGCGATATTAAGAATATAATTCAGAATTACTTTAGACTCTTACCCTGTCATGACTGATAGAACGAGAACAATCCACCCCCGAGAATTAAATAAAGGATTCAGTTCAAAATTCCATACAGATTCCCGGGTTCGACTTAAACATTAGCAAATTCAATAAGATGCATCTGATCGTACTAACATGCAGAAATTAAAACGTAATATGAACAATACAAACATCTTGCTGCACAGCACCCCACTTAGGATGCCCCCTTTAAATCTGGCCCCTAATCACAGTAGCCCCTTATATCTCAGTGGCAATATGACTTATTTGGGATGAATAAAGGTAAACAAGCCGCGCATGCGTGGTTCCCCTCTGTATGTGACTCGATGTGGCGAGTGTAAAATGCAATAAATTTGGGCAACTTGGGGCATTTTTGACCCCCATTGTACCCCTTGGGAGCGCGAACCAGAATTTTTCTGAGGTCAAGGATGCTCATTTTATATCCAGAACAATTGCCTCTACATTTTGACCAAGTTTCAGAAAAATTGTAATGGATGGATCAAACGTTATGGGAGAAAAGGGTCATTTTTTGCCATCTTGGGGGCTTTTGACCCCCTGGGGGCGCGAACCAGATTTTTTCCAAGGTCAGCGATACTTATTTTCTATTAGGAACAATTGCCTCCATATTTTGGCCAAGTTTCAGAGAAATTAAATGGATGGATGAAAAGTTATGGGGCAAAAAATGTCATTTTTTGCTATTTTGGGGCCTTTTGACCCCCTAGGGGGCTAACCAGATTTTTTTTCAAAAATCTGAGAATGTCACTTTCTAACCTGACCAAAGTTACAACTTCATGCAAAATTTCAGAGAAATTCAATGGATGGTTGCGGAGAAAAATCCGGACAGACGGACAGACGGACAGACGGACAGACGGACGGACGGAAATGCCTCAAAACATATGTTCCCCGATTTATAAAATCGGGGGACCAAAAAGAAGAATAAAACATTTATATGATGAACCCATCCAGGAATGGGTATAATTTCTAGTATCAGTATAATTAAAGGCAAAGAAAAAAATGTCTACAATTGTTCCAGTGAACGGCGCAGAAATTTTCATGCCAGATTTGGAAATTTGCGTCAGCAAGTTAAGAATTCCGAGGCCAAGTTGTGATCAATATGCCTGGAACATTGTCAACCATGATGATCAATACTTGTTTGTGAATCTCATATTTTTTTTTGTCTTTTGTTACAAATTTTGGTTGCTTGCCAAGTAATGAATGTCTAAAATGTGCTAAGGAATTTTGAATTCATTTTGATGTTTACTAAGGCAGACATCGAAAGATCAATCGTTAAGAATAATACTAATTCTTTTATTAGGGTTCATACCTTGCTAACATTGTTTATGCCAAATGAAATTCTCTCCAAAGTCACAGTCTGAAGTACTAGCTTTGATAACACAACTCAACATTGATGATAGACTCCTCAGAATTTCAGGCACATGATAATAAAGGTTTTATTTTATTTCTTTTACCCCCCCCCCCCCGAACAAGGCATCTTGCCACTAAGATGTAAGGGGCTATTGTGAATTAGGAGCCATATTTATGGGGGCATTCTAAGTTGGGAGTTGTGCAGCAAGATGTTTGTTCACATTACATTTAAATTTCTGCATGTTGATAAAGTTGGGGAAGCAGGGAGCAGGATGGGAATTTCAAAGGCAAGCGATTTGAGGAAAGAAGTTATAATAATTATTCAATTAACTTGCTATTAACTTGACAGCACACTCTTGGTAATGGAGGGTTTATTGGAGTTACACACTGCCAATCGCTTCTAAATTACTTACATCGTTTCAAAGTGGCATTTTTTTTCAGATAAAAAGAGAGTCAAAGAGAAAGAATTAATTTACAAAGTTTGTTGCTTTAAGACTATAATTTCAATAGATCATATTTATCACGTTTTGTCTTGGTAAAGCTTTCACCAAAACTGGGCGAAAACTCATCCAGAATTCCGTCGAGTTGAACCATACGATAGAGTATGTGGTGTTCACAAACAACTGATCTGTGACACAAATAAAAGTATTCTGAATATAATTAATGTAATTAATGACAATCCAGCTAGACAAGTGACCGCTGAATAATGCGATACCAGCTCTGGTCAGAGCAGAGTCAATGAACCAATGAGAAATAAGTCTTTCATAGTCTTCATCTCTTAAGTTTTATTTATTTTTGTCTCATTGTTAGTTTGTTAGTATCATAATACAGTAATGGACGAAACGTGTGCTTAACTGGAAGCCATCTTTATTCCAGTGAAAACATAAACACAAAGCAAGGGACATAACTCTAATATACATACACCAAGGGATACAACTCTTATCCAATTAAATAACTCAACATTGCTGGTGTCCTCTTGTGAAAACTATAATTAAGAATTAAGAAATAGAAAAACAAAAGTAAAACAAGTCTTTTAGAATTTCTGAAGAGGCTCCCATCTTTGTCAGGCAATCTGCAACCTGTTCTCGCCCTCTGATCCATTCAGTTTGGATCTCCTTCTTTACCATCATTTCTTTCACTCTAGTCTAATGACTCTCAAATGCCGGTCATTCACAAGACTTGATGACTTTAAAGTCTCTACCAGAGATGCATTGTCTGTTGTACAAAGAACCTAAGTTGTCTGAATATCTCTTGAAACATGGCAACTATCAATATGCCAGCATCAGCTGCTTCACTAAGTGCAACAGTCTCTGAGGCTAATGGACTTTTTGTTACACGGTCAAGTTTTTTTTATGACCAGAATATTGAAGCCATTCTGTTCATCTTGCCACAAACATAGATGATAAAACCCTGTGACAATCCATCTTCTAAACTAGCATTGATGGTATCTGAATAGAAAAAACTATTCAGATCTGAAGGTTTTCAAAGCTGGGAAAAAGATATGTCCTTGATTTTAACATTATTAGTGACTTGTTTTCCTCGATGAGTAACTTCATTTTTGGGGGATTTTCTAGTATTACTCATTCTACACACATCAAATGATACATCAGGTCAAGTCTGAGTAGATACCCACATCATTTGACCTGTCAATCATTTTAGATTTATCTTCTCCCCTTGACTCAACTTATCTTTTTTTCTTAAGGACCTTTCTTTCTTTATGTTTATTGGAGATAGAGTGGAAGCATTTAGATTTTGATCTTTAATAATCGCATCTTTCGTTTACTTAACACCCAATACCAAAAACGGAATGTTCCATTTTTATGCTTTCCAATTTTGAATATTTTTTTCAATTCTGAGATCACATTTTTCCAAAATGGATCATTTCCACAAAATATGAAATTATCTACATGCATTGCCAGAATACTTATCAAGGCATCAGTTGCATCATGCCAAAGAAACAGTGCATTGTCATATGCTATTCTTTTGAGGTTAGTTAACTCATGATTAACTCATTTATACTATGAGCGAGGTGCATTTTTCAGGATGAACCTATGTCACTTGATGAAGGTAGACAAGGAATTGTTAAGTCTAAGGAATGAAGGAAGTACACTTTCTTAAAATGAGATAAATGAAGTCTTGAAGGTAGAAGATGAAGGCAAATATAATAAAAATTCTAATAGCAACAGGAAGGAAGTAAAAGATAACAGTATAACACCAAGTATAAAAATGCTCTCGAATGGAACAAAAAGGAGAAAGGCTGAGAAATTACATCGGCAGTTGGCTCATGCATCTAAAGAGAAATTGATAGCTTTGGTGGTTAGAGGTAGTAAGGCATTTCATGATAAGGAAGTTCTGAATCAGATCTAAGATGTTTGTGATTCTTGTTCAGTTTGCCAGAGGTTAAGAAGACCCTCTTGATTGGCTCTTGGTAACAGGTTTAATGACACTGTATGTTTGGATTTAAAAGAACATCGACATAACCTATACTGGATTCTGCACCTAATTGACACATCCACTACGTACTCTGCTGGCAGACTGATTAAGACAACAAAAAAAACGAATAAATTATTCGCAATGTATTTTTAATGTGGATATCATATTTTGGAATTCCTTAGTGGTTTTTAAGTGACAATGGAGAAGAGTTTAATAATGAGGACTACCGACAGATGGACGAAAAGCTGAATATTGAAACATAAACGACAGCTGCAGAAAGTCCATTCATGGTACTGTGGAACGTTACAATCTAATAGTTGCTGAAGTAATGGAGAAAAAAAACATTAGATGATGAAAAATGTGAGCCCAAAATAGCTTTGGCTTGGGTTGTTAGTGCCAAAAATGCACTTCAGAATCATTCTGGACATAGTCCAAATGAGCTTGTATTTGGATCAAATATTACCCCCCCCCCCCTTAGTTTTGAATGATCGGTTACCGGCATTAGAAACTGCAGCAACCAGTGATATGGTTATAAAAAATTTAAATGCTCTACATGCAGGGAAGTAAAGCTTCATGGAAAACGAATTAAACGAAAGAATTTAGAGACCTTTGAGATCCAATGTAAGGACTTATGCTGCTGAAAGATTTGTGACGAGTTACTGTGTCTACTATAGAAGACAAAACTACATACCAATGTTAGTTTGCTAAAGGGATACAACTCTTATCAAGTTAGATAACACAACAGGTTAACTATAATTAATGACAATCCTGCTACCAATGTTAGTTTGCTAGTACTATAATACAGTGACGGACGCAACGTGTGCTTGTCTAGAAGCCATCTTTATTCCAGTGAAAATATAAACACAAAGCAAGGGACATAACTCTAATATATATATACCAAGGGATACAGCTCTTATCAAGTTAGATAACACAACAAGTTAATTATAATTAATGACAATCCAGCCAGACAAGTGACCGCTGAATAATTTTCCACCAGTTCTGGCCAGAGCTGATTCAATGAACCAATTAGAAATAAGTCTGTCATAGTCTTCATCTTTTAAGTCTTAATTCTTTGTCTCATTAGACACTTATCATCATTGTTGCATGCAACACTATTATCTTTATATTACCTTTTCGGCTGTCTTAAGTAAAACTATTTACTTATGTACTAATGGGTCACTGCTTATCAAGGCCCAAAAGCCACTTGAGGATTAGTGTTAATGACATTGTTAGGTGGACGGTGAGACATCACTTGTAGGACTGGTGACGATGGTTGAAACCGGGCATAATGTTATTATCGGACACTTCAACAAGAATTTATTAACATTGAACTTGAAAACGATCAGCTGGGAAACAGCACCGAGGTATTGTGCTTCACGGACAGGTAGTTCTTGGAAAGAAACTTTGCTCATGGAAGTTCCGTTTAGTTTTAGGTACACAGAGGAAGAAAGGAAAAGTATTTACAGTGGTTGTAACTAGACGAGTTTTTGTTGTGAATGTTTATTATATTTGTATTACCTGTTGTCTTAATTTTAAATACATATTTCTTTTGTTTCTGTGTGTGTGTGTATTAAGTCGTTACACATAAACTGCCCCTTTTATTAATGAGTAATTACTTATCAAGGTCAAAAGCCACTCGAGGATACAATTGAAAAAGAATAAATGAAAGAAGCAATGATTTAATTAAAATATGATCCACTTGCGTTAATAACTTTTGCCGTATCTAAAGAAAAATTTAATGGTAAAAAATTTAGTAAATAAATTGATGATGTCTTCTTTATTGCTAAACCTTTTTGTGGCAGATTTAGATCTCATAATGCTTAAATCAGTGGTAGTCTGCTGGTGAAGTGTTGAGCGAATACAGTGGACGCTGTAAAACCTAATATTCCACTTCTCAAAGTTTAGACACAGTAACTTGAGGGGTATGCGATAAACAATCTCCAAGACGAATCTGTTTCTAGACTTTATTAAGTTCATGTGGAACCCATTTTGTCGAGTTTATTTATCTCGTTTATTGTTTTTTGATGTGATTGCTGTTAAAACAATAAAGATTTGAGCATGTTCTCAGACTGTTGGCTGTGGATTATTGAACACAGTTTCTGATAATGCATCATCACCAAATAACAGGTTAGAGCTTTCTTCTGGGTTCATTATTAACATCCATATATTAGACTGAAGTTTTCCTAGTTTTTATAGTGTAGCATCACACCTGACTGTAGGTATGGTGGTATGTATGGTATCTACATATCTATACTGACCTGTCTGTTTGTGTGTTTGATAACTACCTTTAGGCTATTAAACCGAGGAAAAGGAAATCTGATAAAAATGACTCCTATATGTACAGATTGCCTAAAGGGAGTCATATTTAATTTTTCTTTTTAGAAATAGCACAGAAATAAGGTATTTTGGAAAGTGCGTATTATACAGAGTGAGCCCTAAAAAATGCAACCCATGGAATCTATTATATAAAGGGGAAAAGTCTGTTTTTATGTATGTATGTATGTCCAGCTAAGGCTCCCGTAACATTTTCTGAATTCTTCACCTTCCGGATCCATAATTTCGAAAAATCGGAAAAAAACATCCATTTCTTTGTACTGAACCGACACAGAACTTCTCGGAGAGGTACCAAATTTCATCGTTTTCCCTCACATATTCACGTCGTACGCATATACGGCTTGATGGATAACAACGAAGGACTATGACCTCTTGGTTGATGGTTCGACTCCCAGAATTTATTTTTTATAACCGTGATCTAAATATACATCGAAAGAGGAAGGGGACGACTGGGAAGACAGAGTTAGTACTTACTTTTTCCCCGGACAACGGGAAGAGGGGGTAGAGAGGATGGGACAAGGGAGAGGGGGGGGGGTCGACCGTCGGGTTAGGGGATGAGGGGGCGACCGGGGAAGACACAGCTTTTGCCCGGGGAAGAGAGAGATAATTACACTTTTGCCTCGTGAGAGGGGGGATGGTCCCGGGCAACGCCGGGTACCCCTGCTAGTCATTAATTAAAAGTTATAATCCCTTTTGCAATTCAACCACATTTGGTACAAATAAACTTCAGTCTATGTCTGACTTGTCCACCAATTTTCAGTCATACAATGTCCAGCAGTCTTTGTTTTATCGCCGTTCAATGATATGTGGGGATACTTTGGTGATCATCTCATCAGTAAGAGGTGTGATCCTAAATGTGATCTTCAAACTCACTGGGTCATACCCCCCCCCCCCCCGATTTTAGCTGTAAGGTTATCTCAAAGATAATGTCTATAAATACGATTTCACACACACCGGACCGTAACCACCCAGTTCTTTATCTGTAGGGTTATCGCAAAGATGATGTCTATCAAAGCAATCTCCAGACTATTCCTAAACTGAAGAAGATGGCCATCACAGCCCAAACCACGGCAGCGCCACGATAGGAGTGTGATGTCAGAGTTATTGACAATTTTGCATATCCAGGTGTGCTTAACATTGAATGGTGATAAAACAAAGATTGTTGGGAAATTGAAGACTGAAGTTTATTTGTACCAAACATGGTTGAATTGCTGAAAGGATTGTGAATTTTATTGACGATTCCATGGTCATCCTGTACGTAGAATATAATTATGCAGAAAAACAATAAATAGAAAATGAATCCCGTTCATTTTATGTTAATGTTTTTTTATTAAATAAATCATCAGTACAGAACAATCATTTTTTAGAATAACAGTTTATTTTTGTTAAGCTTTAAATTGTCACCAAAGATAGAGACAAAATGCAGAGTTGATTTTAAAAAGTGTATAAAAGTATAAAGAATTTTTACAAAATAGAAAAAAAAAA
This sequence comes from Sepiola atlantica, assembly GCA_963556195.1. Taxonomy (NCBI): domain Eukaryota; kingdom Metazoa; phylum Mollusca; class Cephalopoda; order Sepiida; family Sepiolidae; genus Sepiola; species Sepiola atlantica. The sequence goes on along the minus strand of OY744537.1, from coordinate 52,268,225 downwards.
TGCAAAAAAAAAATGCAAAAAAAACGCAAAAAAAAAAACGGAGGGAGGATTGAAGATATTTAAAAAAATTTTTTTTAAATATCTGGCAGGTTTTCGATAGATAAATAAGAAAAGAAAATGTTAATATTAAATCTCTGAAAATATTTTTAAAACAAAGTATTGATAAAGATAGGAATCACTATTTTTGTTGATAATTTAATAAAAATAATGAGTTAAAATCATTTTCATTAAAAGTTTTCTCATTTTTTAACATAATTTTTTTCACTCTTTCCTCATATAATGTTAAAAATCCGAAAAGAAAATGTACTGAAGCATTGATTGAGGTAAGAATCACTTTTTTGTTGGCAATTTAACAAAAATAATTAATTCAAATTAATTTTAGATATATTTTTTTTCATCTCTTTAAAGCCTTGCTTATTCATTCGTTCACTATCATTCTTCTCGCACTCTTTGGTTGACTGCCATGTCCGACGATGATGAGTCCCTATATGGCTGCATGATCCATCACCCACACCATCTCCCACAAGCAGAACAAGTGACCGCTGAAAGAATTTACAATGCAGATGCGGATACTGTGCAAAGAGATAATTCAGACGGATGATTAATATTTGCATATTCTAGCAGAACTTCTTTACTGCAAAAGAGCGGAATCCAGTGACATTAAGAAACCCAAGACAACTGGAGTTCATTCGCAGCTGCAAGAGGTTGCCGGAATTTCAGTTTATCGAAGGACCACCTCTCGTACGCTATTATCAAGCACATTGATATTTTATCTGCTAGACGGATGTTAGTCTGACAAATGGTTTCATCCACATTTTCAGCCAGCTGTTATACCAGCCAAATTCGCTTTGGCATCATTCTAGCAACCTAGGGTTTGTCCTGAACTGACAGACCCTACTTTGCCGGGATAAGGTATGGTCCAACTCGGTCCTAGGAGGCGCACCTTCCCAGGCATGACCTTCTTCTGTAGGAGGGGGTTGATTTTTTGCCGGTGACGAAAGACGTCCCTATCAGGGAATGCTGAATGGGTCAGTTCTCAGCTATTTTTGTACCCTTCCACAGTGCCCACTCAGGGAGCTAGTTTCTTCCCCACGTTAAACTGACTTCATGGGAAAAGAGAATAAATAGTGGTTTCAACCTCCTCTTTTTCAGGTCCTAAAGTTTGTATTGGATTACATATCACCAATAGTTACAGCTAAATCATGTTAACACACCGGTTCCCGTCAGACAACCAAAATTAAGCAACGTTGAACCTGGCCAGTACTTAGATGGGTGACCATTTGGAATTACCAACTGCCGTAAACAAACACTCCATTCAGGTGTAAATAAATTACTGGAAGTATAATCGACGACAGACTAGTATCCTGTCACGGAGATGTTTCAGGCTATCCTTCCGTTTAAGTTGAGTCAAATTCATCGAGTGACTATCTCTGTCTCTTTCTCTCTCTCTCTCTCTCTCTCTCTGTCATACACATACACATAGTTAATATTCTTGTTTTTAACCGTTTTTGTGGTCTGTACTTAAAATTTAAAAACTGTTTAATTATTTCCTGCTTGTGCAGTTTAATATATTTAGCTTAGTGAAATTGTATTTGCGTATGGAAATATATAGACATTTCAGAATAAAAAAATAAAAATTGAATGAAAATGCATACGCATATAATAGTATGTATATAATATAATAAGATATTTTTGAATATATATATTTATTTATATTCGTGTGTGTGTGTGTGTGTGTGTGTGTAAAACATATATACATATTAGAATGTGGAATCTATTTTGTGTACATAATCCGCATATAATCAAATACAAGCATTATAGAATTTCCCTTCCATCTTCGAGGATCGATAGCATAGGAGTCAGAGACCTCAACTGCTGACAAAGTGTTTGTTTAGCCACACTAAAACTCTGTGGATGTCTATATCTATAAAGATAGATAGATAGATAGACAGATAGTGTGTGCGTGTGTGTGTGTGTGTGTAGGTGGGTGGGTGGGTGTGTAAATTGCATACTCATACAATGGTATTTAATAGAATATCGTTTAAATTAATGTATGGGTGTGTGTATAAGGGTATATCTGTACTATATTTGTCGCGTCTCTGTCTCTCTGTCTATCCTTTTGTCCAAGGATGCAATTGAAAACAAAGCCCTATACCAAGATCAAGCACAAGTTATCAAGTAAAATTTTACAACGAATCCAATGGTGGTACTGGTTTGTTTATTGTGGGATTCTGCGTCCGTGCCAGATATCCATAATCGACCAAGATTACATTTTATTTTATTTTATTTTATTTACAACATGAAAATCATAGAAATTACAAAAATAAGAATAAAAATGATAATATGAGGTTGGAAGGTCCTCATTCATTTCCAGGCAATGCTGAGTATGTCTGCTAGTATATATAGTTGCTTATATAATTATATATATATACATAATGTGTGTAGATATATGCATATGTATACATGTATTACTGTTTCATATATATATATATATATATATATATATATATATATATATATATATATATATATATATTTCTTATACTTCTAATATATAAAGAAAAGTCAGTCGAATTCTTGAAGTTAGATCGCTATATCTGACAAATCGATATTTGATTCTGCCTCGCCAGTGAATTATGGAAATTTCCAGTCTGTTTTATTAAAAACAAAATTTTGCCATTCAAATCAATTTCATCGATTACATATTATATCCGACCGGACATTTCTTTCAGTAACATTATTTTCCATATATTCATTGTTTACTTTCATTGGATAATCATCTCTGTTGATTATCCAATGAAACCAGAGTTTGTTACAACTGGAAAATGCAAATGGCAATGGTCGATTCATAATTACATCATCAGTTATAGTACTTCGGTCAAATTTTTTTTTGTCTGACAAACAATAGAAATTTCAATGCATAAAACGAAACATGTCATTCGTACATTTCAGTAAATGAACTTAAAATTAAAAAGAACTTTTGCTTGCCGAACGCTATGAAGTAAATATCGTTTCTGGCCACGAAAATTATGAACACGTTTAGTGATCAAAAGTTTCATAATTTTACACGTAAACAAACATGCATTACATTGCAAATCGAACAACTTACTTAGCTGGTTAATGTAAGTCAGTAAAGTAATCATTCGACAATTAATGTAAGTCTATTAAATAATCTTTTACATTTTTGGGGGGTTAGGAGGGAGTTTATATCTGACTTTATTTTGGTCAGTTTCACTGAAGAAACTGAAATTGTAAGTGTTTTCCTGTTCAATGTTATTCTACAGTTTTTAACTTACATATTGTGATCTCTCCTTTCATTAACACCATTTCTTACAGTCAGCGTCTTGAAAAATCCTATTGAATAACATAGAGATTAAAACAATATTACCTTAACAACAAATACTTATAGTCTTATGGGATATTTCTTCAATTAAGTATTTATTCAACCAACGATGCTCTAATAATTACATTTAACTTTAAACATTATATAAAAAAAATTAATTCTTAAAAAAAAAAAAACTGGCAAAGCTTAAAAACAAAAAGCAATACAAAAAAGTAAAACAGCCTAATGCGTTCCCTCGAGAATGAAGCATAAACGTTTATGTGTAGCTTACTTATCATAATTATATTTTTATACTACTACTATATAGATACAGCTGTGTCGACCCGGCGTTGTCCAGGAGCATTTATATTTTCATTTTTATTTCGCTTTACTTGGGAAAATTGAAGAAGCCAAGATTATTAATAATTTTAAATCTTTCAAACGTCTGACGTAGTGATGAAAGTTCAATCACATAATTACCTTCGATTTTTTCTTTTTAACTCTTAACTTCATAATTAATAAGAGACTAGGAGCCTGAATTTCACTAATTAATAAGAGGCTAAGAGCCGGAATTTCACTAATTAATAAGAGGCTAAGAGCCGGAATTTCACAAATTAAGAAGAGGCTAAGAGCCAGAATTTCACTAATTAATAAGAGGCTAAGAGCCGGAATTTCATTAATTAATAAGAGGCTAAGAGCCAGAATTTCATTAATTAATAAGAGGCTAAGAGCCAGAATTTCATTAATTAATAAGAGGCTAAGAGCCAAAATTTCATTAATTAATAAGAGGCTAAGAGTCGGAATTTCACTAATTAATAAGAGGCTAAGAACCAGAATTTCACTAATTAATAAGAGGCTAAGAGTTGGAATTTCACTAATTAATAAGAGGCTAAGAGTTGGAATTTGATTAATTAATAAGAGGCTAAGAGCCAGAATTTCATTAATTAATAAGAGGCTAAGAGCCAAAATTTCATTAATTAATAAGAGGCTAAGAGTCGGAATTTCACTAATTAATAAGAGGTTAAGAGCCAGAATTTCACTAATTAATAAGAGGCTAAGAGTCAGAATTTCACTAATTAATAAGAGGCTAAGAGCCAGAATTTCATTGTCGATTTATAAGAGTTTATCTTGTATTACCCGTGGTTCTAATTCTCACAAACTACATCGAATACAACAAAAAAGTAAAATTAAATTTGCAATTTTAATGGTTAATCTTGCTTTATGAACGTGAAGCAGGCGACAGAAAAGCATCAGCTTCATTAAAATTAACAGAATTATTTTCTCACATTTTTGCTGTTCCATTATTAATGGTTTATTTTCAGGTTCTTTAATCTAATATTAATTTTTGTAGTGTACGAATTATTGAATGTAAGAAAATATATTAAAATAATTTTAAAAACTCTTTTGAAGTCGATATAATTTTTTTGACCTGTCACCGGTGAAATGGATTTGAAGTCAATTTTTGTTTTTTAAGAATGGAGCTGAATGGAGATAAGATCTTTATATAAAAAAAAATTTAAGTACCTAGTTTGTAGGAATAACGCTATCTATGTCAAACATCGAGAAATAAATGGTTTCATTATATATATATATATATATATTATATATATATATATATATATATATATATATTATTTCATGTATACACATATAATATTATAGCGTGATATAATAAATTGTGTATAGATTTTCAGTATTTACTTCAACAGTTCTCAATACGTGAGTTTCATCCACACAGGGAATCGTCAGGATAAGTGCACTTAACCTTACGATTTCCTGCGGGAATGAAACGCGGACGCCTCTGTGTAGCTTAATTGCCACAAATATATTTTCATTATTTACTATATATATATATATATATATATATATATATATATATATATTATTTCATGTATACACATATAATATTATAGCGTGATATAATAAATTGTGTATAGATTTTCAGTATTTACTTCAACAGTTCTCAATACGTGAGTTTCATCCACACAGGGAATCGTCAGGATAAGTGCACTTAACCTTACGATTTCCTGCGGGAATGAAACGCGGACGCCTCTGTGTAGCTTAATTGCCATAAATATATTTTCATTATTTACTATATATATATATATATATTTTTTATTTATTTTTTTATTTATACAAACATATACAAAAGCTACATTTCCATGGAAATGTTTCGATCATTAGCTCTAAAAAGCTACGATATCATCGGTCTAACAAAACATGTCAAAAATTATACTAATATCATTTTATACACATTATATATATATCATGTGTATAAAATGATATTAGATTGAGTTTTAATATTTCGAACAGTCGCTCGTCCTTTATTAAAAAAAAAAAATATGTTGATAACCAAAAAAATGAATGAATATGAAACTTTCATCGATAAAAACATTTTCGACTATGAACAACGCTTTTTTCAATTGTCCTTTGATGACACTCCCGCCTACACGTGTCCGTCGAACCCATGAGAAACTGCAAGCTGAAAATGTAAAGAGATTTTGTCTTTGTTTCTAAAAAAATTTAAATTAATATTATGAATGTTATTAATGTTATTAATGTTATCAATGTTATTAATATTATTAATATTATGAATGTTATTAATGTTATTAATATTATGAATGTTATTAATATTATGAATGTTATTAATATTATTAATATTATGAATGTTATTAATATTATTAATGTTATTAATATTATTAATGTTATTAATATTATTAATATTATGAATGTTATTAATATTATTAATGTTATCAATATGATTAATATTATGAATTTTATAAATATTATTAATATTATGAATGTTATTAATATTATTAATGTTTTTAATGTTATTAATATCATGAATGTTATTAATATTATTAATGTTATTAATATTATTAATGTTATTAATATTATTAATATTATGAATATTATTAATGTTATTAATGTTATTAATATTATTAATGTTATTAATATTATTAATGTTATTAATATTATGAATGTTATTAATATTATGAATGTTATTAATATTATTAATGTTATTAATATTATTAATATTATGAATGTTATGAATATAATTAATGTTAATAATATTATTAATGTTATTAATATTATTAATATTATGAATGTTATTAATATTATGAATGTTATTAATATTATTAATGTTATGAATGTTATTAATATTATTAATATTATGAATGTTATTAATATTATTAATATAATGAATGTTATTAATATTATTAATGTTATTAATATTATGAATGTTATTAATATTATTAATGTTATTAATTTACTAATATTATGAATGTTATTAATATTATGAATGCTATTAATATTATTAATGTTATTAATATTATTAATATTATGAATGTTATTAATACATCTTAAACGTACACGCATCCATCATGTTCTTATCACCACCAAGCACAATTTGTTCATAGACAAAACGAGATCTTATATATCGTAAAAACACTCATGTCAGAGTTCACACCTGATTTATGTTTGCTTAGTATTAATATCCATTTTAATTTTTTTTGTTTGCGTGCATATGTGGATGGGAACTTAGTGTGTAACAGTCTGCATTTGTTATCAGCTAATATCAAATGCAGACTACAAAAAATAAATAAGTTTTTTTACAAAATGAGAAATATCTTGTTTTGGCAAAGTTACATATGAATTGGTAGGCAGCATGACGACCTCCCCCGACAGGCTGTTCCAGGGAGCAGAAACACGGACAGAAAATGCTGCTTCTCTTCTGTTGAGACAAAAACGATGATCATACAGGTGACCGCAGAGACTGTGACTAGTGTTTGAGTGAAAACCTCGTCTAAAGGTAGATTTAAATTCCCGTTGATGATGCTGTATGCCAGAATCAGGTCCCCTCGCATCCTCTGCTGCTCAAGTGAGGACATATATAGTCGTTGAAGCCATTCTTTGTAGGCTTTATTATGCTTAGCAATAATAATATGCACATACGTTGAAGACTAGATATAAAAAAAAGAAAGAAATACTCTTTGAGGTTCAGATGCGCAGTCTTAGGTTGGTTAACTGGACACGTCTAGACACAGGACTGTCATCAAAGGACACTCGGAACCAGAATAATCGTTTTCATAGTTGAAAATATCCAATTATTTATAAAAGTTTCATAATCATCAATTTTTTAATAAGAAAAAGGATGGAGGACTGTTCGAAATATTAATAATTGTACCAAAACTTATAATGTACATGCTTTTATGTATTCTATAAGGCTATATTTTCACATGTTAATATATTCCTCACAAGTATACATGGGCATGTAGACTTTTCTTTATGTTTTACTTATAATAACACACACACACACGCATATATATATATATATATATATATATATATATATATATATATATATATATATATATATATATATATATATAATATAAATTATAATATAAAATATATGTATATAGTTATAATATAAATAATATTTATATATATATAATATAAATTATATTTATATATATATATAATATAAATTATATATATATATAATATAATATATATGTATATAGTTATAATATAAATGATATTTATATATATATAATATAAATTATATTTATATATATATAATATAAACTATATTTATATATATATATATATATAATATAAATTATATTTATATATATATAAATTATTTTTATATATATATATATATATATAATATAAATTATATTTATATATATATATAATATAAATTATATTTATATATATATAAATTATATTTATATATATATACAATATAAATTATATTTATATATATATAATATAAATTATATTTATATATATATAATATAAATTATATTTATATATATATAATATAAATTATATATATGATATAAATTATATATATACATATAATATAAATTATATATATATATATATAATATAAATTATATTTATATATATATAATATAAATTATATTTATATATATATAATATAAATTATATATATGATATAAATTATATATATACATATAATATAAATTATATATATATAATATAAATTATATATATATATATATATATATATATATATATATATATATATATATATACAATATAAATTATATATATATATATAATATAAATTATATATATATATATAATATAAATTATATATATATATAATATAAATTATATATATATATATATATATATATATATACAATATAAATCATATATATATATATATACAATATAAATCATATATATATATATATATATATATATATATATATATATATATATATATATATATATATATATAAGTAAATGATGAGAATAAAAATTGTGCGGGATACAATATCTATTAAATCATAAATTGTTCAAAACAAGTGATTTAAATTAAAAAATTATTATACATAAAATAATTTTCTTATGTAAATTCCTTGTTTTGAACAATTGATGATTTAATAGAAATTATATTCTACACAATTTGTATTCTCATTATTTACTTATTTATATTATTGCTCTATTTCGTATATCGTGCATTGACTTTTCATGATAGGTTATATTTTAAAGATATATTTTATATCTTGATTTTTCTTTTTTCACTATATATATATATATATATATATATATATATATATATATATATATATATATATATATATATATATATATATATATATATATATATATAATAATTTATTTGAAAACTATACGTTACATTTTCAGAATCGTACCGCGGTTTCAACCAGATTGGTTGAATTTTAATTTAAAAAAAAAAAAGTCTTTACCCAAGGGACTCGTCAGCATACTGAAATGAGATCAAAACACAATGAGAAATAGCGTTTATCGATAAAAAAAACAAAAAACGGTGCATTCCTGAAATGTCTCTTTGGAAAAAATATATGGGTTGGGAATTAATTGAGTTTTATTTTATTTATTATTTATAGTTTTGTGTTTAAAGAAGGTTTTTATTTTATTCTACTAAGTGTTTTATTTAATTATTTATTAGTAGTTTTGTATTTTTATTTAAACGGTTGTGTTTGGAAGATCGTTTATAGATCGTAGGGGAGTTTCAGTGTTTTGAAAAATGAAAAAACAGATGAAATCGTTGTAATACTGAAGTCTCCTTTTGAAGGGGATTTTATGCATCAGATTTATTATTTATTATCTATGTATAAACTGCGGTACGATTCTGAAATATATAACATATTATTTTCAAATAAATTATTTGTATTAGCTCTCACTCTTTTGCGATCGAACACTTTATTGACTTTTTTTCAATATAACTTGACACACATACTATATATATATATATATATATATATATATATATATATATATATATATATATATATATATAATCCAGGTAAGTTTATGTCCATTGGGTATAATCCAGTGATGCCGTACTGTGTTTATATAAAAGTGCTCTGCTCCATAAAGAATAGAGCTGTATATTTATTTAGTATAAAACCTTTTATTCACAAAAACATTTTTGGCTACACATTTGCAGACATGTTTCAATTCGAGCTGGAATCTATATTAAATAGTGGCATTAGGAAGTACAGCTGGTTTCCAGCTAGAATTAAAGCATATCTGCAAATGTGTAGTCAAAAGTGTTTGTATATATAAAACGTTTTATACCATATATATATATATATATATATATATATATATATATGCTACGTGTACCTGTGAATACATTCATAGGTATACACACATGAACATATATAATTTTGTTTATGTTTTACTCATGATAATTAAATGTACATATATTCATCTATGTATATATATTATATATGCATGTACATGTATATATATGGACAATAATATATATGTATAAATATGTAGATTCTTACATATATATGTATATGTTTTTATTTATCTATACATATATATATATATATATATATATATATATAGTATAAATTTTTATTTATACAAACATTATTGGTTACATATGTGCATACACGTCTTTAAACGATTCAGCTCGATGATTGTTAATCAGTAACAACAGATATATATATACATATGTGTGTATGCATATATATATATATATATATATATATATATATATATATATATATATATATATATATATATATATACTGCTATTGTGTGATGATTTCACTGCTGAACTCTTCATCTTCTACGATGTTAATTCGTCTCTTAAGCATGTGAGTCTGTTTGGTTAATATCAGGACAGTCGACAAGAAAACCATTGTCGCAACTGCAATTCCGCCGGCTGTCACAAAAGACATGGTGTACGATTGAGTAATGTCTGCCACAAAGCCTGAAATAACAAGAAAAATACATGAAAATTGGTTTTTATTCAATTCGCACATTTTTATACGTTTATGATTCGTAAAGGTGGCGAGGTTATGGAGATTTTTTTATCCCCAAAAGAAAGTTCAATTATCGCACATGAGAATGTAGGAATAATCCTGAAGATATGTGCTGAAATTGAAATGGGGCGACAGCTTTCGGAGAGAAGGAACGATAACAGTGTATATAAGTAAACAATTTTACTTGGACAAGTAACAAAGAACAATATATAACAGAAAAATACTCATAGTTTTATGAGATACTTCTTAAATTAATTATTTATTAAACCAACGATGCTGTAATAATTACATTTAATTTTCATTATAGTAAAAAAAAAATTCTTTAGAAAAAAAAACTGGCAAATAAACACGAAAAAGTAAAAACAGTCGATAGCTTAAAAATAAAAATGCAAAATAGCCTAATGATTTCTCTCGAGAATGAAACATAAACATTTTGTGAGAACTTATCTGAGATAGTTTGTTTGGGTAGCTATATACTCTATCAATTCTAGCTTTTTTCACGGTGGAAGGCTTTTATACGCGAACTGCCTTCGTAGGCCCCAGTTGCAAATGCATTTTTCTTTTATTCGGCAGTATACTCATGACTTGCCCCCCCCACACTTTACGGTCATCAATAATGAAGTTATATATGCATGTGTTTAACCGCCCCCCCCCCCCACTTTTTAGGAGAGCCCCCCCCCCACACACACACACTTTTATAACTGTCCCGCCGGTCCTGATACTGTATACATTCATAATACCCCAACCCATACCACTTAGAAAATGGGAGAAGCTGTCTTAAAACTGTCCGTTCTCTTCAATCGTCCAGGAAAAAAAGTAATATTTGATCAGTTTATCTGCTACGTATCTTTAGTGACCTTCCTTTGAACAACACCTGCCGCTTGGTTACTGGCTGCATGAAGCCTACCAACCTGAACAACCTGCATCTTCTCACTAGCATTGCCCCATTCATATGTGAGACGAGAAGTTGCCAGCCGAGTAGATATCACAAAGGCTATCAGTGATGAGCGCCATCTTCTTCATGTGAAGCAATGGTCCAACGACTGAAGTCAAAAAGAAGCTTCCTCAACCATGTTGAACCTCTAACAAAATCTCAGGAAGAAACCAGACTACAGCTGTGGACCAGACGGCTAGAGAACGCCCCCCCTCCTACTGACATGGAAATCCTCCCTTTTGAGCCCCCCCCCCCCCCCCATCCGCCGGTTCAAAGGCACCCTGGCTCCAGTGAAAAACACTCAACTGCCTGAGAATGGTAATGGGGCGATCAAAAGTTGCTAAGAGTATATGGGGCTACAAAACTGACCCAGCCATCTGTGAATGTCTACCCTCTACTGCCCAACCGGTGCAGCTTGAAAGATCTTGCAGAATACAAAACTATTGCAAAGGACTGCATAAAAAAGTGGGAAACTGTTGTACGACTACATGCTTCAAAGACACGCAAAGAAGAAGTGACTTCCTGTCTATAATGCAATATCGTGACACTATTTTTAATTTCTAATGGAATTTTCAACTTTCTTCTTACTCTAGCCTTGTGTAGAAAATACCGTTCTTAATCTTATTTTTACAGAGCCACATCTAAATATTGCTACAGTCTTTAGATACCAAAAGCTATTTCTTCTTGTCACCATCATAAATATTCCTCTAAATCTGTGTACTATCTTCGATTGATAAAATATCTCAACACTTGTGCAGTTTAACATTTTTTTTTCATTTAGGAGAGTTCCGTCCGCGACAAGGGAAGAGTTAACAAAGCCCCCTCCCCTCCCCATGTTAAGAATGGCTTTCTAAAAATGCACAAAATACACAAGTGCCAATATTTCTTATACTTTACATACAATATATTATTTGGATGTCTGTGCATATCTTTTGGCGCCAATTGTTATAATCTTCTCACTGGATTATTACAACATCTTGTTTGAAATTAGTTTTATTTAAACAATAAAAAAAGCATGAATTCAAAACAGAAGAAAAGCAGCATTCTCTGTCTGTGTTTCTGTTTCCTGGAACAGCCTGTCTGAGAAGGTTGCGACGATTCCTACCATATCCAGGTTTAAATTCGCCTTGGACAAATATTCAGACGGTATATATATGCAATATCTCCTGTCTTTTTACATAGCTTGCTGTACTTTGCTATTTTTCGCCAATAAAATTGTTTGCTTGTTTGATTAATTGATTGATTGATTGATGAAACTTTGTGAACTCACCTGATAATGGTCCGCATCCAACATAGCCTACCCCCAACATTGTCGAACAGATGCCAAAACAGAAGGCGTAGTTCTCGGGTCCAACCATCTCCAACATAGCTACAAGTGCTGCAGTGAAGCAGCAGCCGAGTAATATGCCGAAGAAACAGAGGAGGGTCATAGTTTCTGCATAGTTGGCCACCAATGCCATTGCCATGATAATGAGTCCAGATAAAAGCATAGTGGAGAGGAAGACGAACATGCCGGAAAGTCGAAATGCGCTGGCGATTCCGGCCATAAAACGGCCAACGGTACTACTGAAACTGAAAATGGTCAGCAGTAACGTACTCTTAGACAATCCATAACCTTTTAATGAGAGAAAAAAAAAACATACAAAAAATAAAACCAAAATAAAAGTATAAAGAGAAAACAAAGAAATTCATTCTCAAACGTAAAAATAAGCAAATTACGATTTTTGATTTGTTTGGTTCTTTTTTGCTTGCCTTGATTTTGCTATGAACCAAGGCCATTCCTATAACAGGCCAGGCGATCATGCAACTGGAGTCTTTTACTGGAGATGATGTGAATTTTCTTAGATAAATGATCTCGCAATTAAAAACAGAAGAAAAATTCCCTTGTAAAATTAGTTTGATGTATTTGTGTTTTACATACCAATGAGTTAATTGATAAATTTGACAATTAATGGAATTTAATTAATGAGTTAATTCAAGATTAATTAATGAGTTAATATATTAATAATTAATTAATTATTTAATTGATAAATTTGACAATTAATGGAATTAACATTTTTAACACGTCACGTGAAACACGTTTTCTTCAAATCGATTTTTCAACACGTTTTGTTTTTATCTAAAAAAGGGTGAAAAAAAGAAAACCTTAAAAAGATCGACATGAAACTTTTACAAAATATATCAAACTCACAGCAAATTTAGCTTCAGAAATTAAAACAGTATAAACTACTGTTTTAATGTTTTTTTTTTTAAATTAATAATGGCAAAAATAAGTTCTTGATAAAATTTAATTTTGACTTTTTACAGTATACTCACAAACTTATATTGTAAATGTAATTTATGATATAACACAGAATTTCAATGGAAATAAATTTAATGGGTTATATATACTACGAAGGGATGCCCAAAAGAATAAAGTATTCGAGATAGTTAAACAGATGGCAAACACAAATATGGATATTGCTGGAGAGATATGCATTCGAAATGACAATGGAGTGTTAGCAACAAATGAACAAGATAAGATGGATGCTTGGAAATACCACTATGAAAAATTGGTGAATATTGAGTTTTTATAGAATCAAGACAATCTCTAAGTTACAGAAGCAGTATCTGGTTCAGCTTTAAGGATTGAGAAAGAAATGGTAAGGGAAGCTGTGAGTAAGATGAAGAAGGGTAAGGCTGGAGGACCTTCAGGCACTGTTGCAGAAATGTGGGTTAAAGAGGCATTGAGATGATCACAGACTTGACAAATCAGATCATAAAAGAAGAGGTTATCAATAAAAGACTGGGAACTTAGTACACTTGTGAATTGTTACAAGTGTAAAGGGAAAGCATAAGATAGAGGCAATTACAAAGGCTTAAAATTGATGGATTAGGTCCTGAAAGTGATTGGGAGATTGAGTGAAAGTGATTGAGCACGAAATGAGAAACTGTATAAGTATAGATGAAATACAGTTTGGTTTTATGACTGGGCAAAGTACCACTGGTGCTTTATTTATCCTGAGACAAATGCAACAGAAGTATCTTGGCAAGAAAAAGAACCTGTATTTTGCTTTTGTGGATCTGGAGAAAGCTGTTGATAAAGTGCTAAAAGAGAATGATATGCCGACGCCGACACCGACGATGATGATGATGATGATGATGATGATGATGATGATGATGATGATGATGATGATGATGATGATGATGATGGAATATTTTAAGCTACTAACACTTCATTCTCATTGCTCAGAGAAAAAAGAGTATTCTAACTCATCAAATTTATTTCAGCTGAGATTCTTTGTTATATCATAATTTTCATTTGAATTATAAATTTGTGAGTCCACTGTAAAAAGTAAAAATTAAATTTCATTGAGAACTATTTTTTTATCATTATTAATTAAGAAAGATTAAAACAGTAGTGTTACATTATGAATGGTCCTATTTCGAAAAAGTGTACGTCAGCTAGTGTGAATTGTGAATTAGGTGAAACTAAGAATTAAGTGCGAAGTTAAGCTGACAAAGTTTGGATAAATAAAACTGCTTTCCTACGAGTCAGAATAGACAAGTTGAACTTGGGATCAGGAGAACAGAGATTGGGGTCAGTAAGAGTAAAATGCAGAGAGCTGATGGGTTGATAGTGCGATGATGTGTTTGTCGTGAACAAGGGAGTGACAGAACGAGTATACGTGACGTCACTGGTTGGTGTTGAGATGAGAGTCGCAGGAGTTTGTGAATGGAATCAACACGACACGGACGTCCCAGAAACATGGTCTGAACACTTTAAGTTAAGTCTCGAATGAGACGTGAACGAGCCAACCCTCTCCCCTTTGCCCAACACAGGAATTGTGAGGAATTAGCTAAGTCAGAAACTTAGAGGAATATACCAATTAATCTATAAAACGACAATTACCTCCCAGGCATTACCACAAAGAAAATGAATAAAACTTCTGAACCTGTCTCAGCATCTGCCTTCCAGCCTTTTCTTTTGTCATATGTAACAAGTTTATTCGCAGAAAACAGGTACTCCACACTAGACGATCAGAGAACAAAAACCACGGTACAACGGTAAGGGACAAAGATGATTAATTGACGAACCACAACGAATCCACAGGAACGACGAGGAAAGCAAGACGCGGCCACAAAAAGAAACCACAGGTAAATTTTATTTCTTACTCAGACTAAACGTTACCAGGGCACAAGAGACATTAGAACATCTAAAAACATTTAAAAGAAGTTGGGGAAGTACATGTGCAACCGGGTCCAAATTAAAAGAATGAACGATTGAACGGTCGTATGCATTATGAAACTCACATCTACGAAAAGGTTATAAAGTAAAATACGTGAAAAGGGGTACTGGCTATAAAGGAAGTAGAAAACGGTTGTAAGAACATATGGTAACGAATAAAACAGTATTCATATGTTACACTAGACTATGTAATGAATAAAAGTATTACTATGTTACAGTAGCTCATTCTGTTTTAATTTCTTAGACACATAACGAATGTTACAGTATTACTATGTCACAGTAGCTCATTCTGTTTTAATTTCTTAGGCACGTAACGAATGTTACAGTATTACTATGTTACAGTAGTTCATTCTGTTTAAATTTCTTAGACACGTAACGAATGTTACAGTATTACTATGTTACAGTAGTTCATTCTGTTTAACTTTCTTAGACACGTAACAAATGTTACAGTATTACTATGTTACAGTAGTTCATTCTGTTTAAATTTCTTAGACACGTAACGAATGTTACAGTATTACTATGTTACAGTAGTTCATTCTGTTTTAATTTCTTAGGCACAATTTGCCAGTTAGTTTTATATATTTTGTAAAAGTTTGATACTATAATCGTTTATGGTTTTCTTTTCATATTGACATAGTCGTTTATTCAAGAAATCTTTTATACAAAGCTACTCGACTCTTCATTTATAGGAATTCACCAATAAATGCCATACTTATCAATCAATTGTGGTTCGTATTATTTGGTATGTAAAATACATAAAAACATGAAACTCATTTCACAGGAGAATATCCTTTTTTTTTAACTGCTATATGAATTATCTAAGAAAATTCTCATTGCCTTCAGTAAAAGATCCCATTTGCATGATCGCCTTGCCTGTTATACGAATGGCCTTGCTATTAACCAATTCCAAACAATATAGAATTTGCATTTATGAGGAAAAAATCTAAAGTAAAAATTTGTTTTGTTTTCCTTTTTTTTTTTGCAAAAGAATTCACCTTATTTATTGAATGACCCGTGTCATTTTTAAAGTCTTTTTGTAAAAATGAATTTAGGAGGTGGTGACATGGATTTGGAAACTGGCGACGTGGCTACTGGCATTGGCTGATGAGTCTATGCTGTGTTCAAGTCCTGTCGGTTTCACAGCACCACTTTAATTAGGAATGTTAGCAATCTTCACATGATCCCTCATGTGATTAATTCACAGACATAATTACTAAAAGTAATTATACTTAAATGTTCCGAACACGATCGAAATGCATGTATTGCCAGGGGTAAACCCACTATGAAGAATGCATGGGATATGTTAAGTAAATACAACCTACTTTGATATTATCTGAAGACTATTCTGCCAAGAATGTTGCTACCAGTAAGAAAAGTGTCATGCTGAATTGGCGAGCTGTCTGGTAGTCCCGTCTTAACTTCCCAGAAGCAAGATCTGACAGCACGTGTCAGTGGTGTAAATATCTGATTAGCTTCAAGCCCAAGCCCCAAAAAAGCTGAATCCGATTTCTAAATCCCGTATGTGGGGTGGAATTTAATTTGGTTTCCTGAAGTAGAAGAGTGCATCCCTTGTTGTCAAGTATAATTCAAGGGAGATAACTTTAGTATGTTTCAATGGGAATAACTTTGAATATACTGAGGCGACAGTAGGAATATTTTCGGGTACAGCACACAAAATTGTACATAATCGATCTTCCTTTTCTAAGGTGAGTTATTATTGGATTCCAATAATGATGATGAGACGCATGCTGTGAACAAATGACTGAAAATCTAGTTCAAAGATATCTATGATGGAAAAATAAAAAAAATATTTTTCCATGGGAAAACTGTGTTTTGGAATATTTGAGATGAGGATTGATAATTTGTATTATTTGTATTTTTCAAACTACTTTTCTCATCTTGGATGTTATTCTCACATTGTTTCGGCCAATGTAATCTCCGACCTTCTTCAGGTGTATCTTGTTGAACTCGGGAATCTTTCTTTCAAACTCGAGAATGTGTATGGAATTTCGAACGGAACCCTTTATTTACTCCATAGGGGTAGCTTTCTCTTGTTCCGTCAGCCATGATCGGGTAGAAGTCTTAAGTAATCCATGGATTAAATAAAGATTTCCGTTCAAAATTCTGTACAGATTGTAGAGTTCGACAGAAAGATTCCCGACAAGATACACCTGAAGAAGGTCAGGGGTTAAATTGGAAACGTTGTGAGAATAACATGCAAGATGAGAACAGCAGTTCGAATAATCCCAATAATACAAATGGGAATTATGTTGAAAAATTATGTTGAAAATTATGTTGAAAATTATGTTGAAAATATGTTGAAAATTATGTTGAAAATTACGTTGAAAAATTATGTTGAAAAATGAAGCAAAAAATGTTCTCCTCGATGAAACGTAAATAATTTTATTGCAAAAAATTCACATATTTATTGAATGAAGCTCGAATTTCAAAAATGTATGTAATACTAGTTGGAATACCTATTCAAGGCAGCTTTATAATATTGAGACACCCCTGTACTCTTTATTAATTGCAGGGGACAGGGATTACCTCCTCCAAATACTTCAAAACAATCAAAAACACCAAAACCAAAAGGTTACACAACTCTATCATTTATAGCAAGAGTACCCACCTGTGAAGACACAATTGGATGTATATCTCACAAGTTGGGTTATTTTTTAATTCTCTTTAATTTCTATTTTATTTCAATGGTGCAGGGACTACGCGATCTGCCCTACGAAAGCCGACTCAAGAAGCGTGAACTTTTGTCCCTTGAGCGGCAACGTTTCATGATGATCTCATTTTGTCTTATAATCTCCTGCTTGATATTGCTTTAGAGCCTACGTGTGGATGACCTAGTCGTAAACAACTCATAGTTAGGGAAAATGGATCCATAGATAAGTTACTCAAATATATCTTTTACTATTTTAAATTAAAATGATTGTTGTCTTCTTCCTGTATGAATATGTTCCAACTACTGTTCAAGATAAAATTACTTTCAACACCCCTCCTCCTTCTGAAGCAAACGACATTCTATAATCATATACCTTTAAAAATATTTTAAACTTCCATTTATACCACAAAGATTGACATAATCGGTATTCTAGTAAATTAATAAAACGATGATAAAAGCCTTTGTAGGGTTAATGTTCTATTTTGAGGGATTTTGTAGCCTTAATGAGATCTGTTGTGACATCACATGCAAGAACAGAAGCAATCTCTCTCTTTCTCTTTCTCCCCCTCTCTCTCTCTCTCTCTCTCTCTCTTTCTTCGCTTTAACTTGCTAAGTGGTCATCCCACCCTTTCCAGCCTAGTTGGGGTGTTGGGATATAAAAATATGGACAATGAATACCACGGTCCATGCTTGAAATTTGTCTGAACTCATAAAAACAATAAAATGATCAGAACCATAGAATTTGTTTTGTGGTTAATGCATCCCATTATGAGGTTGTTGCTTTACCTTCTGTAATACCAAAATCTACAATCATCAAAGTGCCAATCGGGGTCGACAGGCACACCAAGAGCTGAGCAATTAAGTAGGCAACAAATATTTTATTCTTCATCATCAGTAAAAACTTATCGGTCACTTTCATCTCATCGCTTGGATTCGGACTCCGATTTGCCGTCACCAATGTGAGCGGTTTATTCTCAAACACAAAAGCCATCGCACATAACTATAAAGACAAAACAAAGAAGAGATATTTTTCATTTAAAATCAAAAACAATGGATGCTTTTTTACAATCACACCGCCATGGAAAATGCACTTTATCATTATTTTAATATTTTTAGCGTGAATATTTCAATACGTCATAAACTTTTACGATTTCAATAACAAACAAGTTCATTGTTATGTTTCGGCATCTTTCCAATGAGGATTTATTATTTGTACTATTTAGATTGCTTGGACTATTATTCTTATCTTGGTTGTTATTTTCACAACGTTTTGGCCGATGTAATCTTCGAACTTCTGGCGGACTCATAGTGCAACAGATAAAGGCGTTGAGTAACAATTAGTTCGAAGTTAGCGGTTGAAGAAGGTTCAATCCTCAGTACAGGCAGTACTAACTAAGAATAAAATGAATATAATCAACACTTCTACCCGACCATGGCTGATGGAACAAGACCAATCTATCCCCACGGATTAAATAAACGGCTCAGTTCGAAATTCCAGTATAGATTCTCGACTTCTACATAAAGATTCCTGAGTTCAAAAAGAGGCATCTGAAGAAGGTTGGATGTAACATGGCCGAAACATTATGAAAATACAAGACATCCAAGATGAGAATAGTAGTCTGAATAATTCAAATAATACAAACATGTAGTTTTTATTTTATCTTAATTTTAAATGTCTCTTGCTACATGATAGCATTATAGGTTTCCGCCATATTAGTTGTCTCTATAATAAACTGCAACGGTTAAAACACGACCACTAATTTCACAAACGTTGTGAACTCATTTTTTTTTTTACAGATTTTGTTAAAATTCAATAATTGAATTTTATTTCCCAGATATTTTCAAGTGGTTGATTTGAAGGACATTTTTGGATTCCTACAAAAAGTAAGATCACACAAAAAGATATAAATAACCTGTATTCTTGGTTTTTAGTCCCAGTTCTGTTTGTTGCATATATTAATGATCTAGATGCCAACCTAAAGAATGTCACAGTACTCAAAAATGCAGAGGCCATGAAGCTGTACCCTGAGATAAAAAGGACGAATTCGGAACTTTATAAATCTTTCATGCAATCAGCCATGGTCAGACTGCAGCAATGGAGTATAAACTGGCCACTGAAGCTAACTGTGGACAAGCGTACGTACCACCATACAATTGGAGAGGAAACTCCAGTGTCCACATACTCCCTCCACAACACTAATTTTAAGAAGTGTTCTTGTGAACGTAACATAGATATTACTGTCATCAACGATTTGCATTAGACAAAGCACATCTTTATAATTGTCAAGAAGGCTGAGAGTTTCTTGGCAGCCGTCTATTCATCTATTTAAAACCGTATATAGCTATGTTTAAAAAAAAAATAGAAATCGCTTCAGACAAGGCACAAAGCCACTTGATGTAAAGGAGCAAAAAAATAATACTACTTCAAGATCAAAAACTAGCCAACAATAAGTGTTAGATGGATAGATTCCGACCCAGAAAACAGCAATTCTTCACCTTTTGTCAGAAACATCGCTCATGGAATGTGAGGACTAAAGGACAAAATAAAGGAAACGAGAGTTAGGAGGCTGCCAAAAGTAAACTCAAGGTCAACTCGTTCAAGAAAGCGAGGGAACCTTTCATTTATCAGTACTGCTAATATAGTGACCAGGTTTTTTTTATGGAAATCGCTCCAGACAAGGCATGAAACCACTTGATGTAAGGAGCTAAAAATACTACTTCAAGGTCAAAAACTAGCCAACGATAAGTGTTAGATGGATAGATTCCGACCCAGAAAACATTAATTCTTCCCCTTTTGTCAGAACCATCGCTCATGGAATGTGAGGACTAAAGGACAAAATAAAGGAAGCAGAAGTTACGAGGTTGCCGAAAGTAAACCACACTTATAATTCGCATCAACAGTCTAGAACACGTATCTTACTAAGAACATTGACTGCTTGGAAACTGTTCAGAGACATGAAGCCAAGAAAATATCCTTCATCAGAGTCTTGCAATATTCTGAACGACTTGTTTCCTTGGACTTGGATTCACTGAAGATCTGATGTCTAGCAACTTATTTGGTAAATACCCTCAACGTTATTAACCATCTTGCTAACAGCAACTCGGAGCACTTTTTTGAACTCCATATGTCTAATACACGTGGACATACCTACAAAGTCAGAAATCAGCGCAGTTACCATTACTTTCGGAAACATTTTTTCATGCTCAGAATTGCTGCAGTGTGGAACAAACTACCTACATCAGTTGTTGGCTGCAGAGACACTGCATCCCTTAAAACGTTTATGAAATTCGCCAAAACTATGATATCTTCTCCATACCCATACACACATGCATACACTTTTGATGAGTTATAGTGCAATTGAGCAGTGTACACAATTATTTAATTCAAACTATTTCTATCTAACAAAATAAGTTCCTTCTACCAAACAAATGATTACAACGGATGATTATTCTATTTTGACTTTTGGTTGACATTAACTGACCTGCTGAGGTTGATATGCCGTATAACAAGCCAAATCAAATTCTTTGATTTATTCAAATGCAAATAATTTTGAAACAACTTTTTTTAACTTATCCAATTTGTTTTTAAAATCATTAAAGCTTCAAATAAATTATTTAAAACTGTTTTTGTGATTAGTTTCTCATTTCCAATGTTATGTAACTTCATAATTTAGATCCAGAAATTAGGTTCACTATAAGCATAAAAATAGTTGTTTATTTGGTGTTTTATCCCCCCCCCCGGAATACAATATTTTTATTTTCGGTTTATTTTTATTTTGTTACTTTTCAAAATAGATCCGCCAGGCATTTGGCTCACGTGGAAGTATTTAAACTGTGAAAATATGACAAAAAACAAATCGCCGTTTTGAACAATAAAATTTTTAAATGCATATATATAAACATGCATATAATAAACATTTTACAAAGTTAAATTAAAACAACACTTTGTAATTCGAGTTATCTAATGTTTTTTTTCTCATATATATATATATATAAATAAGGTCAATATTCATTTGTTTTCATATTAGAAAATTCGTCGATTTTGTCGTTTCGCAGACAAAATGGCGAACAATGAACCGTCTGCTAGGTATTCTCCACCGGTTAATATCTGTAACAGACTCCCATTTCAATAACACACAAGTATTTACAGAAAATTAGGACATTTTACGACAGCTGAAATTAATTCAGTACGGATTCCAGACTTCGACAAGATAAACCTGAAGAAAGTCGGAGGTTACATCGGCCGAAACGTTGTGAGAATAACACTACAGATGACAACAGTAGTATCAAATGATACAAAATATGAATCGTCGCAATTTAGATCCAGAAATTAGGTTCACAATAAGCACTCAAGCATAAAAATAGTGGCTGTTGTTTTGTGCTGAAATTGGTTATTACAGAAACAATAATAATAATAATGATAATAATAATGATAATAATAATGATAATAATAATAATAATAATAATAATAATAATAATAATAATAATAATAATAATAATAATCACGTATCAAGTAAAATTTAAGATTTAAATAAAATAAAAACTTTTGTTTGTTATCGAAATTCTCATAAATTCTAAAAGTCTATGACTATTCCATGAAAAATGGCAGTATACTGAAATCATATGCCCTTAATAGGGTTAAGATGAAAATTCATATACACTAAATGTATAAAAGCAAGGAAATTCCCAAATGTTTACACTTTTATTGTCATTAAGGGTATGACTACATATCAACCAAACCATTTCATTATCACATCACTACAGTATAAATCTCTATGCATGAGTGGATGAAGTGTGTGAGGTGCACTGAAGAAAAATTCCTACCAGTAAAATACATAGCCCTATTGTGCTCGCATACCCTTAATGACAATGAAAGTGTAAAAATTTGGGAATATCCTTGCTTTTGTACATTTAGTGTATATGAATTTTCATCTTAACCCTATTAAGGGCATATGATTTCAGTATACAGGCATTTATCATGGAATGTCACTACTTTTGTAAAGGCTATGCCTCAATGCAATGGTCATTTTTAAGGTTTTTTAAAAATTTTCTGGAAAACTAAGGTATATGGTAAACTGAAATTAAAATGCCATCAACTAGACCCTAGAACATTTATCTCTGCCAAAAATCAGCTGAATCCATCAAATAGTTGATGAGATACAGGGTGGCACATACGTACGTATGTACACACGGATAACACAAAATCATGCCTGACCTTTCTGGATCTCCTTGTTGTCTTGACTAATGATGATGAAATTCTACACACTTATAGAACCTATCAAAAAAAATTTGTGCAAAGTTTTAACTAATTTGGTTTATTAGTTTTGAGTTATGATTGATCAAAGAAATGAAATTTCTAGCATAGGCCGTTTTTGAAGTCTATTAAGGGATAGAGTGCTCTCGCGCCTCCCTTGATTTAATTACCCACGTCAAAAATTGGACTATCTAAAAAATCTCTATATAAAGTAATTTTTAATGATGGTGTGATTATAAAGAAACATCAAAAATTGTGTAAAATACGTATATTGTTGTGTATTTGCGATTAAGATGGTTACGTAAATCAACTTTTAAGACTCATCAGTAATGACCTTGTAGGGATTATCTCTCTTGCAGGAAATTGTCTTCACTAACAGAAGGTTTTCTGACCACGTAATTTGCTTTCTTAGTGGTCGTATGATTGTTATTCGAAAACGAGGCTCTCTCTCTTTAGTTGGATGTGCCATACATCCACAGGCTCTTTACACACACTTTGTGTAACAATTATCTTTTTTTTCATGCTTCATATTTCTTTTTGTTTGTCACATATTATTGCCATTTGTGACACAATGTGTAAACTATTCAATATGTATTAGGATATTAATGTTATATCCTTAATATTAATGTAGTTTGTAATATAAAATATTACTATTGTTTAATATTGGTTTTCCCACCTTGTATACAGTGTTAGTGCATCATACTATTGCTATTATCAAGATCTGGAGGATAGAGAATAACCTTCTCTCCCTTACACACTCCAATAACGTGTTAACAAGATGTCATGGCAGATCTCAATATATTTTAGCCCACAAATTGAAAAAAAAATGCCGTTCCCCACAAAAATAATGCTTTCGTATTTTCAGTGTTTCGGATGTGACGGAAATTACTGAGAATCCAATTCTGTATGAGTACCAAAAGATATAGAGTTATCATTTGAAAACGCACAATTACCTGCAACATTACGCCAGCCATTAACAAGAAGTTTCCATGCCATCTATAGCTTTGAATGATCCATATTTGGTAAAATGGCCAGATACTGGTGCCAAACGATAAGCCCGCAGAGACAGCTGCAATGGCATAGCTCTGTCCCGTATCAAAATATTTGGAAATGGCGGCATAAGACACAACATTTACAATACACAGGCCAAAACCTGAAACAAGATGGAAAACAAATAGAAGATCAGTTAGCATTTACAAAAAGTCAGGGGGGAATCGATAAATCGATATTTGATTCTGACTAGCGATTTATTCATTTTTATCCTTGCACCATGTTCTTTGCATGCATATATACTATTAGAACTATATGAGATAAAAACATCTTATAGTCTTTCGTTGGAAAACTACTTTGATAGTAAGTCAATTATTAATTGGCAACACTACATTAGTGTGATTTCATGAATTTATGCGATTCTTAATATTTTTTGTTGGGATCATCAGTTTTTTACCATGGAAAACTCTTTCGGGAATTTAAAAAAAAAACAATATTTTATCACATGCATTCTTAGCAGTGTTTATCAGACACAACCTCCTTAAAAAAAGAATCAATGCGATTATCATAAGAGAGACTCATCATACACCACTTTTGTTTATCAGACACAACCTCCTTAAAAAAAGAATCAATGCGATTATCATAAGAGAGACTCATCATACACCATTTTTGTTTATCAGACACAACCTCCTTAAAAAAAGAATCAATGCGATTATCATAAGAGAGACTCATCATACACCACTTTTGTTCAATCATGTATCGTTAATACCATAACACACTAGAAAAATCGTCCTGGATGCATGAAATGACTGCCATAGCCTTTCCCCTATCCCTAGCTGTGCTGGACACGGCTACTTTCATCATAGAATGAAGAAGATATCAGTATCTTCAGGCTTCACGAGAATTTCAAATGTCAAGAGATGTATGCGCACAGATTTGACGATATAATCATCAATATGATTCGTAAATTTAGATGCATCGATGACAGTATACTCTTGGACGAACAAATAAAAACATCATTATGGTATATGGTAGATTATATTGAGAAATAAGAGAAAGATTTTGCTGGGTTCCGAATAACAGAAGACGGGACACTACTCACTAAGAGAAACCCTGAACTTCCCCATGTTTTTATAACTTAGTTCACCCCAAACAAGGCAAGTTGCCACTGTAGACGTAAGGGTCTACTGAAAATAGTTCACCCCAAAAAAGGCAAGTTGCCATTGTAGACGTAAGGGTCTACTGAAAATAGTTCACCCCAAACAAGGCAAGTTGCCACTGTAGACGTAAGGGTCTACTGAAAATAGTTCACCCCAAACAAGGCAAGTTGCCATTGTAGACGTAAGGGTCTACTGAAAATAGTTCACCCCAAACAAGGCAAGTTGCCATTGTAGACGTAAAGGTCTACTGAAAATAGTTCACCCCAAACAAGGCAAGTTGCCACTGTAGACGTAAGGGTCTACTGAAAATAGTTCACCCCAAACAAGGCAAGTTGCCATTGTAGACGTAAGGGTCTACTGAAAATAGTTCACCCCAAACAAGGCCAGTTGCCACTGTAGACGTAAGGGTCTACTGAAAATAGTTCACCCCAAACAAGGCAAGTTGCCATTGTAGACGTAAGGGTCTACTGAAAATAGTTCACCCCAAACAAGGCAAGTTGCCACCGTAGACGTAACGGTCTACTGAAAATAGTTCACCCCAAACAAGGCAAGTTGCCATTGTAGACGTAAGGGTCTACTGAAAATAGTTCACCCCAAACAAGGCAAGTTGCCATTGTAGACGTAAGGGTCTACTGAAAATAGTTCACCCCAAACAAGGCAAGTTGCCACTGTAGACGTAAGGGTCTACTGAAAATAGTTCACCCCAAACAAGGCAAGTTGCCACTGTAGACGTAAGAGTCTACTGAAAATAGTTCACCCCAAACAAGGCAAGTTGCCATTGTAGACCTAAGGGTCTACTGAAAATAGTTCACCCCAAACAAGGCAAGTTGCCATTGTAGACGTAAGGGTCTACTGAAAATAGTTCACCCCAAACAAGGCAAGTTGCCATTGTAGACGTAAGGGTCTACTGAAAATAGTTCACCCCAAACAAGGCAAGTTGCCACTGTAGACGTAAGGGTCTACTGAAAATAGTTCACCCCAAACAAGGCAAGTTGCCATTGTAGACGTAAGGGTCTACTGAAAATAGTTCACCCCAAACAAGGCCAGTTGCCACTGTAGACGTAAGGGTCTACTGAAAATAGTTCACCCCAAACAAGGCAAGTTGCCATTGTAGACGTAAGGGTCTACTGAAAATAGTTCACCCCAAACAAGGCAAGTTGCCACCGTAGACGTAAGGGTCTACTGAAAATAGTTCACCCCAAACAAGGCAAGTTGCCATTGTAGACGTAAGGGTCTACTGAAAATAGTTCACCCCAAACAAGGCAAGTTGCCATTGTAGACGTAAGGGTCTACTGAAAATAGTTCACCCCAAACAAGGCAAGTTGCCACTGTAGACGTAAGGGTCTACTACAAATAGTTCACCCCAAACAAGGCAAGTTGCCACTGTAGACGTAAGGGTCTACTGAAAATAGTTCACCCCAAACAAGGCAAGTTGCCATTGTAGACGTAAGGGTCTACTGAAAATAGTTCACCCCAAACAAGGCAAGTTGCCATTGTAGACGTAAGGGTCTACTGAAAATAGTTCACCCCAAACAAGGCAAGTTGCCATTGTAGACGTAAGGGTCTACTGAAAATAGTTCACCCCAAACAAGGCAAGTTGCCACTGTAGACGTAAGGGTCTACTGAAAATAGTTCACCCCAAACAAGGCAAGTTGCCACTGTAGACGTAAGGGTCTACTGAAACTAGTTCACCCCAAACAAGGCAAGTTGCCACTGTAGACGTAAGGGTCTACTGAAAATAGTTCACCCCAAACAAGGCAAGTTGCCACTGTAGACGTAAGGGTCTACTGAAAATAGTTCACCCCAAACAAGGCAAGTTGCCATTGTAGACGTAAGGGTCTACTGAAAATAGTTCACCCCAAACAAGGCAAGTTGCCATTGTAGACGTAAGGGTCTACTGAAAATAGTTCACCCCAAACAAGGCAAGTTGCCACTGTAGACGTAAGGGTCTACTGAAAATAGTTCACCCAAAACAAGGCAAGTTGCCACTGTAGACGTAAGGGTCTACTGAAAATAGTTGACCCCAAACAAGGCAAGTTGCCACTGTAGACGTAAGGGTCTACTGAAAATAGTTCACCCCAAACAAGGCAAGTTGCCATTGTAGACGTAAGGGTCTACTGAAAATAGTTCACCCCAAACAAGGCAAGTTGCCATTGTAGACGTAAGGGTCTACTGAAAATAGTTCACCCCAAACGAAGCAAGTTGCCACTGTAGACGTAAGGGTCTACTGAAAATAGTTCACCCCAAACAAGGCAAGTTGCCATTGTAGACGTAAGGGTCTACTGAAAATAGTTCACCCTAAACAAGGCAAGTTGCCATTGTAGACGTAAGGGTCTACTGAAAATAGTTCACCCCAAACAAGGCAAGTTGCCATTGTAGACGTAAGGGTCTACTGAAAATAGTTCACCCCAAACAAGGCAAGTTGCCACTGTAGACGTAAGGGTCTACTGAAAATAGTTCACCCCAAACAAGGCAAGTTGCCATTGTAGACGTAAGGGTCTACTGAAAATAGTTCACCCCAAACAAGGCAAGTTGCCATTGTAGACGTAAGGGTCTACTGAAAATAGTTCACCCCAAACAAGGCAAGTTGCCATTGTAGACGTAAGGGTCTACTGAAAATAGTTCACCCCAAACAAGGCAAGTTGCCATTGTAGACGTAAGGGTCTACTGAAAATAGTTCACCCCAAACAAGGCAAGTTGCCACTGTAGACGTAAGGGTCTACTGAAAATAGTTCACCCCAAACAAGGCAAGTTGCCATTGTAGACGTAAGGGTCTACTGAAAATAGTTCACCCCAAACAAGGCAAGTTGCCATTGTAGACGTAAGGGTCTACTGAAAATAGTTCCCCCCAAACAAGGCAAGTTGCCATTGTAGACGTAAGGGTCTACTGAAAATAGTTCACCCCAAACAAGGCAAGTTGCCATTGTAGACGTAAGGGTCTACTGAAAATAGTTCACCCCAAACAAGGCAAGTTGCCACTGAAGACGTAAGGGTCTACTGAAAATAGTTCACCCCAAACAAGGCAAGTTGCCACTGTAGACGTAAGGGTCTACTGAAAATAGTTCACCCCAAACAAGGCAAGTTGCCACTGTAGACGTAAGGGTCTACTTAAAATAGTTCACCCCAAACAAGGCAAGTTGCCATTGTAGACGTAAGGGTCTACTGAAAATAGTTCACCCCAAACAAGGCAAGTTGCCACCGTAGACGTAACGGTCTACTGAAAATAGTTCACCCCAAACAAGGCAAGTTGCCACTGTAGACGTAAGGGTCTACTGAAAATAGTTCACCCAAAACAAGGCAAGTTGCCATTGTAGACGTAAGGGTCTACTGAAAATAGTTCACCCCAAACAAGGCAAGTTGCCATTGTAGACGTAAGGGTCTACTGAAAATAGTTAACCCCAAACAAGGCAAGTTGCCACTGTAGACGTAAGGGTCTACTGAAAATAGTTCACCCCAAACAAGGCAAGTTGCCATTGTAGACGTAAGGGTCTACTGAAAATAGTTCACCCCAAACAAGGCAAGTTGCCACTGAAGACGTAAGGGTCTACTGAAAATAGTTCACCCCAAACAAGGCAAGTTGCCACTGTAGACGTAAGGGTCTACTGAAAATAGTTCACCCCAAACAAGGCAAGTTGCCACTGTAGACGTAAGGGTCTACTGAAAATAGTTCACCCCAAACAAGGCAAGTTGCCATTGTAGACGTAAGGGTCTACTGAAAATAGTTCACCCCAAACAAGGCAAGTTGCCATTGTAGACGTAAGGGTCTACTGAAAATAGTTCACCCCTAACAAGGCAAGTTGCCACTGTAGACGTAAGGGTCTACTGAAAATAGTTCACCCAAAACAAGGCAAGTTGCCATTGTAGACGTAAGGGTCTACTGAAAATAGTTCACCCCAAACAAGGCAAGTTGCCATTGTAGACGTAAGGGTCTACTGAAAATAGTTCACCCCAAACAAGGCAAGTTGCCACTGTAGACGTAAGGGTCTACTGAAAATAGTTCACCCCAAACAAGGCAAGTTGCCATTGTAGACGTAAGGGTCTACTGAAAATAGTTCACCCCAAACAAGGCAAGTTGCCATTGTAGACGTAAGGGTCTACTGAAAATAGTTCACCCCAAACAAGGCAAGTTGCCATTGTAGACGTAAGGGTCTACTGAAAATAGTTCACCCCAAACAAGGCAAGTTGCCACTGTAGACGTAAGGGTCTACTGAAAATAGTTCACCCCAAACAAGGCAAGTTGTCACTGTAGACGTAAGGGTCTACTGAAAATAGTTCACCCCAAACAAGGCAAGTTGCCACTGTAGACGTAAGGGTCTACTGAAAATAGTTCACCCCAAACAAGGCAAGT
The DNA here is from genome assembly GCA_963556195.1 of Sepiola atlantica. Lineage (NCBI taxonomy): Eukaryota > Metazoa > Mollusca > Cephalopoda > Sepiida > Sepiolidae > Sepiola > Sepiola atlantica. The sequence goes on along the minus strand of OY744537.1, from coordinate 52,238,008 downwards.
TGCCACTGTAGACGTAAGGGTCTACTGAAAATAGTTCACCCCAAACAAGGCAAGTTGCCACTGTAGACGTAAGGGTCTACTGAAAATAGTTCACCCCAAACAAGGCAAGTTGCCATTGTAGACGTAAGGGTCTACTGAAAATAGTTCACCCCAAACAAGGCAAGTTGCCATTGTAGACGTAAGGAGCTACTGAGTATTAGAGTGAAAGTTTAGAGGGTCGTCCTAAATTGGGAGCTGTGCAGTGAGATGCTTGTTCACACAAGTTTTGAATTTCTACATGTCGGTACAGTTGGGAGAAACAGGAAGCAGGGAGAGAGTTCCATAGGCTGGCGGCTCGAGGAAAGAAGCTATTGGAGTAGAAGGCTCTCTGGCATCTGGGGACCTCCACAGTTAATGGATGGGATTTAGCTAATTGTCGGGTTGGTCGAGTGTATTTACGTCGAGGGGGCACCATAGCAGCAAGTTTATTGGAACACATTCCATTGAAGTACTTGTAAAACAAGCACAAGGATGCAACATTGCGGCGATGGGACAGGGGATGGAGTTTGGTGGATAGTGAGGACCTATTAGATTAGAGACTCTTTTTTGGACCTTGTCTAAGAGAGAGAGACTAGTGGATGATGCACCAACACAGATGTGACAACAATACTCCATGCATGGGCGGATGGTGGCTTTGTAGAGATATAGGATACTGTCAGGTGTGAGAAGTTTTCTAGCACGGTAGAGGGATCCTCAAAACATCACCAATATCAATCAGATCTGGATTCCGACTTGTGAACAAAGGCGCATATACATTTTATCCAACTGAGATAATTGCCACATTTCGAGAACTACTACAAACAAAGGACCGGAAGTTCTACTAGAACAACATACTCAATTAAATATTTGATGAATCGAAATGAAGAATTTAAAAAGAGATCGAGGACGGTATGAAAATATTTGACGTCAAGAGACCAACGTGCCTGTCAACAAACCTCAGCAAAATAGGGGTAAGATACTTCTGGTTCCAAAATCACTGCAACTGTGCCACTGAAATGGGACCCATTTGCATTGAGAACCTAGTAGAATCTCGAATCACAAGTGACACTGAGTCATGCTACGCACCAATGGAGGAAAACGCATTGGCACTAGTATATGGGTTAGAATCGCGTCAAATAGGATGTCCGTAACTGTTGATAATGGTGGATCACAAGCCTCTAATAAAATCTTTTTGGACAAGACTCTGGAGGATATAAAGAACCCATGACTGTTAAGCCTAAAGGAAGGGTCCTTGATGTATGTTCCACATAAAACACTGGAAACTCAAGATTGCACACCAAGATAAGATGTGGAAACTAATATAGATGCAACCCGAATCATCAACAATGCTATAAAGGCATCATTCACCTTCACATACAAGCAAGATTCCAAATTAATAGCAATCGCATAGGATCATAGCCGCAGATGAGGAATATCAGTTACTGGTGAGATATATACAGAAAAGATTCCCAAAGTTTGAACTGCTGATATAATCCACCAGTTTGAACCTATGAAGAAAGTATTGTATTGCTTGGAATGAGATACAATGAGAATAAAGTACTAATACCTAGACAGCTATGGGGAGAAGTACTAGTGTCACTCCATTCCACACATCAGGATGTTAGTAAATGCCAGAAAATGACTGTTCTGGCCAGGGCTAGAGTAAGTATTAGCCATATCTGAGCACAATGCAAAAGTGCGATACAATAGCCCCTCACAACCTAGAGAATCCTTGATGCCATCGTCGAACTCTGAATTCCCATCGACGGATTTCTTAGATGTTCAAGATAAAAAAAAACTGTATGTTATATATAGACATAAAGTATAGGTAAAGGTCGTTCTTATATCTTCTGGGAATGCTAGAGCCGTATGTGACACCATACAAAAGTAAATTCCCAAAACAGACTGTAACGAGATCAGGTGGTCATGCTCGATACCCATAAGATCTTCTATTTATTTTGAACTATTTACTTTCCCTTTTCAGCTGTAACTTGTATATTTTACCATATCTTATATACCATGTATTTTGTTAGTTTTCATTTCTTATATGCATTGCATATTGGAAGCACATCTATTGAGTATACTTTCCCTAATGTGTCATGAAGGGGCGGTCTCCCATTGGAGGCATATATCACATCTCAATGGAGTCATATATGACACCATGATGAAGCGGTTTTTTATTAGTTGATTTAGCCACGTGACACGAAGCTCAGCCTTTTCTGTTCGACCTCCAACTTGACAACATCTTTGTAAATCACTGCCATCTCTCGATGAGGTCAGTCGATCATCTATCCAGACCATTTGCTGACTTGATTTTGAGACAAGATCTGTACACATATTGGAAAGTCTGTCTTTCATATATTCAAGTATTAGGAAGCCTTGACATGTGTTCATACTTGGTGTATTATTTTAAAACACAAAAAATCCTGGCATATTTTGTAAGTATGTTTTAGTATGTTTTCTCTTTTGTTTATCTCTTTTTTTTTTAGAATGAACAAGAAACCGTTAATTATTAAACTAGTATACTCATTTCGTTCTCAATTATTATTAATTAACTATTTTTTTAAAAGTGCTGCAAAATTGAATCCTGTAAATCCGGATGTAGTACTTTAAAAATCTGTTTTTATGTTGCTAAAAAAATTCTGTAAATAATGGTGTTGAAATAACAAGTTTTTTTTTTCTTCTTTTCTTCCAACCTAAACAAATACCCTGTCGACTTATAACCGAGATCGACTTATGGCTGAAACAATAAGATATTTATTTTCAATCGTCTTAGTTTTTTTCACTTAGTTCTTTACACGCTATTTCTTTTCGTCTGTTCCTTCTGTTGCTTTCATAGCACATCACTAAACCGTCTTGAACAAGGCGTTTGCCCTACAACCCAAATACATCTTTCCCAGCCCTAACTATATGTTTAATTTGCTTTGTCTGCTTCCCCTACTTCTCAATGCTATCAATTACCAAACTCTATCTATCCGGTTCTGGGTCCATAAAAACATCCGGGGGACGAGGCCTCAATTTGAAAGCTTTGGGGAGTGTGGAGTCACTTTTTATTTACTATTACTCCCATTGGAAGTATCTGTCCGGGTCCCATCCCTGGATTAAATCGAATCTATCGTTTGAAGATTATTTATTTGCAAAATATACGCCTACAAAACAAATTAATTTTTAAATATCATAAGATATTAAGAACTAGAAGTACAAAAACTTTCGCTCAAATTACTGAATTCGGCATTAAATCAGTCAACAGTGGTTGATATGCCATAATACAAAACAACCTAGTAATCAAACCGTCTGCTGCTTTCTTTCCAACATTTCGCTTTTTATCTCTTTTCCTATCTAATACACGAGCGTTTATCTTAGCATCACTTATTTAAATGTATATTTTATATTCTACGCCTATACCACCATTGTCAATGCTGATTTAGTATTATTAAATTGGGCTGGTATTCAGGAGAGAAGGAGAGAAAGTATAGGTTATTTGGACCATTCGTAACTATAAAAGTCTGATATCATAAATAAATGCCTGTAAGGGATTTTATTAAACTGGGTTCGTGTTCAGGAGAGATGGAAAAAATTATAGGTTATTTGGTCCATCCGTAATTATAAAAGTCTCATTTTCATTAACAAATGCTCGTAGGGTGAAGTTGGCAAATTTTCTTTCATCAAACAAACAAGATTGAATGATGAGATTTTTTATTTATTTATTAAAAGAGATATCTGAACAAACGTTTTGGCATTGTGTCAAATGAATCATGGTAACTGCATAGAAAACGCTCAACTGGTAAAAAAAAATCAATAGGACAATTTTATGTCGGTAAAGAACACAATTCTGGAACATAGAACAGCGACATTTCTTCCATGAACACATTAATGATGACGTCACATTCAGTTATACGACATCTACTTTTGAGATCTATGATAGGCACTACTGAGGTTAAAGATTTATCTTAGTTTGGTATAGCGAACACCGCATGGAAGGTAAAGGGCACTCAAAGACCGTTAAAGGGACTTTTTAAATCTTCCCTTCTACTTATGACCGAGATCGACTTATAGCTGAAACAATACGGTATTTATTTTCAAGTAAACAGACAGACAGAAAGAATTTGTGCCAGATCAAATAAGGCATAGTGCACGCATGAGTGTACATAATCTATGGGTGTAGGATAGGCTAGACTCTTCTACTCTGGTTGGCGCCTAGTCTCAGAGACGAAAACACTGCAATAACACCTACAATCAGATAGGATTATCATATGGTGTACATTGTGCACTAATAATTTTTCTTGGTGGAGCGAGGGGTTTGTGTTCTCCACAATATTTAACAGAATTTGATCTGGATGTCGATACTGTACTAAGAGTTCAATTTTTTTTTAACAGGTGAATTGAGAAGATGGTTAAAGGGGGGATGCCCAAGGAGGCATAACAAACAAATAAATAAATAAATATATAATAATAATAATAATAATAATAATAATAATAATAATAATAATAATAATAATAATAATAATAATAATAATAATGCTCAATTGGTTAAATTAAAACGAATTAATGTGTGGGAGTCGTCCGATAATCACCATCATCGTCATCGCTATCTTTACTATCTTCTAACCATTTACACACCACTCCAATCTGATCTCAATTACTCACATGTCTCCACTTTATTATTACATAATTTGAAGAATCCAGAGGATTAATCCATTAAAACAATAGTTAACATTCAAAGGCGTAGGACAAACAGAAAATTAAAAACGACGAAAGACATAAACCTAAAACAAACTCCTTTACGTTCGTGGCGGCCATGTTGGAAATGTCGGAAAGCGGTGAATCCTGCAAAATGTGTAATTAAATTTGTTCCCAGTGATCATGAGTGGTGGTGAGAAGAGATCTGAGTGTGAGAGTAAACAACCCTCACTTTATTTAGGATTAATCACAAACAAAATATCGAACAGGATTAAATATAAACATTTTAAAACTGATTGGAAATACAATTTTTCCTTTTTTAAGAACACAGACTAATATTTGCCATAACTGACTGACGAAATAGATTTTAAGTAGGTAACTTGTATTAAAAGAACTTTTTAAGTCAAGGATATGAGGGAAAACTGACTCTACTAGCAAAACCTACCCGCCCTCCGGGTAGCAGTTAATTGGGAGGGGCGTTAATAAAAAAAAAACATGTTTTTTGCTCAGAGAATTACATAATTTTAATAAACTTTAGTAAATTTGTAGATTAACATCGTCAGTTAAATTACCCCCACCCTTAAGAATGAGATTCTTCTTTTTAGGGTCTATATTGTTAGGGCAGTTAATGTGTTTTCAACACTAACCCTAAGTTTGAATGAACTGCCCTAAAACTGGCACGAAAAATTGAATTTATATATGAAAATTTCCCCCACTTTAAATGATAAAATAATTGTTTTTTTTTCTTTTTTCTTCTTTCCATCAACTTAAAAAAGGTAATATTTAATTTTTTTTTTTTTTGGGGGGGGGGATTTAGTGACGGATCAAGCGAGACAACCGCACTCTTCCTCCCACTCTTTTCTCTTCTCGCTTCTGCTTCGTTAGCAAGCCAAGAACCCCCCCCCCCAATCCCCCTTTCCTTTCTCGCTTCTGATTCGCCGGTAAGGTCGTCAGGGAGCGCATGGAGTTAAAACTTAAGGTGCTTAGATATTTTTCCGATTTATTTATTAGATAACTTTAATTAATTACTGTTAATATAGACTAAACTATTGCATATAAATAGCCAACAAAATCTAATGCAATTCCAAAATAGTAATACTAAACATTAATTAATTATGAACGGTTTAAAAAATAGTTATGCTAATTAGGCAGTCAAAAGGTTCTCTCTTAATAGTTTATATTCACTATATACACAGAATATCAAAATTTAATATTGTATTATTGCTTTAAATAACAGTAACCCGTTTTGATTATAATATAGGAGTGATAAATGAAAAAAAAACTTTCGCATTTATTCATTTTGATATTATTACTAATCTACAACTAACAGTTAATTTCCAAAGGACTCAAATTTTCAGTTTTCCTAAAATATCCAATATTCAGATCAGTCTAGTCTGGTGCAAGACCATTTACTATTTTACTTACTGTACTTATTACGTTGTCAATAGGGCAGGTTGATTTTCACCTTTTTGAATATCAATTATGTCCATACGGAGAAAGTTGAGTATTGTTATGATGTACATTTTTGTATAAAGGTAAATATCTTCGTAAATACAAGGGCTCAACTTCTGAAAATTGGTGTATCAACTGCGACAGTAGTGCTGACGTAAAATAGAAAGTATCAACTTCATCATGGCCGCCATATATAAAATCGGAAATTGCGAACCGGTGTTAATCAAAAACATATCCCCAATTATTTTAGGCGGCATAGCTTTTGGTAGAATAAACAAATGTATAATATACCAACATTGACGCCACGGGTCAAAGGTCATGCTAGTATTTATTACAAATGATATAATTATGATTGTATTTTAGTGACATGAAATAGAAGCATGCTTACCTGAGACAAGTCCGATGAGAACGGTGATAGCAGGTACACTATTGACGAAGGCTGAACATGCAAAGCCAACACTTGAAAGCAAGGCTCCGATTAGAACGACCACGCGAAGTCCAAATCGACTTATTAATGGATCCACAAAGATGCCTGTTACAAAAAACAAAAGAGAAAAATCTATTAAAAAGAATTTACAAATTAGCCATTTTTTATGCTAGATCTGATATCGTTGGATTAAAAAAAATGATTAAAAGAGCATTTTTGAGCCAATAATATAGCTTAGGGTCAAAGTTTTGAGTCTGTACGGTAATATCCCTTCGCAACTCGAATCAGTTCCACAAGGTGATCTAAAAATAACGCTAATAATGATAATAGAAAAAATAATCACATTCTCCCTTAATACTTATTAAATTTTTTTTCTTTGGAAATATGTGTTGGTAAAGTTCAGCACAGTTCCAGAGAAAAGAATTGTACAATCTTTTTTTCATTTCAAAAGCTTGTGCGTATGGAGCAAGATTGAATATGAGTGTGTAAAATTAATGTTAAAAACGGTATTTTTCACATAAGGTTAGATTAATCAGAAAAGTGGAAAATTCCAGCAGCAGTAAAAAGATTAGAATGAGGGATACGTGTCAGGATATAACGGCATGGCAGGAAATCCAAAGTGACACGTAGCGATAAAGAGAGAAAAGTCCTTCTCTTTGGCAGGTGAGCTAACTGGGTTCGGACGCCTTTTCGAAGCTGTCTTTGAACCCCCCCCCCCCCCCGAGATAAGTGGGCAATGAGAAGCTTATGTAATATTTAACTTTACATTTCTATAATAGAATAAAACATCAAATAGAATAGCGCCATTAAGCAAATATGTTGTTGGCGTTATTTTATTGCTAACTTATTACAGAACCAAAGGAAAGAGGATGACAGAAACTTTACGACTATAACGATGGCTTAAAAACAACAATGGAAAAGAATATATATATATATATATATATATATATATATATATATATATATATATATATATATAGTGCATCGGGGTATGTTAAAAAGAAATAAAGTGCTCGATTGCAATAATGGCCTTTTCTAAACAGTAAAAGGTAAATCCATGTCAATGAAACCATGGTATTTCTGAAATATGTAACGTATAGTTTTGAAATAAGTAATTTGTGCAAATAGATAGATAGATAGATAGATAGATCGATAGATAGATAGATAGATAGATAGGTAGATAGATAGATAAAATATTTTATTTAACAACAATACATTACAGCGTCTGTTTGGTGTACCGGGATTTCATTGTCCTGGACAAACTGTCTCTGAGGTAGAAAGAGAGAGGGGGAGAAAGAGAGAGAGAGAGAAAGAAAGAGAGAGAGGGAGGGAGAGAAAGAAAGAGAGAGAGGGAGAGAAAGAGAGAGGGAGAGAAAGAGAGAGAGAGGGAGAGAAAGAAAGAGAGAGGGAGAGAAAGAAAGAGAGAGAGAGGGGGAGGAAGAGAGAGAGAGAGAGAGAGAGAGAGAGAGAGAAGGAGAGTTAGAAGAAGTAATATCATAACTTACCTCCCTTGTTGGAGATAATCTCCCATGAATAAACCCTCTCCAGTCTATAGATTACTATAAATAGTTATGTATGTTTATGCGAAACTACTTCAAGCTGAATCAAATATATCAACGAAAATGAAGAGCAAGGGTGGCAAAGGGATCCCTTTGCCACCCTTGCTCTGCGACTTTGGACTCTGCAATTGGCCATCATTTGGTTGAAAATCAAAGCTGTGCCAGAAACTATAAGTTAGAGCGTCTTGAGGTGCTTCATAGAGCGGATTCCAAAAACCATTTAATTTTTTTGGAATCTGTCTCCATCGCTTTACGTAAACCTTCCTTGTGCCAGCAAAAGGAGTTTGCAAAAGCGCTAACTCTCTTTGGGGAACTTTGAACCCACCACTAGTTTTTTTTTAATCCCACGCTGTGCCGTTTTAAACAACTATTAAATTAAATTCAGTTTAATCGAGTTTTAGTATTCGCTGGCATTTCAATTTTCCCCTCTTTGCTCGTCATTTTCGTTGATATATTTGATTGATTATACGATCGGTTTCTCCTGACGAGATGATAGTCGAAAGAGCTCTAGAGAGTTTTCCGCAAATCATTTTCAAAAGCATAATATATATATATATATATATATATATATATATATATATATATATATATATATATATATATATATATATATAGAGAGAGAGAGAGAGAGAGAGAGAGAGAGAGAGAGAGAGAGAGAGACGATGAGAATACTAATTGCTCAATTAAGATTACATCATTATAAAAGAAAGATGTATTACTTACCGCAACCGTAAGCAATTCCTTGGGGTAGGGACTGTACAAGGCTGGTCTGTGATTTGCTAGTTTTGAAGACGTTCAACAGTTCTGAATAGACTGGACCCAATGAAAATATTTCCGAAACACAGATCTGCATTAATATACAACAAAAAAGTACGGCACCTTTCCGGCTATTTGAATATTTGGGCCTTCTCTCTCTAACCGGAAGCTGCAATTCCCGACGGATATCCGGCTTTAGATCAACCGAAATACACGACTGTTTACGCTGGCTCTGAACACTGCTTTTCCTATGGATCGAAACACGCTCGGCCAGGTAGGACTTGTCGATCGATACGCTGCTCACAATTGACAAAGTGCTGACGAACCGAGAGACACTGTCCCTCCTAAGTGCGGGACTCGGCAAAAACTTGCCTACACTGAGTGCACTGTTTTTCCGAGAAGAGGATTCTGGTGCACCAGTCACAGTGTTTTTCCTCTTCTTGGCCCTGTCGGGTAACTTCAGTGCATCTGGCCCGCCCTTGGAAGAGTTCTTAGAGAATTCGGTGGTGTCCATGAAAGTACTGCTTCTCACCGGACGTCTCTTTGACGACCCGTTTGCGTCGGCTTCCGGAATCTTCTTCAAAGAGAGACGACTCACTGATCCAAATATGCTCTCAGCGCCCCGACCGAACATAGGGAAATTGGTGACACTCGTGGAACTGTCTTGGTCGGGGCTTTCGCTACCCATCCTTTTCAGGGTGATGTTCTCGACCAGTTTCGAGCGCAGGAAACTGCTGGGCGAGATCAACGAATCATTGATTGACGCTCGCCAGCTGACCGAAGGACTGGAAGGTTCACTACTGCTGTCTGCTGACCCCGGGAAATGCTCCTTGTCACTCGGGGACAAATCTATCTCTTGATTCGAACCCATGTTCTGCGAATGCAAATTACTGGGAATTTCCGTTAGGCTGGGATTGAGTTGTTCCTCAGAGATTTCTTTGTCATCTAACTCTGGGATAGTTCCAGGTATATTTATGGAACTGTAAAAGGATTTTTCGTCAGATATTTCTTCCATTTTTAATAATAGTATAAAAAAATAAATTGTTTTTATTTTCCTATATTTCGGATTTCTTGTCTTTTACTTTATATGTATATTTATTTGTAAGTAATATCATAACTTACCTACATTGTTGGAGATAATCTCACATAAATAAAACCTCTCCAGTCTATAAATTACTATAAACAGTTATGTATGTTTATGCGAAACTACTTCAAGCTGAATAATGGTTTGGTTTAGTGTGCTTTTTAACGGCAGATCAAACCGTTTTTGTTTATATAACGCCGAAGCACAACATATATTATAAACGATTCATAGCATATGATTATTTGAGCACGATGTAACACGTAATGTCATAAGTTACCTCCCTTGATGATTATGTCCATTGAATAAGAACTCTCTAGTCTATAGATAACTATAAATAGTTACCTTTGTTTGTACGGACCTATAATAAGCTGAATAAAGTTGTGTAAGCTATATAATGATATCGTGTTTTATTTTCATATATAAATGAATTAGTTGATTCAAGATATCTGAACCTTCGGAGAATGAACTGTGGGTTATTTGAATACAAAACAAACCTCGCAACAAAACAAGTTTCAAGTTAAGGAGTGTCTCGCGTAAAATGTTAAACTCTCAGTATTAAAAATATAAGTTGTGATTAAAATGCAACAATTATTTTCATCTATGTTTGTATCCTTTGTTTTCACACTTCTTAGGTTTTTCGTCATAATTTTTTAAAACACTTTTTTTTAATTTTAAAAAGATAAAAATAAATTATCTTTTTTTCATGAGTTTACGCCATGTCATCCTGAACCACACCGCATGTTTTTTAATCCGTTGAATGGCATTTTGAAAAAAATAAATAAAAATTAAAAAAAATTAAAAAGCAAACTTTGAAATTATCATATCAAGCAGGCTCCTTGTGGTATATTTGATTATTGTGCGATTTGGTACAAATAGTCCGGATCATCATAGGATAATTATGGATATCACAATCCATCGAATCAATTTCACGCTATTATTGCGTATAATCAACAATAATATATTCAGATATTTAAAGGGGAAGAAAATCCGTATCGATTTCTTTTGTTTAGTCCAAAATATAGGAAACTATACAACAAATCACATATCATAAAAAAATAATCAATCGAATAGTATCGGGAGTGTATCCCGAATTAAATGCCATCGAATATGCACGAAAAAATAAGTCTTTTATTTATATATTTTTTAATCCACCCGTTTTAGTTCTTTTAGTCGACATATAAAACTTCGTCTTGTGATACTTGGATTCTTTTATAGACAATGTCATTTTATCCATGGCATTTTATGGAGTTGCTTTTCATCAGGCTTTGTCTTGAAGTGTCGTTTCAATTCCATTACGATCGACAATGTCCCGTTTTCTTCAGACTGTCTGCAAAACAAAACAAAAAAAAAATCCAATAAGTTTACAATTTACATACGAATTATATGACATACCTAAAGGTTTAACATTTATTTATGACTAGCAGGACCACCCTGTGTTGCCTGGGGTCATGGACAAAGAAAAAAAAGAAGAGTTAAAAAAGTATCTCTCTCACTCTCCACACATCCCCAGTCACGTTACTGTTGAAAAGACCTCTCCCTCCGATTCCTTTTTTTCTCTCTTCCCTAGCTCTCCCTTCTGTCTTTCTTATTCATGCTGAAACTCTGGCGACTGTTTCAATATAATAGAAAGAAAGAAATAAAGAAAAATGATAAAGTAAGACAGAATTTACAAAGACGAATACATGATAACTTCGCCGAAGAAGGACGTAGAGAAAATCGGCCGAAAAGTAGTGAACAACACCAAGAGTATTGATTTACTCCTCTCCAGGAGTTAGGCACAAGGCCAGTTTTTATCTTACTCCCACAAGTAAGATGTGACCCAAGGTTGGGTCGGGAAAGTAGGGTTTAAAAATTGCCTGGGCAGCCCCGTCGGCATTTCCCGGTAGGGGCGCCTCAGGCAGTAAGCAATAAACTTACTCCTCCTCAAAGAGGGAAGGCGAAGCCTGGGAGGGTGGACCTCCTAGAACTGCACAGGACAGACCCATAGACCGGCGTAAATCAAGCCCCGAAAGCCAAGACAATACCAGTCTATGGGGTGCAGTATCCATCGGAACAGATACTACACTTTGATCTTAGCCAAAAGGCCAAGTTGGGATTCAGTATGTTTATTTACTCCTCGCGGAGTTAGGCACAAGGCCAGTTTTATCTTACTCCCACAAGTAAGATGTGACCCAAGATCGGGTCGAGCAAGTGGGGTTAAAAGCCAGCGCTCGAGAGGTGAGCACTCTGGCCATTTAAAAATTGCCTGGGCAGCCCCGTCGGCATTCCCCGGTAGGGGCGCCTCAGACAGTAAGCAATAAACTTACTCCTCCCCAAAGAGGGGAAGCGAAGCCTGGGAGGGTGGACCTCCTAGAACTGCACAGGACAGACCCATAGACCGGCGTAAATCAAGCCCCGAAGGCCAAGACAATATCAGTCTATGGGGTGCAGTATCCATCGGAACAGATACTACACTTTGATCTTAGCCAAAAGGCCAAGTTGGGATTCAGTATGTTAATGCGTCTTCTCACAATTATAGACAATAAGGTTGCTTTATTTATCTTCCTTTCAGCCCCGTCGGCATTTCCTGGTATTAGCAATAAACTAACAACTTCTCAAAAGGCGAGAAGATAAAACCCGGGAGAGCTGACCTCCTAGAACTGCACAGGACCATACCTCAGCCAGACAGAGAATAAGTCATCTCAACAACGACATAGACTCTGCCGGTCTGATTTTGGTATGAACCCTAATTCCGGAGGGTTCAGTTTGTAACGACAGTTTTGTTCGAATTGTCTTTGTATCCAATTTCTCAATCATTTGAAATATGCTGAAATCTATACGACAGTAAAAGTTTCATTAATCTTTGTTAGAAATGCATAAAGAAATCTTTTTTGTAATGTGTTGTAAACTTTTGCGTGGTATTGTATAGAGTGTATGAACACACCACAAACACGTATGTAAATTAAATAGTAACATTATAAGTCACTTTTCTTCTATATTAATAATCATGATAATATAGAGGTAAAGAGACTTATTATGTTAAGTTATGCAAGAAGAATGTCTATACTATATTTGTGGTGACTCTGTTTGTCTCTCTCTTCTCTCTCTCTCTCTCTCTCTCTCTCTCTCTCTCTCTCTCTCTCTCTCTCTCTCTCCAGGATGCAATTGGAAACAAAAACCTATACCAAGATGAGACACAACCTTTATCGGGTTAAATTTTACGATGAATCTCACGGTGCTATTAGATTTGTATTTTTTTGTTACAATAACAACGTGGGGTCTGCGAAGTGCATGAGATCCACAGACGGCATATCCGACATTTTACTTTAAACGTATTATTCAGAGTTAGGGTTAGGGTTAGGGTTAGTCAATTACAGAAAAAATAAAAATAAAACCAAACAATCTGTTTAATATTGTAGTTTGGAACGTTTGTGCTCATTTTGGGACCAAATCAGAGTAAAATACTTATACCCGGGCGAGGTTCCAACTCAGAACCTCTGTCTGTAAGTACGGCTGTCTAACCGATTGAGCTATCGAAAAAAGTATATTCGGCGTCGTTAGTTACTACGAAGACTTATTTTTTCTTTCTTCCTCCCCCTCTCTTTCTCCCCTCATTCCCCTCTCTCTCTCTCTCTCTTTATATTACAATGCGGATAGCGAAATGCAAGGAAAGAAGAGAGAGAGAGAAAAAAAGCGAAATGGACAAATCAATACTTATTTTCTTCCTCTTTCTTTTTCACGGTACATCTCTAATACAATTTCCAATAAAATTTCTCGTGTTGTCCATGAGGACAATAAAAGTAGATAGAAGTGATAGAGCAAACGTTCCTCCCCTTCCTCTATTTATAACTAATCAAAAATAAAATATCGATCAGGATTAAATATTAATATAATAAAATCGATCGAAAATAAATCTTTTCGTTTTTGCCTTATATGACTGACAAAACATATTTTATTACGTCGTTTACTGTAAAAAGGCTATTGATCCCAAAGATGCAGAGATAAAACTTAACTACTTTATATGCAGTGTCAAGCAAAATAACTTAACTACTTTATATGCAGTGTCAAGCAAAAAAACTTAACTACTTTATATGCAGCAAAAATTTACAAAAAGGTTTCTTTATGCATTTTTAACACAGATGAATAAACACATTTTTTTGCTAATAATACAAATGGTTGGTAACTTTTAATGCCGCAAAGACAAAGCTCCTTTCCTTAAATAACTACAAGAAACCTCTCCAACCACCGATTGTCATGGCAAATAACACCCTACCTGAGAGGTCAACATTCAAACTCCTCGGCCTAACTTTCACAGATAACATGAATTGAAACAAAAACATTGAAGACATTGCCAAGGCTGCAGCAAAGACGGTGGGCTCCCTCTACCGTATTAGTTTACTCCTCACACCTGACATTATCCTGTATCTCTACAAAGCCACCATCCGCCCATGCATGGAGTTTTGTTGCCACATCTGGGCTGGTGCATCATCTACTAGTCTCTCCCTCCTTGAAAAGGTCCAAAAAAGAGTCGCCAACCTAATAGGTCCCTCACTGTCAACCAAGCTCCAGTACCTGTCCCATTGCCGCAATGTAGCATCCTTGTGCTTGTTTTACAAATACTTCAATGGATTATGCTCCGATGAATTGGCTACCCTGGTGCCCCCTCGACATAAATTCACTAGACCAGCTCGACAATCAATTAAATCCCATCCATTCACTGTGAAGGTCCCCAGATGCCGGAGAGCTTTCTACTCAAATAGCTTCTTTCCTCGTGCTGGTGGCCTTTGGAACTCCCTCTCTGCCACCTGTTTCCCCGACAGTACAGACATGCAGAAGTTTAAAACTAATGTAAACAGACATCTCGCTGCGCAGATCCCAATTTAGGTTACCCCCTCCCCAACCTTCTCCCTTTGTTTCTCAGTAGCTCCTTACGTCTACAGTGGCGGCCTGCCTTGTTTGGGGTGAACTATGTTAAAAGAAAAAGGTCAAACAGATTTTTTTTAAATCAACAAAAATATCAAACAAAGAAAAACCAATATTTACTATCGCCAAAAGTTCGCAATACATTTATTAAATCATCTATTAATATTTGGTTGCATAATCGTTGTTGCTAATTACAGCATGTAGACGTTTAGAGTATTCCTGTACGAATTTAATGTATGTTTCTTGGCTAATATATTTTATTCTTCACAAAAAAACGCCCTTTACTTCATGCCAGTTTCGCATGTTCCTTTTTTCAATTCTCGGTTTCAGCTCTCTTCATAAATTTTCAACCAGGCCGAGGGCTAGAGATTAAGTTAGAGATTGAATTTTAAAGCGTCTATTCTATTTGAAGTTAACCATGATGTTGTAAGCTGTACAGTATGCTTAGGATCGTTGTTTTGTTGAAAGACCCAACCTGGTTTCAAACCCAGCGAATATACACTCTGACGTACCCTTTTCTACAAAATATCTCTATAATATTATGTTCCGGAATTTTTTTAGATGAAGGTTTATAATTTGTAGAATTTGGTATATTCGGACTACTGTTCCCATGGATTTGATAACGGGTTTCGTTCGAAATTCCGTCAAGATTCCCGAGTTCGACATAAATATTCCCGAATTCGACAAAGTACACCTGAAGAAGGTCGGAGGTTACATCGGCCGGAGCGTTGTGATAAAAACACCCAAGATGAGAACAGTAGTCCGAATATGCCAAATTCTACATATCTCTATAATATTCTCCATTCATCCTCCATTCTATTATTCCAATGTTTTCGACATCTTGGACACTAAAACAGCTCCAGATCATGATTGATCCGCCTGGAAATTTTGATGTCGAGTTAGAATTCTTCGGCGAATATTCAGTACCTTTCTTTCTCCAGACTTTTATCACAGCATTTCTGCACAAAAAGTTCAACTTTCGTTTCGCCTGACCAAATTACATTTTCCCAAAATGCTGCAGGGTTGATACAATACAGTCTAGCACGAACGTGTTTTCGTTTAAGAAGTGTTTTTTTTTTCGTTGGCGTCCTCAAAAAGATGTTATATTGACGAAGTGAACAACTAACTATATCCGTACGCACTTACACACCAATCACTTCTGGTCCTTCCTATTAAGTTTAATTAGGGGTTCGCTAATGATCTTGTCGTACGTTGTGTTACCTTTCTAGGACGACCAGAGCATATTTTTTTTTTTTTGGGGGGGGGGGGGTACGAATCCAATTACGAACTATCGTACTAACTGTAGCTCACTAGATATCTTCCAATAACCACGCCCATTTGTATGAAGGTCAACAATACGTTTACGGAGATCTTGATCAATTATTTTGTTTTCCCTCATTTTGTAAATGTTTAAAGAACGGTTGACAGAAAAAAATGACACAATACTCTTTATCATTCCTGTTTTCGCTTAAGAAGTGTTTTTTTTCTTATCGCCCTCAAAAAGATGTCATCGACGAAGTTAACGACTAATTGTATCCGTACGCATTTTGACACCATTCAATTCTAGTCTTTCCTGAAGTCTTTTAAGCGTAACTCAGGGCTATTGTCGTACGTTGTGTTACCTTTCTAGCACGATCAGAGCATTTAAGTTATTTGGAGGGGGAGATTCAAATTGAGTGACACGGTTTTTGAATGACGAACTATCGTACCAACTGAACTCAATCACATATTTAACTGACTGGATATTTTTCAATAACCACGTCCATTTGTATGAAGGTCAGCAATACGTTTACGGAGATCTTGATCAATTTTTTTGCTTTCCTCCATTTTGTAAATGTTTAAAGAACGTATGACAGAAAAAAGAATGACACAATACTTACTAAAGTAATCATACAATTAATCTGGAAAATTCTTTAAAAAAACCCTCTTAATTTGGACTATTTTAGTAAAATGTAACACTAACATTTTACTAATTAAGATTTCATTGTTTTTTTTTTAAACGTTCCAGATTAATTTTATGATTAATTTACTTAAACTGTTAAGAATAAAAAAATGTGTTTAAATATATTTTTTGGTGTGGGAGACTTTTTTAAGTTAAAAAAATGTAAAAAAGTGTTTGACTTAATAGCTAAATGCATGTTCTACGAACAGTAAAAGTTTAATTAATCTAACCGTATTGGAAATACCTAACAAAATATTTTTGTAATGTGTTGTAAACATTTGTGCGGCACTATATAAGATAACTTAAAAATAGAAAATTATAGAAATTAAAAATAAGAATACAAATGGTAATATGGAGTTCAGGACTGAACAGCCGGAGTTTTTTTTCTCGGCAACGCAGGAAGTGCATGCTAATCACTTATATATTTCATTTCATTTCAAATGGTCACCCCCAAACAAAGAACAAATTCATATTTAAAAAGAAACAATTAAGGCAACGTTAACAGAAAACTCACAAAAAAATCTGTGCTGATGGCGTAGTGAGTTAAATAACATACAGTCAGCAGGGTGAACCGGGAGAATAACGTCCAAGGGAGTTTGGTTCTGATGCATTTGAAGCAGTTATTCGTGCAAACCTGACTGTTACAGTTCGGGAAAGAAACACGTACTTCAGTGTGAGCCATAGCGCCACTCGTGATGAATTGCAAAGTCTTGGTAAAGTTCTAATAGTTAAAAAATGAGTTCCGTACGATCTCTCTCATCTTTTTATCGTCGTAACGCAAGACTTCACACCGCACAAAAGACTAAAGATCTACATGACTAGGTTTGCAAAATTATGTTCACCGCCGTCGCACCAACAGATTACCATTACTTTAGAATGTTAACAGAAATATCGATTTCTTCCCCCATAAGCGATGATAGAGACCAGATTAGACGAGGTAAACTAAATGTGAGTTATTTAAGTAAAAAGTCGTCTGCCTCGGCGAAGTTCTTTGATGATAAAAATTTGATGATTAAAAGTCAATATTCAAATGATGCCACATAATTTTTTCATTTATTTATCATTTTGTATAATTTTTGTGTGGATTTCAATATACCCCATAAACTGTTCCAATATACATGACAGTGAGATATTTTGAAAGATCTAGAGAAGGAATGACAAACGTTGAATTTTACATGGGTCGGCAAAACCTTTGGAGAATGTTTTGATTAAATTGATAGCGTATTGATGTAGCTTTTACAAAAAGTATGATGAATTATCAAATATAAACAGTTTCAAAGACATTTTTGTGCATTTTACTTCCAACAAGCCACCATATATATATATATATATATATATATATATATATATATATATATATATATATACCATCAAGTCTAGTATGGCGTATATATATATATATATGTAAACTTTAAAACACTCCAGATTTTGAGAAGCTAGGGAAAGAAGAGGGAGGTGGAAACAGTGTGTTCAAAATGTGGGTAGTATTATGGTTGATGAGAAAAAGATTCGAAAAGGTGCCCACATTTTGAACACACACCCTAGCCTCTTAAAATCCATGCCACACCTCACCACAAAAAATATCAGCCCCCTTTAACCTCTCCCACCCTAAGGCCATTTCAATTATATTCCCCCTATTTTCAAAGTTATCTTTACCTTTCCGAATCTTTTTCTCATCAACCATAATACTACCCACATTTTGAACACACAGTCCCCCCTCTTTCCCTAGCCTCTCAAAATCCATGCTACACCCCACCACAACAAAAATCTCAGTCCCCTTTTCACTTCTCCCACTCTAAGACCATTTCAATTATATTCTCACCCCTCCCCATTTCATAGCTGTCTCAATCTTGTTCATTTAAAGTTTTTCACATTCATTTGAATCTTTCTCGGCCATTGACTCTTACATCCTGGACTCTCTAGGTTTCATAGTAGCTACGGCTGCTATATCCCTTCATCTCACCATCATGTCAACTCGCAACTTCTATGTACTTGCATGACATATTTCTTCAAACTATCATCCTGAGGAAGTCTTATAATAAAGGCGAAACGTTGATGAATACATAAGCAACTATCTTTTGGTTTTTCCTTTTTTATTTCCCATATATATATATATATATATATATATATATATATATATATATATATATATATATATGAACAAATGCGAAAGTTAGGTCCATTTCTCGTACGAAGGGTGAACTCAAAACGTCCTATTTCAAGTTAATTTAACTTATTCAATAGACGCACATCTATTTATGCGTGAACTAATTTGCTTGTTGGTTGTGAACATTTTTATTTTATTTAATAACTATTATATTGATTTTTAAATCAATGTTTTTTTAAAATTTTAATATAACAAATAGTTCTGTTTCTGGACAAATATTTAGCATTTGTGTTCAAATGTTCCTTTTTTTTTTAGAGGGACCGACTTGAATTTTTTGAATTGCAAGTTAAAAGGAAAATTTGTTTCGTCTTTCTTTTCTTTTTAGGTCCCATTTAAAAGATAAAAAAATCGTTTTCTAAATCACCAAAATGTTAAAGTTTCATGTTTACAACAAAGTTATGAATGAAAAGTTTATCATTTCAAACAAGCAGTATTGTCCCGAGAAATTGTAATTTAGTTTTTATTAATAACAATTGATTTCTTACTTTTGTCTTCGCGACGTAAATCTTACTGTAAAAACCGAAACAACTAATTGGAGTAAAACAAAACAAACAACAAAACAAATAATAACGAATCCGATTGGTTAGTTAGCTACCCTAAACACCACGTGGATATATAAATACAAACAGTAAAAAAGTACATGTGCAGCTAGCCTGACGATTCTCTGCCGTAGTGAAACACAGACGCCTCTGGGTAGTTTAATTGTCATAAACATATTTTCATACTTTACTATCAAGCTCTACTTATGTATTGAGCACTGTTGAAGTAAATAGTGAATCTATACACAATATATTATATCACACCTTATAATATTATACATGAAATATTATGTATGATATATATATATATATATATATATATATATATATATATATATATTGTTTATCACCAAATGAATATGGTCGAATCTTTCGACCGAAATATAATTTTGGTCCTGCTCTAATGAGGCGTTTGGGTCCTTATTTTGACTAGCATGCTAACTTGGTTGTCCACATTTCGCTAACCAATTTTACATTTTGTATGAATTTATTATTTTATATTTACTCCCTCATATATATATATATATATATATATATATATATATATATATATATATATATATATATATATATATATATATATATATACAGTGAAATAATGTTAGACACACTGTCATTATTATCTATGAGGATTTTTTTTAATGATTTATATTACAAAAGAGGAAAAAAGACACAGGAGAAGGAAATAAAGATGAATCACTTCGTAAACTTTTCTTCTTTCTCTATGAGGATTTTTTTCTCCTTTTTCTAAACGAGTATTGAGAAAAAAAAGGTAAAGAAAATTAAATAAAACTACCGAGACGTCTTTCAGTCGACAGTCTTCAAGGTAATCGTCGACTATGAAGGGGAATCACGATTAAAAACGTGGTCAAAAGACCATAAATAATTATCAAGGGTATTAAAAAGAAAATTATGAAAAAAAAAGAAAATGGGAAGAGACATTCTTAACGTACACCCATTAGTTCTAAGTTATGGGTGTACTCTTTTTGTTTGCACAGAGGCGGCTGCCGTAAATTGATAGCAACCGCTTCGAGAATTTTTAAATGCGATTTTGAACGAGCTCTGTGCAAAATAGAGAATGCCTCATCCGAGTACCCTCCAGTGCAAACTTGGCACTGTAATAAATGTTCACCAATGGCTGACTCGTGGGTTTGCACTGGAGGGTACTCGGATGAGGCATTCTCTATTTTGCACAGAGCTCGTTCAAAATCGCATTTAAAAATTCTCGAAGCGGTTGCTATCAATTTACGGCAGTCGTCTCTGTGCAAACAAAAAGAGTACACCCATAACTTAGAACTAATGGGTGTACGTTAAGAATGTCTCTTCCCATTTTCTTTTTTTTTCATAATTTTCTTTTTAATACCCTTGATAATTATTTATGGTCTTTTGACCACGTTTTTAATCGTGATTCCCCTTCATAGTCGACGATTACCTTGAAGACTGTCGACTGAAAGACGTCTCGGTAGTTTTATTTAATTTTCTTTACCTTTTTTTTCTCAATACTCGTTTAGAAAAAGGAGAAAAAAATCCTCATAGAGAAAGAAGAAAAGTTTACGAAGTGATTCATCTTTGTTTCCCTTCTCCTGTGTCTTTTTTCCTCTTTTGTAATATAAATCATTAAAAAAATCCTCATAGATAATAATGGCAGTGCGTCTAACATTATTTCACTATATATATATATATATATATATATATATATATATATATATATATATATATATATATATATATGATTCTGCGTTCGAATCTGAAATAATCTCTTACCCTCATGATAGCAAAAAACTTGAAATGCCGGCGTATGTAGGTAAAAATAATTTAATATTTACTTAGATAAATATTGTTATGAGCCCCTTTAAGAAATTAAAGTTGAGCCCTGTTTGGGGAGCTTAAAAATACTGCCACGTAGCTATATGCCAGGTTCCAACAGTGTTCGTTGAACACTCTCGACAGTCTACTGTATGTGCCCGCTTTGTTTAGGCATAAATAGAACTTAATTCACTCCTTTTACATCGAAATTTCTCTTGGCCGTGTGGTTAGAACGCTTGCTTGTGGAATTTAGGGTGATTCTGTAACTGGGTTCGAATTTTGCGACCGTCTGAAATTATCATCTACACTGATGATAGCAAAAAAGCTTGAAAAGCCGGCGTATGAAGGTAAAAATAATTTAATATTTACTTCAATAAATACTGTTTTTTTTATATACTATAAATATTAAAGTCTTTTTCACCTACAGACGACGTCGTTTCGAACGCAGTTCGTAGATTCAGGCTAGAATCACGAGACAAACGCTCAGGACCATGCGGCCGCGAGAAATCGACACAGACAGTAGTTGAAATTAAGATACACTTACCCAGGAGACGGGGAGTGTCATTGCTGCCTACAGTGTTCAACAGATGACAACAAACTTTACAATTTCAAACAGAGCTCTACTTTTAAGCCTATTACATCTTTAAAGGGGCTTTTAACTATAAATACTCTTTTTAAATATGAAATTGTTTTTCACCTACAGACGACGTCGTTTCGGGCTCTCTTACCCTCAAACGGTCGCATGGGCTCGAACGCAGTTCATAAATTCAGGCTAGAATCACGACATGAACGCTCAATATATATATATATATATATATATATATATATATATATATATATATATATATATATATATATAGAGAGAGAGAGAGAGAGAGAGAGAGAGAGAGAGAGAGAGAGAGAAGAAAAAAGTGATAAATATGCGACGATTGTCCAAATTTATTTCAAATTTCAATTGTTCAATGCAAGGTGTATGCAGTAATAAACTAGTGTTTATTATTCTTTCCTTAAGCCAAGGCTTTTCAAAGATCGAAATCTTACTATCAGAGGAGAAATACAGATGGCTAAGTTGGCTTTCGAAAAAACCAAAGTTCAAATATTTGAAAAATATGAAAATTATTATTAAAGGATTTTTTTAAAAAACGCAGTGAATGAAAAGAAAAATTCCGTGAAAAATATATGCAGATTGTCCGGATGGTAAATTTCCGTTGAAAAGAAGTCAAATGAATTGTAGAATGTGAAGAAAACTCTTTGCGTGGGAGCAGTGTGGAGAAAGTGCTCAAAATATAGGTGAGTCCAGACGCACTTAAAGGGGGTTGAAAAGGGAGAAATTGGCCATTTTTATATATATACTTCCAGGACCAAATAAGGCAAATGATACCTCGTTCCAGGTTTAAATCCAAATGAAACAAAAAGGCAAAATTGTTAAAGATTTGGGGTTAGGGGGAAGGGTTTATGAGGTACGGGATTGTTTAAATAGCCGCTTTGAGGGTTGGGAGGAAATAAAAAAAAGGAGGCAAAGAAACAGGAGGAAGGCTGGTATGGGGATGAAGTTAAAGTGACAGGGTGGTTGAGGGTGTGGGCGGGCGGTAGGATATATGTTTTGGAGGGTGGGATTAATCTGAAGCGGGATAGGAGTGTCTAGATTGTATTCTAAAAATAGAAATCAAATGAGTGAGCTTCTAACATTTCAGAGGTGACAAATGAAGCAGCTAAAAACGAATTAAATTGTGGTTACCGGTAAGGGTTTCTGGGGGTTTAAAAAGGGTTAAAATAGAATTAGTTAAAAGCATGGTAAAATAAATAGAGGTATGAGAGAGAGTGAATGATTAAAATTTAAAAAAATTAAAAAGATTAAAAAAATTTTTAAAATGAAAAAATTTAAAATTAAAATTTAAAATTTAAAAGGAGCTAGGGAATAGTTAATTTTAAAAAGTTTAAAAAATTAATTTTAAAACCAAATTAAGGGTTATATGAATAATTAGAAGGGACATTAAATGACCAAGGAGAAAAGAGGGGGAAATAAATTAATGGGAAAAGAGTTAGTTAAATTAAAGATCAGGTCTATCCTACTCAGATATATTGAAATTTAGGAGAGGGGAACAGTGTAAGGGATAAGGATAGATTGTTTGAAA
>OY744537.1:52189541-52212041 GCA_963556195.1 Sepiola atlantica | reverse complement strand
ATCTCTGAACGCATATACCATACACTGGATAAGGCAGGTGACGCTCGATATATCCAAGGCCTTTGAAAAGGTCCGGCATGAAGGGCTTCTCATAAAACTGCACTCATATGGTATTACTGGACAAATATTTAATATAATTAAATCCTTCCTAACAAAACGAAAGATCCAGGTTGTACTCGATGGCTGTTCTTTTAAGCAACATGACATAAATGCTGGTGTACACGAGGGATATATTTTTGAACCTTTACTGTTCCCGATTTTAATAAATGACCTCCCTGATGCCATTGCGACTGAGATAGAAATATTTGCTGATGACAGCACGCTCTACACTCGTCATGTGCGCAAAACCGACGTGCACATATCTGAAGCAATGGCTTAATCCTTAGAAAATGATCTCTAGTCTGTAGTGGAATTGGGTAAAAAATGGATGGTAACTTTTAATGCTGCAAAGACAAAGCTCCTTTCCTTCAATAACTACAAGAAACTTCTTGAACCACCGATTGTCATGGCAAATAGCACCCTGCCTGAGAGTTCAACATTCAAACTCCTCGGCCTAACTTTTACAGATAACATGAATTGGAATAAATACATTGAAAACATTGCCAGGACTTCTGCAAAGAAGGTGGGCTCCCTCTACCGTGCCAGTAAACTCCTCACACCTGACATTATCCTATATCTCTACAAAGCCACCATCCGCCCATGCATGGAGTATTGTGGCCACACTTGGGCTGGGACATTACCTACTAGTATCTCCCTCTTAGACAAGGTCCAAAAAAGAGTCGCCAACCTAATAGGTCCCTCACTATCCACCAAGCTCCAGCCCCTATCCTATCGTCGCAATGTTGCTTCCTTGTGCCTGTTTTACAAATACTTCAATGGATTGTGCTCTGATGAACTTGCTGCTATGGTACTCCACAACGTAAATTCACTAGACCAACTCGACAATCTGCCAAATCCAATCCATACAATGTGGAGGTCCCCAAATGCCGAAGAGCTTTCTACTCCAAAAGCTTCTTTCCTAGTGCTGCTGGACCCTGGAACTCCCACCCTGCTCTCTGCTTTCCTGGAGTTACTGACACGCAGAAATTTAAAACTAATGTTAACAGACATTTCGCTGCGCAGCTTTTAAATTAGGTTGACCCCCTAAACCTTCACCCTTTTCCTCAGTTAGACCCTTACGTATACAGTGGCGACCTGCCTTGTTTGGGATGAACTATGTTAATATATATATATATATATATATATATATATATATATATATATATATATATATATATATATATATATATATATATATATATATATATATATATATTATAAGGTGCGAATCAAATTTTATTACAGTTCAATGTTCAGGCAAAGTTCTTTAAAGTCCTTAACTCATGAGTTTTCAAAGGAAATCTTCTCCTCAGAGGACCATTACCGCAATGACATTACTGCTGGTAATAAAAATTAAACTTTGAAAATATATTAAAAAAATATATATAAAAATACATAAAGGTATATAAAACATCAAATATATCGGCCTAAACATACTTTTTTGTAAACCTTTACAGTTCATCCAAGTTAACAAGTCTAAAATAGCTCCAGGCAAGATATCAAAGAGGTTGATTAAAAATAATCCAAATGGTGAATGGTGGTCCCAAACTGCAAAAAGTTATCCAGGCGGGAAATTCGTTTGCTATCGATGCAGTAGATAGCAGTGAAAAGTGTATTCAAGGTGTATGCAAATAAAAAAAAACGTTAAAAAAACGATAACTGTTAACTGCAGACATGTAACATCCGTTTGTGCGCGCGTTTTGAATCAGTTGATATTCATTTACGTTCGTGCTGTTGTCTTGTCAAGGAGAAGTGTTCGTTTTCGGATCTCTTACGCTGTCTACTGGGCTTCGCGCGAGCTTAATTACCTTTGAATACAATTTTTTTTCTTTGGAGTAATTTTTATCGGACCCGGAAGAAAAAATGGCCGAATACATCAGGTCAGTTTAATTTTATTCGAATTGGATTTGGCTGAGCTGGCATACAACCAGGAAGTTATGGTTTGCATTACTCCTATCAGCTCTTAAGAACCCTGAATTTGGACATTATAACATTCAACACCAAGTGAGTTTTCTGAACTTTTCATATGATTTGTTTTCCCTATCGTTTTTTTAACGTTTTTTTTTTATTTGCATACACTTTGAATACACTTTTCACTGCTATCTACTGCATCGATAGCAAACGAATTTCCCGCCTGGATAACTTTTTGCATTTTTGGACCACCATTCACCATTTGGATTATTTTTTAATCAACTTCTTTGATATCTTGCCTGGAGTTATTTTAAGTTTATTGATTTGGATGAACTGTATAGGTTTACAAAAAAGTATGTTTTGTGCCGATATATTTGATGTTTTATATACCTTTATGTATTTTTATATATTTTTAAAAAATATATTTTAAAAGTTTAATTTTATTACCTGCAGTAATGCCATTGCGGTAATGGTCCTCTGAGGAGAAGATTTTCTTTGAAAACTCATGAGTTAAGGACTTTAAAGAACTTTGCCTGAACATTGAACTGTAATAAAATTTGATTCGCATCTTATAATATTCTTTCACTTTATCTTTTGCTATATATATATATATATATATATATATATATATATATATATATATATATATATATATATATATATGTGTGTGTGTGTGTGTGTGTATGTGTGTGTGTGTGTGTATTTTTACGTTTATAAATGAATGCAAAATGTTTCGTTTCGAAAAAACAAACAAACCCATTTTTAGGTAATAATTTATTTGATCCGTGCTTGATAGATTCTTCAGACCACGACCATTGATTTACATCCCCCGATGTATATCAATGGTCTGATGAATCCGCCAAGGCAGAGTAGTGTGTGTGTGGCGTAAAGAAGAGAGAAAACTACACTGCAGTCAATATAAAAAGATACAATGAAGAACACGAATGCATAAAAAAGGAAAGACAAGAAAAAAGATTAACGTAATAATCATTTACTTTGTAACTTAACTAATTTACTAAGCGGATTAAGTTAATCTTTGCTTTTTTTATATTAGGATTTACAGAAATAGATTTCCCAGGTAAGCAAACAAAAGAATTCACAACTTTTCCCCGAGGGACATAATAATAATAATGATAAAATAACCTCTTTATGTTTTGCTCTCGTGAGTTAGTTGTCATCTATGTTTTTAATCAATCGTTTTAACTAATCAATCTCTCGTTTGTTTTGTACTTTTAGTTGCGTCTTCACGTCTCTTTCAGAGGCTCCGGCCGTCGGACAATCAATCTGGAATAGCATTTTAATCGCTAACCGCACGGATTTAATTGCAACATCTCATTCTAAATGCGTCCAAGCATCTATTTACAATGTTCTGTCTGTCCGTCATATTTTTGAATGTAATAACTACATTGCGGAATTTGTCTAATTTCGAAATATCAGAGAAATTGAGAATATTTCATTAATAGTAAATAATAAATTCCCAACGAATAAAGCGGATGCCATGGCCAGAAATCGAAACCGAAACCTTGAGATCTCCAGTCTGAGGCTCTACCAACTGATCTATTTGTACTTTCTTATAAATAGAGATTATAACAAAATAATTATAGCTTTGGCGTGACGTCATAGATTTATGATTTTCGTCATGTTTCAAAACATGAATTCAAACATAAGCGATAATAAAAAAATGAATGAGTAAACATTATCTATAACGTTGGAAATTATTTTAATAGTTCCAAACAATTTTTTTAAAACTATGTATTAGCGTTTAAAACAATTTAATATTAATATACTCGAAAACATATGCAACCGGAGGGAGGATATTATTACTAGTAGTTTCAAATAGCATATCCTTCAGTCAGTCAGCCATGCTTAAGTTTGAAATAACATCTTCTCTTGATATATTCCTAAAAGAAGTTGGACTCCGCGGTTGGTGACGGAGCACAGAACCAATGAATAATTCTTTGGGAGCAGGTGAAATACCCTTTAGTCTTGATGAGAAATTATAATCTTACGACCAACTCCTATAATATTTTTGTAAAAAAAAGAATTGCCAAACGAAAGGAAAACAAAGCCCTTTCCTGGACAACAACGAGCTGTATGGCCTACACCGTTTGCTAAACGTTAAGACAGTGTCACAGAGAAGGAAATAATAATACAGTTAGTAAAATTCAGGCTGCCGCTTTTCTTTGAGCTGTATTCCTCTCAGTTGAGAATACATATACTCGACTGTCCCGTGAACAGGGGGCAGATGAGAGGATTATTCTTTCTTCAGCGGTGCCAGGAAGCTCTCTGTTGAATGCTGTAAAATCCCAAGGGGTCGGAAGTAGTCCTTCAAGGTTCTGGTTGGAATAAATACGCCCTGGAGCCCGATTTGGTCATCGTGTGACAAAACAGCATCGCAGGGGTTGTTCTCCGCGAGTGAAAATAAATGTTAATGATTATGACTACTATACAATCACCTAGAGATAGTATTTCGATAAAAAAAATTATCGGTCCCCATCACGCCACTGGGTTGGCGTCCGGAAGGACATTCAACATATAAAAAAAAAATGCTTCAATCAATGAAATGTCTTCTAAAGTAAAGTTGTCGAACTTCAGGGTGTGCAGTTTGAATGTTTTACGTAGTTCCCGCCTGCAAGAATGCCGACAACAAAATTAAACCGGTCAACAAAGTTGTACCATTTTGATTCATACGAATTTACTTTAACGTCTAACGAAATGGACTATCTTATTCTCAAATCACGCTAGATTTAACTGAAATATCGTTGAAATATTATTACTATTATTAAAATGTGTTTGGACATCTAATTTCCATAAAATATTGGAGAAGAAAAAAAAAACTCTGTTAATGAATAACTCTGCTCCATTATTCGTTTTTAATTTTTTGCATCATTATAATAATTAGTTTTACGCATCTAACAAAATATACTTAAGCGTTTAGTTTAAAATAAAAATCAGTAATAAAACGTACGATGTTCTAAAATTGTTATTAATGTGTTTCTCTCTCTTCTATATTAAGCAGCAAGGGTCAAGGAGGATGGGAAAACCGATGAGAGAGAGCACTAACCAGACCCTCACTGGAAGAGTGCGGGGAGTGCTGGAACCTTGGGGAGACTTATTGCCACCTAAATCCCAGAGGAAACCAATGGTTGTTGCCAGCGAGAACTCAATGGCAAGTGGCTGTTGCGATACTGTAAAGTCATTTACAATGGTTATCGAAAAGATGTGGAGAGTACTGGAAATCTGGGGAGGCGTGTTGTCACTTAGACTCCAGGGAACACCACCGGTTATTATCAGTTAGCAATCACTGACGATGACTTGTGTGAGAACTCCTAGTGTCTTCAAATAATAATAAAAAAGAACAAGAACCAAAGCAGGAACAGGAATAAGATATCAAACAACTGGGGAGGCTAATATCGTATAAAGGCTTATATACGATCATGTTTCTCTATCCTATTCCTGTTGTAATATAAAAGGCAACGAATCATGTAAATAATATTTGTTATTGCTAGTTTGTTACGCTCGTTTATCTGGTTTGTGTACAAAACGCATCTACAAGGTCAACTGTTGATGTTTATCGACCACCTTCGTTAATTACTAAGCATAAAATCGCTGATTTGAGCGAATTGGATTCAGATCAAGATTAAAATGGTTAATGGAAAACAAGTGCGCGTGCACGACTGTTGACGGTTTGAGGTGCGTCCTCGCATCACAATGAGAGGCTTTGTCTGTCGTCGGTCACGCACTTTTTACATGCGTCTAACCATCTACGTAAAATACTCTATCCGTCAGTCCGTCACACTTTTTATTTTTTTTACTAATGAGTCACCACTTATCAAGGCCCGGGGTCACTCGAGGATAAGGGTT
This sequence comes from Sepiola atlantica, assembly GCA_963556195.1. Taxonomy (NCBI): domain Eukaryota; kingdom Metazoa; phylum Mollusca; class Cephalopoda; order Sepiida; family Sepiolidae; genus Sepiola; species Sepiola atlantica. The sequence goes on along the minus strand of OY744537.1, from coordinate 52,206,167 downwards.
AAAGAGATTGTCAGTTGGACGATGATCGCTATCACGAGAGGATGGGAAACAATGGATGAAAAGAGGAATTGATTATCCCAGAGAACGGCCCAACAAGTATTTGTTTACATTAGAATTGAGGACGACCATGTTGTTGTCGGTTGTTTCACAGATGGGAGTGTTCCAGGAAATAAATTTTGTTCATGGAACTTCCGTTTTGTGTTTCGTAGAGAGAGAGAGAAATATATATATATATATATATATATATATATATATGAGAGAGAGAGAGGGAGTTATATTATGTTTTAAAGCATTTTCGCCGTTGTCACGCTTACGTTTAAAACGCACAAACTGAATGGACGCATATTAAAAAAAATATGTTCTTGATTTCTAATATAAAAACTGTTTATACATTTTTAAAAATATATAGTGCTTATATCAATGAAAAAGAAAAGAAAAAGGCTACCAAATTCATTGCATTGAAAAACACAATTTAGTTCCTTTATCTATTTTTTCAAACCTTTCTTGCCTACAAAGGTAAAATATTGAATTGTCTTGTACCAGACGAGTTCATGTTAACATCAACATGGTTAGAATCATTTTTAATCACTCCATGTATTGAAAATAAGACGTGAATTATTTTAGTTAAAATACTTAAACAGTCGTCATTGTGTATTTTATTGCAAAGCCATTTTCATAAAAAATATTACATGAGGCAATATATAAATTTAAAAAATTCGACTATGTTTATATATATATATATATATATATATATATATATATATATATATATATATATATTGATTTTATTCCATTAGTTGCGACAAAACAAGTTTTGTTTCATTGGTGCAAATAGCGACCAACTCATCGGGGGGGGGGGGGGGGGGCGAAGGAATTGGTCGCTATTTGCACCAATGAAACAAAACTTGTTTTGTCGCAACTAATGGAATAAAATCAAAAAATATATTTTTTGCTCTGAATTTTCATTGAGCACTCTCATAAACCCGGTTTCAACTTCCTTCGGATTCATACCCCCTGGATATTTGTAACAAGTTAATTATATATATATATATATATATATATATACATATATATATATATATATATATGTGTGTGTGTGTACAATTCTACACTGTCCGTAAAAAAGGATAGAAAAAATTATGCTTAGCCAGTGTGACCACTAATATTCATATTTATATAAAATGAGGTGTCAATCGGTGTAGTTCCAAAAAGAAACAAGAAAGGAAGAAAACGTCTCAATTTGGGAAGTTTAAAAAAGAAAATCGGTATAGAAAGAAGAAAGGAAAAATAAAAGAAAATGTGGCATTATAGAAATAGAATGAAGAAATTCTTTCCGAATTCCTTTCGGACGCATAGTGTTGTTTAACATGGTATTTGTTTTCTCCTCCCTACCCCTAAACACTTGAAATGGTTTCGTCTGACAATTTTTTACTCATTAGCTTTTGCGTTATAATGATGAATATATATATATATATATATATATATATATATATATATATATATATTAAAATTATTTAACATTTTTATTTTAAAAAACCTAATCATGAAGACGACTAATAAAGCCGAAAGCGCTCGAAAAAAAATGGCCGAATTAAGAACAATCGGGGAAATACTCCATGGATTGCCACCTGAAAGCAGAAGGATAGCTCGACGGTTTGAGAACCTCACGAAGATTTACAAACGAGAAAGTTCCTTGACGTTCAACAACGCTTGTTTGGATAATGACTTGCTGCCATACATATATATCATGGACGGCGGCACCCCCACTTTTTGACTTGCCCCCCCGCTTTACGGTCATCAATAATGAAGTTATATATGCATGTGTTTAACCAGCCCCTCCCCCACTTTTTAGGAGAGCCCCCCCACTTTTATAACTGTGCCGCCGATCCTGTATATAATGTAGAATATGTATAAACGTATATATATATAACACATATAGTGGAAAAATACATGCATATATATATATATATATATATATATATATATATATATATATATATATAGCATAATATAAAATGAAATAATAAAATAAGGTGCCAATCAAATTTTATTAGAATTCAATGTTCAGGCAAAGTACCTTAAAGTCCTTAACTCATACACCTTGGATACATTTTTCACTGTCATTTACTGCATTGATTGCAAACAGGTTTCCCGCTTAGATAATTTTTTCGTTTTTGGACTGCCATTCACCACCTGGATCACTTTTATATCAGCATCTTGGATATCTTTCCGGAATATGTTTTAAATTGTATGACTTGGATGGACTGTATAGCTTTAACAAAAAAGTATATTTTGGGCTGATATATTTGATGTTTTATATACTTTTATGTATTTTTATATATATTTTTATATATTTTCAAAGTTTAATTTTATTACCTGCAGTAATGTCATTGCGGTAATGGTCCTCTGAGAAGAATTTTCTTTGAAAACTCATGAGTTAAGGACTTTAAGGTACTTTGCCTGAAAATTGAAATCTAATAAAATTTGATTCGTACCTTATTTTATTATTTCATTTTATATTATGCTATTAATGCTCTATCCAGTATATTGAGCTTCAGTTTTATCCGGATGTTCACTAATTAAAGATATTAGTTGTCTCATATCTTTTGTTGGATTAACCTTTATATATATATATATATATATATATATATATATATATATATATATATATATATATATATATATATATATATATATATATATATATATTTAATGTTTAAATATTTTTAATATGAAACTAAATATAATAAAAGAATAAAAATACATAAAACTATAAATCACCTAAAAAGTAGTGTAATGGATTCGTCCGAACACTTTAAAATACAACAATTTTTTGTAAATAACGGATACATTTTCTTAGACACAGACGAACAACACAGGTAAGGAAGACATTTTTTAATAACAAAATAAGTTAGCAAAACATTTATCTGGAACAAAACTTAGATCTAATATACGGAACGTTTTTGTTCTTGTCTTTTAAGGGAAGTAGGGTCTGATCAACTCTGCTGGGAAGCCATGCTGTCTTGTTTTTAAATCCCCGAAACAGTTTTTAATGGTAAACAACTGATGATCCCTTAAATAATGTTAAGACTAGCGTAAATTCTTAGAAGCAAACTAATATAGTAACTGTAAAAAGTAAATAGACTTACAAGAAAAGTGATTTTCCACCGAACGACTTGGGACTAAAATGTTGTTCTTTTTTACATAGTTTTAATGGTTGAAAAACTTCCGAGACTATATATATATATATATATATATATATATATGTGTGTGTGTGTGTGTGTGTGTGTGTGTGTGTGTGTGTGTGCGTGGGCATGTGTGTGTATGTGTGTATATTATAACTCAGTAGAATACAAAATTTATGGCATAATTAATATTTTGTAATCCTGCTCCGAAAAACTAAACACCAATAAATATTATTTATATTTACGTAATATTTGCGTAATATCATCTTTAGCACATAAATTCTTTATCAATTAATTACAAGCAAACATTAGAATGGAATTATTAAATGATCGCAAACACAAAAACAAAAAACAATGAAATCCAGAAACCTTATTTTCTTTTTTTTTCTTTAGTGGTAATGCTTGAATTATTTCCACATATTTATTCTGATGAGAAAGCCGGCTTAATATATTCATGTATTGTATTTTTTTCCTCTCGTTTTTACACTTTTCAATTTCATCACCCCCCCCCCCCAAATGTCACAAACGTATATATTCCTTGCTTTAATATATATATATATATATATATATATATATATATATATATATATATATATGATTTTTTGAAAGCTTACCAAAGCATTCCATTGAGGAGCCCAAACAACACCACAAAATATTTTTTCATTCAAAAATTATTTATTCATCATTTTTCAAATTAAAGAGTTTTTTTACCTACACATGTTTCACTACCAAGCAGGTAAGTGCTTGGCAGATCATCAGGGAAAATTAAGTGACCTCAAGAAAAGCAACACCACATTGTGTATTTCCGGTTGTTGTAACTCTTATTCGAGGTACTTAATTTTCCCTGATGATCTGCCAAGCAAGGACCTGCTTGGTAGTGAAACACGTGTAGGTAAAAAAAACTCTTTAATTTGAAAAATGATAAATAAATAATTTTTGAATAAAAAAATCTTTTGTGGTGTTGTTTGGGCTCTTGAACGGAATGCTTTGGTAAGTTTTCAAAAAATCACATATAAATGCTCTGCACCCTGTAATCGAGTATCATCGAGCTTGTCTTTAATGGAATAATCCCGGTCTTCACTGAATAATCTTTTTTCTAAGTGAAAAACCCATATATATATATATATATATATATATATATATATATATATTTGAAAATATGAATTCAGTCTTTTAAGAAGGTTGACAATGCAAGTTTCTAAAATATATTTCTGAAAAATTAATAATAACTTGAACAGTAAATAATTTTCAGCTTTTAAATATCCATGGGTGCAGAAATAACAAAAGAAACATATTTTCATGCAGGAAAGTAATTATTTATGCATTGGTTATCGAAAATGAAATGCAGATGTAACAAGTAAACACTACTGGAACTCTTTCAACCATAAACCAAGATTAACAAATAGAATGCAATTTTCATATAAACCGAACCGACCAATAAAGGTGAGGCAACTCTAATTAAACTCCATAATTAATATATTAGAAAATAAAATTACCGCCTAAAATATTTACCCAATCTATGAAGCAATCTATTGATTATGTTGAGCGCATGATTAGATCATGAGTGATAGGAGACACATTTATGTCATATCTTACGCCAAGGCGGGTCGAAAAACTACTCTAGTAGAATCTATTCTGTTATTATTCGGCATAGTATTTTTTTTCTTAATTTTATTAAAAATTTATTAATTTTACAGCTTGCACTAGTAAATATTATCCTATAGTATCAAGATCCCAATATAGGGATAAATATGTTTATGCAAGACCAATGAATTATATAACTCTAAGTAAATCAAAATTATTATACCTATTTTTAGAAATAAGTCTGACCGCAATTTCACAGATCAGCAAATTTTATGGAGTACAGATTTGAATTTAAATACTTCTAACTATCCCGTCGTATTACACATCAAATCCACTCACCAGTTCAATAAAGTCAGATATCATATAGTTAATAAGCACATAAAAACATACACACAGCTTTCTTAAAAAATATTTAAAATGTATGTATATATATAGAGACATGCATATACATACATAAATACACACACACACACACACACATATATGTATATATATATATATATATATATATATATATAGAGAGAGAGAGAGAGAGAGAGAGAGAGAGAAGGGGGGGGGGAGAGAAAAGAGGGTAGTGCAGTATTTGTGCAGTTCCAACGAGAGAAAAGTATATATGTAAAGGAGTAAGGCTACCTACATTTGTAAAAGTTGTTTTTCGAAATTTATTTATTATTTTGTTATTTCATCATTTTATCATTTATATAACGCGTTTCAAGCGGTGGTCCGCTCTCATCAGAAATGTAAATCCATTTGACGAAATGTCTTTCGATTTGAAGGGGTGTTGTTTCATACACATTTCCTCAAATGAAACACACACACATGCACACACACACACACACACACACACACACATATATATATATATATATATATATATATATATATATATATATATATATATATATATATATATATAAAGAGGTGTACTAAAAGCGAACTTTCTCCCCCCTCTCTTTCCTCGTACCCGTCCCTTTCTCCTCCCACACACCACTTACCCGTTTCCTCCCTTGCCCATTGGTCGCATATTATATTCCTGTTTTCACTGTCTTTGCTTTTCTTCATTTATAGCCGGCTTTCTCAACTGGGCAGACTTTAAATATTCTCACTGCCCCTTTTTTCCACTTTAAAACACTTTCTTTTGTCATCTCTGCCCGGGAAGTTTCTTTAATGGCGAATATTTTACATCTTAATCTCCTCTGACGCCTGCCTGCATCATCGAATGTACCTCTTATTGGACTCTTTACCCTTCTTGGATCTTCTATTTTCGCCGTACCTGAAGTTGTGGCTTCTTGGATTTTAACTTTGAAACTTCTCTCATTACTTCTCGTGCCTCTAACGACCTACCTATCTACATCGTATCCTCTCCGCTGGACTCTTCGACACCGGACTTTTTGGCAATCGGACATTTGCTTGCACCCTGGCACAGTTTTGCCCTACGTTTCTTTCCCTACAACTTTTATTTTATTTCATTTTTTCAAATTTTAAATCTTGGCCATTGCCAACTTATCTATCCCAGCGACTTCCTCTGATGATAAGATTTTGATCTTTGAAAAGCCTGGCTTAAGGAAAATTTAACTTGAATAAATTGCCTTTTTGCGGAATATACCTTGCTTTGAACTTTTGAATTGAATTTTGATTTGGCTTTTGCTTTCTCTAATTCCTTTCCATTCTCCTTCATATATATATATATATATATATATATATATATATATATATATATATATATATATATATATATATATATATATATATATATATATATTACATACAATTGTATATTGGTTCCCAATTCAATGTCGCTATCCTAATATTAATATTATTTTCCAATAGTATCGTTTACGGCGGAAATTACTACCATTCAAATTGCGTATATATTGTAGAAATATATATAAAAAAAACAATATATGCTTACATTTCAGATACTAAATTACTATCCTTTCCTTAGAGTATACTGTTTAATATAATATAAGAGAAAAAGCTAAAGTGGGCATATGGGACCGTATAATAGGTGTATCTGAATCATTTCTAATGCATACAATTAGAGGGAATTTCTTATTTTTTGTTTAACAGGTTATCAGTATGTTTAATTATGGATAATTATTCCTCCGAGCACAACCTGCAAATATATGTAAAGGTTTATAAGATTTAGCTTTTTAACTATGAACAATTTAATGTTATATGGAATTACTTCGTGTTTAAAATCCTATATATTTCTAGAATGGTAAGTAAAATTTGAAAGATCTAGATTATTAAATGTATCTTTATATTTCTAAATCGTTGGCTTTATGAGGCCTGCCGAGGTAGGTTATTTTTATACTATTTACGTTTGTATCGTTGTTTCTATCAATATTATTCGTTACATCGTTGCTACAGTTATTATTATTGTTGGAGATATTATTACCATTTCTATTGTTTGAGTTAATAATTTGCTCAATTATACATTTAAACACAACATTATTCTGTACGCAGTTATTTTCTAACGGACAGGAATTTCTGTCTTAGCTATTGCATCTAGTACCAATGATTATTTTCTGGGTTGTATTAATTTTATTTGTATTCGATCTTGTTCATTGCTTCTATTATCTATTTTATTTATATTATTGCTTATTTTACACTTAGGTTTTTCGTCATCGTCATTTTATGGGTTATTATATTCGGTTTATACCTGATCATATTGTTGTCACTAGTCTATGTCATTGTGCAAGCTATTTTTTCAGTGTAACCTAAATTTTTCAGTGCTTGTTAAATTCAGAATTCTCATCAAATATTTGCCTATTAAATGAAATTGTAGAAATTCTGTTAGAAATCTTAGGTACAATAGAGTTTATAATTGGCCTACAGTTGGTTCAGTTTCTATGCATGTAATATAGAGTTTTGTTTTGGTTTATGGAAGGGTTCAAAAGTATTGCTCGAGGGGGTAAGGGATCAATCTCAGTAGTTAACTACCTTTTGAGTAATATATACTGTTATTTTTAATGCATAGTGCTTGAAAAACTTATATAATTTTTTATAATGTTTTTATACATTCTATTAGTAGCTCTTATTGCCCCTGACTCACTTCCAGTTGTTTGATCTAGATGAAATTTTGCATGTGTAATGATTTATATCTGTATGGGTTATGTTTCAAAAACAGCTTGAACTAATTGTGGTTTCTGATTTACAGGTGTTTTAACTGAGTCAGGTGTGAAATGGAGCCAGTTGAGTGTCGCGCAATGATCCGGTTTTTGTATTTGAAAGGACGCACATCATATTGGTGCCACTGCGTTGGGGGAGGGGGTTAAAGTTATAGTATTGTTCTCGTATATTTACACAAGTAGTCTCAGTTCTTTCTTATTATTATTTGTACTCACTAGGAGTTCTCACACAAGTCATCGTCAGTGATTTCTCACTGATAATAACCGGTAGGGTTCACTGGAGTTTGAGTGACAACAAACCTTCCCAGATTTTCAGTACTCTCCACCCCTTTTTCGGTAACCATTGTAAATGACTTTGCGGTATTGCAATAGTCGCTTACCATTGATTTCTCGCTGGTAACGACCATTGGTATCCCCTGAGATTTGGATTGCAATAAACCTCCCCATGTTCACAGCACTCTCCGCACACTCCCAGTGGAGGTCTGGTTAGTGCTCTGCCTCCTCGGTCTTCCCATACAAAGGACGGCAATGCTCAAAACAGTTGCAATTTTAAGGAAGATCCTCGAATGCGGAAACCAACCCGCATAAGCTATGAACGGTAACCAGTCACATGGAAGTTAGAATAGGAAGAAAACAAAACCACACGAAAGAACACCACCGCATGAACCAAAGAACAGAAACTGCAAGAAATCACATACCCCCCCAAGTGATGGCACCAGTTTCGGCTAACACAACCCAAAATAGTCGTGAAAGGGTCAAAGAGGATAGGGAAGACCGAGGTGGCAGAGCACTAACCAAACTTCCACTGAAATAGTGCGGAGAGTACTGGAACCTTGGGGAGGCTTATTGCCACCCAAATCCCAGAGTAAACCAATGATCGTTGCTAGCGAGAAATCAATGGTAAGCGGCTGTTGCGATACCACAAACTCATTTGCACTGACGATGACTTGCGTGATAACTCCTAGTGAGTACAAATAATAATAATAATAATAATAATAATAATAATAATAATAATAATAATAATAATAATAATAATAATTATTATTATTATTATTATTTACTCACTAGGAGTTATCACACTGGTCATCGTCAGTGATTGCCCACTACCGACAACCTGTGGTATTCCCTGGAGTCTGAGTGACAACAAGTCTCTTCAGACTTCCAGTATGCTCCACCTCTTTTCGTTCATCACCGCTAATGACCTTGCGATAATCGCAACAGCCACCTACCAACGATTTCCCACTGATAAGGGCCATTGGTCCCCTCTGAGGCCCGAGTGGCAACAAGCCTCCCCAAGGTCCCAGAGCTGTCCGCGCTCTTCCAGTGGAGGTCTGGTTTGCGCTTCCCCTCCTCGATTATTATTATTATTATTTTACTCGCTAGGAGTTTTCACAAGTCGGTATCAGTGATTGATCACTGACAGTAACCAGTGGTGTTCCCCTGGAGTTCGAGTGACCACTAGTCTCCCTAGATTTCCTGCACTCTCCATCTTTTCTGATAACTTTTACAAATTATTTTGCGTCATCGAAACAGCCATGTACCATTGATTTCTCGCTAACAACGAATGTCGGTCTTCTCTGGAATTTGAGTGATAATAATCCTCCTTAAAGTTCGAATATTCTCGCACCCTTCCAGTGGAAGTCTTGTTTGTGTTCTGCCTCATCAGTCAATCCTTCCTCTGTGACCTTTCCTGACAATTTTGTGTAGTATCAGTCGATGCTGGTATCACCGCATGTGTGTTTGCGTGTTTTTCCGCTTTCCATTTTCTGTGACTGATAAACGTTTGTTGGTTACGGAGGTTGTTTTCCGCATTCAAGGACTTTTTTTAATATTTCGGTTGTCTTCATCATTGCCGTTCGTTGTATTGTTTCAATCTTCCCTTCGATTCTAATTTCTCCTCGTCTTTTCCCCCAGGTTTTTCGGTACTGTTCCTAGTGCCTCTACAATTATTGGTATTATAGTGATTTTCTTCATGTTTTATATTCCTTTAAGTTTTATGGCAAGTTGCATATTATTATTATTACCAACTCACTAGGCGTTCTCACACAAGTCATCATCAGTGATTTCTCACTGACAATAACCGGCGGTGTTCTCTAGAGTCTGAGTGACAACAAGTTCTTCCAGATCTCCAGTAATTTCCACCTCTTTTAATCACTATTGCAAATGAGTTTGCGTTATCGCAACATCCGCTTATCATTGATTACTTTCTGGCAACGACCATAGGTCTTCTCTGGTCACAGTCTTCTCTAAACCTTTCCAGTGGAGTTCTGGTTAGTTATCTCCTTTCTGTGTCGTCTTTCTATCCTCCTTGACCATTCACGACAATTTTGTGTGGTATCAGTCGAGTCTGTGTTTTTATAAACTACTTTTCTTAATGTCAAATGGGATTATTATTATTATTATTATTATTATTATTATTATTATTATTATTATTATTATTATTATTATTATTATTATTATTATCAATACATGTTTTACATAGGATACCATTTAGACATAGATACAATATATAGCATACACATTCTACAGTCTGTAGAGCGGCCATGTTGTACAATGCCCAACATGGCCGCTCTATATATCGACTTGTGAATGCGAGAAGTTTGGCGTCAGGCCCAATTCCCGACTGTTAGTTGTTGTTCATTCTGACCGAGAGGAAACCTAACCCTAACCCCAACCCTAACCCCAACCCCAACCCTAACCCTAACCTCCTTCCACTTCAAAAGTCTGATTTTATTGACCTGATGCTCTGCCGTTTTCTTTTCTTTCTCATCCGTTTCACTATACAAACATTTGCCTTCTTGTTCGACACTAATTTAGATGCAGTCAGATATACTCGACCGAAGAAGATTTGTTTACGGTTATTTTATCCGTAACAGATTTTCTGGAAAGTCAACAACATTTTATTGATAATTATATTCTTCTGGCAACAGGGAAACGAAATTTATTTAAACAGTTTCATCTCGATCTTTGTATGTGTCTTTTGGTAAATACAGAACTCATGCCGAATGAGATATATGTTATGTTCCAGGAATAGAATTTCTGTAATAATTTACAAGTCACAAGAAAGCTTGCAATGTTGACACACTAATTTGTAGAGGCATTTTTTACTGCTATTTATCTAGCTGGGTCCGACTTGCGACCTCTTTCATCACTTATGTGTGCCAGATATTACATTGTTATTATAAATGATTGCCTTACATCTGTATTTAAAAATATAATACTACTTTCACATCTTCAGCGTGTTGTTAACGATTTACGAGTTTTATCAAAATATCGTCAAAATGTGCAAAATCCAGGTCACTCAACATGGCGTCCATTGTTTTCTGAAATATTCCAGGTGCAACCATTATATCAAAAGGCAGTCCATTGAATCTGTACAAACCTTTGTATGTGTTTATTGGTAATAATTCTGTTTTACGGGAGTTGGTCTTCTGAATGTCAAAGGACATTCAAGGAAATTATAAATAAAGACTACACACAACGATATTATAGTTGTATACAGCTGTTTCAAAGCAGTGTTTATTTTAAGTTAAACTATGTATCATAAAATTTTACCCCCTAGACTATCATCAGAACAAAAATTTCGGAGCTACCTAACAAAAACACAAATCAGCGGAAAAAAAGTTTACAAGTTCCACTCAAACAGAGCAAAAATTACAAGAAACGATCCATTGTCAAATACTTTGGTATTAACTATTCGTAAACAACGGAGCTGACTGTGCATCCTCCGCCCAAGGGGCAGGTCTCACCTCTTTTGCAAGAGCAACGGGGGTTGGGTGAATTAGTTGGTGGTTTGGAGGTCAGCATGGATATCACGGACTGAAAACATGAATAGCTAGTTTTTACTGTATTTCTGTTAAAAAGTTTATGGAGATTATTTGATGGCGGGAAGTGATTGTCTATTAATTTGAGAAGCCATGGTTATATCCGGGGTGGATACCAAAAGGGAGGATATATACATCGGAATGACCCAAGGATCTTTTAAACAAAGACTCTACGCCAACAACAACACTTTCAAATACCCCCAAAAGACCATATAACCACACTGGCAACCCACGTATGGGATCTCAAGAAGTCCAACACCCCCTACAAAATAGAATGGAGAATTACCGACAAGCCTAAATCCTACAGCCCCACCTCCAGAACCTGCCCTTTGTGCACTACTGAGAAATTCAGAATTATACAAGCTATCAACAACCCTTCCATAAACTGCATGAACATAAAAACCGAGGTCTTCAGAAAATTCCCCCACAAAAGAAAATTCCTGTTAGCCCAATGGTCTGATAACAATATTACATAACCCACCAATCATCCCTTTAAACCAAATACCCCTCTAAAAAGATAGTAAAGTATTTCTTAAAAACATACAAAATAACCAATCTCCCCAAGACCTCCCTAAACCCATAACAACATTCCTATCTTTCTATTTACGTACAAAATACCCCCCAGATATATGTTACACACCACGAGCGTGACTACATAAACCCCGCCTACCCTGATACAACCTAGTCCTAACCACAGATAAAACATTCATTAATAAATACCCCACCCTTTCACCACATATAATCAAATCATCCATACTAAAACTAACCCCATCTACCGCGGATTATACATTTATCAGCAGATACCCCATCTCCACGTGGCCCTCCTATCACGGTAAATACATGAAACCCCTTTAAACTCCCAGGAATACAGATACCCCACAGAACGAAAGAATTTTTTACTCCTAAGACCCCCCCCCCCGCTTCATACAGTCCATATAATAGATTCTCAAATCACCCGCCCCTGTATAAATGAAGATGAGTGTACATGCGTGTGTATACGTCCGTGTGTATGTACAAGCACGTGTGCGCGGGTGCGCGGGTGCGCGGGTGCGCGTGTGTATGTATAGGAGCATATTATTAATAAATATAAAATATAAAATAATATTAATAAAATAAATAAAAGATTAAATTAATAACATAACAAAAACACAAAAAATAAAAATAAACAATTAAAAATAAATAAATTAATAACCCCCGTACATGTGAGTGTAGATGTGTGTACGTGCGTGCATACGCATATGCGTGCAGATGTTGTGTATAGACATGCATGTGGTTCCATGCACGTATGTGTATATAAGTTTATTTGCCGGTGCGCATGGAGGGAAGTACGCGTACGAGTGGAATAAAATAGAATAATAAGATAAAAAATTCAATAAATATACTGAAATACACTAAATATTAATATTATTAATACACCATCAATAAAATAGAAGTTAACAACCCCCACCTAGAGACTAAACTTATACACCTCAAACGGAAATAACAGATAGCATCCATCATTTCGTTTATAACCAATTTTTGTTTTCAACGCTACTGGTTATAAACGGGGCATATCAACGAAACACCGTTTTTTTAATATACGGCTTTCCTCCCATTAAGATCCAGAAAATACGAAAACACCAATCCAATAAACAAAAATAAACAAACGCGCTAAGTCCATAAAAATATTATTGCATCATCTTTTTCAGCACTATATCGAACAATTAATCCGATACATGAATTTATTCCCCAAAACGACAACAAAAAAGCACCCTAATTTCACAAACCCAAACGGCAAACTTCATAGCCGCCCCTGTTCGTATTTTTTCAGACTAGGTAAAACAATAATATTACAAATCCAAAAAAAGAACAGATAAATAAATAAATAAAACTTACTAGGGAATAACATGAAGGCCTTTCATACACGAACTAACATCGAACTCTCTTGAGTCTTAGTTAATCACTATCCCACACCAGATTTTTTCGAGGACCCCCTCAGAGATACAGTTTTCTGTCATTGTTGACGCCATTCCCTATCGGGACGTGACTACAATCATTTCAGCTTGCCGATGATTCCACTGGGCACAGAGATTTACTAAAGATGTCTAAATCTGCCCTTTTGGATGAAACCGCGGTACATTGCTGAAATATGTAATACACAGTATCTAAATAAATTATATATATATATATATATCAGCTTCCTCTCACTCTTAACTGCCATCCCATTTAAAGTAACACCACACGCGCACACACACACACACACACACGCACACACACACACACACACACACACACATATATATATATATAAATATATATATATATATATATATATATATATATATATATATATATATATATATATATATATTATTTTTACCAACAGACTATTGTAGTTTAGGAGAGCCATCTTTGACTTTGCAGCCTGGTATTCAAACTCTCGGCCACAATCTATTAACAGAGAAGAATATAAATTCTATAAAATGTCGAATCGGCGGATATATACATCAATCTTAGTTATATCGTGTTCAACATCAGAGGCCGGAACTTCGCAGTACGGATAGGTTGACAGCTGATTATCAAATTCTCTTAAAGAACCAATCCTTGTTGAAAGAAGGCGATAACAATTTTTTTATAATAGAAATATTTATTATTTTTACCAACAGACGCAATCTTCAGTAGAGGAAAATTGATGTGACGTACAATATATATATATATATATATATATATATATATATATATATATATATATATATATATATATATATATATTGTAGCACTTGTTATATTTTGTAGGTTATATGTTAATACTAGGTACTCACTCGACAATCGTTTATTTTGTTCACTATTTTCCGAAGTATTTTATTTGAATTCTAACAGGTTAAGATCTCTCTGCTTTTACATATTCAAATTTTTAAAATGACCAGAAAGAATAAAGCAACTCCAAAGACTGTTTTTAGTATAGCTCCTGCGGAGGAGGGGGAGTGATGTGGCTAAATTTCATCATCAATTTTATTTACATCCGTTTTACTCCCTGGTTTCTTACTGTTACTTATGTGGTAATGCCTATTCGTCTGTCCGCGAGTTACGCTTTATCTAGTTAGTTTCTATAGCAACACAGTTATTAACAGCTAATAACAAATGTATCCAGACATAGAGAAGAGGTCGATAAGGGTTCAAACAGAGCGGGAGGGTAATTTTCACATGTTGTATAGGAAGGGTGAGAAAGACCGTGTTACAGCAGTTTTAGAGAGAGAGAGAGGCACATCACTTGACAGTAAGAAAAAGAGAGTTAGATAGATAGTAGATAGAGATAGTTAAAGAGAGAGAGAGATATAGAAAGAGAGAGAGAGAGAGATTCGCACGTGTTGATATATGAAAAACGTAAGCAAAAGAGTCTCTGTTTACTTGCCTCCCAATAAAGGCAAATTTACACACCAGACCAATTTTTTAATATGGAGATATCAAGCTGTAAAAGGGGGCAATATGGAAGGAACAAAAACAATGTGCCCCAGTTGAGAAAGGTTCTTCCTCCCCTAACTGAGGGCATAACGGATACTTCATGCTGATCACAACTCGAAAGAGCGTGATATCGCTTGAGAGAGAGCGCGCGCGCGAGAGAGAGAGAGAGAGAGAGAGAGTGATTAATACCCAACATCGGAAGGTCGTCTATGCAATATATTGTTACCGATTGAATTTAAATTATATTGACTTTTCTATCTCTAAGTAGATAACATTACACACTATTTCCTTTAATTAGCCGTGTAATTTCACGTGCTCTCTTAGTGAAAATCGTTATTTTTTATGGCAGTTGCTCGACTGAGCTATAATCTATGCCCCCTGTAAAACATTCACAACAAAAACTCGTCTAACTACAACCACTGTCAATAATTTCCTTTTTTTCTCTTTCTCTACCTAAAGCTAAACGAAACTTCCATGATCAAAGTTTCTTTCCAAGAACTGCCCGTCTATGGAACACAATACAGCGGTGCTGCTTCCCAGCTGACTACAATATGGTTGTTTTCAAGTCCAACGTAAACAAATTCTTGTTGAGCCGTCCTTCCACATAATAATAAAACTCTGCCAAACTTCGACCATCATTACCAATCATCACGGTGTTGTCTCACCGTCCACCTGACATTCATACACCCTTATCCTCGAGTGGCCTTTGGGCCTTGATAAGTGGTGGCTGACACTTTAGTAAATAAATAAATAAATATATATCAGTAAATGTGTATACTATATAAAAAGAGACTCTTGGGTGTACTGTTTCCTTCGTGAAGTTCGCTTTAGTTAAACATGTTAGACTCGTCCAGCATCTAAATAACACACACACACACACGCACACACACACACACTGCCCCTTTATCTTTCCTTCCTCACAAAAAAAAATTCTCGCCTCTACGTAAGTATGTTGATGCGAAGGTATACATCTTCAATACGATTTATAAATTTATAATTAAAGGACACTTTAATTAATACGTATAGATATTATTTCAAAATCGAGTAAAATATCTATATAGGATTCAGGGATTGGAGCAGGAGTTTCTTGGGTTCTTCATTTTTCTTTACGAGTCTGCAAGTTTAAAATAAACTATTAACATAACTAAATTTACTTTTTATTTACTTTTCTATAAGACCGCCACCCGGACAACGTCGAGTAAATACAGCTAGTTTAATATATATATTTCAGAGACAAATAATTTCTAAACTGGCAGTTTTTAAAAACGTGTATTAAAGTTCTGCGCAAGAAAACACTGGCGCGGGGCCCGATTTGCGTGCTTCACTTGCATTGCCCTAAGTTCGGCCCTGTTTCTAATTATTTAAATTATATTTTAACCTTGTATGTGTCATGCACAGGTGCTATGGCTTATATAAATGAACAAGAAAAGTGGATAAAATGATGGTTTTGTAGCATTC
>OY744537.1:52179541-52184541 GCA_963556195.1 Sepiola atlantica | reverse complement strand
AGGTGAGCACTCTGGACATTAAAATTAAAAATTGCCTGGGCAGCCCCGTCGGCATTCCCCGGTAGGAGGGCCCCATACAGTAAGCAATAAACTTACTCTTCCCCAAAGAGGGGAGGCAAAGCCTGGGAGGGTAGACCTCCTAGAACTGCACAGAACAAACCCATAGACCGGCGGAATCAAGCCCCGAAGGCCAATACGATACCAGTCTATGGGGTGTAGTATCCATCGAAACAGATACTACATTTTGATCTTGGCAAAAATTGTATTGATTTACTCCTCTCCAGGAGTTAGGCACAAGGCCAGTTTTTATCTTACTCCCACAAGTAAGATGTGATCCGAAGTCGGGTCAGGAGAGTGGGGTTTGAAAAGCCAGCACCCGAGAGGTGAGCACTGGCCATTAAAAATTGCCTGGGCAGCCCCGTCGGCATTCCCCGGTAGGGGCGCCTCAGACAGTAAACAATAGACTTACTCCTTCCCAAAGAGGGGAGGCGAAGCCTGAAATGGTGGACCTCCTAGAACTGCACAGGACAGACCCATAGACCGGCGTAAATCAAGCCCCGAAGGCCAAGACAATACTAGTCTATGGGGTGCAGTATCCATCGGAACAGATACTACACTTTGATCTTAGCAAAAAGGCCAACGATATCGTTTTATTTATCTACCTCCCACAAGGTAAAATGCGACAAATACCAGTAGCTTTATTTTTTATTGGAATAGAGCTGAATATATATATATATATATATATATATATATATATATATATATATATATATATATATATATATATATATATATGAAGAGCTCGAATGCAAAACGCGATAAATCCCATGTGTTTAAATTTAAACATTAAACAATAAAATGACAAATATATCAAGTCCAGACTACTGCTAAACGTTTATTTTCATTGAAAGCAAAATGAAATCATGCTGGTATCATATTATGTAAAACATATTCGTGTGATTAAATGCAACATTTTTTGTAGTGATAGCTTCGTAATTTTTTAAATGGCGTTTATCGCGTTTTGCATTTGAACTGTTCATATATATATATATATATATATATATATATATATATATATAAGTATATTATTCTGTTTTACTTCAGTCGAAGTTCTCAGAAATCAAGGAGTCCCTACCTGGGGCTAACACTTGATCCCTATATTAAATACATAGATATTCGAATATTCCATTAAAGTTCTCCTTTACCTGTAAAACGTTGAGTCAGTAAAGAAGCTAAGAATATTCATTTTCCACTCCTCAATGGACCAGTTTAATATTTTAAAGTATATCTTTCTTGTAGTCTCTTGGTCTTACCGAATTCCAGGACAAGAATTCATCTAGTCTGGTGGAGTATCCAGCTTAGTGCTGTTACTTGAGGTAACATCACTAGGAAAAGGTGCACCATTCCTCGTATGAGCCACTGTATGGTTGTGTCGAGTGGATCTTATTTGGGCTTCAAATACTATGTTTTATTTTAATATTTAGTCAGGATTTACTTGTAGGGTGAAGTGTCCTCATGTCAGGTTGTACAGAGAAACCGAAGACACCCGAGGATCGTGTTTAGTAGGTAATTCGAACTCCCCAGTAGGTAATTCAAACTCCCCCGTAGCTAAATCAAACTATATTATGTGTGTGTATTTTGAGGATTTAAATGATGTTTCAAATAAACTTTCAACTAAAGACAATACACAACGATATTATAGTTGTTTACAGCTGTTTCTAAGCAGTGTTTATTTTAAGTTAAACAATCTATCATAAAAATTTTAACACAAGAGCAAAAATTTCGAAGCTAGTTAGCAAAAACACAAATCAGCAACATTGTCCCTAAAAAGTTTACAAGTTCCACTGAAACAAAAAAAATCACAAGAAACGATCCATTGTCAAAGACTTCGGTATTAACTATTAATTATTGAAATTAATTCCACATCAAAATTAATGTTATTATAATCAAAGAGAAAGATTCAAGAGACACGAAAATTTGCTATATTGCTTTAAAAAAGGTTAGTCATATAAAAGGGAAATAACTCTAACTTACTTATCTTCGAATGGAGGTAAATATTGGTTTTTAAAAAATTCGAATCAATTATAAAAGATTTAACATCCGACTTTTCTTTCACGCATTATGATCCTAATAAAGCGACTGATACTTAGGAAGGGAAATAACGGATAACTGAAAGCAGTGACTCACGCACCAAGGCCGTTATCGCCGGCAGAAAAATTACACCCACCTAGAAAATGATGCATTCGGTATCATATTTGTAGTAAAAACGACTAAGTTTTTACATGGAAGGAGATCTATTTTTCAAACTGACCGCCATCCACTACTATCAATATATGGACCTAAGAAATGCATACTGGACATACTGAGAAACGCCTGCAAATATAAGGAAGCATTTTTTAAACTGTACATTTAAAATGGAATCCTTTCCATCGCATAAAATGGGACACAGAGACGAATTTTCAAGGCTAATTCCGAAACTAAATAAAGCTCTAGAGGAAACAGTGACCGCTGCCTTAAGTACAGAAATCAAGAAAAAGCGTATTTTCTCAGGGAAATTAGACAAAGAAATATTGATTTTAAAAATGAAAACAAATTTCTTTACTAAAAAGGAATTTATTAACAAATAGTTCAATTATATTCTCAAATAACTCAAAATACTCAACCAAGGTAACACTCCAAACCACCCTACACATACACAGGTTACCATATATATATATATATATATATATATATATATATATATATATATATATATATATATATATATATATATATAGTAAGTTACGAAAATATGTTTATGGCAATTAAGCTACACAGAGTCATCTGTGTTTCATCCTCATAGGGAATCGTATGGCTAAAATGCATTAAATTCGTGTTACGGGGGTTTATATATATATATATATATATATATATATATATATATATATATATATATATATATATATATATATATATATATACACACACGTGGTGTTTAATCAAGCTAACTAACCAATTAGATTCTTTGTTATTCCCTCCAACGGGTAATTGTTTCCATAAGCCAATGACAGGGCTTTTCATAAACAATTTTGCGGCTGACTTTTACTTCCTATTCTTTTGTTTTGTTTTTTATAGAGGTGAATCACTCTTTTTTTGTGAATGTGTCGAATTAAAAAGTGTTCTTATTTTAACACGTGCGTTTTTGTAGTAGTTTTATTTCAATTTTTAGGTGTTGGTTTTGTTTAGTTTTTTGTTTAATTATTTTATTTTTTATGTATTGTTATCGTAAGGTAAATTTTATTCTGTGTAAACAGTTGTTTGTTATTTCACTTCTACAGTTTAATAGGTTTTGAGGGTCTTTAAAGTTTAGAATTTCAAATTTCTCGTTCAGACATAATCTACACGGGTCGTCTAAATTTCTACATAAACTAACTAAATCCAAGATATTGCAGACTTAACATTCGTTGGAAAATTCATGAATAAATAAATAAATAAGTAAATAAAATAAAAAAGGGGGTTAAGTATCTAACAGTGAAGCAAAAACAGGAGACCTGAAGCGTCTAATATTAACACGGGGATCATCAGCTGTTTACCATGTAACTGTTTCGGAGATTTAAAAACAGGACAGTCATAATATTCATGGCTCTCCAATGGTACTGATTAAACTACCATTTCCCCAATAATTAAGTGTCGAAATAATTCAGCTTAAAATTTCACTAATATATACATTAATAATAATGATAATAATAATAATAATAATAATAATAATAATAATAATAATAATAATAATAATAATAATAATAATAATAATATTAATAATATATTACCCTTTAGACAACCGTGTGATATGCTCCTAGATGAGGAGTGATATATATATATATATATTTAAATATGATAATCCACGGACACGCGCTTTGCCGTTATACGACCCATCAGCGCGGCTGAAACTAGCGACATCCACGCTGATGAGTCATACAACGACGAAACGCGTGTCCGTGGATATATATATATATATATATATATATATATATATATATTGTAATGTTATAAAGGGCGCTGATGAAGACACTTTTTGGAATCATCTAAAGTAATATACAAAATAAAATATTCCAAATCGTTTAGAAACAGTTGTACGCCAAATTTGGGTTGTGTTTGAATTCTTGAAACTGATATAAATAATGTGCTATATATATATATATATATATATATATATATATATATATATATATATATATATATATATATATATATATATATAGTGCTCGATAAAAATGGCACAGGTAAAATTGGCACCGAAAAGAATAGCACGGTAATAATGTAACCGGTAAAAATAACACAGGTAAAATGGCACAAGTGAATAAATAGGAAAATATGACACCAATGAAAAACCATTCGGTAATGGAAAATTAGGATCGTTCGAGAGGGAGGGCTTCGGGAGAGGGCTTTTTGTTTTTAAATACGAACTGAGCCATCTCACCAATATTTTGAAATAAGTATTTACTTTGTTTTGAAACAAATAAAATCGACTTTTCGAAGTTTTTTGCGGGATGTAGCTATTTTTTTTTACATCTAGTTTTAAATAAGTGCTAAGCCATATTTTAAAATTAATATTTAAAAAAAATTAACATTATGTTTTGAAGCAAATAAATCAATTTTTTATGCATTTTTTAGGGGCTATCTTTTCATTAATTTTGAACAGGAGCTAAGCTATTTTAAAATAAGTATTTACTTACTTGATAAACATGAAGAATAGTTAACAGCCGATAAATTAACAAAAACAAACAACAGCAACAACAAATGACTTATGTCAAACGCAGTAGAATTTAACTATTTACCGACCTGTATAATTTTAACTTGCTGAAACCGTTTTTAAGTTGTTTTTTTTGTTTTATTTCAAAACATTATTTCGTCCAAAACTGTTTTACACACAGGAGAAAAAATAAATGTTTGCTTGTCGCTTATTCGCTAAACTGCGCACGCGCGCGTGTGTGTTAGGTGGGGACTTAATTCTTAAAAAGTTC
>OY744537.1:52157041-52169541 GCA_963556195.1 Sepiola atlantica | reverse complement strand
AACGCACATGGAGAGTAACATTTTTAAGTAAATAGTTTCTATTAAAATCGATATTTTAATTAATCTCGATCAACGCAATCAATTAATTATTATTATTATTATTATTATTATTATTATTATTATTATTATTATTATTATTATTATTATTATTATTATTATTATTATTAATAATAATAATAATAATAATTATTATTATTATTAATAGTAATAATAATGATAATTATTATTATTATTATTTTATATTACTACAACTAGTACTACTACTAATAATAATGATGATAATACTACTACTACTACTAATACTACTAATAATAATACATGATTCTGGTTAAAGTTTTGAAGTTGACTGACTTCAAAGTTTGTATTCATCAGCACGGATGGAGTAACAATGGAGAAGGGGGGGGGTAAATTAATTAAAAGTAAAAATGATGGTTTAAAAGAAAGAAAAGAAAAGTTTAGAAGAAGAAGAAGAAGAAGAAGAAGAAGAAGAAGAAGAAGAAGAAGAAGAAAAAGAATCAGAAGAAGAAGAAGAAGAATGAGACGACGAACAAGACGAATATATTGACCGAATTTCGACATTGAGTGTTGCTTCTACGCGAGAACAGATTTGAGTACAGATCGATATACTTGTTGACAGTCTGAGACAAATGTTTGATTCGTTTGGTTGTTGGCTATTATGGAATATCAACCGTACGTATGTTTCGTATACGATTGTTTTGTAGATAAATTTGTTTTGTAGGCACATATTTTGTAGAGAAATTGTCAGTAAACGATAGTTTTTATATAACTCACAGATAGGGACCCTGGCAGGTTCTATCATTGCTGGTCAGATTGAACCTGGGAGTAATGGTAACTAAAAGGTGCCCACCCTCCCCAAAAGTTCCCAAATTGGGGCCTCACCGCATGAATGGACTTTACACTCATACACAGGACCACAAATGTTCGAAACGCCAACTAAGTAGTGCTAACTACGAAAGAAAATGGCTTTTAAAAAATTCGCAAATATCCAAACATCATCGCAAAAACTAAAACCACATAACTCTATCCATTCTTGTGTTAATTCATCGATATAGATCCGTAGCGCAATGGATAAAGTCGTTGAGTTCAATCCAGTCTTCTAGGGGTTGAAGGTTCGACCCTCATTGGCGATACCAAGAAATTTAATACTTCCACCCGGCCATGGCTGGCGGAACGAGAACAATCTAACCCCGTGGATTAAATAATAGGTTCAGTTCAAAATTCCGTATAGATTTCATCCGAGTTCGATGTATCGATTCTCCAGTTCGAAAATATACATCTAAAGAAGGTCGGAAGTTACGACAGCCGAAACGTTGTATAAATAACATTCATAATAAGAACTGAATAATCCAAATTATACATCCGACGTTTTACTTTACTTTAGGTTATTTATAACTTAAAAGTTAAAGTAATTAAAAAATAAAAATAGTAATGTTAATAAGGTGTTCGGGGCCTGGAGCAGGGGTGCACAGATGCTCTCGTTTTTTCTCGGGAAACGCCGTGTGTATCCCCAGGTGGTTAACGACTATAAATTAACTAAAATGTATTTCAATTAATGTCATTTTAATTGCCCCCCTCCCACCTAATCAATGCTGGCCACATCTTTCGAACCCATCCCCAAAAATTGAATAGTATAAAATGTAAAAAAAAAAAAAAATGAATAAAAAAGTAATTAGGAGTTATAGACTGGGCGTAAAAGGAAATAGGGTTCCTAATTCTACCCCCGCCCCCCCCCCCCCGCCGCAACGATGGGTCTTATTGCTAGCATTAAAATAAATACAACAGTCTTAATGTTTTAAGGACAAAAAGAAAAACAGATGAAATAAACAACACGAGAACCTAGAAGAGAAAGCAACGAGAGTCCGTGAGAAACGCTCAGAAATAGAAAAAAAATTGAAAATCCATTTCTAATATGTTCTAAACAATAAATAAATAAATAAATAAATAAATAGATAAATAAATACTTAATTAAAATTTAAAATAATTTTTAAAAAAAACGAGAAATAAATAAGTAAAAGTTATGCAAGACAGAATTGGGTTCATCTTTCATATGTTCAACAACAACAAAATTTAAAAAAACAAAAAATCTTTTTAAAAAATAGAAGAAACGAGAAAACAGATGTCACAGAATTGTGTTCATGCATGTCCATATTAGAACTTTTTTTTACGAAGAAATTACCTTTTTACGCCAATTAAGACGTCGATGAACGAAAGCGCGAAACGGTCCGCCCAGGTAATAATAACAAATCGCCCAAAACGCACGCGACAAATAATAAATACAACTAAAAGAGAATAAATAAAACTAGTGACTAAACCGATTAGTATCAAATTATAAGTCTATTGAATCATTCGCATTGGAGTTGTAATATTGAACCAAAAATCAATGCACGTTGTATATGGTGAGCTTGTGTATAATTATGTACTCGGAATTATGGGCATATCTGTTTATAAATGTGACTGTATAAGTGTAGATGTACCCACCCGGGTAAGCATAACGAATAACTAAAAATGTACAAAAATACCGATAAGTTAAAGTGTACAATTAAAATGTTCAGGACAAAAGTATTCCCGACAACATTCCTTTCACTTCATTTGCAGTTGTCTGTGTTTGTTTATTTGGGTTGTTTTTTTCTTCTCCATTTTTATTTGATACAAAAGCCCAACTTCATCAGGCGCCAACTTTCCATCGGAAAAAAATCGACCCCCTGATTATTGTATGCAGGTAAGCATGGGGGATGCACGACTGTAAATACATTAAGTTTCTTTCCAGCAACTGTTTGACAAGCTAACGATACACACACGCACACCTAAACATATCTAAGGCAGTCTCGGACTTACGTTGACGTTCCGTTCCTACAACATGTTGTAAGTCTATTTTCGACGTAAGTCGGACCCTCTTATTGCGCGTAAATAATTACATCCCTTAACACCTAAATATATCTAAGGCAGTCTCGGACTTACGTTGACGTTCCGTTCCTACGACATGTTGTAAGTCTATTTTCGACGTAAGTCGGACCCTCTTATTGCGCGTAAATAATTACATCCCTTAACACCTAAATATATCTAAGGCAGTCTCGGACTTACGTTGACGTTCCGTTCCTACGACATGTTGTAAGTCTATTTTCGACGTAAGTCGGACCCTCTTATTGCGCGTAAATAATTACATCCCTTAACACCTAAATATATCTAAGACAGTCTCGGACTTACGTTGACGTTCCGTTCCTACGACATGTTGTAAGTCTATTTTCGATGTAAGTCGGACCATCTTATTGCGCGTAAATAATTACATCTCTTAACACCTAAATATATCTAAGACAGTCTCGGACTTACGTTCAAGTTCCGTTCCTACGACATGTTGTAAGTCTATTTTCGACGTAATCGGACCCTCTTATTGCGCGTAAATAATTACATCCCTTAACACCTAAATATATCTAAGGGAGTCTCGGACTTACGTTCAAGTTCCGTTCCTACGACATGTTGTAAGTCTATTTTCGATGTAAATCGGACCCTCTTATTGCGCGTAAATAATTACATTTCTTAACACCTAAATATATCTAAGACAGTCTCGGACTTACGTTCAAGTTCCGTTCCTACGACATGTTGTAAGTCTATTTTCGACGTAAGTCGGACCCTCTTATTGCGCGTAAATAATTACATCCCTTAACACCTAAATATATCTAAGGGAGTCTCGGACTTACGTTGAAGTTCCGTTCCTACGACATGTTGTAAGTCTATTTTCGACGTAAGTAACTACATCCCTTAGCTACTGCATACAACATACGCAATGGGTTATAATGAGTATTTATTTCTAATATATAAAGTTAAGACAATTTTTCCTCTGTACCTTTTTGAATAATAGGAAAATAACTAAATGCATCACAGACTACTAAACTCACCACTATATTACGCTTATTCACTCGAGCATGTTTTAGTAAATTTGTTATTATTTTTCTCCAGCTAACACTAAATATTACTTTTAGCCCACCATCTTCGACTCTTCTCAAAACATACTCGATATAGGTGGTAGCAAAACCTTTTTCCGCTACTAACACTCTTCTCATCGACACCGGGAAGTAATAAACAACGTCTACTTTTCAAAAAGTGTCCGTTATTATTAACTATTTGCCTACTATTAATTTACTACATAACACAAAACATTACGCACACATTTAATGGGCGCTCCCGCTAATTACGTTGCTTTTCAAGAATATCGGATTACGTTACTTCTATCTGATACGTATACAGTCATACTCATTCCGGTTTTTAGAGAATGCAATTAATGAATATAGTTCCTTGCAGTGTTTCTTTAATAAACATGGCGGCTACAATTTCTTCAGCGAATCGACTTCAGATTTAAGTCTTTATACGCATAAATACTCGACAAAATCATAAAGTTGACATTTCCTGAATCCTACACCTTTCACACGCATAATATCCAAAAATTGGTATAGAAATGACCCAAAACGTGCGACTGGTAGACTCTAGATTTGGTCGTCTTATGGCGGATCGTAAAATAATACGCATGTCAGTTACCTGCTGGTTTCGTCTACATCCCCTATTTTTCTATAGATTTTCTATCCGCTTTCGTGACCGACACGTTAGCAGCGTAGAGCCAAGACCGAGAGGTTTATTGTTCTCACACAATTATTATTATTCTGTTTGTTTTTTTTACATGGTTTAACTTCTGCCTACGTGGGAGTATAGACTGGATTTTTTAAATTCAAGGTTATTATGTAGTAATTTTAAAAGAAATCAATGTAATATGTAGTACTTTAGCTATTGTGAATACCATCATTTCTCTTCAAACGCACATGGTTTATTAGTGCTCTGCAGGCTCCCTTAATTATATTTGTGTGTTTCAGTACTGCTCAGAAGGCATAGTCATTTTTCTTTTTTTCTTTTTTTCTTTTTTCTTTTTTCTTTCTTCACAAAAAATTGGAATTTCTATACAAAGATAACGGGGGAATTGGATTTAATATGGCTCTGTAGGCCTCTTTGATTTTAGATAGAGCGGGTTTAACCAAAAAGAAAACTTTTAAGTAAATACCAGTACCATTAGATGGACAGGAAGACTCCTACAATCGCCTCTCTTTATTTCCTTCTTACCTTCTTTCCTTTCTTCCTCCTTTCACCCGGCAACAATTCCAAAATGTGACCTATTTGCGTTCGGTCGGGTGTTGAAAAAATTTAATTCAATCTTTTATATTTCTCCTGGGCAACGCCGGGGGACGGGTCCAGCTAGTATATAATAAAACTATGTTTTGTTGCCTATGTTTGTAATTTTTCTTATTACTGTCTGTACATTCGATTTTACGTCACTAAAATGTTGCAAAACAGAACTTGAAACTTACAAGTACCAGAAGACGATAGGATAGGATTTCGGAAGGGTTGGCTTCTTTTTCCTTTTCAATTGGATGCTGTGTTAGGTACGTAGTATAGCGATGTTGCCGTCTATACGGTGTGTAATTGTTTCCTACCCTATTTACGAACGTGGCATTCAAAAATAAATTGATACTTAATTATAATTACTGTATAATTAATTGAATCTATGAGAATTATGCAGCTTTGAGTTTTTTAAACTTTGAATAATATTACGATATCACAAAGACATACATTGGGTATTCATACACTACTCTCTCTCTCTCTTTCTCTCTCTCTCTCTTTTTCTTTCTCTCTCTCTCTCTCTCTCTCTCTCTCTTTGTAAGAACGATATAATCATGAATTGCTTACAGTTACGTACCTTTATACTGCGTTTAACTTTAAATAACATTAAGATATGATAAAAAACATACGTTGTCTACTCATACGCCTCTCTCTCTCTCTCTCTCTCTATATATATATATATATATATATATATATATATATATATATAAATTAATTTTAAGTACATAATATTACATTATTTTTATCTGCATACGCCAGCGTTTCAAGCTTTCGCTCTCATCAGTGTAGCGAATGATAATCTAAGACGGTCGTAAAGTTCGAACTCGGTTACAGAATCACTCTAGACTCCGCAAGAAAGCGTCATAACCAAATGGCCACGAGAAATTACTACGCAAAGAAAGGGAATTTAAGTTCTATTTATAAAGAGGCACATATAGAAAAATTATCTGGAGAGTGTTCAACGAACGTTGTCGGAACACACACACACCCACACACCACACACATATATATATATATATATATATATATATATATATATATATATATATATATATATATATATATATATATATATATATATATATATATATATCAGCTTTTCATATTTAAAGATTTTGCATGTGCGACGTGACTTGGAGGTTTTCTGTATCAATATAGTTGCAATAATTGCTGTATTTAGAGTGCTCACTATCGACAATAGAGCTTATGTAGACCTAAATTTTAAAGAATAGCGTCAAGATAGCATATGATGACTGACAGTTTATCGCCTTGACAAGAAACTACCCCAGGTCTATACGGTTCGTCTAGTATATAGCTATTTATGATATTACAGAAGTTAAGATCAACATGGTACCATAGTCTTCAAGCTAAGAAAACGGACTCAGACGAAAAAATACAGTATTTTACTTGAGTTTTACTGATATTTATAAACCGTTCACTGGCCATCTTCAGCCATATTTGATATTGTTACACCGGCCGTTCTTACACAGGAGAAACTACACCGGTTGTCACTATAAATAGTGCGAGTCACCAGAAGACAAAGCACCACCTTGTAACTGTCTAGCCAAGAGCTAGTCATTTTCTTACTTTGTTAATACACTTGTTAAACCAACCCTCGACTTGACTTCCTTTATTTATTATTTACTGTAGAACAACTTCACAACAGATATAAAGGGAAATAGATTGTCTTCTGGGAGAAATTCGCCATATAATATTGGAGTCGGCTCTCCCAGCTTGAAAACGTAGGTATTATATTTATATGAACTTCTGTAACATTATAGATAAATATTAGGCTTTTATTAAATAATCGAACAATCTGTTGGGTTTTATCTACTAAATGAAACCATGAATTATTTATATATATTCTTTTTCTCATGTTTTTAGACACGTTATGTGGACTTTCTTTTTGTAGAGTCGCAATAATGGAAAATCTAAGATATATAACTCTATATTATCGTCGTCCAGGTGTCTGTCAAGTATCTGGATTTTTCTTTAGAAAAGTGGATACAGAGATGGTTACTAGAATCTAACTTTCTATTGTTTATATATATATATATATATATATATATATATATATATATATATATATATAGTACACAATTTTATTATGCTAATCAACAGTGCATATTTATTTTTACTAATTATAATGAACTAAAATAATAAAGTGGGGAAAAGGCTAACTAACCGATTTAAAATCTCACTCATCAGAGCTAAATCGATGTTAAGTTAAGAGAAATAAATAATGCTATCATAATTACAGTGAGGGAAAAGGGGGAAAAATATAAATAAAAACTACATTAAGTCCGAGAAGTTATTTCCTTTGCTTACAAAGAGAAGGTCGCAAATACTTAATATAAATAGTTTCTAGAATCATAGGATCATAGGGAGAGTGTGACCTACTTAGAATGGATCATAAGTCTACACTTAAATTGGAGGCACAGGTACGGTTATTTATTTTTTTTAGATGTTCAGCGATGGAAGACTTGTGTGTATTGTTCAGAACATCCGACGATAAATAATTTGCCTGACGAATTTTTATGGGCACATGTTGTTTGAACCGGATGTCTAACCTTTACGACGTACTTCGAGCGTAGTTCAAACTGCAAGTACATTTAAATAAATACATAATTGAATTAATATTGTGGGGGGCACCTTTTCGAATAGACGTCAAGATCGTCTTGGTGGAAAAAGCAACTCGTGTATTCGAGACAAAATAACATTGTTGAACAGACAAAGAGATTTGTTTTACATAGCTATCACTAATATTACCTAGCCAAGGTTGGCATAGGTAAATTGAATATCCATCCACAGATGCTGGTTTACGTTTATCGAAATTAGAAATTTTATTTTTGATGGTAGATTGAACAATGGCCAATGGATAGCCATTATTACAAAGAGTCTTAGTGATGAATTTATTTTCATCACCCAGCTTGGTCTTAGACCAATTCATTAACGCCTATGGGTAAATTAAACTTTTGTTTCGTTGGACAAAATGAGTTCCTACGAGTATATAGACCAGTAAAAGTTGGTTTCCTGTACATCGACGTAAAGAAAACAAAAAAAACGGAGGAAGCTTTACAAACTAGAACGTCGAGTAATGGAAGTAAAGGATTGGCTTTCTTATCTATAGTAAAATTAAGGGCTGGATGAATATTGTTGAGCGACGTAAAACGCCGTCCGCTTCAAACACATTGTTGAAGAGACCAAAAATGTCGTCAACATAGCGAAAGTAGACATCTAGTCTATTAGGACCGGATAAAGTCTATTAGGACCACATAACAGACCATCTTCATTGAAACCTACACAGATGTTAGCCAATGCCGGCCTCTGAAGAGAATCAATAGAGATCCATTCAATCTGTCTGTACATAATGATGTCAAAACTGAATTCAACCGACATCGTGGCAAATTTGATTAATTCCACGAAAATACTTTCAAGGACGACAGTTAACAACGATATAAAGTATTCGTACATAAATTAATAGTCCTTAGAAGGGGAACACATGTAAAAAGATTTGAGATGTCAAAGGAACACATAAATCTGTCAGTATAAAAATAATTTTATATTAAATTAGAAATTAAAACGAATCTTTAATACAAAATGAACTGTAGCGTTCCCAAACTGGTTCCCAAATAGTGGCAAGCCATTTAGCTACGTTATGTTGTGAGGAACCTTTCATAGATAATAGGGGTCTTAATGTTACCCCATCCTTATGGTAATCCATAAAGGTGGGGACGGATAGAACTAGGTAAAAGCGGGGACGGATAGAACTAGGTAAAGGCGGTGACGGATAGAATACACGATTTGGTTTTTTTTCGCCAGTCCGATCTTGACGTCTATTAGAAAAGATGTTCTTCCCTCACCACTTTCATTATTTATTTATTTATTTATTTATTTAAATGTAGTTGCAGTTTTCACTACGCTGGAAAAACGTCGTAAAGATTTAACATCACGTGCCCACAAAAATTCGTCAGGCAAATTATTTATCGTCGGATGTTCTGAACAATATATACAGATCTTCCATTGCTGAACATCTAATAAATAATCGTACCTGTGCCTTCAGTTTTGGTGTAAACTTATTCCTCATTCTCAGTAAGTCACACTCTCCCTATCATTGTAAGATTCTAGAAACTATTTAAATTAAGTCTTCGCGACCTTCTCTTTGTAAGCAAAGAGAAAATCTTCTCGGACTAAATGTAGTTTTTATTTGATTTTTTTCTCTCTTTCCTTCGCTGTAATTCTTATAGAATTATTTATTTCTCTTAACTTAATATCGATTTAACTCTGTTGGAAAAGATTAAAAGCCGGTTAGCTAACCTTTTCATCACTTTATTATTTTAACTCATTATGATTAGTAAAATAAATATGCTCTGTTCATTGGCGTAATATATATATATATATATATATATATATATATATATATATATATATATATATATATATATATATATATATATATATATATACACGTAGATAGGAGTAGACACATTATTATAAACCATTGTTTCGTAAAGGTATAAACATTTTTTTTTTTAAACCATAACAATGTAATTTGTTGAAATAAATAAATAACATTTATTTATTTTAAATATATGTGTGTGGGGGGTGTTTTAAAATATCATATACCTTCTACCCTTTATGTATACCAACCTATTTCAATTTAAAGCTCGATGATTGTCAACATGTAACAACAAAACATATATGAATAAACAAGGTTAAGTTACATTCCAAAGGCCAAGATTTTAATTATCTTTCGAATTATTTAAAAAAAACAATTTTCGTACAAGTAAGGTTCCGTTTCGTTCACCCGAAGACCAACCGATATTTGTATGTCAATATCAGATCTTTCTTCTATGGACTCATCAGAAAGCCAAAATGTTCTCAATAAAAAAAAATACATTGCGATGCGATTTTTAGCCCTTCCCCCCCAAAACAAGATTTTTGAAATAAGTTAGATACAAAAATTTAATAGAGAAAAGAATTGCTCTACATCAAATTTTAGTTATATTCATTAATATATTTTAAAAGGATCGGTGCGCACGCGTGAGCATTAATAATATGTATCGTGTTAATGAATGCATCGCGGAAGGTGAAACATAACTTTTATAAATACATATTAGCTTCTTTCTTTATTCTCATTTCCTTTTACCATATTCATTTTTTTCTTAAAAAACGGCCATGTATTTGATTTGGAAAGTAATGCATTGTTGAATGAAACACAAAAACACAAAGTTTTCATAAACAAAAAATGCACTTCGAAATCGTCGTGATAGATAACTTTTTGGTGTAAAAGTAGAGCTTGGCGGTAAGTTTTACATGTTTTCTTATTATACAAATAGTACATGTTGTAAACAGATTTTAATAGAGTGACACTTCTACCAAACATAGTTCATCATCGTCACATGATTTTTTAAGCATACTTGTTTACTAAATAAGCCGCGGATGGTAAAATCAAATCTTAAAAACATTTTAATTTGCTTACAATTTTAAACGTAACTTCGATAAATACACGTTGAATCGTTTTATTTTTATTTTTTTTAAATTATATTTTTTTATGATATTTCACCCCAAACAAGGCAGGACGCCACTGTAGACCTAAGGGGCTACTGAGAATTAGGGAGTAGGTTTAGGGTGTCATTCTAAGTTGGGAGCTGTGCAGCGAGATGTCTGTTTACATTAGTTTTAAACCTCTGCATGTCGGTACTGTCGGGGAAATAAGGGGCAGAGAGGGAGTTCCAGAGGCTAGCAGCACGAGGAAAGAAGCTATTGGAGTAGAAGGCTCTCCGGCATCTGGGGACCTCCACAGTGAATGGATGGGATTTAGCTGATTGTCGAGTTGGTCTAGTGAATTTACGCCAAGGGAGCACCAGAGTATTGATTTACTCCTCTCCAGGAGTTAGGCACAAGGCCAGTTTTTATCTTACTCCCACAAGTAAGATGTGACCCAAGGTCGAGTCGGGAAAGTGAGGCTTAAAAATTGTCTGGGCAGTCCCGTCGGCATTCCCCGGTAGGGGCGCCTCAGGCAGTAAGCAATTAACTTACTCCTCCCCAAAGAGGGGAGGCGAAGCCTGGAAGGGTGGACCTCCTAGAACTGCACAGGACAGACCCATAGACAGGAGTAAATCAAGCCCCGAAGGCCAAGACAATACCAGTCTATGGGGTGCAGTATCCATCGGAACAGATATACACTTTGATGTTAGCCAAAAGGCCAAGAACAAAAACAAAAACGGGATCAAAAACACATAGGCAAAAAATAAATGTTAACAAAGGCACGATAAGTTATTCTTCTACTAACCTGGATTGCTTTATTAGTGTTTGAACTTATTTGAAAGCGGTTTTTTTTGTTCAAAACAAACCTGGTGTCAACCTGTTCAGTTAGAACGAAAATCAAAAGTGGCTGTTTATGAGCCCTAGGTAATCGGTGAAAAATCGAAAAATTAACAAAATAGTGTTAGAAACACCTCCAATAAATGTCACCAATCGTTGGAAAATATAATGTTCTATCAGTATTTTGCTTATTTTCGTTTTTTATGCGATTATCGAAACTCTGTGTAATTACAGTCATTTAAACTCGTCCCGACCTTCAAAAACTTTTAGAATAGGTTAGATACAAAAAAGAAACATGAATAAAGAAAAGGATTGCTCCACATCAAATTTTGAGTTATATTAATTAATACATTTTTTTAATGTTGGTGCACGCGCATAGGCCTCAATATTATGTATATCCTTGTCAAAATCCTAAACTATTGAACTTATCATTATGAATTATAGAATACGTATTCTAGGGAACAGGGTGAGTAACGTGGGCAGATTATTTGTTTGCGTGTGTGAACTTTAACATCGTAGCATAGCTCCCCAAACAACAAAAAACCTTAAAATGTTAAACTAATGTTATATTTATTTCTGATACTCGCTTTGAGACGAGTATTTTGCTAATATATATATATATATATATATATATATATATATATATATATATATATATATATATATATATATATATATATATATATATATATATATATATATGTATATAATTGTTACACCGGCCGTTCTTACACAGGAGAAACTGCACCGGTTGTCACTATAAATAGTGTGAGTCACCAGAGACACAGAAAAGACAAAGCACAGTTTTGTAACTGTCTAGCCAAGTGCTAGTCACTTTCTTACTTTGTTAATACACTTGTTAAACCAACCCTCGACTTGACTTCCTTTATTTATTATTTACTGTTGGACAACTTCACAACAATAATCATTCACAAGTAAAATGTTTCGTTGTAAATAGTTCTACAAGTGCTTCAAGACGAGATTCAAACAAA
>OY744537.1:52097041-52152041 GCA_963556195.1 Sepiola atlantica | reverse complement strand
TATATATATATATATATATATATATATATATATAGAGAGAGAGAGAGAGAGAGAGAGAGAGAGAGGGGGGGGAAGGGTAAGAAAAAGAGAGAATTTTGGGGAAGAATGTGGGATTATTTACGTGTGCATGTATATGATTTCATAAGAAAAAAGCTGAAATAAAAGAGAGATGGAGAGAATAAGATAAAAAAGGGAAGAAAAGTAGAAAGAAGAATCGAGAGAAACAAATAAAGTCGAACCCATTTTAAGGAAGTAGCTCCTCCCAAGCAGCATAATCGCCACTGCACGAAAGAGGAGAAAACACGGTCAATACTGGATGCCTGGTTCTGCCCTCAAGAGTTCATAATCAATTTTTGTTTTCAATAAGATCCTGCGTCATATGATTTAGTGTTTATTCTTAACAAAATACTACTCCAAGTCAGACTGAAATGTTTCAAAATTTGGAACGTAGGATGAGCAGATCAAATTTATATGCTAACTGTCCCGACCCGGCATTGCCCGGGAGTATTTAATGTTGCATCATTAAAATGTATCTACCTCCCACAAGGTAAGATGTGACACAAGGTCGGGAAAGTGGGATTAGAAAAACCAGAACTCGAGAAGTTGAGCACTCTGGTCATTAAAAATTGCCTGGGCAGTCCCGTCGGCATTTCCCGGTAGGGGCGCCTCAGGCAGTAAGCAATAAACTTACTGCTCCCCAAAGAGGGGAGGCAAAGCCTGGGAGGGTGGACCTCCTAGAACTGCATAGGACGAGTCTCGTGCAGTATCCATCGGAACAGATACTACACTTTGATCTTGGTCAAAAGGCCAAATTATTATTCTTAAATCTATCAGACTGTTGTGGAGAAAACCACTGGGATCCTACATTACAGGAACCATCTATATCTGAATCGACAAGTAAACAGACATTTGTTTACAATCATATTGACTGCATGCACAGTGTCTGATCCTAAACGTCTTTGGGATGCACACAAAGAAGCATTTAGTGGATAATGACTGCCCAGGCTCAAAGCTTGGTGACCAATGCTTTTAATAAGATGAGTGGTCCCAGCAGCGACATGTGCAGGTTCTGCCACACAGAAATAGAGAGTATGAGCCACCTGACATTTAGTTGTAAGGTTCTAGTGGGAGGGGCGGTTACTATACAATGTGACACAACGGAGTGTGTAAATATCTCCACTGAACCATCTGTAAAAAGTTGAATATCCAGTGTAGCAGCAATCTTTGGAAACTTATACAGGAAAGAACTGTTCAAAATAAGTCTGACAATATCTACTATGACTATGCTATTCCTACAGCTACATACCTAGAAAACGGAACTGTTAAACCTTATCTAGTGATATGGGACAAAAGGTAGAAAGTAGAAGTATCCTTAATGATACTGGCTTAAACAGGGAAAAGATAACTAAATACCAAAGTCTTGTGTACACCATGAAAAGAATCTGCAATCTTCGGAATATCTCGATTATTCCAGTAATTATAGGAGCAACCAGACTCATAAAAATAACTTCAAAAACTACTATATTCGGTGAACCAAGTGCAAGAGAGATACAAACAATTTTACTTCAGGGGACGGTTAGAATCTTAAAAAGATCTCTTGTTTGGAGTTTCTGAAAATAGCTGATGAATGTCTGAGATCCGACAGGATGCTCCATCCCCAACAAAAAGAAAAAGATAAGAAAATTGTGTATTTTGTTCTCAGAGAACGCAATCAACATACTGGTGTTGATGTATAATTTTCTGAGCACATCTTCAAATATGGCTCTGGTTCATATCGAAGATATGACTTCTAAGATGAATCAGAAAACTCTGATAAATACGCATCCGGTCATGGACGTGTGAAATTAGGTATCAACCACATAAACAAGCATCAATTGATCACAATGGTATCTTACAACTCAACAATGAGCAGATACAAGTGTCGTAGCATAGTTAATTGTATAGCAAGTTAGCAAGGAGCCTTATATTCCTTGATGTCCCGGAGGCACATGTAAGATATTTGTTATGAAGTTAATTCTTGCCAAAGTGAGGTCAAAGGACAAAATAGCTGTGGCCGTAGTGTCCTTGCGAATTTCAGACACTCTTGCTGTTTTGTACTAATGAATTACCGCTTATCAAGGCCCAAACGCCACTCGAGGATAAAGGCTAATGAGTTTGTCAAGTGGACGATGAGACAACACCTTGAAGACTAGATACGATTGTTGAAACTGGACCGAATTTGATTATTTAAGGGGACAGCTCGACAAGAATTTGTAAACATTGGACTTTAAATGTTGTGGTCAGCTGGGAAGCAGCACCGTGGTATTGTGTTCTACTGGCGGATAAATCTTGGAAAGAAACTTTGCTCATGGAAGTTCTGTTTAGTTTTAGGTACACGGAGGAAGGAAGGAAAATTATTAACAGTGGTTGTAGTTAGATGAGTTCTTGCTGTGAATGTTTTATAGGAAGGTAACCAGAGATTGGAGCTCATTCGAGTTCTTACCATGGAAATAACGATAGAGAAGAGAATGACTAGCAATGTCTCTTTTGTGGAAAAGAAGATGTAGGGAAAAGAAGATAGCATACTCCATTATATTTTAAAGTCGATTTTACGCTCTGTCAAGGCAGGAAAGAGTACTCTGGGTGGCACCTCCCCAGATGTGGCAACAGTACCTCCCCATCTTAGGACTTATCTGACTCTTATACAGGTAGAGGTTAGGGTTAGAAGTGAGATTCAACCATTTTTCCAGCGACCTTAGCAACATATTTGATGTAAGTCTTCTATTTCAGTTCAAGAAGCTTATCAAAGCACAGAGATTTCTTCAATGAAAGAGCCATTGATTTCAATTGGGGCAGAGTGAGGATCCGAGCGTTGGTGGTGAAATGAGAGGTGAGCTTGATTTTAGATATATTAAAAGTAACCAGTCACTTTTCCCCCATTTCCCCACGTGCTCCAGGTCGAAAGAGAGAGAATAAGAACTTGACTATTAATTCTCTTCGAAATGTTGCCATAGATGGTTGTGTCATATGCATAGGTGTGAACAAATGATTTCAAAATGTGATCTGTGAGATCATCGATGACGATTATATGGGATACATATTTAATAGCCCATACAGAAAAAGAATTCGAAGTTCTAGATAAAACAAATGCATCATTTCAAAAGACGTGATTTTGTGATGGGTGGCATTACGATTTTATTATCAAGTAACTTCAATTGTTCCATGTGAAACTCGTCTGTTACAATTGTGGTAGTACATAAACACTTTAACGTTATATACAAACATGAGAGTGCATCTCAATAGCGACTCAATGGCTGTTGAGTTTTTACTTCCCAAACCCCAACTTGAAGGTGGTAATAAAGTAAAAGTGTGGAATTGCTGGGTGTCCTGGAATAGGATGTTACGTAAGGACACTTATGCATCATGTTTCACCACCATCAGAGTTTCTATTATCACTCCCTGAAAGAGGAACCCCTCCATGGTTTCCGTCCACCTTATTGGTGACTATCATTCAGGAGTTTTTGTCATAGTCGCCACGCTAGGCACTGCGCGTTGGCGACGCTATTTGCCCATAGCCGTGTCCACATACAGTATATGGTATTAGCAATTGGTCACCATCCAGTACTGACCAGGCTCAACGTCGCATTATGCTTACCGCGACGTAAAGCTCACTTTACTCTTAATACCTCTTGCTAATGAGACTCTGGTTAAGTTATATTAAGCACATCTTGAAATATGAATAGCAAATCTGAACGTTTTCATGCGTGGCCTTTTCATTGATTTTACTAATGTTGCTCATATTATAAACCTTACATTTATAATTCTTATTCGGTTGCAGTAATGTTTTATTGTAAGCTGGCAGGTTATACAGATGATTTTGAATTATTAGTTTCCTATCTCACGAACCGTTCAATGTTTTTTTTCAATAGTATCGTGATGTCTTAATTCGCATGATTCTGAAAACAATTATTTCATTCGAACATTGTGATAATACGATCTTGAACTTTTTGTAAAATTTAAATCCTCTGTATTTTAAATTATTCATTTAAAATAAAGAGGGTTTACATTCTATTTTTTTAAAATCTCAATATTATTGTCATTGTATTAAAATTAAATAAATTTGGTTGCTGTTGTGCCATATAGCCAAAAGCAGGTGGGGGAGGTCCCTGTCATGGGTGCGTGAAGGCGGCCAAGGAGAGGGTAGGAAAGCGTGAAAAGTGTGCGTCAGTAGATTGACTTGAGAAGAGCGGTATGAGAAGGTGTTAATTAGGCCTATTTCTGTGAGGCAAAAAAGAATAACCGTTGATGAGGGCAGTGAAAACCCCACTATAAAAAGGTTGAAGACACCCTAATTATCTCCCCTAAAACTGAAAGAAGAAACAACCCCCACAGATGTGAACATCTTTTCGATTTCTTTGGATTTGTTGCTAAAGGCATTCAATTTACTTTTGAAGATTGTAGAGTGTAGATGCAATAAATTATTACATTTAACTGATATTTGAGCAGAAAATTGTAACATCAGAGAAAAAGAGTAGAGCCAATGGGGTCATGAGGTGTGTACATGTGACAAGTGTGTACTGACCAATATATCTCTGACCACTGCCTACTCCCTTCCATAAAAATTTGACACCAATGTGCAAAGAAGTTATCAGAGACATTTTCAAAGACGGGGTCAAGTGGATAGAGACAATGGAGTGTTGTCTTCTTCGGTGAGAGAGCAGACGGGATAAAAATTAGAATTTGAGTTTTAATAGAAATCATTTTGAGCTAATATTGCTTTGGCGTGGGAGGGGAAGCCAGTGGAACCGGGGATCGTGTTTGCAAGGTTGTATTATGACTGGCGAAGAAGACATATACTATAGTGGAAAGGATTCCAATTTAAAACATTTTGGTAGAGAAAACTATTTAAAACTTATGCAAAAAGATTAATTAAATGAAGTTAACAATACAATGAAATAGATGATAAATGGCTATGAGATTAATAGAAAAAAATAATTGCAGTTAAATGTAAATGTAAATAAATTGAGCTGCTCGCATTTATCGCCATTCGAAAAAGGGAAAAGGAAGAGGGGAAGGGGGGAGGAAACAAATTAGAAAAAGTGCTGATGAGAAAAACATGCTGCTGTCCACTGCACACACACTATATCCTCTGGGGAAATGCTGTTTGTCAGTTGTATGTCTGTCGAATGAATATCCGTTAAGTGGTCCCAAATGGTTATTTAGTTCTGAGATGTGAGTGTTGAGTTTCAGAATGAGTTTTATTTCTTGTTTGCGTCTGTGTTGTTGTGTCTTAAATTGGAAGCTATGAGGATGCATTTGATGTTGTCTATGGTGTGATTTGGAAGAACATAATGAATGTGCATTGTACGGTATGAAGATTTGTCTCTTTTTTGTTATTGTTGAAACGTACGCGAGACTCAGAGCCTGTTTCATCGATATAGTTGGCTTTTCTGCATCTGGTGCTGTGTATTAGGTAAAACACATTAGGGCTATCGCAGGTGAGAGATAGTTGAAATTGGATTTTGTTACATTTTTGTAGCGTGATGTATTTTGGTGGATGTTAATGGAGAATGTAAGTTTGGGGGGGGGATATCGTTTTTCACTAATAAGTGTTTTGTTGTATATTGTGTTCATAGTGGGGACATTCTTTAGGTGTTGGAATGTCTTTTTGTAGGGATTGTGAAAGTTGTTTGTGTTGTGGTTAAAATTGAATACCGTTGGTATTTGTGAGAATTTTTCTGTGGTTTTGTCTACTTAAGTTGGATAATTTTTTTATAGATTATTTAATTATTTTTAGAGTAGTTTATACGGAGAAAGTGGTTGACTAAAATCCCTATCAAAGTATCATACTCAGTTGAGTCTAAACAAATCCTTTTTATGCGCAAGCATTGAGTATAAATGATGGTGTTTATGCTGATAGGGTGGCAACTGTCGCAATTGAAGTAACCGTGGTCATCGGTGAGTTTGGTGTAGAGTGATGTGGTGATGTAGTTATTTCTGATGTGTACCAGGACGTCTAAAATGCGATGTGGGTGGTAAAGTATTCCGTGGTGAATTTTATGATATTATTGCAAGTGTTAAGGTATTTTTAGAAGTCCACAATTACTCTTCACCATGTGGCCAAATGAGAAATATGTCACTCATATAACTGTGGTAATCTAGTGGTTTAAAGTGGTGTGTATATATTTTTGTTCAAATATGTGCATGTAAATGTTGGCATAGCTGGGAGCCATTTTAGTTCCCATAGCTGTTTATTTTATGAAGTGCTAATTGTTAGATGTACAGTTGTTGGGTGTTAGGATAAATTGTATGATGTTACAGGTGTCATTAATGTAGCTGGCTTGTATATTTTTGGTGTGTAAAAAAACTCATGTGTAATAATGAAATATAGTGAGGATACATCAATTGGGACTAGAAGTGCGCTGCTTGGCAGGTTTTCAATCCTGTGCAGAATCTGTAGGAAATGTAATCGATGCTTTTGTTGTAATTTAAAATGTCACTCAGCTAAAAAGGACAATGTTTCTCACATTTGAAAAATAAGAAATAGCCTTATTAAAAACATAAAAGCATGTTAGTTATAGCTATTTATATCATGTTATATTTCGGGCAGTCTTCTGTTCTTTTTCAAAATATCTATTTTTCACAGAAAATGAATGAATATGCAACTTTTTTAGATAACTGCACTTACAGCGTTTGTCTGCTACCTTCATATTAATAACTACACCTATTCGCAATTGCGTAGCTAATGAAAATATTTTAAAGTTACGTTTTCAGATTATAAATACTACCCACTTGTTAATGATTAAATTTATAAATAATAATAGACATTTAAGAGTTTTTTTTTTCCTTTTCCTTAACATTTCGTGTGTATTTTAAAAAACTATGAACAACGTTTATGTTAATTGTTCTGTTGGCGCTTTACGGCAGTTTTACGTGAAATTGTACGTTTGAACCTAAAAGAGGACTTCTATTAACTAGCGGGAACCGTTCATCGGCGTTGCCTGAAAACTCCAACTCCCACCCTGAAACCCATATAAGTATTTCATTTGAATGTTATACTATCTATAAGTATTAATTATAATGTTTTTTTTAATTATT
Source organism: Sepiola atlantica (assembly GCA_963556195.1). Lineage (NCBI taxonomy): Eukaryota > Metazoa > Mollusca > Cephalopoda > Sepiida > Sepiolidae > Sepiola > Sepiola atlantica. The sequence goes on along the minus strand of OY744537.1, from coordinate 52,144,964 downwards.
AAATTGATAAATTACAATGGTTCATATTATTTCATAACTAAGAAAGAGCATCTTTGCAGCAACGTACAAACGTAGAGGCGATGAGTTTTTGTGTTTTTAATTTTAGAAGAATTCTTTTTAAATAACTGTGTCTATACACAGAGTCAACAAATATTTTGTGCAAAAACCTGCCCTGAATTTGAATAATAAGTAAACTCTGAATTTAATGTAAATTAAAATGAAAAATAAATAGAAATGAAATGTATAACTAAAATGAATTCGTATTATTTAATTGCTAAGAACGAACATCCTCACATCAACGTACGTATATAGGGACAATAAGATTTGGTGTTTTTAATTTTAGGGGGATTTTAAATAATAGTGTCTTCACACAAACACTGGAAGGAAGGGCTACTTTATAGGATTAAATGTATTTTGCAAATAAAGTAATTTTCTAAGTATTATTCTTTAGAAGATAAGCGTTTAAGCAAAATATTGTCGGTGTAAACACAGGTGATTGTAGCAACCGACCTATTTGATATGCTACTTTCTCGCATTGGGACTACGCTCGACCCAGTTTATATTGCAACTCACCGGTTAGAACTGGAGCTGTCTCGTGTGGCGCGATGCATGAGGAACGCACGCGCGCAAAGCAATTAACTGCTACTACGATGAATATACTCCTTACTGTTTTCTTCACCATTGAACGCTTTTATAGGAATATGTAAATGTTGTTAACGTGTAAAAATGTGTATATATTTTCGTATAGTTGCTATTGTAATTTAGCTGCTTATAGTGCACACCTCTACAAGTTTATTTCGTCATGTTGAAACGACGAACGCAGCAGCAAGTATACTCAAATTTGAAACCCTTATGCGCTACAAGCGAAAGTGAAAAATAATGCATACTGTTTATCAAGTTTGATTTTAAACAAAAAATAAATAAAGGACGCTTCATTCTAAGAAAATCACGAGAAAAAGATTGCGGATATTTGTATATTATTTATAATCTGAAAACGTAACTTTATGAAGTGTATTTAATGTTATTGCTGGTAGACGTAGTGATTTATATTAAGTTAGCATACAGACAGTGTAACACGACGATATTTCTTTTACGGTGTTATGGGTCAAAGGATGAGGACTTAGTATTGAAGGGTGAATCATTTTTATTCCAGCTCTAAAATTAGTAACGAAAGAGAAAACGGCTGGTCGAATTAAATATAAAAAATTGATGCATTCGAAGAAAACTATTTTTTTTTTGTTTCTGAAGCAGATTTTCATACGTAGCTTTTGTTTATGAAACTTACCGGTTAATCAAATAAGGGAAATTTCACTCTACCTTTATATATATATATATATATATATATATATATATATATATATATATATATATATATATATATATATATATATATATATATATAGTCTCGGAAGTTTTTCAACCATTAAATCTATATGAAAAAAATTTTTTTTTAGTTCAAAGTCGTTCGGTGGAAAATCACTTTTCTTATAAGTCAATTTACTTTTTACAGTCACTATATTAGTTTGCTTCCAAGAATTTAAGCTAGTCTTAACATTATTTAAGGGATCATCAGTTGTTTACCAGTATTTTATCTCATGGCTTCCCAGCAGAGTTAAAAGACAAGAACAAAAACGTACCGTATATTAGATCTAGATCACACACACACACACACACACACACACACATATATATATATATATATATATATATATATATATATATATGTGTGTGTGTGTGTGTGTGTGTGTGTGTGTGTGTGTGTTCGTCAACGTATCACGTTCTTATTACCGTTATGTACAAGTAATTTGTTCACAATTAAAATGAGATCTTTCTTATGCTATAAAAAACTTCGTCGCGGTTCAGCAGACCTGATTTGTATGGATTTAGTTTTAATATACATTTGTGTATTTAGTTTTTATATACATTTGTGTATTTAGTTTTAATATACATTTGTGTATTTAATTTTAATATACATTTGTCTATTTAGTTTTAATATACATTTGTGTATTTAGTTTTAATATACATTTGTCTATTTAGTTTTAATATACATTTGTCTATTTAGTTTTAATATACATTCTGATTCTTTTTTTAATGTAGACGAGAATTTGGTATGTAATCAATAATAATGGTCAGTTGTTGTATTTGGATGTGGCTATATTGGACTATGAAATGTGAATCTCTCTCTAATTGTTAACAAACTAAACATCTATGTCTATTGCAATTATAGTTACATTCTTATATACAGGGTGATGGATGGAAAACGGGTGAGGAAGAGAGGAACAGCATTTATGAAAATGAGACACCAAATGAAAAACGTTTTCTATACTTGTTTTTATAAAATGCTAATTCAAAATTGATCTAATTCAAAATTGAAGCTGCCTTACACACATGCACACCCCATATATATATATATATATATATATATATATATATATATATATATATATATATATATATATATATATATATATATATATATATATATATATATTAGTGATGTGACGATTCCAAAATTTATTCCCGATTCCGATACAATTACCGATTCTGTCTTAAATTATTGATTCCGACATTATTACCGATTCAGATTCAGATTATTTTTAAATTTCTAAATATTCAATTTGTTGCTTTATTTAAATTTTCAAATTACTGTAAAAAAAAACAACATCTAATGTCCGCATATATTTTTGCAAACGTAAAACATACATTATGGGGAAGAGGCGTATATTATACGAGTAGATATTTTCTTAAATATTTTTTCTCAAATGTTTTCCTTGTAATTGATTGAAAATTGTGAGATAACTAAAGATTTATTTATCTTTTAAAACAAAGCCGATTTGCATTAGTTCGTCGTGAGTTGACAAAATGCTTGTTACATTTTTTTTTATAAACAATTGAAAATAGTCGATGATTCGTATGCAAAATAAAAAGACGGTGTAAGAACAGAATAGTTTACAAAGCCCCCTCCCATGTGACAAAATAGTTTCTAAATAATAATGTTACTATTTAGGAAACCATTCTTAACATCAGAAGGGTGGAGGGGCGTCGTTAACTATTCTGTGTCTTCTCTCTGTCAACAAATTTCATATTTTTATCTTAATTATAAAGATTTGGTCGATTATTGCTACTGTCAATACAACAGATATGCAGAAGATTGATTTGTTTTACTGTAAAAAGAAAAACATGATAAAAAAACAGGACCTTTGAAAACAATGAAAGCCAGTTTTACAAAAACGTAAACGGAGAAATAACAACAACAGAACAACCGGACCCGACAGAAACAAAACATTTCTGGAGCAAGATATGGGAAAAAGCTGAAGATCACAACAAAAATGCTAAATGGCTGAAAGACATGAAAGATAAACTTCTAGAAATTGAAGGAACGGAAACAGAAATTAATGAATAAACTATTAAGACAAAACTAAAGAAAATGGCAAACTGGAAAGCACCAGGTCACGATGGAATACATGCGTACTGGTTCAAAAAATTCACGAACCTACATGAAAGGCTAGCACAGAAACTGAGAGGATGTATCCATAAAACAGACGTACCAGAGTGGATGACCAAAGGAAAGAAAAACGCTCATACAAAAAGACGCCAAGAAGGGAACGACCCCAAGCAATTACAGACCAATAACCTGTTTACCGGCACAACTGGGAGAGCAAATTTACCATTCCCTGAATAGTCGTAGGCTACTTCCCGAGGAACAAAAAAGAATGCCAGAAAGGAAAAAGAGGGACGCATAATCTGTTATACATAGATCAAAAGATCCTGAAAGAAGTTAAAAGCAAGACAAAAGAACATATCTATGGCATGGATTGACTACAGGAAAGCGTACGACATAAGCCCTCAAGCATAGATAATTGAATGCTTAACAATGTACAAGATACCCGACAGGATTATTAATCTCATCAATGAAGCAATGGAAACATGGAGATTAGAACTGACAGCTGGAGGACAACACTTGACGGAGATAAAAATACAGAGAGGCATTTTCCAAGGAGACTCCCTATCACCACTACTGTTTATCATAGCCATGGTGCCACTCAACTACATACTCAGGAAATGTGATGTCGGATACAAGTTCACAGGCAGAGAACAAAGAATAAACCACTTGATGTGCACGGACGACCTCGAGCTATTTGCAAAAAGCAAAACGGAACTGGAAAAGCTGATAAATACGACCAGAATCTTCAGTCAGGACATTCAAATGGAATTCGGAATAGAAAAGTGGGCATTGCTAGAGATTAAAAAAGGAAAGCTGAAGACGACTGAGGGCATGGAACTACCCAATCAAGAGCAGCTGAGGGCGCTACGTGAACAAGACAGCTATAAATATTTGGGAGTTTTGGAAGCAGACGCAATCAAATCAACAGAAATGAAAGAGAAGATTGGAAAAGAATACCTGAGAACAAGAAAGCTCTTAGAAACGAAATTATATAGCAGAAACCTAATCAAAGGAATAAATACATTCGCAGTATCACTAATAAGATATTCTGGACCATTCATAAGCTGGACTAAAGAAGAACTTAGGCACCTTGACGAGAGGACTAGAAAATTAATGACTATGCACAATGCACTACATCCAAAAGACAATACAGACAGACTCTACGTGAAGAGAAACGAAGGGGGAAGAGGACTGGTAAGTATAGAAGACGTTGTGGACGACACTAAAAAAGAGCTGGAGAAATACATAAATCAGAACACAGAAAGGCTGATCACCGCAGCAAGAGATACCGTCCCAATGAACAATGCAGGAAGCATCGAAACTGGACACAAAAAGACAAGAAAAGAAAAATGAGGGGAAAAAAACAACTACATGGACGCTTCATAAGACTCACAAGAGAAGAAACCAACGAAAATAGCTAGATATGGCTAAGAAAAGGAAACTTTAACTGAGAAACTGAATCTTTACTGGTGGTTGCACATAACAATGCGATTAGGACAAACAATATTAAAGCTAAAATAGATAAAACCCAGGAAAACAGTAAATGCAGACTGTGTGGTCAAAGAGACGAAACAGTAAATCATATAATAAGTGAATGTAGCAAACTTGACAAAAAGAATACAAGAACAGACATGACTGTGTTGAGAAAGTAATACACTGGGAACTGTGCAAACAATACAAGAAAGGAGACCTGATGTTATTATAATCGACAAGAAGGAAAAGTCTTGTAAAATCGTAGACTTCGCCGTTCCAGCAGTCCACAGAGTGAAGATCAAAGACACGGAAAAACGAAGTAAATACACAGAACTAGCCAGATAACTGAAAGGAATATGGAGCATGAAGAAATTTAGTATAATACCAATAATCGTAGGAGCACTTGGAACAATCCAAAAAAAAAAACCTGGAGAAAAGACTGGGAGAAATTGGAATCAAAGGGACCATCGAAACCATACAAAGGACGGCAATGATCAAAACAGCTGCAATCTTAAGAAAAATCCTCGAATGCGGAAACCAATCCGCATAAGCTACAAAGGGTCACAAGGAATTTCAACAGGGAGAAAACAAAACCACAGGAAGAACACCACAACACAAGCCAAGGAACAGAAACTGCGAGAAACATCACTTCATAATCCCCCCCCCCCAATAAATTACACCGGCCTCAGCTATCACTACACAAAAATGAACCAAGGAACAGAAATTACAAGAAACACTATAAGCTCCCCCCTTCTCTCATACCCCCCCTCATCCCCCCTCACCCCCCCAAAAAAAATTAAATTTTTTTTAAATTTAAACATTACCACAAATTTTTTTTTAATTAATTAAAAAAAGGTTGTTTTTTTATGGTGCCGACAATAAAATACAGTGCGAAAACAATATTTAATGTTTTAGGATATATTTATTCTGGCCGAAAACAAAAAAAAAACAAAAACATTTCTGTGTATGTGAATTGTAGTATTTTTTGGTGCTTTTTAGGAATAGGTATCCAGAAATTTGCAGTAATGACGTAAGCAGTTAAGACTTTCCGGAGAAAGCCGAATCAAGTTCCGAGTCTTTTACACAATAAGAACTGAATTAAAACGACTTTGCAAACTAAAACTCAGTTTAGTGTTAGTTTAGGGGTAAGTTAGTTTAGGGTTAGGTTAGTTTAGGGTTAGGGTTAGCTTAGTTATGGGTTAGGGTTAGGTTAGTTTAGGGTTAGGTTTGTTTAGGGTTAGGGTTAGGGTTAGGGTTAGGTTAGTTTAGGGTTAGGTTTGTTTAGGGTTAGGGTTGGGGTTAGGGTTAGGGTAAGGGTTAGGGTTAGGTTAGTTTAGGGTTAGGGTAAAAAAAACAGTTCGGTTCGTATTGCGTAGATTGTTCGGTGAAGTTTGCTAACTTTCATTATCGTCACTTTTACTGAGTAAAACACGAATATTTTCTATTCGGTTCTGGACAAAGCCGACTTCTGCCAACGAAGAAATACGTAAACAGCTAGAAAAAGCCGAATGAAAACGAACCGGCGTCAAAATCAAAACACGGCAACTTTTTAACACAAAAAAACACTCACCGTATGTTTACTTTTCATGACAATTTACTTATTTTCTTTACAAAGAAATTCCATAAAATATTTTTTTACACGGAAAAGTTAATAGTAAAATTTATTTTTGTTCTTTGTATTTCTAGAAATTCTGCTTTTTTTCTCAATAAACTAAAGAGGGTATACAAAAATCCATTACCCATTTCCATAAACTAAAACAAAACACAGAACCGGTAACTAGGTTTTCTTTTTGACTAAACTAACAAATCGCTTATTAAGTTTTCGGGACTTTAGTTTTTTTTCCAGGTTTTTTACTACTGAACAACTCGATATCGCATTTTAATGTTTTCATCGACATTAATTGATTTAAACAAACCTAAAAGTCCGCTAATAACTTTAACCAGTTTTTTCCCCCTAATAAAAGTGCCCATCTTGGCCTAATGTCTAGAGTCTTCTTATGTAACTGTTTTGAAAAACATCTACTAAGTTAAAAAAAAAAAATAAAACAGTACACAGAAACGCTAACTAAGTTTCCCTTTCACTAAACTAAAACATAGCTTATTAAGTTTTCAGAACTGCTAAAAAAAATTTACGAATAAACAGTGTTTTGTATAAGCCATTTGTTTTTGTTGTTTTCGTTTTTACAATTTCTCTACTTTCATAGCCTCTATTTTAAAACTAGAGGTTAGAGAATCCAAACCTACCCCACAAAAATTAGAAAATGCGATTTTAGTTGCTTCTAAACAACAGAGTAAATACTTATTTAAAAGTATCGATTTTAAAATATTGGGGGGGGGTTACCAAATTGTTCTTGCTTTGTGCCATATTATCCCGGTCAACGCTGGTACACTGGTCCTGCTAGCACACACACACACACACACACACACACACACACACACATATATATATATATATATATATATATATATATATATATATCGTACGTAGGTAAAATATTAAAAATAATTTTATATTATTATAAGCTCCTTCCATGTAAAATTGAAAGTTGAACACTGTCGGAAAGATAAAGAATAAACATTCAACTAAAAGCTTCAGTGCAATGCTCATATCCAGTCGTTGAGTGCTATCAAATGTTTAGGTGTCTACACTCGCCGCTTTCAGTTTAAACATCACTTAATTTCTCCGCTATTACGTGACAATCCCTCGTGGCTTAATGGTTAAGGTTAACGCCTACAGATATCTGTGAACGGGGTTCGCGCCCTATGACCGTCTGAGATTGTTATTCCCCTTCGCCGATGAGAGCCATAAGCTCAAAACGACGTCGTGTGTAGGATATATATATAGATAGATATGAGAAAGGAAGGATGAAGGTAATCCGACGTGATGAAAAAAGAAAAACCAAAAAGGATGTTTTTCATATGTTCATCAACGTTTCGTCTTTATTTTTAAGATTTCTTCAGGATGATAATATTAAGAAAAATGTCATGCAAGTACGTGAAAATATTGGGTTTACATGATGGGTTGATGGGCTACTACTTCTTCCCATCAACAGAATTGCCTTCGTCGATGAGAAGGCTAAACAAAATTATGATAATCCCGAGCTACCATCAAATGTGTGCCCATAGTTCAAGTGGAATAACGGTAACTCGATAGCAAAATGGAGTGAAAGTCCAGTAGAGTCTTGGAACAAGCACGTTCGGTCTTTCCTAAGTGGTCCAGCTGCATTGTCTCGGCAACTGTCCATCAAGGACAATATTCATGATATACTTAGACGAATGTTAATAATGTCTCACCCTGAAATCGCTTCACAACGCCCCCGACCTTACTGTAATATTTGTGATAAAACTGGACACACAGCAAGGTCAATCAGACATACCAAGTCGACTGCTTCAACTATGAAACAAGCTTAAATAGATTCATTGTATTATTGACAAGTTAACTTTTGTTTGTTCGTTCATTGAACATTTTCTGCAAAATTTTACTTAAATATCGGAAAATTTAAATTTTCCTTGAATAATAAAGACTTTTCGAGAAAATACTGTACTTGACTCTTAATACCTTTTGATTGGTCTCTTTTTAATGATAATGTGTACCAAATCTATTTTGTAGTACACCAGGTCCCCACAGTGAGAAATTATGAGAACGTTTTCAAAAATTATGATTTTTCTGAAAAATTTGAGGCAAATTGACGGGAATTATGTATTCTGAATAATTCACCCCTACCCAACTTCAAGTCAAATTTTAAAAAATTGAATGCATTCAAAGGCTTTTTCTTTCTACAGATTCAGAAAAGGGATTAAAAAAATGCTTTCAGATAGATGGAAACAGAATTTTTCCATCTTGTTTCTGTTGTTGACTGTAAAGTAGGGGGGGACCCAAGTCAAAATGTGGGGTATATATATATATATATATATATAGTAAGTAATGAAAATATATTTATGGCAATTAAGCTACACAGAGGCTCCCGCATTTCATCCCCTGGGTGAATCTTCAGACTAATATATATATATATATATATATATATATATATATATATATATATATATATATATATATATATATATATATATATATATATATATATATATATATATATACATTAGATCTTTCCATAACTATAAATGTGATAAATAAATGTGTGGAGCGAAATTTTCCTTTAGTGTTTCAAAAAAGTGTCCAAAAAGCAAAGAAAAACGAAAGATGTTGAAAAAACAAATAGAAATGGTTTTGATTCACATATTAAAACTGAAACTTACCATTGATGCCACATAATTGAAATGCTTTCTTTAACTGTTAAGCGATTCACAGTTGCGCCGAGAAAATGCGTGATATCTTGATTTTAATAATCATGCAAAAAAGCGATTTAAAGAATCCCAGATAGAAAAATGACGTGGGCCAATGAATGGGAAAGCGACATCTGGTGGATTATCTTTGACTATTTCAGGTCAAGTACAGCCCCACTTATTTAGTCATGGATATTGGACGATTTATCTATATCATCAGGGCAAGATTATGTATTTTATTTAATGGACCGTCTTGAAATTAAATACATTGTATTTCACAGAAAGTTCCGTTTATATATATATATATATATATATATATATATATATATATATATATATATATATATAGATAGATAGATAGATAGATAGATAGATAGATAGATATATAGATAGATAGATAGATAGATAGAAGGATGAAAAGGAATTAGAAAAGCGACAGAAGCAGATCTTTTTTCAATTCAGTTGCTCAATGCAAGGTATATTCCGCAAAAAAGCAATTTATTAAATCAATTTTTTCCTTAAGCCAGGCTTTTCAAAGATCAAAATCTTATCATCAGAGGAAATTGCTGGGATAGATAAGTTGGCGAAGAGCCAAGATTTAATATCTAAAAAAGTAAAACAATCATTGTTGGGGGGAAAACAAGGCAAACAAGCCTTGTTACATCCACGAAGGAACTCTCTATTAGACTTTTTACTCTCTGGATTGTATCTATTTTGGCCGATCCTGAAGACGTTGGTTTCTGGAGTTTAACTTTGAAACCTCTCAATTTATTTCTCGTGCCTTCTAACGGCCTACCTACAAACCACTTTCACCGCTGGACTTTTTGACACCGGATCTTTTTACAATCGGACACTTGCTTGCATTCGGGCAGCTTTGTTTTACTTTTTCAGATTTTAAATCTTGGCTCTTCGCCAACTTATCTATCTTAGCAATTTCCTCTGATGATAAGATTTTGATCTTTGAAAAGTCTGGCTTAAGGAAAAAATGAATTTAATAAATTGTTTTTTTTTGCGGAATATACCTTGCATTGATTAACTGAATTGAAAAAAGATCTGCCTCTGTCGCTTTTCTAATTCCTTTTCATCCTTCTATCTATCTATCTATCTATCTATCTATCTATCTATCTATCTATCTATCTATCTATCTGCTCTATCCGGTATATTGAGCTGTATACTTTTCACAATAGGTTTTACCTTTCATAAAAGTTCGCTTTTAGTTCTCTAATTTATATATATATATATATATATATATATATATATATATATTTCATGATTTTTGGGGGAGTACAAAATTTTATTATCGCAAGCATGAAAGGAAGACTAATTTTATCGTTCATGATTAAAAGTTAATTAAGAAAAGAAAGCCAGCCGACCGGTTTCGCCCTCTCTTAACAAAGGCTGTATCGAGGGATTTAAAAAAAACGAGAGATTTAAAAAAGAGGGGGGGAAGAGAGAGTACAGCTGACGTTTTTTCTCTTGATTAACTTTTAATCATGAACGATAAAATGTATATGTGTGTGTGAAGTCGGTCTGATTTTCGAAGTGCGACTTAAATAGCAATGCATCTGACAAATTGATACTTAATTAAGACTAGACAGTCTTTTACGGAAATACTTATTATGTGTTCTTTACTTGAAAAGAAGAAATTCCAAAGATTTCATCGATTACATATTCCATCCGACTCGATAAGTATTTCAGTAGCATACACTGCGCGATATTCACCTTTTATTGTAATAATGTAGCTTTTCCGTTTATTAACAGAACAGATGCGTCTTGTAGTCATAATCCATCACGTTTATTCCTATTTCTATTTCTATTTCTATTATATTTTATATTTATATTTACATTCTATATTTACATTTATATTAACAGATATGAGTTAGCAGTGCTTCTTTACATGATTGCTTAGCATAAAGCCAATAGCGATTATTTCATAGTATTCATTAATAACATTCTTTAAAACATTGCATACGACAAAAACATACGAACTTATAAAGGTCTGATTTTCGACGAGAATAGACATCTAAACATTCGATAGCACTCAACGACAGAGTTGGAGCATTGTACTGAGGCTTTTAGGTGAATGTTTATTTTTAATCTTTCCGACAGTGCTCAACTTTCAATTTTACTTGGAAAGGGATTATAATAATATAAAATTATTCTTAATATTTTACCGACGTACATATAATATATATATATATATATATATATATATATATATATATATATATATATATATATATATATATATATATATATGTGTGTGTGTGTATATATATATAAATATATAAAGAGAGAGAGAGATATGTTATATAACGGAATAGATGTAAAGATTTAAGGCCTGTGTTTACTTGCCTCCGACGAGAGCAAGTTAGACACAAGGTCAGCTTTTCATGTGTGGGATATCCAGCTCCGCAAAATATGTGACAAATTTTTTTTTAAATTCCCCAGATGGATCCCTCCTCCTGCGACTGAGGACAGAATAGATACTTCGCATCGACCCCAGAGTAAAATTAAGGGAATTTCAATATTATATATCTATTAATTGGGAATACAGCTTTTTGAGCAGAAAATCAGAGAAAATAAGGAATATTATTCTGGGTGTATAATGAACGGGTTACGTGAGGTAAAAACAGTTTAAACTGCTGTTGAATTGCGTTCAGATATGATAAATGGCATGTCAGCATTCTAGAAAACCTAGCTGTGCTATGAAATAAACTTACAAATTCTATCAAAACTATGAGAATAATTGGTGACCAAACCTCGAAAAAGATACACACACACACACACACACACACACACACACACACACATATATATATATATATATATATATATATATATATATATATATATATATATCTTTCAATTCGCAACGGCTACTACGATAGCGGTGGGGGTTTGTGGGTGAGGTAGTGGAATTTTATCACCGGGATTTCAAATGCATCGTCACGCACAAAGTGGATGGCAGGGCTGATTGGACAGCCATCATTTTTATGTGTTTTGCTGCGATGTATAATGTGAAATATTTGTTTATCTTTGTGTTACATAACAAAAATCGTGTCACGGGGAATCGGTTTGTTGGTGTCATTGTGGGAGTAATGATTGTTGGGGATGGTGACAATTTCCGACTCTACCAATTTTATAACGGAGGTAGATATTGTGGATATCGAAAAGATGTTGGCCGTGACCCTCGATTCCCCTAAAGGCCGAAACAGGAAAGGAAATTAGCGAGAGCTTTGTTCTATTTTAATTGTAGCAGTACGGTGGTCTCTTCAATCTAACTCTTTGATATATAAACTCTTTAGTGTGTTTAAATTATTTTCTCCGCTTTATCAAAAGTTTAATGAATATATTTTTTTAAAAATGGTTAAATTTAAATTTCCGTTTCAAAACAATTAATCTTCTATAACTGTGTTTAATGTCGAAGTTTTTGTTTTCTTTGTAAACAAATGCCACATGTATCGTTGTTTACTTAAATAAATGTTAAATGTTCCTTAATTTACATAAACTAATGTTCATTGTTTATTTAACCTTTTCATTAATTATTTTTATAGAAATTCTACATATCTGATGAACCTTGTTCTTGAAGTACGTACCTTTGAGCTAAGCTGATTTCTGAAAAGGCCCGTAATGACTAATAATGGAGACAAAACGTATTCCTTGATGTCCCCGGTAGCAAAACAAAGACTGTTGTACATTCATGACTGACATAGGCTGAAGTTTATTTGTACCAAATATGGTTTGATCACAGAAAGGATTGGTGGGTGGCATTTAATTTGGGTCACTCAGTAGAATTGGTCATTCTTTGATTTTATATCAGTGTCAGCCATCTTGATCAACATTGCAAGAACAAATATAATTAGTCAAAATTTATGATAAAATTTATGATAATTTATGACAACTTTTCTATGTGCTGTTGTGGAACAACAGTATCCATGAAAGAGTTGAACTAATGTCAGATGTATCTTTATTTACCTAAACACATATCAAATATTTCTTTAGTTACCTAAACACATGTTAAATATTCATTTATTTACCTAAACGCGTGTCAAATATTTTTTTGTTTACGTAAACTCATGTAAAAGTTTTCTTTGCAACAATTGACATCGATTTTATTATGAATTTAACGAAATGTATTCATTGTTAGTTTTTACTACCCTAAAAATAAATATTTGATCAACAAATGATATATGGGGTTCATGGATGATAAAATAGACCCCATGGGTCTCACACGCAAACTGAGGTTGGGAACTCCTGATCTAAACGAATGTCAAATATCCATTTGTTTACATAAACTAACATCAAACATTTTTAAATACGAATCTCAATTATCCCTAGAATAACAGAATAACATATAGTCTGTTATGTAACTGATTAAAGTAATAACATTTACTTTTAAATATGGGTAACAATTATCGTGATAATAAAAGAATAACGTTTTGTTACTTATGTCTTTGGTTAATTAATTTTATTTACTTTGTAGTGGCCGATGACGGTGATCGACCTTACAACCCGTTAGAGACACAAGACAATGACAAATAACGATGCCAAATACAGAAGTTGAATTTAAAAATAACAAATTACCGGTGTATTGGACCGCAATGGAAAAGGTGGTTCAGCTACTGGTGTCATAGGTTGAGTGTCTGATCGGATTACTTCTCAAACTCCAACGTAGGTTGTCGAACGTGGACGTCACTGAGATCGAAAAAACAGCTCGATAGATCTCGTCAATCTATGCTGGTCGGGTGTGGACGCCGTAAAAAAGAACAGACTGAAACGGGAGTTGTGCTGAGAAAAACGGTTAACGCATTGAAAAGGCAGTAGGTAAGTTTTCCTGAAAAGGACAGTTAAGTGTAGTAGGTAAGTTGCTCTAAAAAAAAAATAAAAGGCAGAATCGCACAACTGTGTAGTAGATGAGTTGTCCTGAAAAGGATAGGTAGAATCACACAAAAGTGTAGTAGCTAAATTGCTTGAAACGGGCAGGTTTTTTCTTGGATGGACGAATTGAATTTCAGTTTTTTGAGCGAGGAACATCGGTTACGGAGCTATTTGAGTCGACGTTCGGCAGAATTACATATGAAATCAGACAAAATACTGAGAGGATGCTAGCGATTAATTGTAAGGCCACAATAATGTAAACTGAAGCAGCTAATCCGCTAGCGTGTTATATTGTATATCACATAAGCTAATCGTTTTCTTCGCTGTGTGTTGATTTGATGCTGTAATGAACGGTTTAATTAGAAACTAACCAGTATTAAAGGCGACATTCAACCGCTTGTTCAGCAACCTCTGAAATGGCGACCTGCAATCCTGTTTCTATTATTATTCGTTCATTTTTATGTATTCATTTTTATTTATGAACGAGAAGAATACCCGTCCTTTGGGCGCTAAAAATTAATCCATTTTAACTGTCTTGTGTGATGAGCATTCTTCTTGTTCTCTATAAATTACAACAAATAAACAAGGGGAATGCTTCCATAGTTCGAAAGGGGAATTGCTTGATTTTAATTTTTAAGAATAAGAATTATGTCATTCTCTCTCTCTCTCTCTCTCTCTCTCTCTCTCTCTCTCTCTCTCTCTCTCTCTTATCGAAAAAAAGATTCTTCTTCTAATGTAAATTCCGCGAAAATACCCCTAACCCAGCAGCAAAATCTCGCCCATTCACTGTAGAGATTCCTAGATGCCGGAATATTTTTCTACCTTGGTAGCTTCTTTCCTTGGGTCGCTTGCCTTTGGAATCCCCTTCTTGTGTCCTGTTTTTTCGATCGTATCAACATGCAGAAATTTAAATGTAATCTGAAGAAACATCTTGCTGTCCAACTCTCCACTTAGATCACCCCTTATAAATATGGCCCCTACCACAGTATCTCCTTACGATTCATTGGCAATATGCCTATTTTAGAGTGAATTAAAGTTATGAAAAAAGAAATGGATAATCACGAGGGTGTAGCTTACATGGTTTGATGAACTCAAGGTGAGAAGCTACTCGACCCATGATCCTTGGCCTTTTGGCTAAGATCAAAGTGTAGTATCTGTTCCGATGGATACTACACCCCAGAGACTGGTATTGTCTTGGCCTTCGGGACTTGATTTACGCCGGTCTATGGGTCTGTCCTGTGCAGTTCTAGGAGGTCTACCCTCCCAGGCTTCGCCTCCCCTCTTTGGGGAGGAGTAAGTTTATTGCTTACTGCCTGAGGCGCCCCTACCGGGGAATGCCGACAAGGCTGCCAAGGCAATTTTTGATGGTCAGAGTGCTCACCTCTCGGGCGCTGGCTTTTCAACCCCCACTTTCCGACCCGACCTTGGGTCACATCTTACTTGTGGGAGTAGGATAAAACTGGCCTTGTGCCTAACTCCTGGAGAGGAGTAAATAATACTCGACCCATGATCCTTGGCCTTTTGGCTAAGATCAAAGTGTAGTATCTGTTCCGATACTGCACCCCATAGACTGGTATTGTCTTGACCTTCGGGGCTTGATTTACACCGGTCTATGGGTCTGTCCTGTGCAGTATTAGGAGGTCCACCCTCCCAGGCTTCGCCTCCCCTCTTTGGGGAGGAGTAAGTTTATTGCTTACTGCCTGAGGCGCCCCTACCGGGGAATACCGACGGGGCTGCCCAGGCAATTTTTAAACCCCACTTTCTCGACTCGACCTTGGGTCACATCTTACTTGTGGGAGTAAGATAAAAACTGGCCTTGTGCCTAACTCCTGGAGAGGAGTAAATCAATACTCGACACAATAGACTGTTGAGCGCAAATGTATCTTAACATTGCCTTTATATGCGGATAAGTTGTTTGAAACAGTCTGTCCATATGCTAGGTTATTCATACATTATTAATACACAAACCAAGTACATATATGAATTTCATATTGATTAATGCTAAATCAACACGCAAACAAGAGTGTAAAAAAAATTAAAAAACAGCAGCATGATACATCGGAAATAAATTCAAATGTTGAACTATATGACAAGATCATCGTATTGCTCGACGAAGATCATGGTTACTCCGGTAGTAAAAAACAAAGATTTATCGCAGACATCGACGGATGAGATATTTGCACAAATTCAGCTTTCTCTAACCATTCAGTTTGTTAATCAAGTGATGAAGACGAAACCCACGTCAGGTATCTCTATTCTAGACGCACGGGTTCGAACCCTATGATACTCATTTTTAACTTCGTGGTTTTCTTTCTTTATTCCAAGCTATGTGGATTAAATAAACCGTTTATTTAATGGTATATATATATATATATATATATATATATATATATATATATATATATATATATTTAAATGAAAATCGCTCTAGACAAGGCATGAAGCCACGTGATGTAAGGAGCTAAAAAAATACTACTTGGTTAAAAACTAGCCAACGATAAGTGTTAAGTGGATAGATTTTGACCCAGAAAACGGCAATTCTTCCTCCTTTATCAGAAACATGGAATGTGAGGACTAAAGGACAAAATAAGGGAAGCGAGAGTTACAAGGCTGCCGAAAGTAAAACTAAGATCCACTTTCTACTCTCCTTAAAGCACGAATGTCAAAAAGCACATGATAATATATATATATATATATATATATATATATATATATATATATATATATATATATATATATAATAAATATTTGTTATTGTTTATATATATATATATATATATATATATATATATATATATATTATGTAATTATTTTTATTGGTGATTGCAGCATTCGTTGTTTTATCCTTACTATTATTTCGACTGTCTCACTTCCTAAGTGATTAAGATGCGGAAAATTGCCCTTTAGTCGCCCTTAACTTTATAGGACGTATTTTTCGTCAATATATATATATTTCAATTAATTTTATACGTACATAAAAGTAATTACTTTTTATGTACGTATACAATTAATTAATATATATATATATATATATATATATATATATATATATATATATATATATATAAAGCTGAGACATTTATTGCACTGACTTTGAGATTAAAACACCAAACTAAGATCTATACACACACTCTACCACTGATATCGAGCATGCTCCCTGATAGACTTGCTTTGAAGATTGGCGAACAACAGTCTGCATAGAATAACAATTAGACATGAGTGATTTATATTGGTGAACCCGAAGAAATTATAATCTTTTGATTCTCACTTTGTATTAATGGCATGAATCAATGTTTCTCTCCTGGGAATGGCACCGGATGAATATTACCAATCGATTTAGGAATACCAATCAATATTGTTTTATGAGTTAACTATTCACAAAAAAAAAACAAGTCTTTTGTCGGTTATCTTGTACGATCGGATATCGTTATATTCAGCTGATAGAACTGCATCTACGTAATAAATCTGCTTGTCCATCCCTTAGTTAGTGCGACCGTAACGCTTCTATTGACCATGAACTTGTTTAATGCTAGTGGTTCACCACTTACGAAAAACAAGGGTTAGTGGGATTTTCAGTTTGATAATGCAACAGTACTATGAGAGGATTAATTAATTCACAAGTCTATTCGACAGATATTTGTTGACATTGAACTTGCAAACGATCATGATGTAGTTGGTAGAGAACCATTCCCGCGCTAACGTGTTTTACAAGTGAAAAGTTATTGGAAAGAAACCTTGTTCATGGAAGTTCCGTATTATTTTAGGTCCATAAAGGAAAAGTCAGAGAGTTCTTTGAAGTGTTGGAAACAAGACGAGTTCTTGCTGAGAAGGTCTTACGGAGATTGACAGAGCTTGAAGTTCAGTAAAGCACCATACTATGGAAATACCAATAGAGTTTGTTTTTTTATGGAAATAGCTCCGGATAAGGTATCAAGCCACTTGATGTAAGGAGCTAACAAGAACGAAATTTGATGATTGCAAAGACAGGAGATGCCTATTGACCTTAGTCTTGAAAAGACCAAGGTTATATGTAAGAGGAAAACAGTCAGCAGAAAGAGAGTTCCACAAGCCTGCGGTTCTTGGAAAGAAGCTACTGGAATAAGAAGTTGTGTTATAATGAGGCATCAAAACAGCGAATTGATGAAGACCACTAGACCAACGAGTCAAACGAGCTAGAACAAAAAAAGCAGGGAATAGATCACACAATTCTGAAGAACACGTAGAGAAAAACAAGGGGATCTAATTATCAAAATCCGACACAGTAGTAGTATTAATGAAGCATCCGTTGTATTCGTTAACAAGAAGCAGACGATAACTGATTTTACAAGTTTATTTAATTGCAAAAGTTTGGTATAATGGTTAGAGTGTTCGCTAATTAGCCAGGAGACCTGGGTTCAACTTCGGTCGAATCATATCAAAAACTAAAGGATGGTATTTGACCCCTAATTATTGCTAAACACTCAGCATTATAAGGTGAGGAGTAGAGTAAGTGAATCAATCCAGACAAAAGAATTGCGCCCTCCCCTACATCTAGGTGTAGTAGACATTGAAAAAGAAGCCTTCGTGTCGCCCTCGACTACGGTCGATCCATTTATTTTATTTATTAAATGTTATTGAGGTGGTATTTATGGACGAAGATAGGGGATACGTTGTCAAGGGGTTGAGAAGTTCAAATTTGAAAAACATGGGAAAACGTGGGCGGAACACGGAACACGAAGTGATCAAAAAGTAAATGATAGAATTCGTTTGCAGGCGAGGCGAATACACGTGTTGGCATGTAGCCCTCGAAAAAACTAGGTTTGGTTCTTTCTCCCTCTCTCTTTCACACTTTCTCTCCCCAAAACATGTAGCTAAGATAAAGTAAAATAAAGAAAAAACACTATATTTCGGGTATAAAATGCCTTTGTGTCAGTTAATTGTAATTGATCTATTCGTGACCATGACCTTTTTTTAGGAACAGAAGGATATTTAACCATATTTCAGCAACGTCTGTATTTTTCAAAGTCATAAAGATTTGAGTGTCTTTCAAATATTACATCTACTGTCTGATGTATATTGACAACACTGATATCTCAGTTTTCAGTATACTGTGAAAATCTAGAGTGAAAAAATGCAATCAGTTTCATCTGTTATTTAATTTTATTTTGGTAAAATAGTCCTTATAACCAACTCACATTTATATATAGTAAAAATAAATGTTCTTACTATAAATTGAAGTAAATGTTTGGAAGTATCAAATAATATTGTGTTTACAAAAGATTTTTGATAAGAAAAACAAAACAATTTAGGCACTAATGCGTTAATTAATGAGTCGACCATATCGCGATGAAGAAGCACCCACCAGAAACGCAAATGGCGCCGAACTATCTAGAGGGTATCCAAGATAAGTTATGAATCAACATTTGTAAGAGAAAATGTGTAAAAAAATCAATAATGTACTCTAAAAGTTTGACAAATTTTGTTTTTATTGAGTTGAAACTTTTCTCAATGAAGTTCTGTTTTGTTTAGTTTCAGGTACACAGAGGAAGAAATGGAAAATTATTTACAGTGGTTGTAGTTAGACGAGTTTTTGTTGTAAATGTTTAGTAACAGAAATATTATACTAGACGAGGTTATTGAATTCGAAAACAAATTACTCTTCAGGGAAATACGCAAACAACAAAAAGTAAGATAACTGTTATCTTGTAAATATAGCTAGCTAGAACTACAGCTAAGAACTTTCCTCTCTCTCTCTCTATCTCTCTTTCTCTCTCTCTTTCTCTCTCTCTCTCTCTCTCTCTCTTTACAAAAAACAAACGTAATTTCCATGAACAAAGTTTCTTTCCTAAAACATCCCATCTGTGAAACAAGTAATTGATTGGCACCACTCTTTCTTCTTCACTGCATCCTGTCTCTCACAGACGCGGTGTTGCTACTCTCAGTCTTTTCTATAAATATTATTATAGCATGTGTTCTTCGACATTGTGTGATCTATTTCCTGCTTCTTTTGTTCCAGCTCGTTTCACTCGTTGGTCTAGTGGTCTCCATCAGTTCGCTGTTTTGATACCTCATTGTAATGCAGCTTCCTATTCCAGTAGCTTCTTTCCAAGAACTGCAAGCTTGCAGAACTCTCTTCCTGCTGACTGTTTTCCTCCTACCTATGGCCTTGGTCTTTTCAAGACTAAGGCCAATAAGCATATCCTGTCTTTGCGATAATCATATTTCGTTTATGTTGGCTCCTTACATCAAGTGTATTGATGCCTTGTCTGAAGCGATTTCCATAAAAAAAGATACCACGAGTCTGCTTCCCAACCGCATACAGCATGATCGCATCCAAGTCTCATGTAAACAAATACTTGTTGAGTCGTCCTCTTGGATGATCAATTCTTTTCAAGTAATTTTACGCCTATTCTACCCATTGTTTCTGTTTTTTTCGTGATGGCGATCATCGTCCAATTAATCATCCCTTTAACTTATCTCTTCGAGTGGCCTCCCAGTCCTTGATAAGTGGTCATCCAAGCTTTTTCTTTTGCCGTTTCTGTGCTAAAAATGTAATTGTTAATAACGTACTTCTCGATAAATTTGAAGAATTTTAAATAAAAAATAAATATGTAAATGAAATTAACTGATTTCCACGGGGTATCGCCAGTTTTTATTAATACTAGATCGTCAGGGCTCTAGACGTTCGTCGAGATAAAAGATCTCTTTTGCCTCCCTATAGCTTTTATTTGTGACGTCATCCACAGGGTCCAGTTTTCCCAATCTCTGTTTAATGCAGTGGTTCCCAACCGGGGGGAAATTTCCCCCAGGGAGGGAAATTAAGGTGTTTTAGGGGGGAAATTCTAGCCTGAATTTATAATTCTGGAAATATTCAAAAAATAATTTCCAGTAATAGTCTTCTGTTCTTTTTTTCTCAGGAGTATCCGTTTCCTAAACTTTACCCGCTTTCATACTTATGTTTTATTTTCTTTCTTCTTTTTTATTTGTTATTTTCCATTACATCTCTTAAGAAAAAGAAGGTTTATACAATTTCAGATACGTAATTCCATCAGTAAACGAGTATACATATAAAAAAAATTAAGAGAAACAAAAATTTAAACATACATATTCATAAATTCAATATCAGAGAATGTTATAAAGTATGAATGCATATGAATTTTTTAGTGCAAAATTTTTTTTTATTCAAATCAATTTATATTAATAAAAAATGAAAAGTTAAGTATGGCCGTTATTAGATTTTTCAGAAAGAGAATGATATTGTCATGACCCAAGTTGGAACGCTTGGATCGATTGGACAAATTGACGTTAATACAAAAATTATAATCAAATTTTGTAATTATAATATATTTGTAATAGATATTATTATTAATCTTATATATTACTATTATTTTTAATTATTAATTTTAGTATTATTAATCTTATATATTACTATTATTTCTAATTATTAATTTTAGTAATATTATTATAATTACTATTATTATTATTATCAGTATTATATTTCTAAGTGTTTTATTTTTAATTATTAATTTTAATATTATTAGTATTCATTTTGATTATTACTCTTAGTATTATTAATATTTTCATTATTATATTTATTAGCATTTTATAATATTTACTATAATATTTATTATTATTAGTAGTATTTTTATTTATTAATATTAGTAATATTATTATTATAATTACTATTATTATTATTATTAATATTATCATTATTATATTTATAAAGTATAAGTTTTAGTATAAATTTGAATATAATTTTATTATTATTATTATAATAATATTAATTATAATAATAATTATAATAATATTACTAAAATTAATAATTTTAATAATTATAATAATAATTATTATTAACGTCAATTTGTCCAAGCCTTCGAACTTGGGTCACCACAATATCGTTGACACAAATATAAAATTTAATAACTTTTATTGAAGGATAAGAGGTAATGCTTTACTCTTTTTTGAGAGATAATTGAGAAACATGAAAATTGTCAAATAAAAAAAATAATATTTTTGGAGAATTCATTAGTTTTTTAATAATAGAAATATTAGAGCCCTTAAGTCTGTAGTCAACCCTTATTGTTTGATTAAAATTTCTAGTTTCGTAAAGTACTACTAGGTTTTATTTAATAAAGTTGCCAAAGACATTATGTAAATGAGTGGTTAAGTTTTTAAACAAAAACATAGCTAATCAAGATATAATAAGTCTTTCTGCCTTAAAAGATTGTTTTCACAAAAAATAGCACCAGTATGGTCTCTATATTTGAGATCAAAAAAACAATTTTCAATACTTTTTTTTTGTAAATCTGCACAAAGACCTTGGGAAATGGTAGCATGAAGCCATTCCAGCTGAAACAACACCTTCAAGGATGCCATCCCGAACTACAGAACAAGAATCGTGAAAGAAAATAATCTGAAGAAGACTAGACTGAACTCAACTGGAACGTTTTGAAAGCGTCATTCGAAGTCTCCTACAAGATTGCGAGGGAGAAGAAACCACACACAATTGGTGAAATATTGGTGAAACCCTGTATGCTGCAGTGCGTGAAGTTGGTCCTTGGTGAGGCTGCCAACAACAAGATGGCCCAGATTTCCCTTTCAAACATACGGGTTTTTAAACCCACCTAATAGACTGGTATTGTCCTGGCCTTTGGGTCTGGATTTACGCCAGTCTATTGGGGGTTGTCTTGTCCTGTGCAGTTCTAGGAGGTGCACCCTCCCAGGCTTTGCCTCCCCTCTTTAAGTAAGTTTATTGCTTACTGCCTGAGGCGCCCTACCGGGAATGCCGACGGGCTGCCCAGGCAATTTTTAAATGGCCAGAATACTCACCTTGAGCCCTGGCTTATCTAATCCCACTTTCCCGACCTTGTGTCACATTTTACCTTGTGGGAGGTAGATAAATAGTAACAACACCATTCGGTCACGGATCAATGATATGGCGGAGAGCATCAAGGATCAAGTTGTTCAGAAGGTTCGAGGCTCACAGTTTTTTTTCAATTCAACTCGACGAATCGACCGATGTTGCGAATCTGTCCCAGATGTTGGTATTTGTTCGTTATACCACCGAAAAAGGAATTGCAGAAGAATTCCTCTTCTGCAAACCTCTCCAGACCACGACCAAAGCTCAGGATGTGATGGACCTTATTAATGACTTTTTCGAAGATAGCAACATCAGCTGGGAGTCTCTGGCTGGGGTGTGCACCGATGCTGCCCAGCCATGATTGGCTCTCGATCGGGGTTCGTCACGCTCGTCAAGAAAAAGAATCCAGCAGTAGAAGCGACACACTGCCTGATCCACAAAGAAGCGCTTGCTTCGAGAACTCTCCCCAAGAACTTCAAGCAGCATCTCGACACTGTCATCAAAGTCGTAAACTTTATCAAGGGTTCCGCTCTGAACACTCGGCTATTCCGTCGGCTCTGTGAAGGCATGGAAGCTGATCACGAATCGTTGCTGTTTCATACTCAGGTGAGGTGGCTCTCGAAAGGAAACATGCTGCAGCGAGTCCTAGAATTGTTTGATGAGGTGGTAGCCTTTCTTCGGGCTCAAGATAAGGTTGTGCTTCTGAAGGCGTTGGAGGGTGACTTTTTTCGTGTGCGGCTGTCCTACTTGTCCGATATTTTCAGTGCATTGAACGAGCTCAAAAGAAAACTGCAGGGCAAAGGGACGAACATTCTTTTTCAGTCGGACAAGATCACAGCTTTCGTGGCTAAACTGGAACTGTGGAAGAAAAGAGCGGGGAGTGGAAGTTTTTCTTCATTTTTGGCTCTGAACGAATGTATGGAGGATATGGAGGATGGTCTGCCTGATCCAATAGCCGAGGATATCAAGCAACACCTCGAAAACTTGGAGGAAGAATTCAAGTATTACTTCCTGGGGATCACAAACGAAAGCATCGAGAACAAGCTTACCAGAGACCCATTTCAGAGCAACGTTGATGATGTACCAGAATCGTGGCAGGAAGAGTTCCTGGACTTGAAAAACGACTCTGCAGCGAAGGATGCCTTTCATAATATGGAACTGGAGGAGTTTTGGACCCAAGTCCGAGGAACCTATCCGCTTCTTGCGACGAATGCTCTGCGTATATTGGTCCAGTTTTCTTCCACTTACCTGTGTGATACAGGATTTTCAGCACTGGTACACCTCAAAACAAAGGCACGAAACAAGTTGGATGTGGAGGCGGATCTTCGATGTGCGCTCTCTATAACCCTCCCCAGATATTGAAGGACTTGTAAATGGCAAACAACGCCAAAAGTCACACTAAAATGCTGTGTTAATGTTCGTATTCACAAAAATTTAATGTTAGTTGTATTAGTGGATTTGAAAAATAAATTAGTAAATAGTCTCAGTGTGTTTCAACTGTTCTTTCTCTCATACACATGAAGGGGGAAATCTGGATCGTTGAATTGGGTGCAGGGGGAAATGACAGCGAAAAGGTTGGGAACCACTGGTTTAATGGATTACGTCATCATTTTCATGAGATCATTAAGTGTGCTCGGGGACAAGATTACAAAGTAGCAAGATCCACAGACTATTAGTAGTCTATAGACCACGTGATAACCAAGTTTATGTGTATATGCGAGTGCGTATAGCCGTGTGCACATGTGTTCGAACGCCCTATGAGTTGATGTAAGACATTTGCATCATATGCCCTGATATATGGATGTTGCTCGCCTCTATTTATCGTATGCCACTGTTGACACTGTTCTTTTGTTTATTTTCTCGAGCTACTAACTAGAACATGCCCATACACGAACAAAAAGGAGACGACAACAACGTCATCTAAACTATGGATCCATTTCGTTAACTATGAGTGGCTTCTGGCTGAATCATTGCCACAGGAGGCATGAGCGCCCTTATCTACATCGCACGTGAGTGCTCTGCAACACATTCCATTTTAAATCTCTTCGATCTCACATGATGAAACCAACCAATCAGGCATCTGCCCTCGTATCGGGCCATAGGTGGCCCTGGGGTCAGACCCCGTCAATCCTACCTAAGTTACATTATGCATATCTACACTTAATTTGAAAAACATTATTTATGCTAAATAATATCTAATAATGTATGCTTATAATTTATATAAATATTTATACTAAAAATTCAGCTAGAGTAAACTCTACTTAGATACAAAACCAATCGCAAACCATACACCCACGCATTTATCCTGATGATTTTCTTCAGGAATGAAGCATGAACGTTTCTGTGTCGCTTATTTGCCATAATTATATGTTCATACTACTATTTATGTAAATTGTACATCGTTAATTATGTTACATGTTGTTAATGAATCCGGTTACACATTGTACGTCTTTCCTGAAACAGGGGTGACAATGTTCTCTTGTTTCTTCTCTGGGGTGGCTGGTATTTTAATGAAACAGGGCGACAACGATTTTAACTTAAAATATATTTTATTTACTTAACTGATCCATTTCCTTAACTAGAAGTTCATTCTGGCTGTGTAACATTACGTGGACTTACATTTGCCATTTGGCTAGGAGCAAAGTCTAGTATCTGTTCTGATACTAGACTGCATCTTTCTATCCTCTTCAGATGAATCCTTCTAGACTGGGGAAACTTTTATTTTTGTTTCATTTCAGAGTACCTCTTTTAGGGAGGCTGTATTTTCTCCACATTAAAAACCGACCTTGTGTCTAACTTTGCCCTCGTGGGAAGAAAAGTAAATAGGGATATTACATGACACTAATACGCCATGTGTAACGTTCGGTGTGGGATACTTTTCGACCCATTCCCCAGATGGCTCGTCGTCATCTTATTGGCAGAAACCCGCTCTGAACCTTGTTGACACGTTGTGAATAGTTGCTTAGTGGAGAGTGACGTCTCTCTGTCCTTTCTATTCTTCCCCGTTGTTGATAAGCCGCCGTCGTCATAGTCGGGGTGGAGATATAGCAGCAGAAGTTTCCTATTTTCGTTGGTTCTGCAATAATATGACAGTAAAGAAAAACATCAACAGCATTGTTGCTTAATGGATTCGTGTTCTTTGTTGCTTTATTCTTTTAAAGCCTTGCAAAGTTACGCATACG
The DNA here is from genome assembly GCA_963556195.1 of Sepiola atlantica. Taxonomy (NCBI): domain Eukaryota; kingdom Metazoa; phylum Mollusca; class Cephalopoda; order Sepiida; family Sepiolidae; genus Sepiola; species Sepiola atlantica. The sequence goes on along the minus strand of OY744537.1, from coordinate 52,118,860 downwards.
TAAGTTTCCGATGCTCTGCACCCCGACAGAACTGTGAAAAAGACGACCTGATTCTCTCAGTTCATCGGCCAAAGAGAAAAATTTTCATTTTTCTTCGCCACGCCCCACTTTAGACTTCCTGTCCGTGACGTTGCATCCTACCATGTAGTTTTAACTTGACTTTAAATGAGAAAATTCCATCTTCTTGCTTTAACTAACTGTTAAATGGAACGTATTTCGTCTACGAAACAATACTTTTATTTATTTTATGTAAAAGGTGAAGTAACCTTTTGCCCTTAGTTATCGCCCTTGATAAAAATAGCATTTTTAAAAGCAGCCGGGAACAGGGAAATGTTCAATGGACGTTCGTTCAGCGACAGACAATTAAATCCTTATTTTCAAATTAATTCTTTTTCAGTTATTATTTATGTAACAAATAATTGTTATTGTTTATCTACAGAATCGTTTTGAACCAATTTTTTCTTCGTATTTGTGTCTTACCACTCACAAAAGACCACTTGGGATTTAATAAAATGCTTTTCAGAAAAAAGAAGAAACAGATTAATTTGAAGAAAACTAGGATGCCGATTTCTCAAGACTTATTAGAAAAGATTTTTAAATGCCAACAGGAACTTTTTTAAATGTCGCGACTCGGGAGGTTAACCGCTTTGAATCAACAATTTCTACAGCAACTGACAGCGCAAAGTGTTGATGATAGCAAAATAATGACTGATTTTGTAGATATGTTATCTGCAAACCTTAAAAAATTCTCTATGACGAACCCCGAAGAATTACACTTACTTCGTTCTATACACGTTGGAAATTAATTAACTAATTAATTAACCGGTTGTGAAATTTTACATTTTTAACATCCAACATCGAAACTTGCTACAGTTGAACAATTAACCAATGACATAATTAATTACTCACTATTATTCTTATATCAATTTGCGTCGATATATTAAAAAAAGTAAGGTAAATAATTTTTATTATTTTTACCAATAATGTAAGTAACCACGAGTTATTCTGTTATTCGCGTGAAATTGGCGCCTTTATTTAACCACAAGAAAATACAAATTATTTAGACTTTCAAATCGTACAAGTCTACTAAAAAAATATCGTCGATATTTTAGTAATTAAAGATGAGATGCCACACTAATTTGCTGAATTAATGGACCGACTAAAATAGACTAGTCAGACGAAAAGCTGCTACTACAAAAGTGCGCATTGTCACAAGGACAGGAATAATGGACGCTCCCTGTAAACCTATCCGATGACCACCGCCATCTTATCACGTTCTTACATTACGTATATCTCATGTAAGATTTGTTAAGCAACGATCTTAATTTATATTTATATTCTACGTCATGTGACCCCGAAAAAGGTGAGCCAACTAAATGACATTATTGGAATCGTTAATAACATTCGCAATCCTTTCTGTAATTCAACCAGATTTGGCACAACTAAACTTCAATCTATGCTTGACCTGTCATAAATGTTCAATAGTCATTGTTTCATTGCCTTCTAGTTATATAGACCAAATGTGCACCTCTGCGTTTGAATACAACGTGAAAAATTGCCAATAACTCTAACGCACTCCTTTTCTCTTTGCACTGAGTGAGTAGCTCTGCTGCCCTTACCGTTGCAGTTTAAGATTGTTCCATGGACCCTGAATGTGTGGACCAACCTGTACATGAGTTATTTGACTATATATCGACGACAAAGCTAAATTGCACAGTTATCATTGATTTTGTCTTTTCTTGAACCGTCCAAGACATTTTGGAACTACTCTACCTTAATATTTCTTGCAATGATTCTTCTTCGTAAAACTGAAATATAGAAGTGATTGCTCAATTATTAACTATTTTTACGAACATTTTCATGGCAGCCATTTGGTCGTGGGGTGGTCACCTTATAATTAAGCTAACAACTCAACTATATATACTTCTGTTACGTCTGATGTTTACACGTTGTTATCGGGTTAATAACAACAAAAAATGATCAAAAGACGAAGTAGAACCTTTAACAAATTTATTTTACAAATCACAGATTGAATGGAAATGTAGAAGCCGCTGGATGCGTTATGATTAAAGTCTGTGATCGAGAGGCCGTTGTGTTTACCTTTCAACTGTCATGGCAGACGCTCTCTTTTTTCCAAGGGCCATGAATCTGCTTTCTTTGGTCCAAGGGAAATAACTCTATTCCATTTTGTTAGGTTGCCCTAACAACTTTATACGGGGATTTAACTGATCTTGAATAAAGTCCGCATCAATGATACAGTATAACACGTTGAACCTGGAAAATAATACTTATAATAAACTTTTAAAAGATATTAATAGATATGTAAGATTTTAAGCTAACCATATACTATGGGCACTCCTCGAAGTATGAATTAAAAATCGACTGTAAGGTTGTAGCAGTTATCTCCTCCTTTCATCCATAACTGCACCGGTTGGCTGTTAGGTGTCGCTTATGCACCGACAGGTGGCGCGGAAAAGCGACAACAGAGTTATCTGCCCTTCTGAATATAAAAGCCGGTGCAGAAGAAAAATCGGCCTCTTTTTCATTCAATCCGCCTCGCAGAGACGACCCCTCGGCACAACTTGGACGCACCGACGAGGAACCCGGAAAAGCCTGTTCTCCCGCTACCGTTGTCTCACTCAAAGACTACTACTATCTTCACTTGAAGAAAACCCACGGGCAGCCCAGAGAACCATTACGTTTTTCCTCTTCCTCAACCGGACACCGTCCAATTCTCTCTTCTACCTATACCAAACGGTATAGGTATCCTCTGTTCAATAAACCCTTTTCTTTGTTGCCTGTTACTCAGTTGTTCATTCAATTCATTCCGTGTGATAAAAGTAAGGAAGGGACAAACTATCCCTTCCATTACAAATGGTGACCCCGACGTGATATGACCACGAAACCTTCTGATATAAGCAGGGGTTATGTAGCAGTTACCTCCTCCTTTTATCCATAACTGCACCGGCTGGCCGTTAGGTGTCGCTTATTCACCGACAGGTGGCGTTAGGAAGCGACACCAGAGTTATCTGCCCTTCTTGGTATAAAGGCCGGTGTAAACACAAAAATCACTCTCTTTTTCATTCAATCCGCCTCGCAGAGACGACCCCTCGGCACAGCTTGGACGCACCGACGAGGAACCCGGAAAAGCCTGTTCTCCCGCTACCGTTGTCTCACTCAAAGACTACTACTATCTTCACTAGAAGAAAACCCACGGGCAGCCCAGAGAACCATTACATTTTTCCTCTTCCTCAACCGGACACCGTCTAACTCTTTCTTCTACCTATACCAAACGGTATAGGTATCCTCTGTTCAATAAACCTTTTTCTTTGTTGTCTGTTACTCAGTTGTTCATTCAATTCATTCCGTGTGATAAAAGCAAGGAAGGGACAAACTATCCCTTCCATTACAAATGGTGACCCGAAGAATAATAATCGCACGAGACTGAGTTGAACAACATAGTATAACAAAATACGGCAACGAGGTTTTATACCGAGCAGCGACGACCAGGAAGACTCTACACTTTAAAGCATGCGAACCTTCTCACAAATACATTTGAACACAAGCAAAATATTTTACAAGACGCCATGACTTTCTTTTGTGTCTAACACGTGGAACACAAAAAAATACGCCGCCATCTTTTTTCCGTACCACGTGGAAAAGAAAATACGAATTACTATTCCTTATTCCGACAACAACAACAGTACGAGAACATTTTTCTTCACCGCGTACAAATTGAATCTTTTCATCTGGCTAAAAAAGGTTATTCGTTTTCCCGAAGCTACATACACTCTTTCAACTCTGAGAAGATAGACAGCTATGCGAACAAAGATCCTAACTCTGGAACTCAACTCAAACAAACTCCGTTTAAGAAAAACAAAAAAAAACAGGACAGTTATTTTCAACACTCGATAAAAAGAAAAAAGCCAACATTTTATTGTGAAAGCAGAACTTTTCGCCTTCCAACAAAAAAAAACAACTTTTGTTTACGAATATATTTTATTTTGTTTAAAAAGGCTAAAAAAAAAGTGAGTACACGCATTATTTTTCTTCTTCTCCAGTACACACAAAAAAAATACACCCACACATTTTCTCTTTGTTACATTTATTTATTTATTCTTTTTTGTCTCTTCAAAAAATACATACTTATTATTTTGTTGTAACTTCTTGGCTTTCTACACACTTACAAAATTCCTCTTTCGTTTTTTCTCTTTTGAATGTGTTTTCATGACAATTTTTTTTCTCCCACTGTATTGACTGTAGATTTTATTGCAGCATTTGGCCACTGAAGCTCCTCAAAGAGAAACCACCAGTGTCGCCAATTTCACTGCAAGCTGTAAATCATTCACCAATTCCCATGTATGGTCAAATTTCTCGTTCTTTGGACTTGGAATTACGCAGAGACTTCACGTGGGTATTTACTGTGGCTGATTTACCGTACCCCATCCTGGGGTCGGACTTTCTGTACCACTTTAACCTTTTAGTGGACATGCGCAGACATCGGTTGATAGATACTAATACGAAAGTCGTGATTCAAAGCAGAATAAGAAAGAAAATCTTATCGAAAAAAACAATAACAAGTACAGTTTTGTTTTCTTTCGGTTGATCTGCCAGTTTTTACGGCATAGCAACCCTTTTTTAATAGATATGCGCAGTGTGCATTGTACACGAATTATTTGAATGCAAATTACTATTTTTTTAAAATTATTTCACTCTTATCCGGGGGGCGGCATAATAATGCAAGCTTAATTTACTAACAAATAGAGGATGCTTTGTTACATTGGGACCCGCGCTAACTTTGACCCTGTCGTTAAGGTTAGGGTCAGTGGGGGGGGGTAGGGTTAGCTATAAAGTGCAGGCTCATTGGGGGTTAGGGTTAAAGTTAGGGTCAGGGTCAAAGTTAGCCCGGGTCCCAATGTAACAAAGTACCAAATAGAAACATAAAAATAAGACAAGTTCAATGATATTGTATAGTTAACATCTGAGAAATTAAGTTTTTTATTTCAAATATTTATTTAGTTATTTTGTCAAATTCGTCAATCAAAAATGGTGGTCGCTAATTTCAGACTTTATAAAAGGCTAAAGTGTCCGATTACAGTAGAGGATCTCTTTACATTAGCGACTAACCCGTGATGTAGGGAAGGGCGCCACTCTTTTCCCAGGATTGCTTCATTGTCCTTGATCCTGACCTTATAATACTGAGAGTTTTAGCAAAGTTTTTTTTAGTCTTTGCTATGACTCAACCGAGGATAGAATTCTGGTATCCCGTTCCATTAGCGGAAACGCTTACCACATGGGCCGGTTTCAGGCTTACGATATTTATTCATTTATTTATTTATTTATTTTTTTTTTTAATATTTAAAATTTCTTCTTCTTCTTCTTCTTCTTCTTCTTATTATTATTATTATTATTTATATATTAATACGATAGAGTGTGTGTTATTTATTTTGTGTGTCACGATCTGACACTCCTATTTAAGAAGATTTAGTATTTACCTTTGCCCCTGACAACGAGAGGGGGGTAGTGCGAGGGGAGGGAGGAGGCGAGTTTGAGGGAGGTCGCAACCGATGGTGACTGCTGAAGAGACAGCTTTTACCCCGGCAACCGAGTAATATAAATAAATATATATACTTCCATCCCGTCTCGCAAAATTTTGGTGAGTAAAATATGTGCATATTTCTAACCACCGGATAATATTATTAACAGTAAATTATACAGATTGATGTAGAAAACACTGTGGAATTTCCACAGGGTCCCGCTAGTTATTATTATTATTATTATTATTATTATTATTATTACTTGTATTCGCTAGGAGTTCTCACACAGATCATCGTCAGTGATTGCTCACCGCAACAACCAGTGGTACTTCCTGAAGTCTGAGTGACAACAAGCCTCTCCAGATTTGCAGTATTCTTCACCTCTTTTCAATAACCACTACAAATAATCGTTCGATATCGCAATAGATTCTTACCATTGCTTTCTCGTGGGTAAGGACCATTGGTCTTCTTTGGGATTTGGGTGGCAATAAGCCTCCCCAGGGTCCCAACATTCTCCGCACTCTTTCAGCGGAGGTCTGGTTTGTGCTGCCCCTCCTCGGTCTTATCTTCCTCGACCCTCTATAAATATTTTGTTTGGTGTCAGCCTAGGCCGGCATCATTTTTCTTTTTTTTAATTGCTATTATTATTATTATTATTATTATTATTATTATTATTTACTCACTAGGAGTTATCACACTGGTCATCGTCAGTGGTCACCCACTGCCGACAACCTGTGGTATTCCCTGGAGTCCGAGTGACAACAAGTCTCCTCAGGCCTCCAGTATGCTCCACCTCTTTTCGTTCATCACCGCTGATGACCTTGCGGTAATCGCAACAGCCACCTACCAACGATTTCCCGCTGATAAGGGCCATTGGTCCCCTCTGGGGCCCGAGTGGCAACAAGCCTTCCCAAGGTCCCAGAGCTGTCCGCGCTCTTCCAGTGGAGGTCTGGTTTTGCGCTTTCCCTCCTCGACCCTCTGTCCATAATTTTCGTGGCGTCGGCCTATGCTTGCGCCTCTCTCGTGCGGTTGTATTTCCCCCGGTTCTGTTGTTTTGTGCTTCCATGTGTTTGTTCTCCATTCGTTGCTTATGTGGGTTGGTTTCCGCATTCGAGGACATTTCTCAGGATTGTAGCTGTTTTGATCATTACTGTCCTTTGTATGGTCCCAGTTATCCCTTTGATTCCTATTTCTCCTAGTCTTTTCTCCATGTTTTTGGGGACTGTTCCTAGTGCTCCTATGATTATTGGTGTTATACTGACTTTCTTCATGTTCCATATTCCTTTCAATTCTCTGGCAAATTCAGTATATTTGCTTCTCTTTTCCGTCTCTTTGATCTTCACTCTGTGGTCTGCTGGAACGGCAAAGTCCACGATTTTGCAGGATTTTTCTTTCTTGTTGATTATTATCATATCCGGTCTCCTTGCTGTTATGGGTTTGTCTGTTTGTACATTCATATCCCATAGGATTTTGTGGTTTTTGTTTTCTAGTACAGTTTCTGGTTTGTGTTTGTACGGTTTTCTTGCATATTCGAAATTCAGTTGTTTGCACATTTCCCGGTGTACTTCTTTCCCCATGCTGTCATGTCTGTTCTTGTATTCCCTTTGTGCTAGCTTGCTGCATTCACTTATTATATGATTAATCGTTTCGTCTCTTTGTCCACACAATCTGCATTTGCTATTTTCCTGGGTTTTATCTATCTTTGCTTTAATAAAGTTTGTCCTAATCGCATTGTTCTGTGCGGCCGTTAGCAGAGATCCCGTTTCTCTGTTCAGGTTTCCTTTTCTTAGCCATGCCCAGCTGTTTTCATTGGCTTCATCGCTTGTGAGTCTTATAAAGCGTCCATGTAGTTGTTTTTCTTCCCACTTTTCCTTTCTTGTCTTTTTGTTTCTGGGTTCAGTGCTTCCGGGGTCGTTTGTTGGGCTGGTGTTTCTTGCTGTGGTGATCAGTCTTTCCGTGTTCTGGGTTACATATTTCTCCAGCTCTTTTTTGGTGTCTTCCACACAGTCTTCTATACTTACCAGTCCTCTACCTCCTTCATTTCTTTTCACGTAGAGTCTGTCCGTGTCGTCTTTTGGGTGCAGTGCATTGTGCATAGTCATTAGTTTTCTAGACTTTTGGTCAAGGTGCCTGAATTCTTCTTTGGTCCAGCCTATGAATGGTCCAGAGTATCTTATTAGTGATACAGCCCATGTGTTTATCCCTTTTACTAGGTTTCTGCTATATAGTTTAGTTTCTAAGAGTTTCCTTGTTCTTCGTAGATATTCTTTTCCAATCTTCTCTTTCATTTCTGTATATTTAGTTGTGTCTGCTTCCAGAACTCCCAGGTATTTGTAACTATCTTGTTCTCCTAGCGCCCTCATCTCCTCTTGGTTGGGGAGTTCTATACCTTCTGTCATCTCCAGTTTTCCTCTTTTGATCTCTAGCAGTGCACATTTTTCTATTCCAAACTCCATTTGGATATCCTGGCTGAATATCCTGGTTGTGTTTATCAGCTTTTCCAGTTCTTTTTTGTTTTTTGCAAACAGTTTAAGGTCATCCATGTACATCAGGTGGTTTATTCTTTGTTCTGTATCCGTAAACCTGTATCCGGCATCACACTTTCTGAGTATGTAGTTGAGTGGCATCATGGCTATTATAAACAGTAGTGGTGATAGAGAGTCTCCTTGAAAAATGCCTCTCTGTATTTTTATCTCAGACAGGTATTGTCCTCCGGCTGTCAGTTTTAGTCTCCATGTTTCCATTGCTTTCTGGATGAGATTAATAATCCTGTCTGGTATCTTGTATATTTTTAAGCATTCAATTATCCATGTTTGGGGGATTCTGTCGTAGGCTTTCTTGTAGTCAATCCATGCCATGGTTATGTTCTTTTGTCTGCTCTTCACCTCCTTCAGGGTCTTTTGATCAATGTATAGTAGATCATGTGCCCCTCTTTGTCCTTTCCGGCATCCTTTTTGTTCCTCGGGGAGCAGTCCACATTTGTCCAGGGATTGGTAGATTTGTTCTCTCAGTTGTGCTGTGAGAATTTTCCACATTATTGGTAGACATGTTATCGGTCTGTAGTTGCTGGGGGTCGTTCCCTTTTTGGGGTCTTTTTGTATTAGTGTTGTTCTTCCTTCCGTCATCCATTCTGGTATGTCTGTTTTGCGGATACATCCGCTCAGTTTCTAGGCTATTCTTTCATGCAGGGTCGTGAATTTTTTAAACCAGTATGCATGTATTCCATCGTGGCCTGGTGCTCTCCAGTTTGCCATTTTTCTTAGGGTTTTCTTGATCGTTTCTTTGTTGATTTCTGTTTCGGTTCCTTCTTCGATTTCTTGCAGTTCATCTTTCATGTTTTTCAACCATTGGGCATTCTTGTTGTGCTTTTTTGGTTCTTCCCATATCTTACTCCAGAATTGTTTTGTTTCTGTTGGGTTCGGTTGCTCTGTCGTTGTTTTTTCTCCATTTACGTTTTTGTAAAACTGGCTTTCATTGTTTTCAAAAGTCCTGTTCTGTTTGCTCTGTTCTGATTTGTACCTGTATCGTCTCAGTCTTCCTTCTATTGCTGCTATCCTTTGTTTTATTTCTTCATGTTTCTCATTTAGTTTTTCCTTGCGTTTCTGATTTTTACTTCTTAATCGTTTCATGTCCTCCTTCCTTCTGTTCACGGTTTTAGCTTCTTTCCGAAGTTTGGTGATCTGGGTTTCCAGTCTGATTTCCCATCCAGGTTTTGTCGGTCCTCTCTTTTGTCCATTCTCTTCGTTTCTTAGTTTCATACTTACCGATTTTGCCCCTGCATATATCAGGTTGTTTAGGTCTGTATTATTATTATTATTATTATTATTATTATTATTATTATTATTATTATTATTATTATTATTATTATTATTATTATTATTATTACTACTACTACTATTATTACTATTATTGATATTATAAATACCGTGGTATAAAATTACATAATAAGAGGTTTTGTTTCCTATAATAACTGGATATATATTTTTGAATAAAATTAAAATTTGACGTTTTTCTTGTTTGACCTATATTTGTGATCTTATGAGGGCCGCTGACAAATCATCTGAAGTATAATACAAAATAAAATTTTCCAAATCGTTCTAGAAACGATCGGACTCCAAATATTTGTTATGTTTGAATTCTTGGAACTGATATAAATAATGTGCTAATTTTATTTATCTCAACTTACTTTTCATATATATATATATATATATATATATATATATATATATATATATATATATATATATATATATATATATATATATAACTTTAAAAAAAACTAAAGCAGGGTGTTAATATATGGAAAATCAAAGTACGCGTTGATTACCGAGCAATATAAACACTGAATTATTTATTGTCGCCTTAGTCCACATGACCAATGCGTCATTGAATGCGTCATTGAATGCGACCTTCAGGGTGACTCGGAACAGCCAATAACGTCGCTGTATATTAAGCACTTATCGGTGGAGTCGAACTAATAAGTTTGACACGACCGAAAAACAACTTTAGAAAGGAAGAACATGCCTTGCACAATAGTAAAACGCTGATAACACACGCGCGACCTTTTTTTGGGTTGAAACTGAAATCGTTAGTGTCCTGACCGATATTATGACAGGCGGTTCCGACCCAGTACAGAAGGGACACAGTTTAATTTGGAAATGAAAACCAATACACGTTATGAATAATAATAATAATAATAATAATAATAATAATAATAATAAGAAGAAGAAGAAGAAGAAGAAACCACTTCATATATATGGACGACCTAAAGCTATACCCCCCCCCCCTAAAAAAAAAAAGAAATTGTAAAAGCTGATAAAAACAGCCAGAATGTTCCGGCAGGACATTCAAATGGAATTCAGAATAGAAAAGTGCGTATTACTAGAGATGAAGGGGCGGGGGGGGGGGGGTTCTGGCAACTGAGGGCATGGAACTACCCTATCAATAGGATATGGGAGTACTTGGCGAACATGTTGCATACAAATATCTGGGAGTTCAGGAAGCAGACACTATCAAATCAAGTGAAATGAAAGAGGAGATTGGTAAAGAATACATAGGAAGAACAAGAAAACTCTAAGAAACAACATTGTAGAAACCTGTTAAAAGGAATAAACATCTGGGTATTATCTCTGGTAATATATTCTGGACCATTCATAAGCTGGACAACAAACGATCTCAGACACCTGGACCAATAGACTAGGAAACTAATGACCATGTGCACTGTATTAAACCCTTATTGACGACTTTACGAAAAAAGTAGAGAAGAGGGAAGGGGACTGGTAAGTATAGAAGACTGTGGATGACACAATGAACAATACCTGAAGCATTGAAACAAAAAGACAAGAAAAGAAAAATAGGAAGAAAAGCAGCTACATAGATGATTCATAAGACTGACCTGAGAAGACACACACGAAAACACCTGGTTACAGTTACGAAAAGGTCACCTGAACAGAGAAACGGAACAGAACAACTCAATGAGAACGGACTATATCAAAGCTAAGGACAACTCCCAAGAAAGCAGTAAATGTAGACTCTGTGGACGAAGAGACGAAACGGTAAACAACATAAGTGAATGCAGCAAACTAGCGCTAAAGGAACACAAGAACAGACACGGCTGCGTGGGAAAAGCAGTCCACTAAGAACTATGCAAACATCATCAATTTGGACATGCAGACAAATTGTTCCTAACGTTAACTTAAAAACATATACAATATATTTTTTTCTGTAAAATGAAGCGATTTTATTAAATACAAAACATAAATATAAATTCAGTAATCAACGAATTGAAAATATATTCAACGATAAAGCACTGGTTTTGGAGGAAAAATTAGCAACGTTAGAATCTCTGCATTTCCAGTGTTAATTTACGTCAACATTTATTCTGTACTACCTGGTGTTCGGGCCAGTATCAAACTAATGTTTGTTCTGGTCGGTCTCAGGAAGCCAGCCTCCAAGGCATTATCCATCCTTTGGAAGGCGGGGTTAGTTTATGACCGATCGTCTGAGACGTCTTCGCCGAGGAATGAATAATTTTATAATTTTACACCCATCTAAACTGCCACCTCTTCAGTAGAGCTGGATTCCCACAATCAACTGACCCAAAATCGAATTTTTGTTACTGTGAGAGGCAGGAAAACAAACTACATGGCATTTGGGCTCAGATTTTGATGGCCTTGTGGTTAATTTGTAAAATTCGTTTACTTTTTTCGCAAATAAATAATTCAAAGTGAAGTATTTTTTCTGTGATCGGTCTGAGGAAGAGCAATCCCCCCTTGACTGGGGAAAGTTTTGCAACATCCAACGTGCTCATGTTTAAGGAACTGGATGCTCCCACATTTAAACCGACCTCGTGTCACATCCAACCATCGTGAAGAAGCGGTAAATAGGGACATAGATTTCTGGTAAGCCTCATATGATTGGTGGTTTACTGATTCCTTGGCCTGGTAAGTCCCATAGAATTGGTTTATTCTGGTATCAGTAAGCGAGGTTCTGAGAGATGTGTACACAAGTCATCTGACCAAATTATACAAGCTATTCCTCTCAGTGATGATTTGGGCACTCTTGTACAGGGTGTTTCCGCCCACTTCACCCCACCATCTGAAATCCATTTTCTACTTTCTCTTTTCTTCTTCCTACTCTATTCCCCAACGATATCAACTAGTCAAGCTTTCTCTCTATCTCCACCATTCTGCGTATGACATCTGGTGGTGATACCCTAATTTGGGAGATTTGAGAGTGTGACGTCATCACTTAGTTGCTATTTTCCCCTATGCAGGAGCGTGTTTAACGGTTAGCAACAACCAGAACTCTCCATGCTTACCTAGAAAGAGCGGCGCTAAAGACGTAATCTATTCTCACTTGAGCAGCGGAGGACGCAAGAAGACTTGATTCCGGCATACAACGTTATCAACGGGAATTTAAACCTACCTTTCGAAGGGGTTTTTCACCTCAGCACCGAGTTGTGGTCTTCGCGATCACCTGTAAACGATATACAATCGTTGCTTTCGGATCAATAGAAGAAAGGCTCTATAAAACAACCTGCCAGAGGAGGTTGTGACGATGACTACCATCTCCAGGTTTAAAGCTTTCTTTGATAAACATTCCGACTGTAATTGGATGCAACTAGCTTCTACCTGTCTCTTTACATGGCTTGTTGCACTTTGCTATTTTTTTTTTTTGCCAAATAAATTTTGATTTGATTTCATTTGACTTCATGTTCGTTTTGTCAAAGATGAACGTTTGATTCAAAAGTTGTTAATTGTAAGACAAACCGAAGCAAATAGAAAAGAGGGCAAAGTTAGACACAAGGTCAGTTTTTAATGTGGGGAAAATTTAGCTCCCCCCCCTAAAAAAAAGCACTCTGAATTAGGACAAAATAATTTAATTGCCTCAGTCAAGAATAATTTCTCCTTCACTGACCGAAGATAGAAAAGATGAAGTGTAGTATCGGAACAGATACTACATTTTGGACATAGCCAAAAGGCGGGGGGGTCAGTATTTCATGTTTTAAAGATTTTTTTCACATCGGAAAACATCCCATCAATTATAGGTCGTCATCGTGGCTTCATCAGTTTCTTGGAAAAAAGGTCGCATCTAGTGTGTATGCGGTGCACTGTGTCATCCACTGACAATATCTGCTGGAAAATAGTTTAAGCGGTCGATTTGACAAATCAATGAAACTGTTATAACAGCAATACATAAACTCTAAACATATGCTCCCAATTTCAGACAACTTTGTGTTAATAATAGGAAGAATGTGAACGTTTGAGTTAGGGTTAGAGTTAGGAAGAATGTGAACGTTTGTTATGAGACATTCGTTAGATTGATATCAAAGAGAAACCGTCAGATTCACTGTGTTTGGTGGTGGTGGTGGTGGTGGTGGTGGTGGTGGTGGTGGTGGTTTTGTTGTTGTTGTTGTTGTTGTTGTTGTTGTTTCTTCTTCTTCTTCTTCTTCTTCTTCTTCTTCTTCTTCTTATTCTACGTGGGGTCCAGATCAGTTAACCAGCACTTTTAACCATATTTTAGGCCATATTCTCAGTTCAAAATTCCTACATAAAGATTCCCAAATTCGACTAGATGTCATACTCGCGTTGACACACCCTATCACCGAAATTAAGCGACGTTGATCCTGGCCAGTAGCAGATGGGTGACCATTTGGGAATACCAGGTGCCGTACGTGGGGGACGGCTACACTTCCTTTCATAAAACCTTCAAAAACTAACGTCGTCATCTCCCTTGACCAGAATATACATGCGGCTGAGGATCGCTTGGGAAATTAATATTACGAAGAAACTCCCTCCTTCGGAAGAAGCCGGCTCAACTCGCCCAGAGCGAATGGCGCACCAGGTAGGTAAGTACGAATGCATGATACTGGTGTATACACGCCTCGGTAAGTAAAAACGTTACATAAATTTCAGAAGATCATTATGTTTGCACTGTAAAAATTTTTTTTGACTGATCGTATTATCTTTTGTGGTCAGCCGGTCGATATATATGGACTCCACACTCTTTCATGTAGAAGGAGCGCCGGCAGATTACTTAGACACAGCGCTATCAATGATTTCGACCGATGGGCCTTAGCCATCGCTGCTTCCCGTCGATCCTCAAACCACTTGGCCTCAACAGATGGGGATGGCTAACCGCCCGATGGCCTGACAGTGTTTTCCTTTGCCAACGGCAAGTCGCTCATATGGGATGCAAGATGTGTCGACACTTTTGCGCCCTCACCAGTAACAGAATCAGAAACAAACTCTGGACCCTGGACATGCATCAGCGTCAGCAGAGAATCACAAGCAGTCAAAATATGCTGGTCTTCTCGACAGATTTGTGTTCCAACCGATCACCGTGGAGCTGAGTGGAGCGATAAGACCCGACACGCGCGACTTCCTGGATAACCATGGTGTATTAATGACGCGTCACACCGGGGAGGGGGGGGCATCATGAATTGACTTGGCGTTACGAGCGCCTCTCCATCGCCATTATTCGTGGAAACGCCTTGAGCCTGCTCTTGGCCTGCAAAACCAGCAGGACATCCGATGAAACTTTCCGAAATTTGCATATTCGTTTTGAAAAAGGACATTTCAGTAATTAACTATTATTCGTTGTTATTTATTGAATAAATATGTATGAATGTTGAAGAAAATTAGATTCTCCGTGAAGATTAAAAAAAAACGTCCATTGTTTTGAAAAGATAATTGGGAATGTTTTCATTCAATGTTTTATTGTTTAAACGAAACTTTTTAACATTAACTGTGTACTAACTTCGCCAACCTCCTGCTGGGTCAATGATAGATCGCCAAAATGATTTTAATATTTTGATCTTTCATGAAATTGGATCATATGGTAATCATGTAGTATGGTTAACACAGCAGAAATCGAGGGGAAACACAACATACAACAAGTAACTGTTTGTGTTTGGCAGAGTACAAACTACGACTTTGAAATCTAGTGGGAGATGTCCTCTTCTCTTCCTTACAGCCACTTTCTCACGGAAGAGATGTTGCTAATCTCTCTCTCTGCTCTATCGTTATTTTCATAGTAAGTGCTCGACTGAGCTCCAATCAATGTCACCCCTCTGTAAAAAATCATAACAAAAACTCGTCTAGCTACAACCACTGTCAATAATGTTCTTTTCTCCCTCAGTTTATTTTCTAGAACTACTCGTCTGTGGAACACAATACCGCGGAGCTGCTTTTTAGCTGACTACAACATGGTCGTTTTCAAGTCCAATGTAAACAAATTTTTGTTGAGCCGTCCTCTTAAATAATCAAATTCTGCCAATTTCAACAATCGTTACCAATCATCACGGTCTTGTCTCACAGTCTACCTGACAAACTCATTAACCCTTATCCTCGAGTGGCTTTTAGGCGTTGATAAGTGGTAACTCTTTAGTAAAAAAAATGCAATAAAATTTATTAGTTTTAAACTTCTGAAGGTTTTAATTTTTTTTTTAATTTCAATATAAGATTTCGTCGATATCCCATCTTTCGGAGACAGTAAAAAATCCAAAATGGCCGACCATGTATTTGTGTTGGTAGTTCATTCCTTCCAAATAGTTTTTTTAAAATATTTATGACATACCTTACTACTTACCCTAAGACCGACTGGAAACTCCTTGGACTTAGAGTTAGTGGTAGAGTAAGCCTTTTTTAAAATTATTTTTAAGCCTGAAATTAGGGATAATGTCCAAACAAAATTAACCGCCATTCTTTATTTACTCGTGTTTGGCTAAGCAAAAGTAATGATAACAAATTTAGAGATAATAAATCTGACAATCAGTTTCAACACTTTGAAATTATACAGGTCGATAAAAAAAAATTCTTGCGTTTTGTAAGAGTTATTGTTGTATATTTTCTTTTCGATTTCTGTTCTGTTAACTATACTGCATGAATGCCGATGATATAAAGCAGGTGATGTCTATGTCACTGTAATAAATCAATTTTGTATATTTTCTATTTTCCTTCAAGAGAAGTCAATGCGAAACACAAAGCTTGTTTTAAAGGTATAACTCATTTAGTTTTGTATCCCTCCCGACGTAAGCGACATAGAATCGCCTGCGCCTTACATAGTGGTTACGCTAATTAAGGAGGTAATTATTTGCACTGGGTCACAGAGAGCCAGGCCGTGAAACGATTTGAAAGCGAAGACGACCGGAAGTAGACTTGAAAGCGACAACGGTTGAAAAATTACTTGTTTTTCCAAAAGAGTTAGCACTTGCGTATCTTACAAGTTTGAAATAATCATTTGACATAAACGACGTGTTAAAATTCAAATAATTTCATGAGGATATTTACAATTATTGATCGTTTACTCCAGATTTTCTCTAAACATTAAATATATTATTCAAATAAGTATGGTATGAGAACTTGCCTTTTTTTATGAATGGCTAAAATTGTATAGCATTCAGTCCTGAGCAAAAATAAGTTGTTCAGGATGAGTTTGCGTAGTGAATCAAATCACTAATCTTCCAGTAATGTACTGTTGTAGATCTTTTATTCTCATCTTTAACCTCTATACTGAACGTCTTTGCTTCCAAGTCCATTTCCTCAATGACGCCTTAATAGAATCAGAATATCTGTATCATCGGTTCCTACTAGATCTTTTCTAACCTGCGTTTACATGTTCAAGAACACGATCTCCATCACTTTATCACTGATGTGATTCTTGGTTTCTCAAATTGACTACGGGGTAGCGGCGACGTCACAAAACGAATCTGGCTGAAACGTTGCTGGACGGAGGAATGGCAGGCAGCAGATAAATCAAGGTTGCACAGATTTGTGGAGGACCCGGATAACCTACCAGGCATGGACCTCCCTCGTCGGAAGTGGACAATGCTCAACCGCCTCAGGACAGGTGTCGGCCGTTTCGCCGCGACCATGAAAGGATGGGGACTCAGGGACTCGGCTGTCTGCGACTGTGGTCACTCTGAACAGACAGTAGACCACATCATCGAGTCATGCCTTAAACATCGATCACCCAACGGCGAAGCTGGCATAGCTGTGCTAGACAACAAAACATTAGCATGGCTTTCCTCAACGGAGCTGATGATCTAACAACGAGATGCTGTGAAGCAAACGAAAGAAAAAGAAGAGCCATTCAATTTTCTCAAGTCAGGAAATGGTTTCTCAGAATAGGCTTTATGTTTTTTTCTCATGAAACCATTGTTGAATAGCGAGATGTGTTCAGGCGTGAGATTATAATATAACCTCGTCTGCAACATGGTTATAATATAACCTAGTTATAATATAATATATAATAGTTATAATATAACCTTGTCTGCAACATGGTTATAATATAACCTAGTTATGATATAATATATAATAGTTATAATATAACCTCGTCTGCAACATGGTTATAATATAACCTAGTTATGATATAATATATAATAGTTATAATATAACCTTGTCTGCAGCATGGTTATAATATAACCTAGTTATAATATAATATATAATAGTTATAATATAACCTTGTCTGCAACATGGTTATAATATAACCTAGTTATAATATAATATATAATAGTTATAATATAACCTTGTCTGCAACATGGTTATAATATAACCTAGTTATAATATAATATATAATAGTTATAATATAACCTTGTCTGCAACATGGTTATAATATAACCTAGTTATGATATGATATATAATAGTTATAATATAACCTCATCTGCAACATGGTTATAATATAACCTAGTTATAATATAATATATAATAGTTATAATATAACCTCGTCTGCAACATGGTTATAATATAACCTAGTTATAATATAATATATAATAGTTATAATATAACCTTGTCTGCAACATGGTTATAATATAACCTAGTTATGATATAATATATAATAGTTATAATATAACCTCATCTGCAACATGGTTATAATATAACCTAGTTATAATATAATATATAATAGTTATAATATAACCTTGTCTGCAACATGGTTATAATATAACCTAGTTATAATATAATATATAATAGTTATAATATAACCTTGTCTGCAACATGGTTATAATATAACCTAGTTATGATATAATATATAATAGTTATAATATAACCTTGTCTGCAACATGGTTAACCGTTGCAGCAGAATGAACGAGCGGAATTGCTTTCGGAATTTTTTTAGATGAGGATTGATAATTTGCATTATTTGTATCATTTAGATTATTCGAACTACTGTTCTATCTTGGAACGTTTCAGCCGATGTAACCTCGAACCTTCTTAGGAAGTTGAACTTGGGAATCTGTACGGAATTTCGAACCGAACTCTTTATTTAATCCACGGGGGTAGATTGTTCTCCATATTATTAGTTAGTATTGCCTGCAGTGATGATTGAACCTTCAACCTCCAGAATACTGTCACTAAGAACCGATTTACTTAACACCTTTATCCGTTGAACACGTTAGTTTAAAGGTGTAAATATTCCAATGTAAAAAAAACCTTAGCTTTGCTTTTTATCTTGACATTACCCATGCTGATATTATCGAGTTTCCGCAACAACTTTAGTCTATTAATGATGCACCTCACCAGGTGCCATCGTGCATTGACTTGGCTTCACGGGCGCCTCTTCATCGCCACTATTCGGGAAAACGCCTTGAGCCTGCTGGAGCCGATAGAAAATTTAAGTGAAAATAGAGTTTCTTTGTATTTTACCCAATAAATTCTGCTTCATCCCCGTTTACTGCGGAATCAACAATAGCAATCAGGCCACTTGATAGACTTTTGCGGCAATGTTCGTTTTCTATTAAATCGTACAAATCAAAATAAAATTTGACTAATGCCTACTCTTCATCGTCACAACAAATACGACTTCAAGTCAACTGCGTTGATTACTTCTTTTAGAACAGGCGGCGATCAATCCACATATAACGTGGTGCATATTAGCACATCATTGCATGCTTCCAAGCCACAAATGATGTGTACACTCAGAAACATTTCGTTTTCTGGCCAATCCACCGTCGGTTTTCAAAGACCTCATCATAACCTGATAAATAATAAAGTCAGTTCATAACTCAGCCCAAAACCTATAATTTCGACGAACCGTATGAGGACCATGCTCACAAAACGAACATGGATTTATGAGTTTGATGTTTTAAGATCAAACCCGTTTTGGGAGATATAATATGTTGTTGTTGTTTTTGTTGTTGTTACTGTTGTTTTTGTTGTTGATGATGGTGGTGGTGATGTTTGTTTGTTTGTTTTATTTCTACTTCATGTGTGCACAAATCGTGAAAAGATTTATCATTTGACTTAGTATTTTTACATATAAATTCCAATGCACATATCTTTCAGAACGAATCAACATTTTGAAAAATCGAATGTACTTCAAATACAGTGACGAAAGTTTCACCTTTACAAGACGTACTTTTTGGAATATCATAGACTGTCTCTGGGATTACTTAATACTGAGCTTTCTTTGATGTAAAGATCAGTATGATGGTTTCCTTCAAACTATCTCTCTCATTTAAAAGTTATGTGTGCAGGCCATTAATTTTGCCTATTGTTCAATTATCATTAATATATTAATTTCCAATGGTTTCATCCATTAGCATACCGTCCGTAGCAATCAATGGTGTCATTAATTTAGAAACATGTAATGCTATAGATATTGCCTATCTTGAAATAATATGAGATCCTGTGCTTTTTTCATAAACTTGATCTTGAGCCTCATCTTATTCTCATCTCTACACCAATGCTACCTAGAAAGCTCACATAAAAAACTATGTTCACACATTTAGCGGTCACTGTTTCTATAAACTTGTTCGATAAAAGTTGATCGAATGTGATTACAGTAGCGATTATGCCTGATTTTTAGCTCGCACCTGCATAAATTTCAAGATGGAAAATATACAAGACATACAAGTTTGGGTCCATGATTGGCAACAGGGAAACTGTTGATTTACCTACCTAGATAATCAGCATAAAACATCTCAATCATGTAACGTTCCCCCTCTCTCTCTCTCTCATATATATATATATATATATATATATATATATATATATATATATATATATATATACCTCTTTTTATCGCTCTCTTTTTCTCTCGTACTCTTTCTTTCCCTCTTCCCATCCTCTCTCTCTTTCTTTCTCTCTCTCTCTTCCTTTCTCTTGTTACGCCTTGTTTAAAACTTTAACCTCCGCATTTTGAGTTCAAAAAGTGTTAATACATTTTTCCAATCTTCTTTTTATACCTTTTCAAAAAAAGACTTTTTGTAATTGGAATATCTCTCTCTCTCTCTCTCTCTATCTCTCTCTCTCTCTCTCTCTCTATATATATATATATATATATATATATATATATATATCTTTCTCTTTTCTGTTCTTTCTCTCTTTCTTTCTCTCTCCTCTTTTTTCCTTCACTTTATTAAAAGCCAGCAACCTACAATTAATAACATTACGTACGAAATCAGTAACATAAAATTCTTAACGTGATACAATTCATTCGATGATGCTAATTCTGGCGTCTCGAAATTTAAATTGCTAACATCTACCTTGGATATGCACTCTTTCGTTCTTTTGCTGACTAACCGACTTCATGTGTGCGTTCTAGCTTGCTTTTTGAAATTCTATTCATCTCTCAAGCTTTTGTGTTCATTTGTTTTTGTCGGAGAATCGAAAACGTTTTTGAAAAAGGCATAATCAAGCAGAGGAATTATGTCATGTTTAACAATGTTTGCATTTATAGAAATATATACATTTTGAAATGTTAAATTTCTTTTCTTCTTCTTTTTCTCACCACTTCATTCTCTCCAAATATGATCTGAGGTTAAGATCGGATTCTAACTCTGCCTGATGAGATCTCAGTTTATAATAACTGTTGATCGATAACATCGACATGCCAGTGTCGCAGATTTTGTACATGTATGTGTAAATAAAAATTATCATATATATAATATATATATATATATATATATATATATATATATATATATATATATATATATTTCTATATATATATTATTTAAATGTTGAATTAAATTAAAGATAATTGAATTATCGTTTAATAATAATCTATTGTGATAATATAAATCTCAATATATTGAATAGAGTAATCAATATATATATATATATATATATATATATATATATATATATATATATATATATATATATATATATATATTCCTTTTTCATTTTCCATATATACATATATTTATATTTAAATTTAAAATTTTAAATATAAATTTTAATAACACAAAGTTTTACAATAGCTCGATAGTGTAGGACTAGAGCTCTGATATAAATATTTTAATATTATAAAAAAACGCATCAAATGTAGGGAACAAATTGGCACAAATTCACCAAAAAATCGGTTTTTATTCGCATACGATTGTTTCGGCCTACCACCAAAATATATGTAATGTTCGGAAAAAGCTGTATTGCATTCCGCATGCATTTATTTTTGATATTTTATTTCACCATATATTATTTCCATAAAATATCTTGCTTTTCATTTATTCTTCAGATCATATTGTTCAAGGGGATAGTTTACACCTGTATATACAAATCGTGGTATATTTGTAGCATACCCTTGAACCATCCAGCATAATTGCTTTGATCGTTTGCCATGGATATAGATTTTCGCCACAACTACAGTCAAATATAAATGTATTAATTAACCGTTATTTTGTTGCTCTTAGCCTTTTTTTATCTTTCCTTTTTGAGTCGTTTTTTTTTTTCATGCTTCGTATTCAAAGTTCATCATTACATTGTTTAATAGTAGTCCCGGTTCTATTATTAAATAATGTAATCGCTTATATATCTCTAAGTATGAAAATATGTAGCTC
>OY744537.1:52054541-52092041 GCA_963556195.1 Sepiola atlantica | reverse complement strand
TTATTATGAATCCCTTTAAAAATATTTATCCGTAAAAAAAAAATGAAAATGTTCCCTATTAATATAACAGTAGTATCCCATTTCAACATGAATAAATAAAAATTATGAGTCACTAGTTATCAAGGTTAAGAGCCACTCGAGGATAAAGGGTAATAACTTATAATGGCGGTTTTTGACAAGTGATTATTGCAATTAGATTTGAAGAGGACCCTATTGTCGCCCTAACACAGCAATCGTGTGGTAACGTGTTCCATAGTTCTTAGAAAAAAAACCCTGCTCATGAAAATTCCATTTGATGCTAAACATACGGAGGAAGAAAGAAAAGTTATTTGCAGTGGTGGTAGTAAGACGGGTGGTGGTAACAATTTACTTTTAAAAAGTAAATCATTTCTTAAACTAGTTAAGATGCATTTTACATACTCCATATGCATAATCAAGCAGTGAAGTCCTGAGGACTACTTTAACGAGAGATATTTGAATTTTTTGTTGTTGCGATTTTCAAGAAATTAAAAAAAATATATACTTACTCTGAACTTTATTAGTCGATCAAAATGAAATATGATTATTAAACTTTTAGAATATTGTATTGTTACCGCGGCCTATCTTTATTTTCAATTTGTAAATTACAATAAAATAAATTGTCCGACGCGAACGGAGATCCCTACGATATATATTGTGCCTGCTTTGAAATATACTGATTTAAGTACTCTGCATAATGTAGTCGCAGTATATATATATATATATATATATATATATATATATATATATATATATATATATATATATATATATATATATATATATATATATATTAATTATTTATTACCTACAGACATCGATGTTTCATGCTTACGCAATCTTCAGTGCAGGAAACTAATTCCCGACGGTCGACAAATCGCCACTGATTTGCAGTCAAGAGACTTACCAGTTGGCCATCAGAAATTAGCTTGAAATTTTAGGAGGAATTTAACTGTTGTAAATACCAAGTCGGCGAGTGTTCACATCAAGCGACGAAGAGTGATCAACAACAACAACCACAAATCGTGTTGGATCTCGCAATTAAGCTAGTAGTACTGCTTGTTATTAAATTCACTCGGAGTGCCCAGCCTTAGTAAAGGGGGTTATATTAATTATTTATTACCTACAGACATCGATATTTCATGCTAACGCAATCTTAAGTGCAGGAAGCTAATTCCCGATGGTCGACGGGCGCGAACTATATATAAAGTGTTTTTATACCTACAGACGATATTGTTTCCGGATTTTTACCCTCATCGGTTGCAGTCGGTCGCATGGAATTGAACGCAGTTCGTAGATTCAGCGTAGAATCGCGAGCCTAGCACCTATCCGTTTATATATATCAAGGGGGCGCGAGAGTGCTCTATCCCTTAATAGAATCACGAATGGCCTATGCTGGAAATCTCATTTCTTTGATCAATCATAACTCAAAAACCAATAAACCAAACTAGTTTAAACTTTGCACAACATTTTTATTTGATAGGTCCTATAAGTGTGTTATCAGCATCATTAGTCAAGGCAACCCAGAGATCCAGAACGTTCAATCATGAAATCATGTTATCTGTGTGTACCTACGTACGTACGTATGTGCCACCCAGTATATCATCAACTATTTGATGGATTCAGCTGATTTTTGGCAGAGATAGAGGTTCTAGGGTCTAGTTGATGGCATTTTAATTTCAGTTTACCATATACCTTAGTTTTCCAGAAAATTCCAAAAAACCTTAAAAATTACTACTGTAATATAGCCTTTACAAAAGTAGTGACATTCCATGAAAAATGCCAGTATATTGAAATCATATGCCCTTAATAGGGTTAAGATAAAAATTCATATACACTAAATGTACAAAAGCAAGGATATTATCAAATTTTTACACTTTCATTGTCATTAAGGGTATGCGAGCACAACAGGGCTATGTATTTTACTGGTAGGAATTTTTCTTCAGCGCACCTCACACACTTCATCCACTCATGCATAGCGATTTATACTGTAGTGATGTGATAATGAAATGGTTTGGTTGATATGTAACCATACCCTTAATGACAATAAAAGTGTAAAAATTTGAGAATTTCCTTGCTTTTGTACATTTAGTGTATATGAATTTTCATCTTAACCCTATTAAGGGCATATGATTTCAGTATCTTGGCATTTTTCATGGAATATATATATATATATATATATATAATTATTTTAATAATAAATATTTAATTATCTACAGACGAATACGTTTCATCCTTACGGAATCATTCGATTTGAACCCCGGAAGAAGGGTCACCATTAACTTTAAATCTCGACGCCCTAACCAATGAGGCCGTTCTGAATAACTATACGAAGTGATGAGAAATAAAATCTATTATACCGAGCAGGTAGGCAACGATAGCAAGCCGTTAAAACAATGTTAAACACAAGGAACATGCATTTACAGTTATGATTCGACCCCCTGTATTATTTCTCATTAGAGCTTCCGGTAGAAAGGGGGCTACAAATCAATATTTTAATAATAAATACGTTTCATTCTTGCGGAATCATCAGTGTAGAGATAATCATTCAAACTAGTTGCACGATTCAAACCCTGAATATATATACGTTCAGGTTGTTTTGTTTTACGGCGTATCAACCCTTTTCGGGTTGTTTAATGCCGAATCCGGTTATTTCAGTGAAAGTTTTTATGCTTCAAGTTCTTTATATATTCAAGTATTTATTCATGGTGTTGGGTTGAGTGAAAAGGGGGAGAGGGGTGAGGTACGAGAGAAAGAGGAGGGGATAGTTTTTGTTTAGAGTTTTGTATAACATGATTGAGTTTTGCAAAGAGAAAAAACAATACAATATCAATGTTTGGTGCATGTAGGGTCAGAAAGCCGATGTCTTCAAACAGTCTGATCTGGTAGCACCAAGCCGAATATATATATATATATATATATATATATATATATATATATATATATATATATATATATATATGTGTGTGTGTGTGTGTGTGTGTGTGTGTGTGTGTGTGTAATATTTACAAATAAATATTCAATTATTTATACTTCCATACGCAGGCATTTTTTAACGGCTAGTAATATACCACTTTAAAATGAGCGTCTATAATATTACGTTCTAAGCGCGTGCAAACTTCAAAAGTATGAGTTCTTAATAACTAAGAATTTGGTGATGTTAGTTACTATGCTAGACACTTTAAAATGTTGTGACTAGTTTCGTAATTCACATTATTGATTGTAGGATATTTACTTTTTTATGTAAAGGGCTTCAAGAATTGTTAATCTTTTGATGTTGCTATCGTGGTGTATTATTTTAGTATTGTAAACTAGGATGTGTCTATATTGAGAAGGAGGACAGTCATGTTTTTAGGTGTTGTCAAATGGAGCGAGTGTCAGAGAGATGTAAGGTGAGTCTTCGAGAAAGTGGAGTGGTAGTGAAACCGATGTAACAATTAGTTTTATTATTATATATATTCAAGGTTTCAATCAGAGGTCTATCTCCAGAAAAAAGTCAAACCATGTATTTCTTTTTTACGTGTGCCCGGCGCGAACACAGACCTCGCGATATCATAGTTCTCTGTTTTATCAAAATGAAATGTAATTATCGAAGTACATTGGGTAATGTAGTTTCAGAATATATAGTTATCGCGTCTATCTTATAAAATAATAAGATAACTTGTTAAAAGATATACTGATAGTAATAATTCTGCGTTCAACACAACAAAAATGTTGGTTTATGTTGTTATATGAGTGTTTAGTAGCAATACAAAATTTTGAATTAGAATAATACAAAATTTGGAGGAAATGTGAGTTATGCTTAAAGCTTTATTTACATAAATAACAGTTCTTCTAGACTGAATTGGTTCAAAAGAATAACTGAATCTTTGGCCTCAAAAACAATACATAATAATAATGAAGTTATTTATGTAGTATGTATCATTTGGCAATACCAAACTTTGAATTATACGGGAAGATAATAAAAATAATTCAAAATATGGAGGAACTGTGAGTTATGCTTAAAGCTTTATTTACATAAATAACAGTTCCTCTAGACTGAATTAGTTCAAAAAAATAATTGAATCTTTGGCTTTAAAAATAATATATAATAATAATGAAGTTATTTATGTAGTATGTATCATTTGGCAATACCAAATTTTGAATTATACGGAAAGATAATTAAAATAATTAAAAACTTGGAGGAACTGTGAGTTATGCTTAAAGCTTTATATACATAAATAACAGTTCTTCTAGACTGAATTAGTTAAAAAAACAAAAACAACTGACTCTTTGTCCTTAAAAATAATATATGATAATAATGAAGTTATTTATATAGTATGTATCATTTTAGCAATACCAAATTTTTAATTATACGGGAAGATAATAAGAATAATTCAAACCTTGGAGGAACTGTGAGTTATGCTTAAAGCTTTATATACATAAATAACAGTTCCTCTAGACTGAATTAGTTAAAAAAATAACCGAATCTTTGGCCTTAAAAATAATATATAATAATAATGAAGTTATTTATATAGTATGTATCATTTGGCAATACCAAATTTTAAATTAATACTGTAAGATGGGAAAATAATATAAAATGTCCGCAAATACAGAAGGTTATGTTTTCGGTCGAGTTTTCTTGTTTGTGTATAGCCTAGCATCCAAATCACTTAACCAATCTTAACCAATCCATACCACTCTTAGTTAAAATATCGGGCAGTGTCTAACTTAGAACTAATATTATTTGTTAATACAATTTTGGGCAATAACTTCGGTTATGTTCATGGTAAAGATTCGCTACTTGATCCAATGAAGTACTGCATTCTATATGACCTTGACCTTGCATATTTTATATGACATTGACCTTGATATTTGTAATATCAAGATTGTGACCGAATTTCAACTTCCGATTTTTCAACATTTGTTGTAGGGATCTGGCGCTCTTTTATAATAGTAACCACCATGCAAACTTTCAGCCTGGTCAAATGAATAGTTTTTGAGTCATCAACTTTTCCATGATATAACTTTGGGAATACTTCATACAATATGAGGAAGTAAAGCCAAGATATGACTCTGACACAGTCTTAAATTATTGATGTAGTATGTACATACAGACCTCCTAATTTAACAATAGAAGACAAGTATAGACGACGAAAACAATCGAATGAGAAACCATAGATTAATCTGAGTATGGGGATGTCAATCTAACAAGTATAAATTGGGTAAAAAGGTTGGCTTTATCTCCTTCAAATTCAATTAATCAACATAAAGAAGATACAAGATATAAACTCGTGAGAAACTGATCAGTTTTGTTTTTCAACTAATGAATGATTATGTAAGTTTGATAGCATCATTAGGTAAATATGATCATGTATTGAAATAGAAGTTAAAGTGAAAGAAACAGAAAAGAGAAAAACTTTTGGGGTGGTTTGTGTCAGATAAAGGAGAAAATATCGATTGGGATTATACTTCGAATACATTTGATGTTAATTAAATGTGGCAAGGATTGAGTAGAAAGATAACATAAACAATAGAAAATATTCCTGGTATTATTTTAAAATTCTCTAAACAGTAAGATCTATTATATAAAAAAATACCTTAGTACAATAACTGGCTATTTTGTAAACGTAGAGAAAAGGATAAAATTTGGTAAAAATTTGGAATTATAGCAAGTATGGAAAACTGTCAAATTGCTTTAAGTAAAGATGAAACTAAAACAGAAATAGTAAACAAAATTGTAAACACTTATGTAAACTGAAATCTATAAATTTTCAAGGACGTTAGTGTATTAACAAATAATGAGACAGATCAATTAACAGACTCGCCAACTGAAACAGATACATTGAAAGGCAATATTTTTTTCAATCTGTCCATTCTTTGAAGAAGTTTGGTCCGCAACCTGAAGACTATTAAACGAAGAATAGGTTCAATATTGAGCGAGTATAATTTTGTTTGTTGAGAATGACAGTAGATAGGTTCGGTCGGGGTCAGCTTAGTGTACTGGATGGTTAGCTCAACCTACTTTGGGAATTGATATATATATATATATATATATATATATATATATATATATATATATATATATATATATATATATATATATATATATATATATATATACCACTTCAAGGTAAAAAAAACATCCAACGAAAAGTGCTATATTGATGGATTCCGACCCAGAAAACAGAAATTATTCCCCCTTTGTCAGAAACATCGCACATGGAATGTAAGGACTAAAGGACAAAATAAGGGAAGCGAGAGTTACATACGAGGCTGCTGAAAGTAAGCCCAAGGTCCACTTTCTACTCTCCTAAATTTTCTTAGTTGGAATGACAATGGAGTGGGTTCGATCGGGGTCAGCTTAGTGTGGTCGAGGGTTAGCTCAACCTACTGTGGGAATTGATAGAAGAGGGTGTGACGTCATATGCCTCGAAGAGACAGAGACAGAGAGAACTAGGAATTAGATTGGAAGCTTTGTATTGCGAACGCGTGCATTGAGAAATGTCCTGTTAAAATGTGATTAATCAGTAATTACCCCCCTTCTCTCTCACTCTGCCTATTCCCTACCCCACTGGTCTGTGATTGGGAACAGACGATACTAGGCGAATAAATATCATCTTGCCTTCAACTGTTGTCTCTTCTTGGTCTTATTTTTCGGGGTATAAACAAACTTTTTTGCAAGTTGGGGGAGGGGGTGTTTCCCCAGTCGGGAAGGATCACTTAAGGGGCACCTGTCGGAACGAACGACCAGAAAGGTGTGTTATGAACGTTCATGTATTTTAATTGATTGCAACTTCTGAGACATAT
Organism: Sepiola atlantica; assembly: GCA_963556195.1. NCBI lineage: Eukaryota > Metazoa > Mollusca > Cephalopoda > Sepiida > Sepiolidae > Sepiola > Sepiola atlantica. Next base: position 52,085,234 of record OY744537.1, on the reverse strand, counting down.
AATGTTAAAAAAAATTATAAATAATTACACGCTAAAAATACTTTACTTATTAAAATTACTTATAGCTAATTTTCCTCACATTTATTTATTCAATATTTTAATAATGCTTTGTTTCCACCAAATACAACACAAGAAACTTCCGGTTTCGCACGATACGCCGATCATGCGCATTTTTACAATTGCCGCTAAAAACAAATTTCAATGGGTACTTATCTGTTGTTCACATCTTTTCCGTTATATGTTTGTAAATATTCGGAACAAATGTCTCCACCCAAGCAAAGTCGGATATCGACAGCTAGTTAAGAATAATAACTTAAATAAAGATCAACCCGCCCTCTGACTGAGCTAGACTAAAAGTTACCCGTAGCCGGTGGTGGTGGAAGATGCCAACATGACTGAGGAAAAACAAGACGACTAAAATCACATTAGATGCTGTGCTGAAATGTATCAATTTAGCTTTGAAAGAGATGAAAATAAGGACTGATTCAGCAACAGTACTGAGTTGGGTGAAGGAGAGCGGGAGAATACGGACAAATGATTGTAAAGCGAGTATTAGGAATACGTTGAGAGTATTTTGGACTTCGAATAAAATCAGTGCTTGTGCCTTCGAAAAGAAACAAAAAGGATGCGCTAATACGAATAAAAAAACGGTGGTTGATCGAGAAAAAAGGGGTCCCCGTATGCTGTCTAATAAGCTAGAAGAGTTGCATGATATGCACCACATGGGAGTGGATAGAGTTTTATATTTCGTGTGTAAAGCTGACCCACTTGCAAACCGGGAGGAGTCCAGAGGATGGTCAGGGATTGCCTTCCGATTTCAATAAATTGACCCGGCCTCAAGCATACATAATCTTGGTGAAATTGAGATTGTGAACAATTAGACACGGTTAGCTAACGATATATCGTGGAAGTGAATATTTGTCAGTGATTGACTGTGAACCTGGGAAACTAGCAATATGGAGGAGGGAATTGCATATAGAAACGGCAGCTGCGTTTGTAGACGGATTAGAGTAGGTGATGCTTGAACGAGGTTTGATAGTGGAAATGATAAGAGACAATGCCACGGTTTTCTGCTCGGAACTCCTCCAGAAGATACTCGAGAAATGGGGAATAAAACGGTACTATACGCTGCTCCGTAGTACCTTCGGGGGGGGGGGGGGGTAGTGGAGCGACATCATCGGACAGTGAAACCAATAGCAGGGACATTTCGGATATCGCCTGTAGAGGACACATTTTGGTATTACATAACACCCAAGGTCAAACAGGCTTAGGAGACAGCACCGCAAAGATCAATTGTTAAGTATGAGATACATCCCCAGATATCGATGAGCAAGGGCCAGCCAGAATCCGAATAGAAGAAGAGGCTTGGATGAAGCCATTGAATGCGCGGTGTACGACACAATATGGAAGAGGGGTGGTTACTGGGGTGCATTCACCTAACAACCTGAGCGTTGATGGGATACCGCGTCATATTTTGGACTTAAGGCACGTGATCTGTGTGAACGATGAAGACGTGAACGCCTTACATGACACTGATAGAAATGAGACGGTGTTGATACGAAGACCGAAGAGAAGGCGCAATTTGCCGAGGCACGGGATTATGTAAAGTACAACGATCTTTAAGAGCGTGTAGTTTGACAATTTTAAAAACAGTAAGACATCGCTTACCTCATGATAGGTGGGGAGAAATGTCACCAGTAATTCATGTTGTAGAAAAATAAGTTCAAAATACTTGCCAACTTTAGCATCCTTTGATATATATTTTTTCATTAGTATCCTTTGATATGTATTTTTTTAGTATCCTTTGATATGTATTTATTTTATTAGTATCCTTTGATATGTAATGTTTTTATTAGTATCCTTTGATATGTATTTTTTTAGTATCCTTTCATATGTACTTATTTTATTAGTATCCTTTGATATGTAATATTTTTATTAGTATCCTTTGATATGTATTTTTTTAGTATCCTTTGATATGTATTTATTTTATTTCCCCCTGACTATCATGACCAATGAAAATATCGTCTTGTAAATAAAAGGCTGTGAACTTTTTTTTTTATTAAAGGTCAATGCGATTTTTGGTTTTACGGAATATCAACCCTTTTCGGGTTATTGAAATCACGAATACGGTACTTTTGGTAAAGTTTTTATGCTTAAAGTTCTATATATATTCAAATATTTATTCATAGTGTTTCGTTTCGTTGTTCTGTAGGCACATTGTTGTTTTTGTTTTTGGCTTCGCAGAACATGATTGAGTTGTGCAAATGGAAAGAAAAAAACAATAACATCAATGTTTGGTGCAATTTTGGTCAGAAAGCCAGTATTTTCAGACAGCCTGATCTGGTAGCACCAGACATGTTAGTATAAAGTTAAAGTTCTTACCACAATTATTGAAGATAATTTTCTTTTGGGACTTAAGAAGTTTGAACTGTTTGCTGCCATTGTGTATTATTGTTACATAGTTTGTAACCGACCCCATTGGACAATATAATCACATACGTTTAATCCTATAAGTTTGACATCCGGACAACATCTGGTAATCTTGCTAGTTCATAAATAAACACATAAAAAATGAAGCAAACAAATTGATATATCTACTTGTCTAAGCATCGTTCTTTCTCCAATCCTTTTTTTTCTTTTTGGTGGTGGTGGAGATACAATGCTTATTTCAATAAAATGAACATGTCTACAAATGAAAGGTTGTTTTTAAGATACGTATCACCTTATATGAATTGGACAGATGTCTCGAACTACTGAGACGATCACGTACTACTGTAAACGTATATCATTTTAGATTAGCATTGATACATTCTTGCGTATATAACACTCGCTGGAATACCCGTTCCTCATCCTCAGCCATGTCGAACCCCTAACAACATCTCAGGAAGAGACCAGACTACAGCTGTGGACCAGACGGCTAGAGAATAGCCCCCTCCTACTGACATAGGAATCCCCCCTTTTGAGGAACTCCCTCCCGGTTCAGAGGTGCCATGGCTTCAGTGGAAAACACTAAACCGCCTGAGAACGGGAATGAGGCGATCAAAAGTTGCTATGAGTATTGATTTACTCCTCTCCAGGAGTTAGGCACAAGGCCAGTTTTTATCTTACTCCCACAAGTAAGATGTGACCCTAGGTTGGGTCGGGAAAGTGGGGTTTAAAAATTGCCTGGGCAGCCCCATCAGCATTCCCCGGTAGGGGCGCCTCAGGCAGTAAGCAATAAACTTACTCCTCCCCAAAGAAAGGAGGCGAAGCCTGGGAGGGTGGATCTCCTAGAACTGCACAGGACAGACCCATAGACCGGCGTGAATCAAGCCCCGAAGGCCAAGACAATACCAGTCTATGGAGTGCAGTATCCGTCGGAACAGATACTACACCTGTATCTTAGCCAAAAGGCCAAGAAGTTGCTATGAGTAGATGGGGCTACAAAACTGATCCAACGATCTGTGAATGGGAAGAGGGGGACTATATGATGTAACACAAACTGATCTGCCATCTACTGTCCAACCGGTTCAACTTGAAAAATCTTGCTGAGTACAACGCTAAGAAGAAGAAGAAGAAAAAAAGAAGAAAAAAAAAAGTAGAAGAAGAAGAAGAAGAAGAAGAAGAAGAAGAAGAAGAAGAAGAAGAAGAAGAAGAATGTGTCTTAAAAATGATCGGAATTTGCTTTAATTTTGAGAATCAGCATTTTGTCATTTGTAAATTATTATCATTTAATCACTCGCTATTATGATGTAGCATTCATAAATAAATACTTATTTTCTGTCTCGGAGTAATGGCCCTGCCAAGGAATCCAGTTACGAACTAACCAATCAGCTTGCAGGGCGCATTGATTCTAGCTGTCCACTTAAGAACTACTTCAACCCCTTTGGGAATCACGGTCGCTTAGCAGAAAGACTCCTGCAAGCAGCCAGGAAACACATCTACATTCTCTCCCCTGTGCACTAGACTCTCCAGCCACTACTATCTTCGCCTGAAGATAACTGCTCAGACTCTCGGCAGCCAAAAAACCCTTCCTATTTTCCTCTTCCTCACTCGGACATTGTTAAACTTTCTTCCACCTATACCAAACGGCATAGCTAACTTTATTGAATAAACCCTTTTCATTGCTGTTGCAAAAAAGATTTCGTTATTTCCTTTCGTGCGACGGTTTTCGTGACTCAAACATGATATATAAGAGTTGGTTTTAACAACTCACTGATAAGAACAGCTCTTACAATGACACGGGTCATCATTAGTAATGACTCACTGACAGAAACTTGGTGTTTCCTGGAGTCCAAGTGCTAATGAGTCTCCAAAGATATCCAGTATTCTTCGCTTCTTTCAATAATCATTTCTAATCACTTTGCGTTTCGTTTACCATTAGGTTTTTGGTGATTACGATCGATGGCTTTCTCAGGACTTTTAGTGTCAAGAATTTTCCATGATTTCAGTGCGTTTCGTACCATTCGAGTAGACATCTGAATTGGGATTTCCTCTTCCCGATATTTCTATTCATGTTGTGTGGTAGAAATCGATGTTGGTGTAATAGCTTTTATCTTTATTATCCACATTTATATAAAGTTACGTATGTGTATTTGTTTATATATTTCTATGTATGCAATTCACTCCTAAACGTATTAATCGGGTATTATAAATTTTGTTTATATATTTATATGTATACAATTAACTCTTAAACATGTAAATCGGTCATTATAAATTTTGTTTATATATTTGTATTTATGCAATTCACACATAAACGTATTAATCGGTCATTACAAATTTTGTTTATATATTTGTCTGTATACAATTCACTCCTAGACATATTAATCGGTCATTATAAATTTTGCTTATATATTTATATGTATACAATTCACCTCTAAACGTATCAATCGGTCATTATAAATGTTGTTTATATATTTGTATGTATACAATTCACTCCTAGACATATTAATCGGTCATTATAAATTTTGTTTATATATTTTTATGCATACAATTCACTCCTTGACGTATTAATCGGTCATTATAAATTTTGTTTATATATTTTTATGCATACAATGTACTCCTGAACGTATTATTCCGCAATTATAAATATTGTTTAAATATTTGTATGTATATAATTCCCTTCTAAACGTATTAATCGGTCATTATAAATTTTGTTTATATATTTGTATGTATACAATTCACTTCTAAACATATAAATCGATAATTATAAATTTTGTTTATATATTTGTATGTATACAATTCACCCCTAGACATATTAATCTGTCATTATAAATTTTATCTATATATTTGTATGTATACAATTCAATCGTAAACGTATTAATCGGTCATTATAAATGTTGTTTATATATTTGTATGTATACAATTCGCTCCCAAATGTATTAATCGGTCATTATAAATTTTATCTATATATTTGTATTTATACAATTCACTCCCAGGCGTATTAATCGGTCATTATAAATTTTATCTATATATTTGTATGATACAATTCACTCCCAAACATATTAATCGGTCATTATAAATTTTGTTTATATATTTGTATTATACAATTCACTCCCAAACATATTAATCGGTCATTATAAATTTTGTTTATATATTTGTATTATACAATTCACTCCCAAACGTATTAATCGGTCATTATTAATAATTGGAACACAGCTGCAAGAGTGAATAATATATTTAGTTTCATGTAGTTTTCTGCAAAAGGGACAAAAAAGAGGTTCAAGCTCTTCGTGAAATTTCAGATTCCTCTGATATTTATGAAAGTTAAACAATCGGTATTAGACATCATTTAATAAATAATCCCCCAATTTCAGTTTCTTTTGAGCATTTTAAATGACTTTAAAGGATCAGATGAGCACAACCTGTTATTTGAAAATTCAAAGAGTTCAGATTTGCTTTGAAGTTGATCCATATTAATTAGACACTAATTAATAAATAATTCTAAATAGCAATTTCTGTTTAAGATTCTTTATACTAAAGGTTTAAAGTTTCGACATCTTCTAGAATCAAAATTATGCAATGTATTTTGATCAAAATTGGTAAAAGATTCTAGATATAGTTTAGTATCATTAGATCTTGATTTTTTAAAGTGGTGCAAGACTATTCTGTTTTGGAAATTAATGTCACACGTTTTGGAACAGGTATTCGTCTAGTACACACACACACACACATATATATATATATATATTTCAACTAACTTATGATACATGCTATATATATATATATATATATATATATATATATATATATAAATATACACACATTATATATATAAAATAGAGAGATGATAAAGATAAAATATTATCTTTAAAAAATCAAGAAAAGGCAATGTTCAATATACGAGATAGAGCAGTTATAAAATTAAAAATTGACCTTAGGAAGTAATCTTCTGGGCTGATGAATTTACGTATATTGTGAGTTTTATTTGGTAATTTATGTTCTTATATTTTTCTCTAGTGAGTCGCACATTTTTATACCAATGAATTTCAGCATCGGATTTGTACTTCGGTATAACTCGAATTTCTGAAACACTGTCTGATATATTTACTTGCTTGACATTCATAATATCCTGGGTTTACAATTTTTTAACATGTTACATTTCTCTATCGATGTGTATTTTCCTTGTTCAAAAGTATTTTGTATATTTTTGTATTTTTATATACATTTTTTTATATTTTCAAATATTTGCTAACAGTAATATAACTTTGACTATATATATATATATATATATATATATATATAGAGAGAGAGAGAGAGAGAAAGAGAGAGAGAGAGAGAGAGAGAGGGAGAGAGAGAGAGAGAGTCAGGTTGTATATGAAAAGAAATCAAATAAAGTGCTCGATCATATAAGATAGCTAATATAATTTATTTGAAATATGTAATATACAGTATCTAAATAAATTATATATATATATATACAGGGTGGGCCAAAATAAGGGTCCTATCTTTAAATTTGAATAACTTGAATTTGAATAACTTCCACAAAATAAAAGTTAAACTCACCAAACTTTATGTGTGTGTAGACTGACCCTTCCGAGATTTTTTGAAATAAACAAAACAAATTTTAGCCGAAAAACACTTCTTAAAACTTACAAAAACTAAAGTATTGTTTTTTACACTGTTTTGAGTTTTTTAAGCAAAAATAATGTTTTCTAAATGAGGGTACGTTCCTTAGGGCTAATACGGCTCATGCTTGCTTCGGAAGGGGTCCTTTACTTATTCTAAAAAATTTTTTTAAAAATCAATAAATAAAAAAGTTATGAATTTTTTAAAATAGGACCCTTATTTTTGCCCACCCTGTATATATATATATATATATATATATATATATATATATATATATATATATATATATATATATATATATATATATATATATATATATATACTAGCATGTTTACTCGGCATTTCTCGGGGCCATAAAAACAAAATAGAAGAAGTTAAAAAGTGTGTGCAACATCTTTATATTCAAACCTCTCGCTACCCCTCTCAATCCGTTTCTCTATCTTTCTCTCTTTCCCCCTTCCCCATTTTTCCACATAGCTCTCCCCCATCCCTCTTTCACCTCTACCCAGCCCATTCCTGTCTCTTGTTTTAATATATTGAAAATAATAATAATGTAAGTCATTCATCTGAGCTTTCAGTTTTAAAGTTATTGCTCCCGGACAACACCGTGTTTTTGCCTACCCACTTCCCCAAAAACATAATTAAATCTATATTTGTTTTAATTTATTCTCGGGCAACGCCGAGTTTATTATCTCAGCCCTCAATAATATAATGAAACCTATATTTATTTTAGTGTATTACCGGGCAACGCCGAGTTTCTTGTCTTCCCCTTCTCCATCAATCATATACCACATTGAAAATGTACTACTGTATTATTGCACACACTTGCTCTATCTAGGATATTGAACACTGACTCCCGAGCAACGCAGAGTACCTTTTCTGGTATACAATGGTATAACAAAGTACAATGAAAATCTATCTCTCAGGCAACGCGGCGTTTATAAAACAACTGCTCTACCTATAGATTTTAATTTTGGAGATTCTGAATCAAAATATTAGAAGATCAAGAACGATTAACAGTGAAAAATATTAGATGACAAGTTCCATTAGGGGGAAAAAGATTTGAATACTAATGCATGGACTTTATCTGCCTTGTTTTTCATTGTTCTTTATATAATCAGCACTTAGTATAGCCACACAAAAAATAAATGCATAGCAGCATTTACATATATGTTGGTGTATGCCGAAACAATTGTATGCTAAATAAGAAAATAAATTCGGTGAAATATGGGAATCTGTTTTTCAAAACATTGGATATGATATAAAATCGAATAAAAAATACATAACATAGCTCTGGCCTTAAACTATTGAGCTATAATAATTCCTTTATGTTATAAAATTTATATTTGAACATAAAAAATTCAAATATATATATATATATATATATATATATATATATATATATATATATATATATATATATATATATATGAAGCAATCCAACAAAAGATATAAGCGTCAACTAATAGCTTATAATTAGTGAAACATCCGGATAAAAAACTGAAGCTCAATATACTGGATAGAGCATTAATATTATAATATAAAATGAAGTAATAAAATAAGGTGTCAATCAAATTTTATTAGAATTCAAAGTTCATGCAAAGCATCCTTAAGTCCTTAGCTCATGAGTTTTCAAAGATAATTCTTCTCTTCAGAGGACCATTACCGCAGTTATACTACTACAGGTAATAAAATTATGCTTTGAAAATATATAAAATTATATACACAAACACACAAAAATACATAACATCAAACATATCAATCCAAAAACATACTTTTGTTGAATCCATACAGTCCATCCAGGTCATACAAGTTGAGAAGCATAATCAGGAAGGACATTACTCCAAGATACAAACAGCAGTCCAAATACGTGAAATTGAAGGGGCCGGCAAAGTTATCCAGTCGCGAAATGTGTCCATATTCAATGTTAATGATAAATAAATCAATCAGTTGATTTATTTGGATTCAACAAAAGTATGTTTTTGGATTGATATGTTTGATGTTATGTATTTTTGTGTGTTTGTGTATATAATTTTATATATTTTCAAAGCGTAATTTTTATTACCTGTAGTAGTATAACTGCGGTAATGGTGAAGAGAAGAATTATCTTTGAAAACTCATGAGGTAAGGACTTAAGGATGCTTTGCATGAACTTTGAATTCTAATAAAATTTGATTGACACCTTATTTTATTACTTCATTTTATATTATAATTATATATATCTATATATATCTATATATATATATATATATATATATATATATATATATATATATATATATATATATATATATATATATATATATATATATAAAAGTTGTTATTGAAGACCACAAGATCATAATTATTCGTTTTCTGGTTTTCGTGCAAGTCGTTTTAGAATCCATTTTAATACTCATTATATTATTATATTATGTATTTATTTCCCCCTGTGAAAATATGTTTTTGGCAAACTATACAAAAATGCTCGGTTATTTTCTTCATGTTTATAGTTGGACATATATGCTATATTAATAGAAGTTGAACCATTAAAGATGGACACTTTTGATGCTTATGAATATTGTTGCATCTTCGATATACTTTCAAAATATGGAAATCTGTTTAACTTAATTTGCATAATATATAACGGCCATTTTGAATACATGATCCGGTTACACAATTCGATTACCTTTCGTTTACACTAATAGAGTCATATCATATTTGTAACAAGTTGCCAGATCAGATTAAGAACAACCATACAGTAGAACATTTGAAACGGAGTTAGATGAATTCAGAAGTAATGGTAAAAATAAAGCGGTATTTATTTTTGGCTTTATGAGCCTTCTTTAGGCTTATAAAGAAAAGTTTTTTTTTTGTTTTCTTGTCTTTTTAATTGTCGACATCTTACGGTGTTGCCGAAGATCGCCGATTTCTTCTGGCCTTGTTGAAGAAACAGTTTTTAAAGTCCGATATATATATATATATATATATATATATATATATATATATATATATAATCCAGGTAAAACATCCACAGGGTAGTAACCCAAAGAATTTCAACCGGGTTTATAAAAAGTGCTCAATATCAAATAGAGCTGTTATATATGATTATTTTTTATTTGCACAGACATGTACAACATCTATCGATCAACAGCTGTTATAAACTGAGATCTCATCAGGCAGAGTTAAAATCCGATCTTAACCTTACATCATATTTGGAAAGAACCTTTCCAAATATGATCTAAGGTTAAGATCGGATTTTAATTTTAAGAACAAACATTATTATGGACATTTTTTCAAACGTAAACATTTTCGTGTTGTGATTTTAATGAAAAGAAGAAACATAGAAACATTAATATATTTTGGGATATTTGATAAAATGTCAAATGCGTGCATTGTTTAAATTTCCATTATTGGGCTGTTGATTGGCGTGCGTTGATAAAAGATTTGTGCAGAAAAGCACATGCGATTTATGATAGAACACACATTACGGCTGCCCGCATTATAAATTATTTCGACCTAGATGGGTGTCATCAGACGCGTGCCCAGCCACACTTAGGAACTGAATGTGGCTGTGCACGCGTCTGATGAGGCCCATCTAGGTCGAAATAATTTATAATGCGGGCAGCCGTAATGTGGGTTTAGTTTATTTCTTTTTAATGCATTCCTACTCTGTTAACAAGTACATTGAGCTCTCGTACTCGGATTCCCATCGAAACCATTCCTCTCTGCACACACACACACTATATATATATATATATATATATATATATATATATATATATATATATATATATATATATATATATATATAAGATTATATCTACTTATAACAATTTATGTCGATACTTGAAATAATAATATTTAGAACTTACTAGCTAACTCTACTCACGTATTGAGTTGAAGTAAATACTGAAAATTGATGCATAAATAATCATATCTCCTTATAACATTTTATGTGGATACATAAAATAATAATAATGATAATATATACACACACACACATATATATATATAATAACGAAGATATTTTTTTATCAAATATTTAGAAAACCTTGCACAACGCAGATTATTTGTTTTTAAAAATAAATTATTTATTCATCTTAAAAACATTTTTTTTATGAACTTGAGTACTTTCGGTAAATCTACCATCTTCAGAAGAATATTTCTTCTTTTTCTTTTTTTTCTTTTTTTCTCTTGGTTGAGAATGTCTCAACCAAGAGGAAAAAAGAAAAAAAAGAAAAAGAAGAAATATTCTTCTGAAGATGGTAGATTTACCGAAAGTACTCAAGTTCATAAAAAAAATGTTTTTAAGATGAATAAATAATTTATTTTTAAAAACAAATAATCTGCGTTGTGCAAGGTTTTCTAAATATTTGATAAAAAAATATCTTCGTTATTATTGCCACCCACCCAGCGCTTCAAATTGTGTGATTTTTCAAAGTATATATTTATATATATATATATATATATATATATATATATATATATATATACTTGTGGAAAGTATTGATAATAATGTGATTGTGTGTCGCGCAAATGAATTCTAGCGTTTTCCTGTTTGGTTTTACGATAGTTATAGTGTTTTGTGTTATCTATTTGATGATTGGAAGGGATTCAACCAGGGGTTTTACCCCGCCTAATAAACCGGTATCGTCCGGGCCTTTGGGTCTGGATTTACGCCGGTCTATTGGGGGTTGCCGGTCCTGTGCAGTTCTAGGAGGTCCCCCCTCCCAGGCTTTGCCTCCCCTCTTTGGGGAGGAGTAAGTTTATTGCTTACTGTCTGAGGCGCCCCTACCGGGGAATGCCGACAGGGCTGCCCAGGCAATTTTTAAATGGCCAGAGTGCTCACCTCTCGAGCGCTGGCTTATTTAATCCCACTTTCCCGACCTTGTGTTACATCATACCTTGTGGGAGGTAGATAACTTGGAAGGGAGTGTCAAATACCTTTGTAAAAAGAGTACAGAGCAGCGTCGACACGTTATGTAGGTCTCGGAAAGAGGGATAGGCTAGAGAAAGATGTAACGAAAATTTGGGTTAGAAGAAGGCAAAGAAAAAGGCTTAAGCCATGGAGTTTAGTTTATATTTTAGCGGTGTTAGGGTTGTTGAGTTACGTGTGGGCACAAGAAGGACGTTTATCACCTTAGTCTAAATTATAACTTTACCTGTCGTGAGCAATCAAGCAGGTGAGATGAATTAGATAAGAGTAGTAACCCTAACCCTAACGCTTCCGAGAGAGGGTGACTTTGGGCAAACACAGTTTACATAGTTGCTTAATGTGTAATTTTGCTTTACCGGTTTTCAATAGGGCTCACATAATTCTAGAAATTACCTCCGCATCTCACGGTGTTGTGAGCAAACAGTGTGTGATGGAAATTCAAGGGAAAAGTTACATGTGCCACAGGCGAAGAGATAGCGGGGAACGCGATGATTTGAGGGATTAGGAGTATCCCTGCGTGTAGTTTTAGAAGTTTGGAGGGGTGAGCTCCTGTCGTATTGGCTAGTAGATTTGTTGAAATCTTTAGTCACTTCTCAAAATAGTTTCAAAATGTATGTAGCATAAATGTTGATTCGTCAAAAAGGGACAAATGTAGCCTTGACAATAATCTTCCAGGTCTAGGAGAAATACTAAAAAAATGCTCACCATAGTTAGAAATGCCATTAATTACCTTGAAAGTCTCAATCATATCACCTCTAATTCTTCTCTCCAACAAAGTAGTCAATCCCAATTTGTCCAATCTTTCCCTGTAACTGCACTCCTTTAGTTTACTTATTAGTTTTGTCACCCTTCTTTGTACGCCTTCCAGTTTCAATATAACATTCCAATTTCCATGTCTAGTCGTTGGAGCCCAGGCCTGGGTGCAGTATTCTATATGGGGTCTTATTAGAGCTTTATATATCCTTAAGACAACATTTGTCTCCCTCAAAATAATATTCCTAACCATCCACCTGATCGTTCTATTTGCCCTCGATACAATGGTCAAAATATGAGTATTTGCCCTAAATGTATTATCAAACTCCGCTCCCAAATCGCACTCTCCATCTACTTCTTTGATTTCTCTATTGTTTAGTACATATTAAACTCCAACATTCCTGGATCCTACATGTAGTACTTTACATTTGTCTAGGTTAAATCCCAATTTCCAAATGTCCTCCCAATATGATAATTTATTTAGATCCATCTGTGTTATTTCCTTTGATAAATATCTCACAAGTAGTTTAATATCATCAGCAAACAGTTCTATTTCTGAAACGGAGGATATGTTTTGTTCTGTTTTTGTTTCTGAAAAAAAATTAAATAATTAATATTTTTTTTTTACAAGTTTCAAAGATGGGGTGAGATTCTATAGTTGATCAGTCTGGATGGGATTCAATTATCTTGGTTTGTAACTTAGCAAGAAACAGTGTTTATTATAAATGAAATGGAAATATATTACAAATTAAACATCAAAATATAGAATATTGCCAAAGAAATTGTCTTTTATACGACGGGCTTTTGAACGGTGAACTAATTTCGACTGTCACCGCTACGAAAAACAGACAAAACGAATCCATAAAAAATCGCAGCCTCTTTCCGAGTTAACCACTTCAAGATCGCCGAAAAATGTTATTCTGAAATCAAGTCAAGTTGAAAATACTTATCTATGTTTTATTTGTGTTTTGGAAGATGTGACGCGTTTGAATCATGTCAGATATTGTGTCATACTAAACACGTTACTTTTAGAAGTTTGAAGAATTAGAGTATTGCATGTACACATGCGCCAATTTTCCTAATATAATATTCTAATCGGGTAATCTTCTAAAATTGAAGTTAAATTAAGCTTTAAAATTGTTATTTCATCCTAATTCATTCCGCATACGCATATATCTCTTAATGAAATCTGTTGGGACGCTACCCGTGTTCTGTTCAATATAGGTTTGTTAGTTAACAATGAAGGTTAATACTAAATGTTATGCGTGTAGCTTTTAAGATTATAATCGTGTAAAAATTAACTCATAACTGACTGACATATGAAAACCTTTAAAACTTTTTTTAATTATAAAAATAATCATTCAGCATTTCAATTTAAAAAAAAAACCTACAACCCAAGAAAATATAATTATAATATTTGGAAATATTTTATTTCAAATGACCACATTTTGACACTCGTTAAGTGAAAACAAAATTCTCAAGGGTTTATAAATCAAACAACTAACTCTACCTTTATAAAGGTAGGTATGTTTATATCTTTATATATTTGTATGTACATGATTCACTCCTAAACTAATTAATCAATCATTATGAATTATGGAACACAGCTGCTAGATGTAAGGGGTCCAAATGTGGGCTATATTTAGTTTAATTTCGTTTTATGCAAAGGAAAGAAAAAGAGTGTGGAAACCCTTATTAAAAATGTAGATGCTTCTGATTTTTGTGAAATTATAATAAGGTATGAGATATCAATTAATCGATATTCTTCAAATTTAATTTTCTTTGGAGTATTTCAAATATAGAGAGCACAACCTCTCATTGAAAATTCAAGTATTTCAGATTTCTATTAAATTTGATCCATAGTCATTAGACACCAATTCGATCCATAGTCATTAGACACCAAATTGATCCATAGTCATTAGACACCAATTCGATCCATAGTCATTAGACACCAATTCGATCCATAGTCATTAGACACCAAATTGATCCATAGTCATTAGACACCAAATTGATCCATAGTCATTAGACACCAATTCGATCCATAGTCATTGGACACCAAATTGATCCATAGTCATTAGACACCAAATTGATCCATAGTCATTAGACACCAAATTGATCCATAGTCATTAGACACCAAATTGATCCATAGTCATTAGACACCAATTCGATCCATAGTCATTAGACACCAATTCGATCCATAGTCATTAGACACCAAATTGATCCATAGTCATTAGACACCAAATTGATCCATAGTCATTAGACACCAATTCGATCCATAGTCATTAGACACCAATTCGATCCATAGTCATTAGACACCAATTCGATCCATAGTCATTAGACACCAATTCGATCCATAGTCATTAGACACCAATTTGATCCATAGTCATTAGACACCAAATTGTTCTATAGTCATTAGACACCAATCAAAAAATATTCCCTGAATTGCAATTCCTTCTCAAAACTCTTAAGTTCAAGCTTAAGCTTTAAAATTTAGACATTTTCTAGAATCCAAATCAATTTTGATCAAAATTATAACAAAAAATTCTAGACATAAAATTAATAGCGTTATATCTTGATTTTAATCTTCTTAACAGGACATAAAAGTGGTGCAAATCTGTTTTGTTCGTGTAATTAAATTTGCTCGCCCTGGGACAAGTACTTTTCTTGTTCTTTATAATATGAATCCATTATTGAATAGAGTTCGGAGAATTTTATTAACATTGCGTAATTTCCTGATTTAGGTGAATATTTTATTATCGGAAATTCTAGGGAAAAATGGGTTATTCCCCATTGTTTCTGTGTACTTGCCTCGTTTTAAAATCAGATTATGCACATTTTGGGGACCTTCCTAATCTTATGTAACTGATAACGAATAGATTGACACAATTAAACATTTAATACTATTACAAAAGTAAACATTTAATTGCTATTCAATATATAAATAGCTGCGCACGTGTTGAGAATATTTTATCTTTATTCACAGAATAAACGGTACGGCTAATTAACATATTGATTCTGGTCACTATACATCAAATGACCTTCTCATTTTGGGGTGGCAAGGTAAAGAATAGATTCACAGAAAAAGATAACACTTGAACATTTTCCCAATTCGTGTGTAATACTTTGTAATTAAAAACAAAAAAGAATATGTAAATTTGAGATATTTTTTCTTTCTTTGCCAGGATCAACTTTTTTCGTTCCATAAAAATCTGTCTTCAAAATGTTCAAAATGTCTACATATATCGTTCCATTGAACAATGATAATACCAAACAAGAAACATCGAGCAAAACTTCATATATAAAAACTGAGAACCATTCACAAAGCGAACATTGTGACTTGACATTGAAAATTAACAATGGGTCTGATGGGGTCATCAGTCATGAAACCGCGGAGAACCCCTCGCAAAATACGACCAGAGACAACGAGAACTCGTCAAATCCTGTTTTATTTGATGCCACGAAACTTTTTGCAAAGACAGACGGCGTAAAACGCGGTGTCGACAACAAAGCATTTTCAAGCGACGGCGATCACATTGCAGAACACGTCACTGAAAATAGCGTAGGCAAAAATTCAATTTTACCGCAAGAGACGTCAGTATCTGAACCCGTGTGTAAAACGTCCCTTAATGCGAGCGAAACGCAACCCGGCGTCTCGGGTAATTTAAATGGCAACGAGGGTTTTTTAAAAGAAACGAGAAGTTTGAATGAAGATATTTCGGTTGTTGATGGAAGGGGGGAAGAAGATGAGAAAGAAAACGGAAATAAGGAAATAGAAAATGAAAATGGCGTCGGTGAAGACGGGGCGGTAAATTCAGAAGAAGCCGGCGATATTGTCGCGACAGAAACTTGCGAGGAGAGCGAGGAGGATGACTTGGATGGCGAAGTCGAAGACATGTTTTATGCTCTGGCGCGTAGTAGCATTGACCTGCGGATCAACGTTCGGAAATCGTACAAAATACCCAAAAGCAGAAAGGCGTTTATCATCTTGTCCTGTTTCTTCATGCAAGTGTGTCTAGGAATGCTCTTCTCACTTGGAATCTTGTACGTTGAACTTTTGGATGCGTTCGGAGCTGACCGATCAGTGACGAGCCTCGTGCAATCTTTGCCGCTTGGACTAGCATACATTTTAGGTGAGTTCATTCTTTTTTTTTTTTTTTTTTTTCTACATCATATTGTTTAATACCGACATTCTATGTAGGGTGAATGAATCACGCGAACTTAAGAAAATTAACTCATATATGTATAGTGCATCCTTAAGTCTATCTTCTTTGGTGTGCGTCTGAGCTAAGACGGAACCGAGAGAAAGATATATATATATATATATATATATATATATATATATATATATATATATATATATAGATAGAGAGAGAGAGAGGGAGAGAGAGAGAGAGAGAGAGAGAGAAAGGGAAAGAGAGTAGTATTAGATGCTAGATTTGCATGGCTTCAAAGATTAAAAAGGCTTATTCTAATGTTCCATTTTACTTCAGTGTAAAGTCTCAGAAATCAAGGGGGGGGGCCTTTCCTAACATTTGATTTCTATATAAGATACATAGATGTGCGAGTGTTTAACTAAAACTTTAAATTAGTAAAGAAGTGAAGAACATTTTTTTTCTTTCCCCAATTGACCAGTTTACTATGTTATAGTATAATTTTCTTGTGGTCTCTTGCCGAATTCCAGGACAAAAATTTATCTAGTCTGGTGGAGTAGCCAGCTAAGCGCTGTTACTTGAGGCAACATCACTTGGAGAAGGTGCACCATTCCTCGTATGAGCCAGTTTATAGCCGTGTTGAGGAGATCTTATTTGGGTTTCGAATACTATGTTATTTTGAATATTTATTCAAAGTTTACTTGTAGGGGGAAGTATCCTCGTGTCAGGTTGTCCTGACAAACCCTTGTACAGAGAGACCGAATACACTCGAGAATGGTGTCTAGTAGGTAATTCAAACTCTCCTGTCATCGTATGCGCCCGAATGTGATCATTTAATCTTTGGCTTCGTTCATTACTCCACTCATGTGCGTGTATCTCCGTATCTGTTTTTAAAGTTGTGTAATGTTATCCGAAGGTATTTGATTATATCTCGAGCGGTCATCATACACATTTAAATAGGTTGATTACTGTAAGTGAACACTTCAATAGGTAGTTACAAGTCTGGTAACAGTCCTGTAAAGTATACGATAAACAGTCTAGCTGTGCTAGTACTGTAGAATGTAATGAATGCAAAAGCAATCCAAAAACATATATTCATTTTTATTGTCAACAAGTTAACAACTTTAAGAATAACCAAAATAAAGTTCGATGGTTGAGAACTCGGAAGTATGGATCTCGTGTAACACTGAAAACGGAAAGTCATACGAATGGCAGGGATCCGTGTTGCACGCGTGCGTTCATCAGTCATAAGTGTCTCTTACCCCCATGTGTTAACCTTTAGTCATCTCAATTTACGAGTAGCAGTCCCGACAGGTCCGAGTTGGTTGCCATTAGCAACTGGTTGTATCTGCTAAGCTGACAATGTTTTTATCAAGACTATTTTTTTTAACTGACGCATTTGTTTAAATATGAATCAGAACGGCCCTCAGCAGGTAGCGGGAATAAATTGAAACGTCTCTTTTTTATATATTGCGGAGGCATATATTTTCCCGGTTTCTGATTAGCTGATATAAAAAAATATGTTCTAATTATTATCCAATAAAGATCCGTTTCTTTTTCACAGAATATGTGTTTGCTTTTTATCTGTTTATTGAACAAGGGTTCTATAGTAATATCACCGTCGTCGATACGCTCATCGGAATAGTTCATTGTATAAGGTACGGGATGTCAGTACTTTGTTCACAACAAAAGGTAAATTTCATATTATTTTAAAGCTTAAAGTAAAATATTATGAGGACTCCAATGGTGATATTAATTTTTTATTAATTTTTTTTTTTTTACAATAAAACCGTAGAGTTTGCATTCCGCCGGATATCCCTGAACAGACAAGCCGTCGTTTTTCTTATTTTAAATCAGAAAATTATAGAAATTAAACTATAAGAATAAAAATGATAATTACACACACATAAAAAATGAGATCATCCAATCAGCAAAGATGCTGTTTGGTGATTGTTCTGATAAACAATTCCGACTTTAAAATGAATTGTTCAAAAATCAAATAATGTCGCCCCGTCGACTAAAACAGTGCAATTTTAAATAAATACATTTAACAAAAGTGCCATTCGTTTTATTGGTTTGAAAGCACATTTACTTGACAATTATTTTACGATAAGAAGTCAGAGAATATTTACTGTTTTAAAGAGAATTAAATTGCTACATTTTTTAAATATTTATTTTAAAATGTAGCAATTTAATTCTTTAACGAAAAGACATTTCTTTTTATTTATTTAAAGAATATTTAGTTGACAAAGAAAATTATTTTTACGGAAGAAGAAAGAGTCATTTTTTTCTTAATAGTATTGACTCTAAAAGACATTATTTAAATGGAATATCATTATAGACAGTAAACTATGCAGATGGATGTCGAAAACACTGTGGAATTTCCACGGGATCCCGATAGTTTGGATAATTCGGACTACTATTCTCATCTCGTTTGTTATTTTCACAACATTTCGGCCGATGTAACTTCCGACCTTCTTCAGGTGCATGTTTTCGGACTCGGGAATCTATATGAAATTTCGAACTGAACCCTTTATTTAATCCATGGGAGTAGATTGTTCTCCTTCCGTCAGCCATGACTTCGTAGAAGTGTTAATTATTCTATTCTTCTTAATTTTTGAAGAGTTAATCATTCAGCATTTTCATTGAAAAACTACAATACAAGAAAATATCATGATGAAAATATTGTTTCAAATTACAAGATTTTGACACCCGTTAAGTAAAAAAAAATTCTCAAAATTTTATAAATCAGAGAAGTATTCCTTATAAAACGAATTTCTTAACGAATAGAGTTAAGATAATTCAATTCAAATGGATAATTTCCGGATTTGAGTAGATTGTTTATAACCGAAAATACTGAAAAAAAAATGGTTTATTTCCCATTGTGCCGATGTATTTGCCTCAATTGTAAAAAAAAACAAACAGATTTCGTTCATTTTTAGACATACCCACTCTTATGTAACTTATAACAGTTAACAAACGTAAACATTTAATCCTAGTATAAAGTAAGTATTTAATTGATATTCGATTTATAAATAGCTGCACACGTGTTGGGAATATTTTATCAGGATTCACAGAATAAATGCTAAGTAACATAGTTTTGTTTTTAAATTGATTTTAATAAATAAGTTACGAGTATTTATGATTTCTAATTGTTTATTTCATTTTATTACTTATGTTACATATAAAGTAAAGTCAGATTTCCCCTATTTCAATGACTGGTATAGCTCCGAAAAAAACACAAGCTTAATGTAGAAATATGATTCGTGTGCGCTTTAGTCACTTTTTGGTGCGTGCTTCCATAAAAAAATTAGCTTTGTTCGAATTCTCCGATTTTTGTATTTCATCCGCTAAGCCGTTTCGTCTTTGTTTAGTGATTTGATTTCAGCTTGGGAATCGGAGTGCCTAAACCTCTTTTTCTAAGTAATGCCTTCATGATTTGACCTAAATCATCATAAGAGAATTACGGTATAAATCTAATTAGCGTCACTTTTTTGTATTACACCCTGCGTTAGATAACTTCCTCTTAATTATTATGCTGAGCGGCTAATAAAAACAATTTTTTTTTAATTTGGTTTCTTGCTTAAAATTAATACAAAACAAACCTTATTCCCGGGGACATTATTTGAACTAGCCAAAATAGCCTCCCTACGGTCGTCTATCTTTGCTAGGCTGCCGCGTCAGAAATGAACGCTCACCCGTAAAACGATGGAGCCCCAGTCATATTTCTTGGGCGGTTAGACATTGATTTTCTTTGTTTCAGACAAAGAATATTTTTAGTTAAAAAAAAATTTCGACACCACCCCAATTTTTTTACCCTCCCCCATAAATAGAAATACTTTTAGTAAAAAAAATATTATTTTGCGCCCCCACCCAATTTTTTAAAACTTTTCCTCATACATAGAAATATTTATGTTATGACAAAAAAAAATTTTTTTTGACCCTCCTCCAATTTTTTTTTACCCTTCCCCCATACATAGTAATATTTTCCGTTATAAAAAGAAAAAAAATTACCCCCCCCCCAAAAAAAATTTTTTTTGTTACCCTACCGCATACATAGTAATATTTTCAGTTAAAAAAGAACGAAAGAAAAAAAAATTTACCCCCACCCATTTTTTTTTTTTACTCTCCCCCATACATAGTAATATTTTCAGTTAAAAAAAGAAAAGAAATGTTACTCCCCCCCAATTTTTTTTACTGTCCCCCATGCATAGTAATATTTTCAGTTAAAAAGGAAAAAACTTTTTTTACCACCTCCCCCCCCCCCATTTTTTTTACCCTCCCCCATAAATTGTAATATTTTCAGTTAAAAAAAGAAAAGAAATGTTACTCCCCCCCCAATTTTTTTTACTGTCCCCCATGCATAGTAATATTTTCAGTTAAAAAGGAAAAAAAATTTTTTACCACCTCCCCCCCCCCATTTTTTTTACCCTCCCCCATAAATTGTAATATTTTCAGTTAAAAAAAAGGGGGAAAAAATTGACCCCCCCCCTAAAAAAATTTCATCATAGATAAAAAAAAAAATTTTTTTGGAGACGCCTCTGTCATATCAAAGAACTCATGTTTAAATATGTTATTGTAGGCGCCTACGTCATATCAAAGAACCAGTTTTGTTATTCTTCCAAAATGGTTACCCATTTAGTAATGGGCGAGATATTTGTTGCTTAACTTCAATTTACAATAAAACACCTTGTCTTATCAACGTAATGAAAATAAAGAATGATAATGTGAAAAAATCCTCTCACGATGACGTCACTTCCGAACGGACCGGAAGGATGAGTCAGCAATTTAGTTTTCGAAAATGGTCACCAATTTACTAATGGCTGGGATATGCCTTGCTAAACTTTAATTTACAGCAAAACATTATCTTAACAACGTAATGAAAATAAAGTATCATAATGTGAAAAAAAAATCCTCTCAAAATGACGTCACTTTCGAAAGGATGACTTTGCAATTTTAACAGTACTCGCCATTAAAAGTATGGTTTAGAAAAAACGCAGGTATGAAGAAAATGCCTTTAATTAATTGTATGAATAATTTTTATTAATATCACCTTATCGGAAAATATTGTAAATACCTATGTAAATTTGATAATAGCAGTTATAAGTGTATATTTGTAAATATGAATTTAATTGAAGTTTAAAAGAAATGAATTATGTAAATGACAAAACCCGTCCAGTGTCTGAACGACTTTTTGTAACAGTATATAACGAAGTTGAAAAAGTATTAGTTTAAGTTAGATTCTTGACACGTTTTCCGTTCTAATCACAGCCTTGTCTTGAAATTTCGTTCTTCTTTGTTTATATGTTATTTAATGTTATCTAATCTAAATTAATTGATTTATAGTTTCATAATTCTAAAGGTATACAAATATTATGAACGCTGCCGCGTCAGAAATGAACGCTCACGCGTAAACAGACGGAGCCCCAGTCATATTTCTTGGGTGGTTAGACATTGATTTTCTTTTTTTTTGACCAAGAATATTTCAGTTGAAAATAAAGAAATTCGACCCTACCCCGATTTTTGTTTTACCCTCCCCCATAAATAGAAATATTTTTACTTTAAAAATAAAAAAAAATTTTTTGACCATCTTCCCCCATTTTTTTTTTAATCCTCCCCCATACATATAAATATTTTTAATTAAAAAGAAAAAAACAACCTAACCCTAACTCTAACCCCTACTTTTACCTTGACCCTAACCCTAACGACGGGGTCAAAGTTAGCGCGGGTCCTAAAATGAAAAAGCACCAAAAAATCAAATATAGTGAACACTGTTTGTGTTTGTTTGTTTAATGACCTTTTTTTAATTAAGCAATTTGATTCTAAAATCAGTTGTATAGTTTTCCAGTACAATGTGTTAGTTTTTTTGTTGACAGTAAAGAAAAAAAATCACATCTTTTTTTTTAATAAATAAAACATGGAATCATAAATTCAGTTGAGGTCGTGAAAAATGATAATATTGGATATGAAAGTATTAAGAAATCAAATACGGAGGGAGGTCGTTTCAATGGGTTAACGTTCTCTGTTTAATCAGTTGGACGTAGATGAAATAACTACGTAACTCATTAATTTTTAAATCAATAATTATTTTAATTAAACAATTTGATTAAAAAAAATTGTGTTTTAAAACATAATGGCTAATGAGATTAAGAAAATAAACAAACTCAGTAAAGTAACACGGTTAAATGCCAACGTTTTGTTTACATTTGAAATTACGCGCTCGTCTTGCGTCTGTACTAATTTGACGGTGGGAGGTCGTTTCAATGGATTAACGCTCGCTGTTTAATCAGTGGACGTAGATGAAATAACTACGTAACTCATTAATTCTTAAAGCAATTATTATTTTAATTAAACAATTTGATTCAATAATTATAATTTATAAGTGAGATTATTAGCGAGCAAAATTGCGTAAGTACATGTGGAAATCTGAAGAAAACAATCATGAGTGTATATTTGCGAATACTAATTTATTAGAAGTTCAAATGCAATTGATCATGTAAATTGAGAAATGCGCATAGTGTTTGCGGCGGGTTTTTTTCATAGTATATAATGAAGCTGGCGGACTTAGTAAATAGTCATACTACTCTGATGGAGTTTCGGCTTATGACAGACAGACAGACAGATACATAAACTCCATTATTAATAGATATGCATACCAAAATACCTTACAATTATTCGTTTTAGACTCAAACTTAATACAAAATTACGCACTAAAACAAAACTGTAATTTGTATTCGTTTACTTTTGTTTAGTTAAAAAGTTAAATTCGATAAATATCAATAAAATAAGTTTTATAACCTCGTAATTTAGGTTATAATGAATAATAACTTGTAAATAAAATGGATGAACTATCAAGGGAAACGTTTAACAGATTTATTAAAACTGAACACAGAATGAAATAATGAATTATTTTACCGCTGGACGCGATTTTGATATTAACAGTCTGAGGTCGTGATCTTTGTTTATCTTCTCTCTGGGCAGGACTCCATTTCCAAGGGCGATAACTCTTAACTCCCGAAATGGTTCAAGGGAGATAATTCGTTTTCGTTAGTTGTCCTAACAATAAGAATATGGGTGAAGACCAAACGTTTGATTCTATTGTCTGTACGCATTGAATAAAGTTACCATCTACTTTCGAATAACGGAATTTACGGGGTATTATCGGAGTCGGCCGAGTGACACATTATTCCATTAAAACACAAAATTAACGCTATTACTACTCCTGTGAGTAAAGTATTATATTTATTTAATCGCATTGCTTAATTTTTAAAATAACAAGATTATTTTTCAGGAGTATATTCTTTTTTCCGGAGAAATCGTGCGCTCGAGCACGAGCGTGTGTGTGTGTGTGTATGTGTGTGTGTGAAAATAATACACGTTTGATGAAGATGTTTTCAAAATGGATGTTCTGCGCTAAGTGATGCATTCTGGTTATGAACGTACTTTTTTCCTACAAACATCTCACTCTTACAAAATTGCTGATTTTATTTTTCGTCGATTTTATTTGTTCCGACTATTTTTTCACAACCAGAATGCATCACTCAGAGTAGAACGAATATTTTGGAAATATCTTCACACCCAGCTTGTAAATTAGTGTAATCAAGCCAGGGCGATTTTGAAATTCCCTTTAGTTAGCGCAGAGAAACTACCATGGTAATATTATTTATTGAATTAAATTAAACCCATTTTCACAAAAAGAAATTAATATAATGGTTTTATGCGATAATACGTTGTTTTGAAATATAGCCGAGCGACATTTTTTAGGATTCTTCTAAAGTTAATATTAACCGCCAAAAATGTGCGAGCGAGGGCAGCATATATGTGATTATACAGATAACAAAATTCATGATCATCCTCATGTCAAGTTAATTGCTTTAATATCATTCCTTAAAATAAAAATTAATTTAATGCCGATTTTTTTTCTTTTCAAACGTAGGTTTGGTTGTCGGTCCATTAATACAGAAACTCGGATTACGACTGTCGATCTTCTGTGGAGGTCTACTTTCGGCAACAGGGTTCATCGCTTCATCATTCGCAAACAGCATCTACGTTGTTATCATCCTAGTCGGTTGTGTCACAGGTAGGACTTTTTTTTCCCCGTTCTCAACGTTGCTCGATGAAAACGTTAATACGTAAAGGTAATTCACATGACTTGGGGGGGGGGGGAGAGTAGCGAGTCGAAGTTGACCCGAGTTGGTAGTAATTGGAAGAAACGAGGCCAAATATGGGATAAAGATATGCGCCTTTTGGTATTTACCAACAGAACTGGACGCAAAGTCAGAGACGCCAGGAAAAAAGCCGATATTGTTGTATGTATTTAAATTATTTTGAAAATAAACCCTGAATATTATCGGGTTTTATTACATAAGCTATTTTATTGAATATAATTTACTTATAGATTCATAGATCTAAAGAATCCCTGGGAATTTTATGGTGAAATTAGATACTTCTCGACCTAACATACAGAGGTAATATTTATTAGAATAAATACATAGAATATACTGCCAAATCTGTTGTAAAAAATGTGGGAATCCCCTCGTTGCTCTCTGTTTCCCCGACTGTACCAACATGCAGAAATTTAAATGTAATGTGAACAAACATCTTGCTATACAACTCCGCACTTAGGATGGCCCCTATAAATTTGGCCCCGAATCACAGTAACCCCTTGCGTCTCAGCGGCAATGTGGCCCCTTGTTTGTGGTGAACATAAGTAACAGAAAAATAAATAAATAAATGAATAATAAATGAATAAATAAATAAATAAAATAATTTCCAAAGAATAAATATCAGCATTTTTCGTAAGGCAGAAAACAATAGGTTTTCTGCCTTACGAAAAATGTTGATATTTATTCTTTGGGAATTATTTTATTTATTCAGACACAAAAAGCGAGCAAATAAACCCTATTAAAATAGTTTAGTGAATAGAGAACAAAGCAAATAAACAGGATAACGTATTCGAGCAGGGGGGAGGATGACATACACATATAAAGAGGCAGACAAAAGAAAAACGAAAAGGGATGATGTCAAGATTATTAGATTTATAGAAAAGGGGTTGGTTACGGCTATTAATCTATATAATAATATAAGGAACATTTTCTCTGTGTATCTGTCTGTCCGCCAGTCAGAAATTTTTGAAAAAATATTTTGACTTCTTTTAGAAATGGAAAAATATTGCATTAATACTAAATAATAAATTCTCAACAAATAAAGCGAATGTCATGACCGGAAATCGAAACTGAAATCTTCAGTCTGATGTTCTACGAACTGAGCTCTTATCAAATGATCTTAAAACATTATCATAACAAAATACTTATAGCTTTGACGTGATATCATAGATTTATGATTTACGTCATGTTTCTAAACATGAATTAAAACATAAGCGATAATAATAAATAAAAAAATGAATGGTTAAACATTATCAATAGCGTTGGAAATTCTTTTAATAATCCCAAACAATTTATTTTACTTTAATTACGTATTGGCGTTACAAAAATAAATAATATATAATATATACTAGAATTTGGGTCCGTATATATATATATATATATATATATATATATATATATATATATATATATATATATATATATACGGGTCAAAATTTTAGCAAGATGAAGAGGAAACAAAGAGAAGAAAGAAAATTACTCTGTTTATCAGCGAAAGTCTCAGACATATATTTATGAGAAAAAAATGATTTTATTCATTTAATATATATATATATATATATATATATATATATATATATATTTAAAAAAAACGTTTATTGTTTTTCTAAATTCTATAATACAATTCAAAAAACGTTTTCCTAAGGATGTGTGATCCATCTTCAATTTAAATCTGCGTAAACCGCGCTCTTACACACATCTAACTTCATTTTGTACGAGTTCGTCAACAACATCAGACGTGAAATATTCTTTTGAGACAATGAGGAGATTTTCTTGTGATATTCTAACATCAGCAAGATGAAGAGGAAAAGAAAAGAAAGAAAGGAAATTACTC
This sequence comes from Sepiola atlantica, assembly GCA_963556195.1. Taxonomy (NCBI): domain Eukaryota; kingdom Metazoa; phylum Mollusca; class Cephalopoda; order Sepiida; family Sepiolidae; genus Sepiola; species Sepiola atlantica. Next base: position 52,058,366 of record OY744537.1, on the reverse strand, counting down.
TTTGATAAGGCTGTTTATCAGCGAAAGTCTCAGACATATATTTATAAAAAAATGATTTTATTCATTTAATATATATATATATATATATATATATATATATATATATATATATATGAGATTTCAGTTTATAGTAACTGTTGATCGATAACATCGACATGCCAGTGTCGCAAAATTTGTACATGTCTGTGTAAATAAAAAGTATCATATATGAAGCTCTATTTTGATATTGAGTACTTTTTATAAACTCGGTTAAAATTCTCTGGATTACCACCCTGTGGATATTTTTTACCTGGATTATTACCATTATATATATATATATATATATATATATATATATATATATATATATATATATATATATATATATAAAACGTTTCTTGTTTTTTTCTAAATTCCTTCTCCCCCTCTCTCTCTCTCTTTCACTCTCTCTCTCTCTCTCTCTCTTTGTGTTTTGTGTTATTTAAGTATATAGGCATAAGCTTAAAAAAACGTTGATAAACTCACCTTTAGTATAATAATATATTTTTTACCTTAGTCTGTTCATGGATGAACTTATTATTTCCTGTCGCATGCACGTGAATCTGCGACCAATTCTGACTCCAAGTCATCCCACCAAATGTCCTCATGGCATTATTACACCAGGTGCCATAAACAGACAATCCATCCAGGTGTATAAATGTGTATCAGCCTTGCAGAGATGGGGTGGTTAAATAAGACTGGAAACTGATTAAGATTCTGTCACATCTCTTCTGAGATCTAAGATGTGAACCAAGCAAATTGACTCTGAAAATTCTTAGTCTTTCTTTCTCATCAAATCTTTCTTGGGGTTCATACATTACACCTATTGCTCTTTCTGCTTCTCGTAAAGTCGGTTCTCTCTATCGCTCCAAACACTTTCTCACACCTGAGGCTATTCTCTATCTATACAAATCTACAACAGACCATTTATCGAGTACTGTTGTCACATTTTGGGATGGTGAATCTCTGCCCCATTTAAGAGTTCTTGATAAAGTGCAGAAACGTGTCTGTAATTTGATTGGTCCTACTCTTTCTTCTTCTCTGCACCCTCCCTCTCACAGACGTGATGTTACTCAGTCTCTTCTGTAGGTACTATTATGGCATGTGTTCATCAAAATTGTCTGATTTATTCCCTGCTTCCTTTGCCCCAGCTCGTGTGACTCGTTGGTATAATGGTCTTCATCAATTCGCTGTTTTGATACTTCGTTATGATACAGCTTCCTATTCCAGTAGCTTCTTTTCAAAAACTGTAGGCTTGTTGAACTCTTTTCTTGCTGGCTGTTTTTCTCCTATCTATAGCCTTGGTCTTTTCAATACTAAGGTCAATAGGCATCTCCTGTTTTTTTCGATAATCATCTTTCATTCTTTTTAGCTTCTTACATCAAGTGGCGTCATGCTTTGTCTGGAGAAAATTCCATAAAAAGTCCAACCGTTAATCTGACTTTGAAATTATGGATTGACCCAGATGTAAAGACTGATTGATTTAAGTAACTTATAAAATAATCATAATTAGCTCCTGATTACTACATAAATAACCTTTATCGATAATTACAGGTTTTCTCAAAACAAAATTCTAAGACAAAACATATGTGTAATGACTAATAAAGAGTAACCTCCCTTATTTTATGATTATGTCCCTTTTGGAGAACTTTATATTTAACAAAACTATAAAATCTCACTAGACGTCTACCAGTTATTCGTAGCAGGATAACGCTTTCTCAAGTTTATTGTTCTCGTTTGTCATTATAGAAGGTATTTTATTTTACTTACAATACAGACTGAGACACAACGCCTCCGTTGCCGATTTGCATATATATTTGTTAAGCTTAGATTTTTACTAATGTTTTGACGATTAATCAGAAAAATCGGAACTTTGGGGGATATTAGAATCGGTATTAAAATCCGTATTAGAATCGGTATTGGAATCGGAAAGAAATTTAGCCTAATTTCGGATTCCAAAAAACGATTCTTTAAAAAAAATATTTTTGATTAAACTCTAATTGTCTATTGCTGGTAATAATGATAGAATGGTAAATATCTATTGGTTTTAAACTACCGGTAAAACTAATATTTATAGATCATAATAACGAATTTAGGTAAAAATGGCACCGGAAAATAGCCAGTAAAAATGTCCCGGTAAAAATGGCACGAGTGGATAAATATAAAGAAATGGCACAAGTGAAAAATATAGATGAAAATCTCACAATGAGTTTATCAAATGAAAAACATGAAGAAGTTTGTCAAATTAAAAAGAAATTTAAAAAGAAAATTATGTCTACATCTAAAAGTAGATGAGGACTCTCTGCTACCCACGTCCCTCAAAGAAAAATGAAATTCTATCTTTTGTGTGATTTTAGAATCGGAATCGGGAATCGGAATCGGGAATTTAGAACAAAATCGGTAATTGTATCGGAATCAGGAAAAATATTGGAATCGTCCCATCATTAGTTTTTACTTACATTTTTTCACTATCAAATTAAATGTAAAATGAATTCACAATCTTTAATAATATGAAAAATTAAAAATTCTATACGAGAATGGACTCGTCTTTTGCTCTATAAAAAGAATGAGGTATCACGGGACTTGCTAGCTCAACCTAGCGATCACTAAATTAGTATGTTCACATTGTGTGTTTTGTTTAGGTAACCTTCTTTTCTATTCTTAATACTTGTTAGAGATTTCCCCATAATTTTCACTGCTAACTCTGATACTTGAGTTACAACACTTACACTTGATTGGTCCTAAAGTTAGAGTCCAATGTTTAAATTGAAAATGTATCAGTGCCACAGTGGAGAGACATGCTGGTCCCAATGTGTTTTGTTGTTGCTATAAACAATTCTCAAGGCACGGGGTTAAGAGTTTTAGGTCTGCATTAGTTGGTGAATGCGTGAAAATCAGATAGATAGACAGATCATTTTTGTCTTTTATATATAGATATGAGCAGGGTTCTGGAGTCGGAAGATATAAAGCCCGACTCAGATCTCTAGAATTACAAAATATCAGACTCCAACGCTTTATTTCAAAGTCTTTCAATATCAAGACCGTCTGTTGGTTCTTCGGAGATTAAAAACTCCGACTCCGACTCCTACCAAAACTTCCAATTCCCTCCAACTTCGCAACCATGCACCTGAAAGTGTATGTTTGTATCACTTAAGTTATGTATTATCGCTGATCCACATGGGGAAGTAAACGCTCTCGATGGAAGCAAGTGAAGAAAAAACATCCAGGAAGGCGTGATGGTTTTCTAAAAATCCATAAAATACAGTGCATGAAAGTATTGTAATGAACAATTACGAATAATTTCCCTATTCTAAATTATCTCCTCTTTGTCTTAATCATATAAATAGCAGCACTAACATTGTACTGGCAGTTTATGCCGAATAAAGCTTTCTTAAAGTTATGACTATTCTCGTGTGTCATTACAAGTATCTCGCAAATATATTTGTATAAAAGCGTATAAATGAGTTCATCATATTTCACGTTAAGAATATGTTTTCACTATCTCCGTGTGTAGGTGAGGGGTAGTAAAAAAAAAAGCTTAAACTTCTAACGGAGTACACCTTCGCCGTCTAGTTCCTCAGCTAACATTTGTAATTATTAAAAGTGTTTAGACATGGAAATTGGAATGAAATATTAAAAATAAACTATTTTTTTTGTTTGTTTGTTTTACGGCATATCAACCATTAATGGGTTATCCAATGTCAAATCAAATTGCAGGCTAGAATCCTATACGTGGGATAATTATATATATATATATATATATATATATATATATATATATATATATATATATTATAATATAAAATG
>OY744537.1:51854541-52052041 GCA_963556195.1 Sepiola atlantica | reverse complement strand
TATATATAAATAAATATATATATATATAAATAAATATATATATATAAATATATATATATAAATATATATATATATATATATATAAATAAATAAATATATAAATATATATATATACAAGTAAATATATAAATATATATATATAAGTAAATATATATATAAATATACAGGGTGACCAAAAAAAAAACGGGCCCAAATCTAATTAGGCCCCGTTTCTTAGTGTTTCGTCTGAATTAAATGAATTTTGGGGCATAACTAGTTTATTATATTCACAACATCATATCAAAACACTAGGGTCTTTGGCCTTTTTTTCTCCGTTCTACAGCATGTGTTCTACATGGACTCCTTTTAGCTCCGTGCATTTCTTGAGGGGCCGAACAAAGTTGTCCATGACGTTCTTACAGATTGAATTGGGAATGGCTCTCATCTCCTCCCTGATGGCTTCCTTGAGTTTCGTGATGGTTCTGGGTTTCCCTGCGTACATTCTGTTCTTAAGATAGCCCAAAAGGAAATAATCTGGGGGCTTATGTCCGGGCTATTGGGTGGCCACTCAAAATTAGTCTTGAGACTGATCACTCGGCCTTCGAAGTTCTCTTTCAGCCAATCTCGAGACAGGTTTGAGGTGTGAGAATTTGCTCCGTCTTGCTGGAACCAGAACTTGCTCATGAGCGACGGGTAGAGGGTCTGGAGCCCACTCTTGATGGTTTTGAAGACCTCCACATATCGCTCCTTGGTGACTGTCACTGCTGCACCAGATTCTTCGATGAAGATTGTTCCGATGATGCCTCTGACCGAGATTGAAGCCCACACCGTGCAATTAGGAGAGTGCAGGGGCTTGGTGGCTACTTCATTGGGTCTGGAGGACCCCCAGAAGACATTTGTCTTGGAGTTCGCCTTTCCATCAAGATGGAAGTGGACTTCATCTGAGGTCCAAAGGAGGTTAAGGAAACCTGGTGTCTCCTCGATCTTATCGAGCATCTTCACTGCCATAGCGCTCCTCTGCTTCTTGTCTGAGACTGTAAGGGTCTGCAGCGTCTGTATTCTGTATGGGTAAGCCCTGATATCGTTCACCAGCACTCTCCTGCAAGTCTCACGGGAGATACCGAGGGACTGACTTCGCTTACGTACAGAGCGTTTCGGACTCTCCTGGAGAGACTCTCTCACACTTTCGACCAGCTCGGCTGTCCGCTTCTTGGGACGTGCCGAGTGGCTTGGACGGTTTACACTGGCAGCGTTGAAGTTCTCCACGGTCCCATACTTCTCGAAGTGGTCCACCCAGTTCTGAATTCTGCTTTTGGGTGGAGCCTTTTCACATCAGATGCATGAAACTGTCCTGGGTTTTCTTAAACGAGCCTGTCTTGTAGTAAAATTTAACACAGTGTATTCTTTGTCCCAGCTCCCACTGAGATCTTGGTGTACTCACGGTCGTTGATTCTGCCATGTCCTGTAAAATAAGGGCAATCGGTGAATAAATAAAGGAGATATCACATAAAGTGTACACGTTTTTTTTAGTCACCCTGTATATATATATATATATATATAATTTCGACGGATCTTGAACCGCAGCCATCTGGTCAAACACCCCCCCTCCCCCCCTCTTCCTCACCTCCCTCTCTGCCATCCACTTTACCCCTGCTCACCCCCCACCTCTTTCTCTTACCACCAGCCACAGTAGTCCTGGCTCACCCCATCCTTCCATTTTTTCCCCACTCATTCTTTTCTACATTCATTTCTATTTCTCCAACAAATACGGACGTCCACCCAGCAGTTGGCCACTATTTCATTCTATTTTTCCCAATATGTCTACCCTACATGTATCTGTACTTGCATGACATTTTTTCTCTATTTTATCATCCTGATGAAGTCTTATAAATAAAGACGAAACGTTGATGTACACATAAAAAACATCCATTTTTTTGGTTTTCCTTTTTCATTTTACCATCACGTCGGATTACTTTCATCCTTCTCTTCCCATATATATATATATATATATATATATATATATATATATATATATATATATATATATATATATATATATATATATATATATATCGGCAGCAAGTCAGTTATTATACACGCGTCGTTGAAGACCACGGAGTTTTCTCTCTTCGCTATCGTTCTTGTTAATTTCTCGACGCGGCGAGCGATACAACGTTAGGTGCCATATTCCACCAATTAACATCAGAAAACCGCCGAATCGCTCGCCGCGTCGAGAAATTAACAAGAAATATAGCGAAGAGAGAAAACTCCGTGTTCTTCAACGACGCGTGTATAATATATATATATATATATATATATATATATATATATATATATATATATATATATATATATATATATATATAAACGCTTAAATAGTTAATAAGATGACCACACCAAGAAATACATGCACAGGAGCATTTTAAAAAGATATTGGGTTTGCCGAAACAATTGTATGCTGAATAAAAAATAAGTTTTATGAAATATCGTGAATCTGTCCTTCATAACATTGAAATGGTATAAAATTATATAAAAAAATATTGAATATAGCATAGCGCTGGCCTAACAGTATTCAATTATTATAATTGGTCCCCCAATTTATCAAATCGAGGAACTTATGTTTTGAGGCATGTCCGTCCGTCCGGATTTTTCTCCGCAACCATCCATTGAATTTCTCTGAAATTTTGCATGAAGTTGTAACTTTGGTCAGGTTAGAAAGTGACATTCTCCGATTTTTGAAAAAAAAACTCTTGTTAGCCCTCCAGGGCGTCAAAAGGCCCCGAAATGGTAAAAAATGACTTTTTGCCCCATAACTTTTCATCCATCCATTCAATTTTTCTGAAACTTGGCCAAAATGTAGATGCAATTGTTCTGGATATAAAATGAGCATCCATGACCTCAGAAACATTCTGGTTCGCGCCCCCAGGGGGTCAAAGGGAGGTTAAAAATGTCCCAAATTGCTCAAATTTATTTCATTTTACACTCGCCACATCGAGTCACATACAAAGGGGGACGACGCACGCGCGGCTTGTTACTTTATGTTATAAAATTTATATTTGAATAGAAAAAAATCCCCTTATGATTGCATTTCTCACACATCTCGTTATGGCGATTTCGTCACCAACTTAGCTTAAATCTGTCATGAGACCGGACTATAATTTAACATTTGTATGATGTTGTTTATGTTTCCTTTCTTTTCCCTTTTACAGGCAGTGGTATCAGTTTATTCAATATCGGAACCTATGCAGCTATTCCGTTATATTTCGGGAAGAAACAGAAAATAGCCGTGGCTTTTGCGTCGTTCGGCACGGGTACGGGTGCCATGGTTTGGCCGGTGATCAATCGTGCCTTATTGGCGCATTTCGGGTGGCGGGGTAACATGCTCATCAGCGGTGGGATACTGTTGAACGTCTGCTGCGCCTCTCTCTTATTTAAGCCCTTACCTTTACAGGTGAATAAAGAGAAAGAGTCGGAAAGCAAGAAAAAGAAGAACAGTTCCATGAGAGATATGTTCTTGCAGCTTGTCAAGATGCCAATGTTTCTGGCTCTGTTGTTCTGGTCTATATTTGACGGATTCTCTACTCCAATTGTCGGCCAGATGATTGTTGATTTCAGTCGTCACAACGGTAAGTGCAGCCATCCGAATTTCAAGTTCGTGAATTTAATACTCTAAAAGTTTAGGAAAATTTGATTTAATTAAATTTAATTAGATTTGATTTGTCTCAAATTTGATATTTAATATTTAAATATAATATTTAAATGATATTTAAATATTATAATATTATATGCCATTTTTATCATAATATTATAATATATAATATTATAATATTATAATATTATATTTAAATATAATTCCAGATTTGATATTTAACCATAAATATATTTTATTTAATTAAATTTAATTAGATTTAATTAAATTTAATACTCTAAAAGTTGTTAACAGACACACATCCATCACATACCTCCTCTCGTGTTAATATCAGATTGCAACAAAATTAGATAAACTTCATCCTAAAACGCAATTGGTTACGACTAACTGATCGATTTGGACGTAAGTCGGTTCATGTTGCTATTGTAGTCATCTTAAAGTGATAATCTATCAACATTTTTGTTGTGGACCGGTTTAGGGGTACTAACAATGAAATAAAAGAACAACAGGTTTAGAGATAATAATAATAATCAATTGTATTGAACAGAGAAATTATACACAAGTCAGTGTTGGCAATGCTAGTGCCTAAATGTCCTTACAAATATTATCCCGGCAAAAGCCGGTATTTATGGTAGCAGGTTGCTACCATTTAGTTATTACTAAAGGGTAGGTAGGTTCACCCACAACAATTTTCTTAGCTCATTACTTTCATAATCAGACTTAAGTCGATTTCTCTTGATTGCCTTTAAAACCATTGTGTTCTACTCTCCTATGTGATGTAATAGCGACATTAGAACACTAGCTCGATATTTTACAAGCATATAGTTTGGTTTAGTTGTTTTGTTTTACGGCATATCAACCCTTTTTGGGTTATTTAATGCCGAATCAGGTCATTTTGATAAAATTTGGTTGTTTTGTTTTATGGCATATCAACCCTTTTCACATTATTTAATGCTGAATCTGGTCATTTTGATGAAGGTTTTTATGCTTCAAGTTCTTTATATGCTTAAGAATTTATTCATGGTTTTTGGTTGAGTGAAAGGGGGGAAGGGAAGAAGAGCGGAGGGAGGGAAATTGTTGTTTTTTGTTTTGGATTTTGTAGAACATGATTGAGTTTTGCAAAGGAAAAAAAAAATATATCAATGTTTGGTGCGTTTTGAGTCTAGAAGTCAATAATTTCAGACAGCCTGATTTGATAGCGCCAGTAGGTTCTATTTGACCCATAGATGGGGCCCTTACAGGTACTATCACTCCGGGCCAAAGTGGACCTGGGAGCAATGGCAACTAAGGGGCAACTCCACATCCCCCACAGCTTCCAAATGGAGGCCTCACCACTGGATGTCTTTTAAGGTCATGCCCAGGACCTTTACAAGCATATAAGAATATAAAAAATATAAAAATATAAAAAAATATAAGAATATAAAAAATATAAAAATATAAAAAATATAAGAATATAAAAAATATAAACGAGGAAAATTGCATTTTCTCTTAATTTTATCTCCCTAGTTTGTGAGATAAAAACTACATTAAAACAACTGTCGGCGAGGCTAAATGTGATTTCATTCACTCACTTTTATCTATTAACTCTTCCCGGTAAAAGATATTCCTCCTTATTTTCTATGTGATGTCTTCAATTGAAGAATCCCCCTCCCTTCCCCCCCCCCCTGTATTCTGTTGATAATATGGGGACCTAGGAACCTACGAGCCACTTCCGGACACTTTTATCTTTTTTTTTAATATTTATCATTGCCACGCGTTTGCCGACAAAGGCTATGTGTGACAATATATATATATATATATATATATATATATATATATATATATATATATCGAACCGTGCGACCGTCCGAGATTATCATCCCTGCACTGACGAGAGCGAAAGCTCGAAACGCTATCGTATGTAGGTAAAAATAATTTAATATTTTTTATTCAAAATTAATATTGTTATAATCCCATTCGGGGAAGTTAAAAATAGACTGACACGTAGCTATAAAGCATATTCCGACAACGTTCGTAGAATCTTTAGGCAGTCTTTCTAGATATGCTGCCCTTCGCATAAATAGAATATAAATTCCCTTCTTGAATGTGATAATGTCCCGTGGCCTAATGGTTACAGCGCTTGTTTACGGCGTCTAGGTTGGTTCGAACCGTGCGACCGTCCGAGATTATCATCCCGAAAGCTCGAAACGCTTGCGTATGTAGGTAAAAATAATTTAATATTATGTATTTAAAATTAATATATATTAATATAGAATGTTAAGTCTGCAATATCTTGGATTTAGTTAGTTTCTCTGGGAATTTAAACTGCATTTTACCTTTTTTTTTTTTTTTTTTGTTAAAATGACTTAAAGCTTCTTTAGACTATATATTGGGTATTTAGATCTGTATGGCTAGGTTTCCTTCCTCTTATCTACTTACCTTTCTGGTACCTAAGGTACTAAGGCTTTATTTTTTAATTTTTATTTATTTATTTATTTTTTGATGCAATTTTTATTCCTATATAATTTTATTGCTAGCTACCCTATTGCAGAATGGTTCTTGGGTTTAGTGTTCAGATAGTATTATTATTATTTTTTGATTTTTTATTTTTTTATTTATTTATTTGTTATTGTTATAATTAATGTTATTTGATATGCAAATTACCATATCATACGGTAGTCTTAATATTATTATTATTTTATTATTATTATTATTATTATTTATTTATGTATATATTAGTGAAATTTTAAGCTGAATTATTTCGACACTTGATTATAGGGGAAATGGTAGTATTATCAGTACCATTGGAGAGCCATGAATATTATAACTGTCCTGTTTTTAAATCTCCGAAACAGTTACATGGTAAACAGCTGATGATCCCGGTGTTAATATTAGACGCTTAAGGTTTCCTGTTTTTGTTTCACTGTTAGATACTTAACCCCCCCCCCCTTTTAATTTTTTTATTTTTATTTTATTTACTTATATTTATTTATCTATCTATAAATTTTCCAACGAATGTTAAGTCTGCAATATTTTGGATTTAGTTAGTTTCTCTGGGAATTTAAACTGCATTTTACCTTTTTTTTTTTTTTTTGTTAAAATGACTTAAAGCTTCTTTAGACTATATATATATATATATATATATATATATATATATATATATATATATATATATATATATATATATATATATAGTCTCGGAAGTTTCTCAACCATTAAAACTATATAAAAAAAAAAACAAAAAAAAAAAAAAACTTATAGTCTCAAGTCTTCCAGTGGAAAATCACTCATGTAAGTCAATTTATTTTTTACAGTTATTATATTAGTTAGTTTCTAACACTATTTTAAGGGATCATCAGTTGTTTACCATGAAAAACTGTTTCGGGAATTTATATATATATATGTATATATATAATGTGTGTGTGTGTGCAACAAATAACTTTCACAAAACGCAATAAAATTTATTTTTTCTATGAGTGTGTATACGTCATTCTGAAACTATTTTAACGTTTGTTTTTATTTCAAAATAAGATTTTGTCAATCGGTCTTTTTCAAACTCAGTAAAAAAAATTAAAACTCTGCTTACATTTTTTCGTTCAACTTCGAGAATCTTCACCATTTTGAATAAATAAATTTTAAAAAAAGTTCCAGAACGTTAAAAGTATACTGGTCGGTAGAGAGTAACTTTAATGCGTTTGGTGAAAGTTATTAGTTGTAATGGGTTTTTTTTTCGATTTTTATGTTATAAACTTCAAGATCTCGAAGCTGAACGAAAAATCTAGACATACAGTCTTAAGTAGGGCCTTGAACCATATGTTCCTTTGAAATAAAAACAAAACAACTTTAAAACAGTTTCGGAACTTTCAAAGTGTAACGGTCGGTAGAGAAATTTAATTTAATGCGTTTGGTGAAAATTATTAGTTGAAGGTTTTGTGTTTTTTGTTTGTTTTCTCGGCTGTTATCTATACTGTAAGATTATCGTATAGTATTATGTCGTGCTTTTATTTTATTTTGAAGGTTATGGAAAGGATCGCGGTGCAATGCTGCTTGTTTATTATTCGGCGTTCAACGCTGTTGGTCGAGCCACCGTTGGGATCGTTTCACGGTACAACATCTCCAGCCATTTATTATTTGCCTTGTCTAGCTCTCTTTGCGGCGCCGCGTACGTCATTCTGTCCTTAACAAATGTCTACTGGATGACCCAAGCCGTGATCATCATCGCCGGCTTCTTGCTCGGTTCACATGTGGCCCTAAATATGATCATCTTGCTGCGGACAGTAGGATCCGACCTCTACGGCCTCGGTTGGGGATTGGCAGCCACTGGCCTCGGGACCGGTTTCACAATTTCAGGTCCGATTGCAGGTAAACATATCTCTTGATCTTTGTTCAGAAATTATGTTTGGAAGGTTGTAATATTTATAAATATTGCTGCAAAATGATGTGGAGACGAATATATATATATATATATATATATATATATATATATATATATATATATATATATATATATATATATATATATATGAATTTAGGAAAACTCGTCACAGGAAAATTCGTAAACGGAAAATTCGTAAATGGAAAATTCGTAAACGGAAAATTCGTCACTTTTGGCCAAGTAGGAAAATTCGGCAATTATCGAATAAATATCGATTGAAAATAGATTTTAGAACCGTTTTTACAGGAGATATACTTGTAAATACGAGGCTACCCACCTCCCTAGTGGAGAACATTTTTTCATATTATTTTTTTGGTACTTGTGCAGTTTACGAACCGGGCTATTTTTTAGATAATATTTTCAAGTTAAATTAAATTTTTACTTCAAAATCACTGTGAGAAAAAGTGGTTAATCCATCGTTTCACAACTAAAATGGCAGACAATGAATTGGCTGTATTTTTCTGATTTTTTTGTTCCGACCATACAACGATTTATTTGAAAGAAGAATTTCTTTTTTAAGTATTAAATAAAGTTGTTAGTTAAAACAAGTTTTAGGCAAGATGAAATAAAAACACTGAATTAGTTAGAAAACAATTTTGCTTTTTTAAATACATGGAAATTTTCTAAGAATTTAAAGCCAGTTACTCGATAGTTTATACATTCCTTTACAAGTTTTGCACACACACGAAGTAATTAATGTTTTTTGTCAATTAAAATGGCTGACTTGTTTACGAATAAATCTAAATGAATTATGATGGATGAATCTCGTAACTTAATTACGAACAAGGTTTGAAATAATAACATTATTTAGACAACGATTTTTCACATGAGGAGAATGATGGGGGGGTGCTTTGTTAACTATTCTGTACTTTCACGTAACGATTTAATAAACGGAAGATATCGTAAAAATTGAATTTAACTTGAAAATTTTATGTAAAAAATAACCCGATCCAAACCTTTAATTTCGTAACGTAATTACGAACTGGGTTGAAATAACATTATTTAGAAAGCCATTCTTAACATGGAGTGAGGGGGGGGTGTTAACTATTCTGTACTTTTACCTAACAATTTAATAAACAAAAGATATCGTAAAAATTTAATTTAACTTGAAAATCTTATCTAAAAAATAGCCCGGTTCGTAAACTGCACAAGTACCAAAAAAATAATATGAAAAAATGTTCTCCACTGGGGAGGTAGGGAGCCTCGTATTTACAAGTATATCTCCTGTAAAAACGGTTCTAAAATCTATTTTCAATCGATATTTATTCGATAATTGCCGAATTTTCCTACTTGGCCAAAAGTGACGAATTTTCCGTTTACGAATTTTCCGTTTACGAATTTTCCTGTGACGAGTTTTCCGGGCACCATATATATATATATATATTTATATATATATATATATATATATATATATATATATATATATATATATATATATATATATATATATATATATATAGTGCATTTTTCCTTTTTTTAATTCGCCCTTAATCGGACGAGTCATCAATTTTATATATAGATTTTTTTTTTAATAATTATATATATATATATATATATATATATATATATATATATATATATATATATATATATATATATATATATATATAATGATAAAATACACTATATGTCACAAAATAAATATGTTGCAGAGATAAAATGTAGTGAAAGACAAACTGTAATTAACAAATAAAACACAGGAGAAAGAAAAACTAGCAAAAGATTGACGGGTAATGATTACCTGTTTAAAGACATTCATGCTACAAACAAAACCGGTAAATCTCTAGTTTATTTTTCTTCTGTGTTTAATTTGTTTATTCTAATTTGTCTTTAACCAGAGTCAGGGTGAGGTACGTCTTGTGTACTGGCCTACCATCACCACTTTCGAGTATTGTGCCACATCTTCCCGTGATGGGTGGGAGGGGAGGGGGGGGGGTAAATACCTGTTGTATATAGAATTAAATAAGCATAACCCGTTTTGGTGTTGATATAAGTAGGATAGTTCGCATTTATTCATATATATATATATATATATATATATATATATATATATATATATATATATATATATATATATATATATGAAATTAAAATGGAGTAAGCGGAAGACGTAAAAAGCAACGTTTCGCCAAAATGGTATATGGGCTTTGTCAAGAGCCAACGATAAAAAGCAAAAAATGAAAAAAGATGCATTGTTTTCGTTCGCTCTTGACAAAGCCCATATAACATTTGGGCGAAACGTTGAGCTTTTTAGGTCTTCCGCTTACTCCATTTTAATTTCATACCGTCGGATTATTTTATCCTTTCATCTATTCATATATATATATATATATATATATATATATATATATATATATATATATATATTAGTACATGTATTATATTTGCTACTATAGATGCCAATCCATTGAAACTCCAGTGTTTATAAAAAGTACTCAATAACAAGTAGAGCTGTATTTAGTATAAATTTTTATTTATACAAACATTATTGGTTATGAACTGCAACATGTATGCACAATAATGTTTGTATAAATAAAAGATAATATATATGTATATATATATATATATATATGTGTGTGTGTGTGTGTGTGTGTGTGTGTGTGTATGTGTGTGTGTGTTTGTGCGCGCGCGTGTGCGTTTGATATCGGCCTTTGAGAAAATAAAACCAAAAAACAATAAAATGCGGAAAACGCTAACCCACTGCCTAGTTTATTAGTTTCTGTCCGACATTTGGTTGGACATTCAGAAGCACAAAGTAGCAATCCTAGTTGAAGTCAGTGTCCCTAATGATGCAGGATTGAACAGAACAGAAAGGGAAAAGATTACGAAATACCAAGGTCTTATGCACGACATGAAAAGAAACTGGAATCTTAGGAAAATCTCCATCATACCAGTAATTATAGGAGCAACAGGACTAATGAAAAAGAATTTCAAAAGCTATCTGGCGAGTATACCCGGTGACTCGAGTGCAAGAGAAACACAGACAACTGCACTAAAAGGGACGGTTAGAATCTTAAAACGATCTCTAGGCTGGAGTGTCTGACATAGCCGGTGAATGTCTGGCATCCGGTAGGATGCCCCATACCCAGCAAAAACAGAAAGATATGAAAAAAAAATAAAAAAGAAATATATTGTAGCAACAACAGCAGCTATGACGTTGCATCCCCCGTCGCCATCTCCTCGTCCAGGTGGCGTCTCGGCGTTGAGGTCCGTGAATCGTCCGGCGTGATCCGCGATCGCTCACTTGTCCACCACGTTGTGTTGTGTTTGATCTCGGCGAGATCTGATCACACGCCGAGACTGTCGGATTGCTAAAGAGAACGTTCAAGGTAACGACGCCACAGATATTATTCAAAAAGAATAAGGATCGACTCGAGTTTTTAAAAACAGGTCAGAAAAAGAATTTATATACACAACAAGAAATCAGAGAAAACAATACAGTCAAACCCCTTCCCACTGCTGGTTGTGTGTGACACGGATTGGAGATCAAAAAGTTCTTATCGAAAAGTGCGGCTTGGGGAATAGCACAAAATGTGGGCTCATGAGATGGTTGGAGACACGTAGGCAGCAGCGGGTTGAGCGTTGGTCTGATGTTCACCTTCAGACAATTTCTCTGACTCTCCCCAATCTGCTCTGCCCGTCTGCTTATATGGACACGGGCTCACTGTTAGCCCCGCCCATCTATGACGTCTTGGTCTTGATCCCGTCTTTCGCTCCACCCATCGGTGATGACGTCGTCCCCGAGCCTCCTCTCCTCAGATCTCGGTTAATCAAAATTAAGTTTTTAGAATTTTCCATTCCTTCTTTTTCTTCTGTTCATGAAACAGAACCCAATCAAATGTTCTTAATTACCGTTATCGTTTGGCCCAGCCTGACCATAAGTGTTCAGATCCTTCCAGATGGTCCGCCGTCGGGTCAAGTGTCCCCGTGTCCTGTGACTAATTACCCCAGGCACGATTCACGACTGGAAAATTCGATAAGATTCCCAATCATGCTTTTGGGAATCGCTTCCCCCCGAGTTCAAATGGTTGAGAGTTAACTTATATTATTTTAATCTCTTTGTTCTACAATGATTTCCTCAAAACGGCCACCTGACTTTAAACAATGCCATCCGTTTGTTTTTGGTCAACCAGCAGTCATAGCCGTCGTTCATAGGCCACTTGACTCCAAATAATTCATTCTAATTATCGTTGGTGACCGGTGGGCAGCTGTGTACGTTTATCAGGCACTTGACCCAAAACAATGCTACTTAATTTGGAGCGGTCTATTGAGAATTAATTTATATGATTTCCATTTCTTTGTTCTACAATGATTTCCCGAAAGGTCACTTGACTTTAAATAATTCCATTCTGATTATTTCAAAACGAACGATGTGGTTTCGAATCTCCAAGATCGACCATGTAACACAGCAAAGAAACTATCTTCGATGTTGCTAGAAACGTTGTTAGTCTTTCTCTGCTCCATCGTTATTTCCATGTCAAGTGCTCAACTGAGCTACAATCTCTGATTCTATTTTGTAAAACATTCACAGCAAGGGCTCGTCTTCTACCACCAATACAAAGAGCGTTCTTTTCTTCATCTATTTACCTTAAACCAAACGGGATTTACATGAACAGAGTTTCTTTCCAAAAACTTCCCATGCGTTGAGCATATTATCACGGAACTTCTTTCATGCCGATAACAACATGGTCCTCTTCAAGTCCAATGTTAACAAATACTTCGTGTGTAATTCTCTTATAGCATTGTTCATTGTCAAACTGACAATTTTATTAACTCTTATCCTCGAGTCGCTTTGCGACTTGGTGGGTGATGGCTTATTAGTATTGAAAAAAAGGCCGCTATAAAAATCATGTATGAGCTTTAAAAGACTAATATTCCAACAGTGTTTTGTCTAACGATCTGTTTATATGAATCGTCAACATGAAGCCAAGTATATTATGGAACCTTAATCTAGTACTAGTAGCAACAATAGTCGCAGAGAAACGATTTCTGTAAAATATTCGATGTTTATTACTTAATACTTATTGGCCAATTTTACCAAAATACTCAATCTCGATTGGCTATCGATACAAGACTTCAACCAATCAGACAAAGATACCCTTGGAGTCGAGCAACTGTTAGCAATGGCTATATAAACGAAAACACATGCACAGTAAGCAGTGAGAGACTTAACTTGCCACACGAACCTATGTCAGTCAGAACACAGTGTTATCAGCTGATTTACAGACTTCTTACGGGCAAACAAAATTTTAGCCTTGACCGCTTGCCTACAAGCATCTCGGAAAACAACACTAGATACAGCCATGATCTACTAAACATAGCAACAGCTTATGCACACAGTCTGACTGACTCACTCACACACAAGTCCACACACATACGAACAAAACAGCATTTTATTCGTCTAGATTTTTTAAACTTTTATTAACTCTTTATTTTTTGTTGTTCTAACAAGTCGTAAATAAAACCAATATAAATGGTTAGAGTTTGACATTGCGTTATCTTCTACAGATCTTTCAGTGATAAACATTAATTGTTTGGTTGGTTCTACTGCATATCAATTTTGGTAAAAGTTCAAAATATCGTCAATATATATATATATATATATATATATATATATATATATATATATATATAGGCAGCGTCTTTTCTTGAAGGTAAGTCTTGTTAAATATAACCGACAACTTATGTCTGAATATCTTTTCCATTGTCCGAATCAGAATCTATAGTTTCGCACTTATATAATTCCCGCCCAAAACCATCAATAATACGAATACATGGTATTTACCTGATTCGCCTCATTCCCCTGAAGATGGACCCGGATGGGTCTGAAAATACTTGGGACACAAATGAAAACTTTGGCAGATTCTTCATTGGCCAATTCCCCTCCGAAATTAAGATTTTGATTCGGACAATGGAAAGAATCTACGAAAAAATATCCAGACATAAGTTGTCGGTTATATATATAGTATAAATTTTTATTTATACAAACATTATTGGTTACATATTTGCATACATGTTTCGGTTGAACTCTTCACACAGAGTCAAAAAGAGTGTTTTTGATTTAATAATTGGAATGATTCTATCCTTTTTTTTTTCTTCTTTTTTTCTTCCAGGTTATATTTCTGAGAAGAGTTCCTACCATGTTTCGTTTTACGTATCTGGGTTTACGATGATAGCTGATATGACGTTTTATGTCTCAGCCTATCTGATCAACAGATGCATAAAAAGGATGGCAAAGACCAATTCAAAGGACGAATAGTTTCACTCAAAACATCAACACAGAATTCACTCGAATCTTTCCAGAGTAACATTATAATCCATACTGACCGAAATAGTTTTTCAACTTCCCTCACACGCTTTGTGAAAATCAATTTATTTTTATAGTTACGGATGGACCAAATCTATATTAATAAAGTTATCAGACAGTTTCGCATCTGTCTGTGCGTTTTTCGCGCGTACACATTTTATAATCATATTTAATTATTATATTTGATTTTATATTAATCGACTTGACCTTTTGACCAGGAACAAAGTGTAGTATCTGTTCCGATGGATACTACACCCTATAGACCGGTATCGTCTTGGCCTTCGGGGCTTGATTCACGCCGGTCTATGGGTTTGTCCTGTGCAGTTCTAGAAGGTCCACCCTCCCAGACTTTGCATTCTCACCCTTTGAGAAGGGGTTAGTGTATTGCTAATCTCCTGAGGCGCCCCTACCGGGGAATGCCGACGGGGCTGTCCATGCAATTTTTAAAGGTAATAGGTGCTCTTTCTCTAGGGTGCTGACTTATCAAATCCAACTTTCCGATCTTGTGTCACATTTTACTGCTGTGGGGGTAGATAAATACCTTGAAATAACAAATGCATTAGCGTAATAGAAAATTAATTTTTTTAAATCCTATTTAAAAAAAAAACAAAAAAAACAAGGACAACGCATTTAGTAAGATGTACCCTATCTTCTTCTCTCCACCGTCTTTAAACATAAATTAGCTTTTAGTTGAGTAGGGGGTACATTTTGATAGAATCAATACAATTAAATTAGGTGGACGCAGACAGACATAGTTTTTTATTCATTCTCGGGAAACGGGAGGTATTGCTACTAGTAATCTATGATGTTCTCCATCACACCAGAACAGTAACCCAATCTAATAACAATAAATAAGCAGTGTTCTTCTAAACATCCTACGTAATACTTCGTGTTCTTGTTTTTAGACATTTTAAAGCCCATGTTCTTAGTCATAATAGGCCACCCTCACAGACCGAGGCAATTTTTACAGGTATTTGTTACTAACCCTAACCCTAACCCTAACCTTAACCCCACAGTCCAACCTAGTGACACTAAGACGCGCATAATAATTTTTTTTTAATAAATGGATCGACCGTAATTGAGGGCGACCCGAAAACTCCCTTTTCAGTGGCTACTACACCGAGATCGGGTAGAGGTTAGGGTGCCACTCCTTTTCCTTAATCGTTCCACTTACAAACCTTATAATGCTAAGTATTAAGAAAGGGGGCACCAAGTACCATTTTGTGTGGGGGTGGAGGTATGATTCGACTGAGGATTGAACCTCGGTCTCCCGGACCATTCGCGAACACTCTTACTATTATACCAAATTGACCGGTTAGATATAAAAACAAAAATAATAAAAACTGTTGAAAAAAAGCCAGTAGCATAAGAAGGAACGAAGAGAATAACAGTACGAGTGAAAATGATTAGGGTATGGAGATTATGCATATGTGACATTGTCACTTCTGATTTACAATTATGAGACTGGACTAGACTTTAGGAGAGTTGGAGAAACGTATAAGATAATATCCTATTACGATCTTCCGTAATTAAAGAAAGGGTTCTATTTTCAAGAAAAAACCTTCGATGCCAAAGAATTTGTCATTTGGACATTAATTGTTCTGCTGCGGCGTTACTTTGGATCCACAAAGACTGTTTTGTTAATGGAACTAACTTTTGGCATACAAGAGGAGATAACTCTTCAGTTATCGTCGTAATATTAGCTAATGTAATCTCACTTTAGCAGCCAAAGAGTTTCGACCAGTAAACATGAGTATCCTGGTTGTAATCAATTGTCGGCCATTGAGTGAATGGCGAGAGCAATCACACTTGACATAACTGAAGCCAACCGAATCGAACCGCAGACTTCCAGGTTGACAGAACAAAGAATTCATGTTTCTAAAAAGCGTACGACCGGAAGTGAAACCTATTCCTACGAGGCGTGCTGAAGAGGCGACATCAGCTATTAGACATTCGAACCGTAGCTTTTGTCCGTCTCCTTCTTCGGCCTATTCGTATAAACCGGTGATTGTTACATATTTGTTAGTGTTCTGTTTTTATTTCGCAACATGCCACTAGGACAACTATGGTCACTCGATAAATACATGGCAAATCGTCACAGAAGTCACACCTGTATTTCACGGAGGTTTTGATCGAAGCCACAACGCTACATCACATTTCGTAAGTACGTGCAAAAATGGCCGTCTCTTGTACGGACTATGCTTATTAAAAAGCGCTTATCATTAATTATTTAATTAGTTTCCGTGTAAACTTTGATTGTGTTTGAAAGATAAAAGCCTAAACTTAATCTTCAAACGGAAAAAACTGTATATTTACGTGTGAAAAAGAAATTATAATGGAAAATGTTATCACGACGGCTAAAAAAAACAAAAATTCAGTCAATTTTGAACTGAAAAAATTACTTGTAAAAATCTCTTGAAAGATAAATATAAGTTTTTGAGAACTATTTCAAAGATAATTTTAAATTAAAGTCATAAGATACTGAATTTTAAAAAAATCCTACGTTTTACTGAAAATGAGGAAAATTATCCCCCCAAAAGTCATGGTTTAGTCAAATCCGACATTCAGTCAATCGGTAAACGACTTTGTTTACCGATTGACTACCGCAGTGAGAATATATGGAAGACAAAAATGTCATAATATTTCTGTTTGTCAGTTTTAACTTTATATATAAAAATGGTTTTGTAATAGTTTATAGAAGTTGAAAAATTATTATCCATTAATTTCTTTATTCTTTTTAAGGTTATAAAGAAATTTAATTGATTTAAGTACCCTTGTTTTGTTGTAATAAAATGGGAATGCTTATTTAATTAAAATATTTGTGAATGTGCGCAATTAAGATTTTATTTATTTTTAACTAAAAAGATTCATATTTGACTTGGTATTAGTTTTTAATTCAGTAATACTCTGAAATTATTGATAACGTCTGTTTACCAATGTTTTTCCTTAGAATTTGAAATAAAACATTTTTAAAATGTTAAAAATTATTTTTTACGTTACGAACTGCGTCAATTTTTTTACCATGATGATTAATAACTTTATTTATTCGATTTATTATTAACGTGTCGTAACGATAAATTGCATTAATTATTTTTAAAATAAAATGTATTTTTTATTTTAAGTATGAAAAAGTAGATTAAAGTCAATGACAATTTATTCCTTGAAAAAAATTAAAACATTAACAATTATTTATAATTAAATAAATAGAATTCAATTTTTTTAACAAGTTATATTTGAACTATTTATTTATTAATAAATAATTTTAAACTTTTTAAATAATATTTATTAATGACAAAAACAAAGACAAACTTACGTTTTATCTTTCCAAATAATTGACAATGAATTGTGAAATTAACGAAATCGATCAATCTCTGAAAATAAAATTTTGAGGAGAGTAGTGTGAGTGAGTGGTGGGAGATCTAATCGCGCCTGTTTATTACAGAACGTGGCTTCCATAGCGCTCCAACTGAATCATTAGTAGAAATTATTCAATTTTTTAAATTCTTTTTTTCGTTATGTTTCTGAGTCTCAATCTTTTCAATTTTTGGCTTATTTTCAAGATTATAAAAAAAATTATTGCGCTGATGATGACACGTTTATGTATGAAAGGGAAATATAATTATGTCGCATTTTTTTTATTTTCCCAGAAACTCTAATCATTAAAATCACATAAAATATTTTTTCAATTATATTATTTTTGGTGTAAATATTGATTAAACAATGCTTTATTCAATAATAATATCGCTAATTCAAACAATTAATTTTTCTTCAAGTTATAGTGATTTTATTAACACGGTATTTAGGGGCCTTTTTCGTAATATATACGAAATGTTTTTTTTAATATAATTGTTAACATCTATAATGCTTTATTTTCATAAAAACATTTTAAAAATAATACATTTTTTTTACTAATATATAAAAATATAACTTTAGTAAAAGTGTATTTTGTTTACAAAAATTAATACATTTTCACTACAATTTAAACCAAATTAATGGTTTCATTATATTTCGTGATTGTTGATTAATAAATATTGAAAATTTCATCTAAATTGGTTGATTTCCTGAATTTTAGTGAATTTTCAAGTGAGAGGAGGGTCAAAATGTTTTTACATTTTTGGAGATCGGACATTGATTTTGCACGTACCTAATTCGATTAGAAACAGAGATAACAATAAAAATCAATTCTGATTGCCAAAAATGCTTTTTTGTGTGAATCGTCATAAAAAAAGGTCATCGTTACTTGATATACATTAAAGAAAACATGTATTCACTGTTTTATCAACCATAAGTTTTAGGACGCAAAACATTTCATATTTTCGCGTCTCTTTCACATAAGGTTTTTTTAATAAAAATACAATTAAAAAATGTTTTCTGTTGTTATTTCTCCTTTTACTGGGATTATTACAAGTGGTATATGTGAAGAGGTGTGCTTCAGATGGTTTGGTTGTTTTGTTTTATGACATATCAACCCTTTTCGGGTTACTTAATGCCGAATCTGGTCATTTTGGTGAAGGTTTTTATGCTTCAAGTTCTTTATATGTTTAAGTATTTCTTCATGGTGCTTGGTTGAGTGAAAGGGTGGAGAGGGGAGAGGGAATAAGAAGGGAAGGAGGGAAATTGTTGTTGTTTGTTTTGGATTTTGCAGAACATGATTACTTTTTGCAAAGGAAAAAAACAATAAAACATCAATGTTTGGTGCATTTTGAGTCAGGAAGTCAATAACTTCAGACAGCCTGATTTGGTAGTGCCATTAGGTTCTATTTGACCAATAGATGGGGCCCTTACAGGTACTACCACTCCGGGCCAGAGTGGACCTGGTAGCAATGGCAACTAAGGGGCAACTCCACATTCCCCACAGTTCCGAAATGGAAGCCTCACCACTGGATGTCTTTTATGGTTATACCCAGGACCAAGTGTGCCTCGGGCGACTGGGCTACAATCTTTGGTTCTTTCTTGTGCGGTATTTTTATGAATAGAAATTTTTTCCAAGAACCCCCCATTTATGGAACATATAATCATGGGACTGCTTCTCTGTCGCACATAAAAGAAACAAAAGCCGACGCAAAAGATTGTATAAAAGTATATAATTCATTAACAGAATATATATATATATATATATAATTTTGTTCCGAAATTAAAAAAATACAACAATTTATTTTTTGTTAAAAAATATGAATTTATTTATCTTAAGCTAAGCTTTCAGCATAATATATATATATATATATATATATATATATATATATATATATATATATATATATATATATATATATATATATATATATATATATATAAACGAAGCAAAAATCAAAGATTAGAAAATATTAACTTGGTAGGTTTGTACTTTAACTTTAGGATATTTTCTATCTCTGACAAGGCACAGTTAACTAAATATAAAAAAATGAAATAGTTTATTTAGCGTTAAATGAAATTCAATGAACGGAGATCCGTATTATACTTTTTTATAACAATATATATTGTTTAAAAGTCCTAATGAACGATGTCGAATTATATTTTGGCGCAATTTTTACCGACGATGAAATAAGTTCAGGAAAATGTTGTTTTAGTTTATTTAGATAATAGTTCTGCATTTCAGGAATGTAGAATTTTTAGTAGTCAAAAAGTTCTTGGCATATCTACTGTATGAAAGTTAATCTGAGGTTTATATTTCTTGATGTAAGAATAACATATCTTTAAAATTCATGCTGATTAATTGGCTTGGTGCTGATACTGATGAAGATATAATTATAATCACCCAGATGTTCCCAGAGATTGTGGATTCTGGGTTCAAAATATATGTTTGTTTTATTTCCTTAAGGGGGTTTGATGATTTTGAATAAGACACGTCTGTATACAAAAGCTTTTTCGAGAAAGATCTTCTTTTTTTTTACAACAGAAGTATTAAAATATGATGTGTCTTGTTTGAATTCAGTTTCAGACTTTCATGTAAAACTCATTCGAACGGTTGTAGTCATGTCTGCTAATGCGCAGGCGTATGTTTACTTCTCACTTCCGGAATGACTATGGCTTTTCATTATAACGTAAGTTTGTCTGAGCGACAGCTCACCGGAACAAGTGCGCGTTAAACAATGGAAGTTTTTCATTTTTCTGTTTCCCTTCCTCTATGTAGAAATAGAATCGGCGAGATTAACTGATCATATTTTATTTACTTTCTTTATCTTGTCGGGGATAAGTGTATCAAGTTAGGGGTAAGTAATTCTCGGAATTTGGATTAAGAGTGTTGCTCTTTTTTATATCATACAACGACGAATCCTAATATATGGCCATTTCTACTATACGAATAGGACGTTTCTCGCTTACAAAAAAGATGGTGGATTTTAGTAAATGTACATCCGTAATAATACACACACATTTATTCTCACATAAGCTGTTTACCGAAGTACATCGTAAAAAGGATTGCGGTAATATGTAATGTGCTACATGATATAATATAAAAGGAAAGAACAACAGACCTAATTATTATTATTATTAGTAGTAGTAGTAGTATGAACAAGTCCGTGTGAGACCACTGCACAGGTCGTGATCGTCTTGTTCGCTGTGCCGGTCCAAAGTTGTTGTTCGAATTCTCTCTCCAAATGAAACCATAACTCCAGTTTACAAACGATTAATAGAAGTTAATTGTTATGGAGATTACAAATGGTCTTTGTCTTCTGAACAACAGACTTGCAGCTGAAACTAAATCAAAACTGTGGTGGTCGTTGTAATGTCCTTAACAAATAAAGGGAGATTACCGCAGGTGTCACAGGAGTTACGGCCCCTGGCGACATCCGGTTTTTCTCAGTCTGATATTCACCGAGCACCATCTTTGTTTGTTCGTCTCTCTATCTCTCGTTAATCCCTGTCCATCCTGCAACCTTGCCATAGTAATAACCGATATCTAGCAAGCATCGGTTACTTACTACTTGGACCATCACATTGGCGACGAGGACAGAGCTATTTACAAAAAATAGACACAAGAAAACACAAGAGAAAAAAAAAACAACAACAAACAGTCCCACGTGTTGAAAAACAAACATGGCCGCTTTACCTCACTACCCGGAATTCGACTGTGAGTCAGAAGCCAAAGCAGCAAGATGGACGAAATACATTAGCAGATTGAGAAACTATTTTATCGCCCACGACATAGAGAGTGATAAAAGACAAAAAGCAATTTTGCTAACGTTTGTTGGTGAGGCGATGAACGACCTCATTGACGAATTGCCAGCCGAACAGACCACACCAGTAGAAAACGAAACCCACTTCGACAAACTCGCCTCGGCCGTACAGGCTCATTTCAACCCCCAAAATAACACGGAATACAACCGGTTTGCATTCCGTAACATCAAACAAACCACGCCGAATGTAGAGGATTTCTACCGAAAATTGAAAGAAGCAGCAGCTACGTGCCACTTTGCAAACGCGGAGATAAAATCTCAACTGATAACAGGCTGTTCATCAGATAAGGTCTGGCAAAAGGGCTTAATAAACTCTAACATGCCACTACACGACCTGATAAATTATGCCAGGACGACGGAAACAATAACAGCACACCTACAACAAATGCGTTTAGAGGACGCGACAATACGGACGACTACTGCAGTAGTAAACAAAGTCACGTACGAGCGACAGACACGCGACAGCCCCCGGCAAATTCAGTGCAGGAATTGCAACGGAAAATACCCACATGAACGAGGACCAACGTCTTGCCCAGCATTCCAGAGCCAATGCACTTATTGCCGGAGATGGGGGCACTTCACCTCTGTCTGTTTTAGTAAAATGAACAACGAGAACAGACAACGTGGAGCAAATCGCCCTCCACGCCCAGAAGCCCAAACCAGTCACCGACCGGTGAACTGCATCGAGGACAACCAGCAAGACTCAACCAGCGGCAGTGACACAGAATATGTGTTCCATACAGGTAAGATGAAAAACCTTCCCTGTTTTGATGTATCTTTTGGCAGTAGCCACCAAATATTCAATGTGTTAGCTGACTCAGGAGCCACTATTAACATTTTGTCTGAGGCAGATTTCAAGTGTTTAAAACCGACACCCTGTCTCCGACCGACAAAAACTGTGATATCTGGATTTGGTGTCAAGCAAACTACTCCAGTTCTAGGTCAATTTAGGACTCTCCTAGAGTTTGGGGGCACCTCCTGCCAAGCTGATATACATGTAATAAAAAGCCCAGAAAAACCTATCATCGGCTGGGAAACATGTGAAAAGCTTAAACTTTTATCAGCAAAAAAGCTCCCAGTTAACCACATCAGCAACTCTGACACACAAATCCCGCAGACAACTCTTAAGCTTCTGGAGGACTATGCAGACCTATTCAATGGCTTAGGTAAACTTATAGAAAAAAAAGTCCATTTGCACATAAATGAAAATATACCACCCATCGCTCAGAGATACCGCAGAGCCCCCTTTCATGTAAGGAAGGACATAGAAGAGCTAATACAGAAAGACGAGGAACTGGGGGTGATTGAAAAAGCAGAAGGACCGACCCCGTGGGTATCGCCTATTGTGGTGGTACCTAAGAAAGACCAAAGCAAAATCAGAGTTTGCATTGATATGAGAGCGGCAAACAAAGCCATCGAAAGGGAACGTCACCCTACCCCCACACTTGATGAGCTGAAAGCCATTCTATCGGGAGCCAGTGTCTTTAGCAAGTTAGACCTCAATCAGGGCTACAACCAGTTGGAACTAGCTGAAGAGTCCCGATACATTACCACGTTCGCAACACACCTGGGCCTATATAGATACAAAAGACTATTCTTCGGTGTCAACTCCGCCAGTGAAATATTTCAGGAAGAGATTAGCCAAGCACTCGCAGGGATTGAGGGGGCCATCAACATCAGTGATGATATTCTTTGCTTTGGATCGGACCAGCAAGACCATGACCAAAACCTCCAGAAAGTATTTCAACGACTACGCGGAAAAGGCCTAACACTGAATAGCAGCAAATGTCAATACAACAAGAGGTCATTGGAATTCCTCGGACACACATTCGGTAATGAGGGCATCAGCCCAAGTAACTCTAAAATAAAAACAATCTTCGAATTACCAGACCCCAAAAACGCATCAGAAGTCAGAAGTTTGTTGGGGATGACTAACTTTTGCGGTGCACAATTCATTCCAGACTACGCAACCCTGACTTATGAACTACGTCAGTTAACAAAAAAAAACATGCAGTGATCCTGGACTGAGCGCCACACTGAATGTTTAAAAAACCTCAAGGAGGCCTTGAGCAAAGCATGCTCACTTGCCTACTTCGATCCTAACAAACACACGGAAATATATACCGATGCCAGTCCTGTAGGCATATCTGCTGTATTATCACAAGACGGGCGGGTAGTACAATTTGCAAGCCGAGCACTATCCACAGTTGAACAAAGATACTCTCAAACAGAGCGGGAGGCACTCGCCATCACGTGGGCATGTGAACACTTTCATATATATATCTTTGGGGCCCCATTTACTGTTCATACAGATCATAAACCCTTAACATCAATCTTCAATAACACTCGCTCCCAACTATCAGCGCGCATCGAACGTTGGGTTTTGAGAACACAACCATACAATATGACTGTCACATACCGACCAGGTCATGACAACCCAGCTGACTACCTCAGCCGCCATCCAATACATCTACCTCCAAGCAACAGGGAGCAGAAAATAGCGGAGGAGTATATAAACTATATTCTCTCAACGTCAACCCCCAAAGCAATGACAATTGATGAAGTTGCAACGGAAACTGCAAAAGACAAGACACTCACTACAGTCATTCAAGCTATTCTCACCAACAAATGGCAAGGTGCCAATGATGGCATAAACAAAGCCACATTTCTCACCCTGCATGACAACCGTGATGAACTATCACTAGCACATGAGGACAACATCATTCTGAAAGGGCGCCGGATAGTGCTACCTGAGACGCTACAAAACAGAGCTGCCAAAATAGCCCATGCCGGTCATCAAGGCGTCGTGAAATCCATGGCCCTCCTCCGGGAAAAAGTCTGGTTTAAAAACATGCAGCCTTTGGTAGAAGAAAATATCAGGAACTGTCATACCTGTCAGATCAGCACTCACAAAACGGCAAGGGAGCCACAGAAAATGTCCCCGCTACCAGCAGCCCCGTGGACAGAGGTTAGCGCTGACTTTGGACATCTCCAGAATGGGAAATACCTTCTTGTTGTCACAGATGAATACTCACGCTACGTTGTTGTCGATATCCTGGACTCTATCTCAACAAACTCAGTCATACCCCGTTTAGACAAAATATTCGCCGAATTCGGAGTACCAGTATCCCTCAAAACAGACAATGGCCCACCATTCAACAGCCATGATTTCAAAGACTACGCCTCCATCACCGGTTTCAGACACAGGAAGATAACACCTTTATGGCCCCAGGCCAATGCTGAAACAGAACGCTTCATGCGCACTGTAAAAAAATCCATCAAGGCCGCCCTAATCAAAGGTCAAAGCTGGAAGCAGGAGCTATTCAAATTCCTGTTAGATTACCGAACGACACCACACTGCACCACCGGTGTTTCTCCAGCCTCAATCCTATTTGGCCGGACCATAAAAAACCGCCTGCCACACCTAGTTACACCTATAGCTGGAGACCATAGCATTAGGGTACGTGACACCCAAGCCAAGGAAACAATAAAGAAATATGCTGACAGAAAAGCATACGTAAAACCCAATAATCTGAGTGTGGGTGACACCGTCATTGTAAAAAGCGACCACACTTCAAAGGCACACACCCCCTATCAACCTAATCCATTAACCATAACAAAGAAAAAGGGATCCATGATTACTGCATCACACAAGGGCAACCAAATTACAAGAAATGCCAGCTTCTTCAAACATCTATAATGCTTTATTTTCATAAAAACATTTTAAAAATAATACATTTTTTTTACTAATATATAAAAATATAACTTTAGTAAAAGTGTATTTTGTTTACAAAAATTAATACATTTTCACTACAATTTAAACCAAATTAATGGTTTCATTATATTTCGTGATTGTTGATTAATAAATATTGAAAATTTCATCTAAATTGGTTGATTTCCTGAATTTTAGTGAATTTTCAAGTGAGAGGAGGGTCAAAATGTTTTTACATTTTTGGAGATCGGACATTGATTTTGCACGTACCTAATTCGATTAGAAACAGAGATAACAATAAAAATCAATTCTGATTGCCAAAAATGCTTTTTTGTGTGAATCGTCATAAAAAAAGGTCATCGTTACTTGATATACATTAAAGAAAACATGTATTCACTGTTTTATCAACCATAAGTTTTAGGACGCAAAACATTTCATATTTTCGCGTCTCTTTCACATAAGGTTTTTTTAATAAAAATACAATTAAAAAATGTTTTCTGTTGTTATTTCTCCTTTTACTGGGATTATTACAAGTGGTATATGTGAAGAGGTGTGCTTCAGATGGTTTGGTTGTTTTGTTTTATGACATATCAACCCTTTTCGGGTTACTTAATGCCGAATCTGGTCATTTTGGTGAAGGTTTTTATGCTTCAAGTTCTTTATATGTTTAAGTATTTCTTCATGGTGCTTGGTTGAGTGAAAGGGTGGAGAGGGGAGAGGGAATAAGAAGGGAAGGAGGGAAATTGTTGTTGTTTGTTTTGGATTTTGCAGAACATGATTACTTTTTGCAAAGGAAAAAAACAATAAAACATCAATGTTTGGTGCATTTTGAGTCAGGAAGTCAATAACTTCAGACAGCCTGATTTGGTAGTGCCATTAGGTTCTATTTGACCAATAGATGGGGCCCTTACAGGTACTACCACTCCGGGCCAGAGTGGACCTGGTAGCAATGGCAACTAAGGGGCAACTCCACATTCCCCACAGTTCCGAAATGGAAGCCTCACCACTGGATGTCTTTTATGGTTATACCCAGGACCAAGTGTGCCTCGGGCGACTGGGCTACAATCTTTGGTTCTTTCTTGTGCGGTATTTTTATGAATAGAAATTTTTTCCAAGAACCCCCCATTTATGGAACATATAATCATGGGACTGCTTCTCTGTCGCACATAAAAGAAACAAAAGCCGACGCAAAAGATTGTATAAAAGTATATAATTCATTAACAGAATATATATATATATATATATAATTTTGTTCCGAAATTAAAAAAATACAACAATTTATTTTTTGTTAAAAAATATGAATTTATTTATCTTAAGCTAAGCTTTCAGCATAATATATATATATATATATATATATATATATATATATATATATATATATATATATATATATATATATATATATATATATATATATAAACGAAGCAAAAATCAAAGATTAGAAAATATTAACTTGGTAGGTTTGTACTTTAACTTTAGGATATTTTCTATCTCTGACAAGGCACAGTTAACTAAATATAAAAAAATGAAATAGTTTATTTAGCGTTAAATGAAATTCAATGAACGGAGATCCGTATTATACTTTTTTATAACAATATATATTGTTTAAAAGTCCTAATGAACGATGTCGAATTATATTTTGGCGCAATTTTTACCGACGATGAAATAAGTTCAGGAAAATGTTGTTTTAGTTTATTTAGATAATAGTTCTGCATTTCAGGAATGTAGAATTTTTAGTAGTCAAAAAGTTCTTGGCATATCTACTGTATGAAAGTTAATCTGAGGTTTATATTTCTTGATGTAAGAATAACATATCTTTAAAATTCATGCTGATTAATTGGCTTGGTGCTGATACTGATGAAGATATAATTATAATCACCCAGATGTTCCCAGAGATTGTGGATTCTGGGTTCAAAATATATGTTTGTTTTATTTCCTTAAGGGGGTTTGATGATTTTGAATAAGACACGTCTGTATACAAAAGCTTTTTCGAGAAAGATCTTCTTTTTTTTTACAACAGAAGTATTAAAATATGATGTGTCTTGTTTGAATTCAGTTTCAGACTTTCATGTAAAACTCATTCGAACGGTTGTAGTCATGTCTGCTAATGCGCAGGCGTATGTTTACTTCTCACTTCCGGAATGACTATGGCTTTTCATTATAACGTAAGTTTGTCTGAGCGACAGCTCACCGGAACAAGTGCGCGTTAAACAATGGAAGTTTTTCATTTTTCTGTTTCCCTTCCTCTATGTAGAAATAGAATCGGCGAGATTAACTGATCATATTTTATTTACTTTCTTTATCTTGTCGGGGATAAGTGTATCAAGTTAGGGGTAAGTAATTCTCGGAATTTGGATTAAGAGTGTTGCTCTTTTTTATATCATACAACGACGAATCCTAATATATGGCCATTTCTACTATACGAATAGGACGTTTCTCGCTTACAAAAAAGATGGTGGATTTTAGTAAATGTACATCCGTAATAATACACACACATTTATTCTCACATAAGCTGTTTACCGAAGTACATCGTAAAAAGGATTGCGGTAATATGTAATGTGCTACATGATATAATATAAAAGGAAAGAACAACAGACCTAATTATTATTATTATTAGTAGTAGTAGTAGTATGAACAAGTCCGTGTGAGACCACTGCACAGGTCGTGATCGTCTTGTTCGCTGTGCCGGTCCAAAGTTGTTGTTCGAATTCTCTCTCCAAATGAAACCATAACTCCAGTTTACAAACGATTAATAGAAGTTAATTGTTATGGAGATTACAAATGGTCTTTGTCTTCTGAACAACAGACTTGCAGCTGAAACTAAATCAAAACTGTGGTGGTCGTTGTAATGTCCTTAACAAATAAAGGGAGATTACCGCAGGTGTCACAGGAGTTACGGCCCCTGGCGACATCCGGTTTTTCTCAGTCTGATATTCACCGAGCACCATCTTTGTTTGTTCGTCTCTCTATCTCTCGTTAATCCCTGTCCATCCTGCAACCTTGCCATAGTAATAACCGATATCTAGCAAGCATCGGTTACTTACTACTTGGACCATCACATTGGCGACGAGGACAGAGCTATTTACAAAAAATAGACACAAGAAAACACAAGAGAAAAAAAAAACAACAACAAACAGTCCCACGTGTTGAAAAACAAACATGGCCGCTTTACCTCACTACCCGGAATTCGACTGTGAGTCAGAAGCCAAAGCAGCAAGATGGACGAAATACATTAGCAGATTGAGAAACTATTTTATCGCCCACGACATAGAGAGTGATAAAAGACAAAAAGCAATTTTGCTAACGTTTGTTGGTGAGGCGATGAACGACCTCATTGACGAATTGCCAGCCGAACAGACCACACCAGTAGAAAACGAAACCCACTTCGACAAACTCGCCTCGGCCGTACAGGCTCATTTCAACCCCCAAAATAACACGGAATACAACCGGTTTGCATTCCGTAACATCAAACAAACCACGCCGAATGTAGAGGATTTCTACCGAAAATTGAAAGAAGCAGCAGCTACGTGCCACTTTGCAAACGCGGAGATAAAATCTCAACTGATAACAGGCTGTTCATCAGATAAGGTCTGGCAAAAGGGCTTAATAAACTCTAACATGCCACTACACGACCTGATAAATTATGCCAGGACGACGGAAACAATAACAGCACACCTACAACAAATGCGTTTAGAGGACGCGACAATACGGACGACTACTGCAGTAGTAAACAAAGTCACGTACGAGCGACAGACACGCGACAGCCCCCGGCAAATTCAGTGCAGGAATTGCAACGGAAAATACCCACATGAACGAGGACCAACGTCTTGCCCAGCATTCCAGAGCCAATGCACTTATTGCCGGAGATGGGGGCACTTCACCTCTGTCTGTTTTAGTAAAATGAACAACGAGAACAGACAACGTGGAGCAAATCGCCCTCCACGCCCAGAAGCCCAAACCAGTCACCGACCGGTGAACTGCATCGAGGACAACCAGCAAGACTCAACCAGCGGCAGTGACACAGAATATGTGTTCCATACAGGTAAGATGAAAAACCTTCCCTGTTTTGATGTATCTTTTGGCAGTAGCCACCAAATATTCAATGTGTTAGCTGACTCAGGAGCCACTATTAACATTTTGTCTGAGGCAGATTTCAAGTGTTTAAAACCGACACCCTGTCTCCGACCGACAAAAACTGTGATATCTGGATTTGGTGTCAAGCAAACTACTCCAGTTCTAGGTCAATTTAGGACTCTCCTAGAGTTTGGGGGCACCTCCTGCCAAGCTGATATACATGTAATAAAAAGCCCAGAAAAACCTATCATCGGCTGGGAAACATGTGAAAAGCTTAAACTTTTATCAGCAAAAAAGCTCCCAGTTAACCACATCAGCAACTCTGACACACAAATCCCGCAGACAACTCTTAAGCTTCTGGAGGACTATGCAGACCTATTCAATGGCTTAGGTAAACTTATAGAAAAAAAAGTCCATTTGCACATAAATGAAAATATACCACCCATCGCTCAGAGATACCGCAGAGCCCCCTTTCATGTAAGGAAGGACATAGAAGAGCTAATACAGAAAGACGAGGAACTGGGGGTGATTGAAAAAGCAGAAGGACCGACCCCGTGGGTATCGCCTATTGTGGTGGTACCTAAGAAAGACCAAAGCAAAATCAGAGTTTGCATTGATATGAGAGCGGCAAACAAAGCCATCGAAAGGGAACGTCACCCTACCCCCACACTTGATGAGCTGAAAGCCATTCTATCGGGAGCCAGTGTCTTTAGCAAGTTAGACCTCAATCAGGGCTACAACCAGTTGGAACTAGCTGAAGAGTCCCGATACATTACCACGTTCGCAACACACCTGGGCCTATATAGATACAAAAGACTATTCTTCGGTGTCAACTCCGCCAGTGAAATATTTCAGGAAGAGATTAGCCAAGCACTCGCAGGGATTGAGGGGGCCATCAACATCAGTGATGATATTCTTTGCTTTGGATCGGACCAGCAAGACCATGACCAAAACCTCCAGAAAGTATTTCAACGACTACGCGGAAAAGGCCTAACACTGAATAGCAGCAAATGTCAATACAACAAGAGGTCATTGGAATTCCTCGGACACACATTCGGTAATGAGGGCATCAGCCCAAGTAACTCTAAAATAAAAACAATCTTCGAATTACCAGACCCCAAAAACGCATCAGAAGTCAGAAGTTTGTTGGGGATGACTAACTTTTGCGGTGCACAATTCATTCCAGACTACGCAACCCTGACTTATGAACTACGTCAGTTAACAAAAAAAAACATGCAGTGATCCTGGACTGAGCGCCACACTGAATGTTTAAAAAACCTCAAGGAGGCCTTGAGCAAAGCATGCTCACTTGCCTACTTCGATCCTAACAAACACACGGAAATATATACCGATGCCAGTCCTGTAGGCATATCTGCTGTATTATCACAAGACGGGCGGGTAGTACAATTTGCAAGCCGAGCACTATCCACAGTTGAACAAAGATACTCTCAAACAGAGCGGGAGGCACTCGCCATCACGTGGGCATGTGAACACTTTCATATATATATCTTTGGGGCCCCATTTACTGTTCATACAGATCATAAACCCTTAACATCAATCTTCAATAACACTCGCTCCCAACTATCAGCGCGCATCGAACGTTGGGTTTTGAGAACACAACCATACAATATGACTGTCACATACCGACCAGGTCATGACAACCCAGCTGACTACCTCAGCCGCCATCCAATACATCTACCTCCAAGCAACAGGGAGCAGAAAATAGCGGAGGAGTATATAAACTATATTCTCTCAACGTCAACCCCCAAAGCAATGACAATTGATGAAGTTGCAACGGAAACTGCAAAAGACAAGACACTCACTACAGTCATTCAAGCTATTCTCACCAACAAATGGCAAGGTGCCAATGATGGCATAAACAAAGCCACATTTCTCACCCTGCATGACAACCGTGATGAACTATCACTAGCACATGAGGACAACATCATTCTGAAAGGGCGCCGGATAGTGCTACCTGAGACGCTACAAAACAGAGCTGCCAAAATAGCCCATGCCGGTCATCAAGGCGTCGTGAAATCCATGGCCCTCCTCCGGGAAAAAGTCTGGTTTAAAAACATGCAGCCTTTGGTAGAAGAAAATATCAGGAACTGTCATACCTGTCAGATCAGCACTCACAAAACGGCAAGGGAGCCACAGAAAATGTCCCCGCTACCAGCAGCCCCGTGGACAGAGGTTAGCGCTGACTTTGGACATCTCCAGAATGGGAAATACCTTCTTGTTGTCACAGATGAATACTCACGCTACGTTGTTGTCGATATCCTGGACTCTATCTCAACAAACTCAGTCATACCCCGTTTAGACAAAATATTCGCCGAATTCGGAGTACCAGTATCCCTCAAAACAGACAATGGCCCACCATTCAACAGCCATGATTTCAAAGACTACGCCTCCATCACCGGTTTCAGACACAGGAAGATAACACCTTTATGGCCCCAGGCCAATGCTGAAACAGAACGCTTCATGCGCACTGTAAAAAAATCCATCAAGGCCGCCCTAATCAAAGGTCAAAGCTGGAAGCAGGAGCTATTCAAATTCCTGTTAGATTACCGAACGACACCACACTGCACCACCGGTGTTTCTCCAGCCTCAATCCTATTTGGCCGGACCATAAAAAACCGCCTGCCACACCTAGTTACACCTATAGCTGGAGACCATAGCATTAGGGTACGTGACACCCAAGCCAAGGAAACAATAAAGAAATATGCTGACAGAAAAGCATACGTAAAACCCAATAATCTGAGTGTGGGTGACACCGTCATTGTAAAAAGCGACCACACTTCAAAGGCACACACCCCCTATCAACCTAATCCATTAACCATAACAAAGAAAAAGGGATCCATGATTACTGCATCACACAAGGGCAACCAAATTACAAGAAATGCCAGCTTCTTCAAAAAAATCCCTAAGCCACTAAGAAACTTCACACACGACGTACCTGAATACTCCTCATCTGAAGATGAGGGACACACGCATGTGACAGCATCACCAAAATCTAAAAAACACCAGGGACAACACCCTTCAAACCTCAGACGCTCAGGCCGCACAAGACGGTCACCCAAAAGATTTGATTACTAAATGCTACAAATACCCCTGTACATAATAATGCATAATTATCATTTTCTTTCACTTAGGTTGACAGATGTTTCCCTCGGACTCAGCAACGCAAACACTCCAGTCACATCACGCATGAACAAACTCTTCGATGAATAAAAAAAAAAAAAAAAAGAAAAAAAAAAGCATTGTAATGTCCTTAACAAATAAAGGGAGATTACCGCAGGTGTCACAGGAGTTACGGCCCCTGGCGACATCCGGTTTTTCTCAGTCTGATATTCACCGAGCACCATCTTTGTTCGTTCGTCTCTCTATCTCTCGTTAATCCCCGTCCATCCTGCAACCTTGCCATAGTAATAACCGATATCCACTGGCGTAGCTAGGGGGGGGGGGGCGAGGGGGGCGGGCCGCCCCGGGCGGCACACCTGAGGGGGCGGCATTTTGAGAGGGTAAAAATAGAAAGTAGAGAAAAAAATTTTAAAAAACAAAAGTTAACAAAAAATATGAAATTTTATACTATAATTTTATATAATAATAAATTTAAATGAGAACATTTGAAAACCTGAAAATGTTATGAAATGATAAAATCATTTTTATTTACTTTTTTGTCGTTGTTGTTAAAGTCCGAATTTTCGCCAAATAACATGGATGTATCAAGGAGAGAATAGTCCGATGTAGTTTTCTTTTCTTTGTCTTCATAATGTTATTATTAAGAGGGCGAGCCCTCCGAAGAGAAAAAACGTCTTGTATCGGTGCTTTTTTAAATCCGTGTGTGTAATCGCTCGGTTTTCAGAAATTTGTTGTTGTTAATAACGTTTCAACTCTTTTAAAAATAGTTTTAATATATTTTAAACAAATGTATTTATGAATGGCAAATAAGGCTATAAATTTATTTTTTGTGAGAGAACTGTCGCAAGGCATCAAGTCGGTTGAAAATTTACAAACAGATTTTTCGCGCCTTTTTTTCGGCAAAGTTATCAATGACTCTATCAAAATTCACTTCCTCGACAAGTTCCCTCTCTATTGAGAGGATTGCCAAGTCTGTAAGTCTTGTCTGGCTCATTGCTGATCTAAGGTAGTTTTTTTATGAGCTTCAGTTTTGAGAAAGAGCGCTCACAGCTAGCAATGCTAATAGCTCTGGTGAGGAAAATTCTCAGCAAGATCACAATATTAGGGACGGAATCCCCAAGTTGGTATCTTTGTATAAAGTTCAAAAGTTCAAGAGGTCCATCGATTTTGTCTTTTTCTGAAGCTTTTACAACATACTGTAACCTCTTCTTTTCAGCAAAGAATTTCTCTTTTTCTATATCTTCGTCAAATCCACCAAGCTGACAATCATAATTATCATCAAGCAGATTTGACGGTATAAGAAAAGCGTATTTATTTGCAAGATTGTGAACTTGTTGAAATCTGCAAGATATTTCTAATTGTACACAAGATCTAATTTTAAACAAGACCATTGCTATATTCGCTTACGGCCGTTTGCCATTTTCGGCTCTCATTATGCTCAACATTATGGGAGCATTATAATAAATACGTATTTATTTTATAACTATATATGTGCATATATACATATATATGTGCATATACACATATATTTATACATACATATACATATATACATACATACGTGCATATATACATATATACATATATACACACACATACACATATATAAATACGCATATATACATACATATATATGTATATATATATATATATATATATATATGGCTGGTTTTAATTCTTGAACAAAATTTCCATTAATTGAGAATAAATTGCTTTAATTCATTTCAATCACTAAGTTTAAAAAATGCAAGCATTAATTATTTCTGGAGATATACTCAGTGACCGGCTGACCTAACAGGATAGGGCCAAGCCTAGGCTTCGGCCAAGCACCAAAAAAACAAAATGACCTCAGAAAGATTTCATACTTAAAGGGGAACTTTCATATAAATTTTTATCGAATAGGTGCGAAAAGAAAGTTGGATATTTGGGTGTATATACACCGACATCAAAGAGGAAATAACATTAGATGCGAAAGTTTGAATTCATTAATTTTATTACTGTCCAAACGTTTGTTTTTGTAGCATACTTTTTATAACTCCTTGTAAACTTTACAATTGCTAGCTGGGGGATCGGACAAAATCACCCCGGGCAACCCCCACCATCTACTTAAAACAAAAGGAAAACAGATAAAATCTCAAATGAATAAAAAATATTAAAAATCAGTTTTCATATTTTAATTTTAATTTAATTGAATTTAGGAAAATTAGATACCGTAGAACTAATTTTCGCAAGGTATGAAAATTAAGAATAATGTTAACTTAATAATAATGGACCAGTTTTCCTACCTAGCAAAAAATTTTCCATGGACGAATTATCCATGGGCGAATTATCCATGGACGAATTTTCCGGGCACCCAAATGCCGGGGGGGGGGGGCAAATTTTACTACCGCCCCGGGCAGCAAAAGGTCTAGCTACGCCACTGCCGATATCTAGCAAGCATCGGTTACTTACTACTTGGACCATCACAGTCGTCATGCCTTTTTTTGGTGATAACTTCCTCCACAAATAAAAATAAAAATAAGAAGACTTACATGCAAAACCAACGGAAGTTTATTCACTGAAATAAACCATTAACAAATATAACATATTTCCTTTTGTAATGAGTTCAGAAGTCCTTTCTTTAGTTTCAGGGGAAGTAAAAAGGAGAATGTCTTTTGTTTTGTTGAAATGCTCATATGTTATAAAATGTTAAGAGAGGCAATAGGTAATGTTCGCCTGTGAAATTGTATGAAGCGCACGATAGGTGAAATGGAAGAGTGATAGTAAGACGCGTGTAACCTCCGAATGAAGAGTCAGTTGAGAGAGAGGGTTTGATGTTTGTGTGTGCTTAAATACTATTTGGATAGGCTCCAGCGAGCTTAAGGAGAAAAGTTTAGAAAAAATGTCTTTGGAGAAATCCCATTGGACAGAAATATCACGTGGTGTGCTCCCTACTACGTCCGCTCGTTTTGAGTTGATTTAATATATAAGGTCACGCCGGAATTTGCGTGGGCGTTATTTTTTATTTTTCACGCGCCAATACAATTATATTCACACTGCGCGCCTCAATTGTATTTATCCCAAACAACAATTTTTATCCGAATCTTAACCGTGTCAACTGGCACAAAACATAAGTCCAACCTGATACCAACAGACCATTTGTTCCCCGAGGGCAACTGAAAACCAACTGACTCTCAGACGTCCAACTCTAAGTGGCCTCCTCTTTCCATCTCCTGGAGTATATGCACCTTCGACCGGAAATCCTAAATATCCGCTCTTAATCATTCAACTACCCAGAAGGACCATGTTTATGTCCACAAGAGATAACGGCTAGACAATGTCCACTCAAAAGGGTTTATCTGCAGACCATCTACAACATTACTTTTCTCAAGTAGGCTGATCTCAGCAGGAACACCCGTTTAATGAGGCACTGATTTTATTTCAAACAACTCATAATCAGAGATATTTTCAATTTCTTCTGTACCGCCTACCCCTTTCTCTTGGCCGAACATCTCTCATCTGCAGCAAGTGTGTTATTCGCATGCATCACCAGTGAATGTTTACAGTAGTAGTAGTAGTAGTAGTAGTATGTTTACACCCCTATGGCACATAAGGTATCCAAATAATTTTTTTGCTGAATTTGGTGCGATTCTACCAAGTACTTTTGAAACTTATAAGTTACTAACGGTGAGAGAGAGAGAGAGAGAGAGAGAGAGAGAGAGAGAGAGAGAGAGAAAATGAAAGAAACAGAGAGGAGGAGAGAGAAATCAAAAGATAGAGATGGAGAGAGAAAAGGAGAGAGGGAGATGATGCTCCATTATAATATGCTAAGTAGAATTAAAACTCTTTTTTTAAGGCTCTTCGAACCAATGTTTATCCTTGGCCTTATAGCCTTACGTAGAACAGATGGTCTGTAACATCTCGTGACAGGATGCTAGTCTGTCACCGGTTTAATCCCTAGTTAAGCCTGTACCAATTTATAAATTTGAACAACGTTTAGCGTACGGCACCTGGTAGTCGCCCATCTAATAACCAAGCTCAACATTACTTAATGTTGGATATTTGTATTTCAAGGAAATATAACGGTAATACCAAGTACACTTTTATATATATATATATATATATATATATATATATATATATATATATATAACATTGAACCAAAATTTAAAGATAAATGATGTATCTTTAAATAATGATCTATCGTGACAATAGAAAGCTCAATATATTAAATAAAGCAAATGAATTATGAAAATAAAAGTTGTACAATTACAATATTTATTAAATAATCAGAAGTTCAAAAACAAGGACGGATCTCATTATCCTTAATCCATGGATTTTCAAAGAAAACTTTCATTTTGGATCCTCTGGACTGGATATTCCGATGTGTCATGTCATTTTTCAGAGCTAGAATTGCTCTCTCTCTCTCTCTCTCTCTCTCTCTCTCTCTCTCTCTCTCTCTCTCTCTCTCTCTCTCTCTCTGTTAGGCTTTCATGATTCACAGAGTTTTCGCATAGATTTGGATAAACTTTGCTACTAAGTTCTGTGAGTGATTAGACAATTGATGCAATCCCTCCATTTTTATTGGTTTACATGTTTTAATTTATTTTTAAAGCGAAAAAAAAACTCAATTTACTAAGTAAAATAGTATGCCCCAAAATAGTTTCTACAATATTTTTTTTATTGTACGCTAAAATCTGAAATAGTTTCCACACGTTATTTTATTGTAAAAACATGCCCCCCCCCCCGCATAAAAAAGAAAATTTGAAAAAGAAAAAATTGGTTACACGCCTCCATTTACTGCTAACTGTCCAGGAAGGGGGTTGTCATTTTAGGAAAGTGATCCCCAACTCTAAAAGCTAAAATATTAATGTGTTTTTTTTTTAATTCCTTCTTTGCAGATATTTTTCAGGCTGTTTACATGTAATCGCCCATAAAAGTAGAATCCTATTTTGTGTGTGTGAGGGGGGATTAACTACGATGGGTGTTATAATAAAAATTTAGCATAAATTGTTTATGACTAATTTCCCAACGTTATTTTCTTGAAAATAATTTGTCAGTAATAGTAATCATTACCCAAATAACAATTTAAATAATGATTACCCAAATAACAATTTAAATAATGATTATACAAATAACAATTTAAATAATGATTACCCAAATAACAATTTAAATAATGATTACCCAAATAACAATTTAAATAATGATTATACAAATAACAATTTAAATAATGATTATACAAATAACAATTTAAATAATGATTACCCAAATAACAATTTAAATAACAGCAGATTAAAAAAGACGGAATATTCTTGTGATTTTTTGGTTCCGATCGAACAGATTTTTAAAATAGGAGCAAAGTGTTGTATCTGTTCTGATACTACACATTATCTGTTCTGTCTTCGGTCAGTGAAGGAGAAATCCTTCTAGACGGAGGAATTTTTTAGTTCCAATCTAGTGCCCCTTTTTAGAGAGTTGTATTCTCAAAAGCCAACTTCCTATCGATTTGTCGTATGCTTTAAGCTACTAAATTGTGACCTATTTGCGTTAATAAAACCATATGGAATAGATTAATTCTGAACTCATTCCAGACAGAGGTATTTTTTATTGTTCCAATTTTAGGGAGCTGTATTTTCCCCACACTAAAAACGGACCGTGTGTCTAAATCTGCCCTCAAAGTGGAAGCCATTAATTAGGCAGACTATTCTGAATGTTATATTAGATTTTTTCAAAGAGATTTAAAAAAAAACTTAACAACCTAAAAAATAACATTAAAAAAAATTAGAAAAATCTTTTATATTTGTTAACAACCTTGGGAGGTGACGGTGGTTAAGTGGATAACGACACAGACTAAAGACCTGGGTGTTCCAAGTTCGAATCCAGGGATGTTGGCAACTTTCTTGTTAACAATCGAATTCACAAAAAGAAACAACACCTTCCCATCGTTTACCTGCTACTTTGTAATCAAAATCTAATATACAGTAACTATGAATGTTCTTTCCAGCGCTGGAGATGTTTTTTTCTGATGATCTAACAGAGTGTTAAAATATTACTGTAGTATCTGTTCTGAAAACAGTATAAACTCCTAATAATTTACTTAAGCAAAAGACGCCATGTTGAAAATGCTTGAAGAGCAGGTGGCAAGCTGTTCGTTAATTAGTATATTCCCCTCTATTCTGGAATATGTTAAATGTATACATAATAGAGAGGTATAACGGCCGACAGAAGTTAGTTTTTAAAGATAAATAAATAGTTAATGTTCTTGATTTCACAGGAAGAATGTTATAGGAAAATGAAATAAGAAGACATGAGTAGTCGAAAAATGGTCGTGTTGACTACAAATAACGGTCCGTGTATTTGACATCCAATCTAAGATTCCTTTATTCCAAATATAGTCAGAACATCTGGAAAAATGAAAGTTTACATGAGGGAGCGTTCGTTATTTAGACTTAAAATATAATGTAGTATGTAGACAATAGTAA
The DNA here is from genome assembly GCA_963556195.1 of Sepiola atlantica. Taxonomy (NCBI): domain Eukaryota; kingdom Metazoa; phylum Mollusca; class Cephalopoda; order Sepiida; family Sepiolidae; genus Sepiola; species Sepiola atlantica. The sequence goes on along the minus strand of OY744537.1, from coordinate 52,013,129 downwards.
AAAGGGGAAAATGAAATAATTCCGGTGATTTAACCAAAATTCCCTCAGTGAATGTTAGGGGTGGAGGAATAGATATTAAAGTGAAAATGGCTGCAACCTTCTTTTTGAAAGGCGTATTTGGGAGAAACCGATGACCTGGAAAAAATGTAAGAAATTTTGAAAGAAGACGAAATGAACGCATATTTTCTGGAAATGCCCATGTGGCTGATGGAACAGATTAGCATATGAAGGTTTTGGTTCTAAACTTATAATGTATGAAGATACAGGGGAAAATCGACTTTACTTTATTATATAGATACTCATAAAACAGACTGTTTCGCTGTATCACAGTGTGGCTAGATAAGCAAGTGCTTCAACCTGTGATTGAAACCCGACCATTTTATGGACAGTCGGAGTTTCTATCCACTGCACCATCAGCACAAACCACGAGGAATGGAAATTTTACTGTTTATATAGACAATATCAACTGCCGAAAGGTCCTCTATTCGTTTACAAAGACCTTTGCATTATTGCTAATATGTGTGTGTGTGTGTGTGTGTGTGTGCTATCTACAAGAAGGATCGACATCAAAATCAAATCGTTATTGTAACTGTGTTAATAGTTTCTCATTTCATTGTGACCCATCTATGTCTCCCCTACGCAATTATAAATCACGCTGGAAATTTAATTATTCTGCTGTGTTCTTCTAGTGGTGTTCATTGATTAATTGATCGGTATAATGTTAAAAAGAATAACGCCAAAACTTTAGAGAAAGAAAGAAAAAAGGCGGCAAAATAATGCTGACTCAAAACAAGTCAAAGATTTTCATTAGTAGCGAGAATTGTATTCAGTTACGTTTCGTAGTTAAAGAACGTATAATCGAAACCTTTGTTATCGTAGTAGGAGTAGTAGTAGTAGTAGTAGTAGTAGTCTATCAATCGGGAAACTAAGGCATATATAATACAGGAGAAATAACACGGAAGTAGAATATATTGCCCACAAGACCAGCTAACCCCTCCCCCCTCCCCCTCCCCCTCCAAAATGAATTATTAGCTACTCTGATGCCCCCTTGACGTAAATTCACTAGACCAACTCGACAATCAACTAAATCCCATCTATTCACTGTAGAGGTCCCCAGATGCCGGAGAGCTTTCTACTCAAATAGCTTCTTTCCTCGTACTGCTGGCCTCTGGAACTCCCTCCCTGCCCCTTGTTTCCCCGACAGTACTGACATGCAGAAATTTAAAACTAATGTAAACAGACATCTCGCTGCGTAGATCCCAATTTAAGTTGAACCCCCCCCCCCAACCTTCTTCCTTTTCTTTTTTTCTCAGTAGCCCCTTATGTCTACAGTGGTGGCCTGCCTTGTTTGAGGTGAACTATGTTAAAAAAAACTATAAAAAAAACTTGGTCTCTTTATTGTCCAATCCTCTTAGAGGTAAAACATGATACTACACACTGCACACACTCATAACGTCTCTAAATTCGTATGAATTCGAGGCATTCGCAATCCACTAAATAAACAAACATGGCGCAGGAACCGGTCACTGATGATCGGTCTTACAACTAAGGAAGAGACACAGACGAAAAAATAGCAAAAGTGAAGAAGAAATGACACATACAGGTGAAAAGTGCAAACATAAATGTCGTTTTATTCTACCGCAAAGGTACCAGAATAACACAAAAGTCTGGCGATATTGGAGGATGTCACTGGGATATGGATAGCAAGAAAAGCTGGAAGAGCAGGAGGACGTCACTGTGAACTGGATAGTAAGATGACGTCACTGGAAGTGGATAACAGACACAGGCAGAATGACCTCGTTGGAAAAGTAGGATAGCAGGCAAGGCTGGATGATGTCATACGCAGATGTGAACGACTCTGACGTATAAGGAAGTGCCTCAGGGTAGGTCTGGTCCGTATAGATGTGGTAAAGAACTGGATTAGCAGGAGGATGCCGCTGGGGGCAGGAAGGACAGGACCTCAACAGGAACTAGAAAAGCAGGACGTCGACGAGGAACTGAAAAAGACAGGAGGGCGTCGGCATGTGCAAAAGGATATCGCCAGGATCTGGAAATGCTGGAGGATGTCGCCAAGAGCTGGAGATGAAGAAGCACGTCAGCAGTAGCAGGAGGACGTCGCAGAAGCCAGAGATGTAGGATGTCTCAGATGAAAAAAGTTGGAACATCGACGGGGAGATGGATAAGCAGGAGGACGTCGGCATGTGAAAAATGATGTTGCCAGATGCAGGAGGATGTCTCAGGAGCCAGAGATTCATGAGGACGTTAGCAGCTGCATTAGGTGCAGAAAGACGTCAGCAGGAACAGGAGCTGGAGATTCACGAGGGTGTCGGCAGGTGCAACTGATGTAGGAGCAGGATAATTGGGAGGATGTCAGCAGGAGATGCAGGCGGACGTCAGTAGGAACAGGAGGACGTCAGCAGACCAGGAGATGAAGAGGCACACAGGAATCAGGAGGACATCTCAGGAAGCAGAAAGTAGCAAAGAGTGAAGATTAAACGTATTGCACTTTGTAGAAAAAGTTGTCCTAAAAAGGGCAGTTTGTTTGCATTTGTATAGTTTGTGAAAAGTTGCCCTGAAAAGGGCAATTTATTTTGCTGTTGCTTCTTTTGCTGCTGCTTCCGGGGTCAATGACTAGTCACAGTCGGACGCTGGGAGAGGAGGTCTCCTGACCCTCTGGTTGGTTCCGTTTTTGTTTGTTTTTTTGCAGAAATGGGCTGAATATATTGGTGAGATATCTTGTCACGCTGATTCATGCTCCCACAAAATATTAACGACATTAGTGTAAATTACTGACCCATAGAATTACGGTTTAATTTTGCTGAAGTGTTGGCTAACCGTATTAGCATTAACATCGATCAGTCATTTAATTTTTATATGTCAATTAAGTGAGGAAAAAATGTTGAAAAATCTTAAACAAGTTTTGCTAGCGACAGTGTCGAAAAAATATCCGTCATCTTAAACTTCTTTGTTTTTAAATGTGCTTTTGTGGTCATAGTATCTGGTCTAGGATGGTCTAATATAATACAACAGAGAAAATATCAGGATGATATACAATAAATAAAAAATAAAAAATAAATAAATAAAAACAAAGAACGTCGAACTAAAACAGCACTAGCTAACCATTATTGGGAGCTCAAAGAAAATGGACACTCACCAATAATTGAATGGAAAATAGTAAGACAGGCCAGTACATATAGAAACTTAGACGACCCGTGTAGATTATGCCTGAATGAAAAATATGAAATCCTAAATTTTAAAGATCCCTGAAACCTATTAAACTCTAGAAGCGAAATAGCAAACAGCTGTTTACACAGAAATAAATTTACCTTAGGATGATATACAATAAATAAAAAATAAAAATAAATAAATAAATAAATAAATAAAAAACTGAACAAGTTAAAATTTAAAACCTAAAATAGAAATACAAGAAACCACGTGTTAAAATAAATTCGCCTACTGTATTGACAAAACAAAGGAAACAGGATATAGGAAAACCCATTGTTAACAAACAATAGGATAGACATAGGAGCGTCACCAACAAAGCCTTTGTTCGCGGGAAGCCTAACGATTGGCTGAGGGAACAACAAAGAATCTGATTGGTTAACTAGCAAGCCATGTATATAAAAACACCTGACAAAAATAACTCCATGCATTTAGCCTGACGATTCCCCCCGGGGATGAAACACGGGAGCCTCTGTGTAGCTTGATTGCCATATATATTTTCATTGCTTACTACCTAGCTCTACTTACGTATCGAGCACTGTTGAAGTAAATACTGAAAACTGATACATAAAAATGATATCTCCTTATAATATTTTATGTGGATACATAAAGTACTTATATATATATATATATATATATATATTGAAATATAGTATAGTCCCTCTATTTTTAAACATTGTGAATATGAAATTATTATGAATTTAGAAACCAAAGAACAATGTGTTTTTTTTTAAATAAAATATTTATTTTAGAGTTCTAAATTTTTGGTGTACCCACGATAGTCATAGAATGTTCTTTTCTTTTCTTTTTTTCTTCTTTCTACTTGTCGAAGGCATTTTTTCTTCAGTGAAATTAGCTGCCCGATTTTTGAGGGCTCGAGATATAAAATACGTATGTGAGGTTTGAACGTTGGCTCTGCTATTAGAAATTGAAATATAGTCCCTCTTTTTTTTTTTTTTGAAACATCGTGAATATGAAATCATTATGAATTTAAAACCCAAACAACGATGTTGAGGGCTCGAGATTGCACTCCGCACTTGGCCAATGTGCATATTCATATCATAAGTAGAATTAGTGACTCCTTCTAGATATTTAAAGTCCTGAACAAGTTCGATTAGTGCACCATCTAAGAAGATGGTTGTTGAGAGATTTAGGTGCATGTATTTGATTTTTGGAACATTCAAGAACAAACACACATTCTGACACACCTGAAGGTCGGAAGTTACATCGGCCGAAACATTGTGAGAATAACATTTAAGCTGAGAACAGTAATGATACAAGTAATCCAAATTATAAATTCTCATGTAAAAAATTCTGACAGATAAATTCTGTATTCTTTAACTTCTTTGTCGTCTGAACTGGACAACTTTATTTTACAAGATTGTTTACATAGTAGGTAAAAAATTATTAGCTTTTCATGTAATGACCTTGTGGGTATTTAAATTGATCTTAACATCGAATAAAAGGGTTGACTTTACAAGTAAAACGTATTGAATAGCCAACTGTTCAATTGTCTGTTGCTACTCGTTTGCTTACATAGTTTTCTCTTCTTTGACACATAGTAGGAGTGTGTAGAAGAAGATGGGGGAGGGGGTAGCACAGATGGTGGGTCACAAAATAGACATTTTAAAACTTAGAAAACTTTTTTTTGAAGTCCTGAACAAGTTCGATTAGTGCACCATCTAAGATGACCAGTGGTGGTTGTTGAGAGGTTCCGGAGCATGTATTTGATTTTTGGAACATTCAAGAACAATCACACATTCTGACATGGCTTTTCTACACAGATTTAATGATGTTTTCAAGAAGAGCGATATCATCAACATAGTCGAGGTCTTCTAGAAGTTCAGTGACAACGACTGTAGTGACATTTCAAGGTGATGGCAGAGTGGGGGCCGTCACTCAAACAGATGATGAACAAGAAATGAGCAAGAGGGTCTCCCTGCAAACGTCTATCAATTGCAAACTGATCGGTCACACCTTCAGGCATAAGGACGATTGCAGACGTATTCTCACACCTGGTTTTAATGGCTGTAGCAGCAAGGGATTATGTATGCTTCAAGGATATGAAACATTTCAGGAGCGGTTTTCCTCTTTTATTGTAAAGATCCCATAATCTTTGCGGAACTCTGCTGAGGCTGTCCCACAAGTTTCCTACGCAAACAAAATATATGTTGACAGGTCACTACATGGGGAATTTCTGGAATCTGACAACCATGTTTCCATCGAAGAAAATCACGCTCTCTTGAAACCATCAGACCCAGGACCTAAGCTTCGTCTCTCAGTTGTTCCGGATCTTTACAGAGCAACCCGTACTCTAAAAAGTGCTGTGAAACTAACCCTTTATCCCAGGTGTTATTAATGGCTGTGGGGGTGGCAGGATTTTCGAATGTTTGCAAAGTGTCATTAATGCGTTTATCGTTAAAACTGTTGAATGTTGCACGCAAGTTCTTCTGAGCAAATTAGATGGTTTAACAAGGATAATATCAACTGTTTTTGGAGAAGGACAAAGTTTAGGAGGTAACAATTCAGCACCCATCCTATTCGTGATAGATATAAATGTGGTGTTGTCTTGTTTTACAGTTCGGAAATCATTGAAACGAGATGTAATTGTCTTGTCAAATTGAGATCTCTGAGTCTGTTAAGGTTTGCCAGAATAGTTTCTTTGTGGTTTTGAGCAGCAAAAGTTAAATTGTTTCTGTAATAATACAGAGATCACTGCCAACTTAGTTTGAGGATGATTAAACTTTACAGTCTTGATGCTGTTACGCCATCACTTTTGGCACGAAATAAAGACGATCTGTGAAAGACCTTCCTTTGGTGACCAGCGTTTGTCCAGCATTTGTTATTTTATCTCAGAAGGTTGTCGGTTGGTTAGTGTATGTGTTTGTTACTTGTCTTTTTTTTGTCTCTTTTTTGCAGACAGCTGAGATAGAAGCAGCCGAATTGAAGCTAGCTGAAGAAAAGGCGGCAGCGGAAGAGAAACTGCGATAACAACTTCTACAAGAGACGAAACTCATCTTGGATCAACAACACAATGAACTGACTGCTTCCATCGGGAAATTAGAGAGAAACAAATATTGGACATTCGTTCTTCACTTTTTTTACAAATGAGTTATTATTTAGCAAGCCAAAGGTCACTCACTGATAAAGGTTAATAAAATGGAATAAGTGTTAATCAAAAGACGTATTTCCTATGATCAGATTGTGTTGCTGAATGAAATCCATCAGATAATGCCCATTACGATTTGTTTTTTTATGGAGTAAAAAGTTGTTTGTAATTTGTGCATCGCATGAGGAGGAACATCTTCAACTGAGTTTGGTGTAGAAGTTCATAATGACTTCATCTGGCAAACTTTTATGTGTCGAGTAGCATGATATAACGACTGTTTGCAGATTGCCTTTAAATGTATTTGCTGTGGCCCTGTAAAACACGAACTCAGGGTTTAGGGAAAACAAATATATTGAAGGAAAATATAATACAACAGAGAAACAAGAGTGGTGGGACGTCAGTCTTGACTACCAGTATGGACTGGGGTTGATCTAGCTATGTAATTCCTTCCCACCACAGCAATATGTGACACAAAGTCAGAAAGTGGGGGAAGAGTCAAGCCAGCGCCCCTAAAGAAGGAGCACTCTGGTCTAGCAAAAATAGCCTGAGCAGCCCCATCGGCATTCCCCGGTCAGGATGCCTCAAGCAGTAAACGATAAACTTACTCCACCCCAAAGAGGGGAGGTAAAGCCTGGGAGGGTGCACTTCCTAGGACAACCCAGGACAGTATACCTCAGCCCGGCAGTTAAAAGGCCACCGAAATGGCCCAGTTCTTGCCGGACTGATTGTCAAGAACGAATCCTCGACTGGTAATACCTTACCCCATCCCGACGTCCTCAATCAACCAAAGTTAATGAGAGACTGATCGGGTGGGGTTGAGTCAACACTGAAGAGCAGTTGCTCCCAGTATTTATGGAGAATGGAAGAGTCCAAAGTCTGTTATAAGAAAGGTACCATAATAGTATTGCCTTCACAATCCACTTGTCCAGCTTCTCAAGGAGAGGAAACAGTTCCATGTTGATAGTGATGGTGACACCACAAACAGACGCCTTTTGCTCATTTCACACTGCAGTGAACAGGGTAGATGTGAATGGAGAAGAAAGTATCTTGATTCGATTATTATTGAACTTCATTACATTTTTTTCTTAACGTTGATTGTATATGCAGTATGACAAACATGTATATAGTTCATGGTACTCCACTAACTGGAACAGTTATGCTTTCGTATTGTCAAAAATATATATGATAATCTATGAAGCAGAACAAGATAATCAGTTTTTTGATGAGTGTAGCTGGAACTATTGCTACCCATGGAATAGCAAGATTTGTGGTCAAGGTTTACTTATCTAGATCTGCAATGTTCTGTCTGTACCCATGCATATTAAAATGATTAGGGTTAGGGTTAGGGTTAGCGTTAATAGAAGAATGTGGCTCCTCAATACACACAGACGGTCATTCACTATGAGGATGCTATATTTTGTTCATTGCATCGTTCAAAGAGAGTACACCCCTGGAGGCAAACTCGGAAAGGTATTACCCCACTGCAAACCCTTTACCTTCAATATATATATATATATATATATATATATATATATATATATATATATACATGGCTGGTATTATAAAAATATGTATTTAAACGCCCCCCCCCCCCAAAAAAAATGTTTAAGTGTAAAAAAATATTTGTTAAAAAACAAAAAAAGCGCCAGAGTGCTCAATTGAAAATACAAGAGCTAAAGCATATTTATTATGTTGAAATTATACAATCATTTAACCATAACAGAAACCGTCGATTTCATGCAGGGTATAGAGGTAGCGGTGTGTGTAGTGATAGTACTTTTCAAGACTCACCAACTGTATCCTGAGAGTATCAGGAAAGCTGGTAATACCTGGTCCTCATGCATACTCTAAATCTTTCATGTGTGGCTCCAAGCGCCATACCCTGGTAAACCGTCTCAGCTGGCGGGCTAAAGCTCATGAAAATACCTGCTGTCTTGTAGGTTTTCTTTGTGAAATGGCAAAGGCTAGGCCGACCGCTTACAACTGTGGTTAGGGTTAGAAAGAGCATCGAACCGTAAAAGCTCCATATAAAAATGATAGACACTAAGCAATCAACAAGCCACAGGACTATTAACAAAAGTGCCAATGGTGTTGTGAATAGCCGTCAGAAGATTGTCATCCAGCAAAAGTTCAACAGAATATGTTTAGACTTGCATCTCTAAATGTTGGTATGATGAGAAAAAGAGCCGAAGAAATAGTGGAGACCATATCTCGCAGAAAGATTGATCTTTGCTGCCTTCAGGAGACGAAATGGAGAGGTGGTTCAGCTTGAAAAGTACAGATAATACAGGGAAAGAACAAGTTTTTGATGTCTAACTGGCAGAGAAATGGCTGGACAAGGTTATCGACTGACAGAATCCTTCTGATCAAATTAATAGTAGGTGAGTCTGTAGTCACATTCATGTCTGTGTATGCTCCCCAAGTTGACCTTAGCGATGCCACAAAGGACTCATTTTATGAAAAACTGAGAAAGGTCTCTTCAAAAATATGTGGCAGTGATCTCCTTTTTTCTTTTGGTGACTGGAATGGTCACATAGGCAAAGATACGGATTGCTATGCAGAGATCCATAGTGGATTGAGGTTTTGGAACCAGAAACACTGAAGGGGAGAGAATACTGGAGTATGCAATGGCCAACACGTTTGGTGATTACTAACTCTTGAAGAAGAATGACAATCATCTGATCTCATACGACTCTGGAGGAGTGAAAACGAAGGTTGAATATATCTTGCTGAGAAGGAGGGATCTTAAATGCATAAAGAACATCAAAGTCATCCATGGCGAGGAATGTGCAACACAACACAGGCTTCTTGTGTGTGATTTCAGGGTGACGTCACATCCTGTTACTCACCACAAATTCCATCCTAAAATCAGATCCTGGAAGCTTAAGAACCATGATGTGCGGCACAAATTCAAAGATGCTTCAATTGAATCATTGAATGCATGAGGAATTACCAGGGATGCTGACAAAAACTGAAGGAAGGTTTCTTGAGCAGTGCTGCTAGCGTTTGTGGTTATATGAAGAAGTGCTTATGGAGGAAAGTAACTTGCTGGTGGAATAATGGAGTTAACACTGCAATACAGTGGAAGAAAGGAGGCAGTAGAAAAGAGTACACAATTGCAAGAAACTTTGCAAAAAAGGTTGTGTATGCCACCAAGCATGATGCCGCCTCAGTCAAGTTCAGTGACATGAACCCCAAAAGTAACTTCATCTACAAAATGGCAAAGCAGATGTGTAGGGAGAACCAGTTTGTCATAAGTGTGAAATTTATAAAGAATAATGATAGGAAGCTGTGCCTAGGTAACATGGAGCCTGACAACAGCATTATGAAACGTTACTTAATGTTGCTGTCCCCTAGAACCCAGATCATCTAACGTTAAAGCAACCAGCGCAAGGCCCAGTATCACAGATCAGCTCAGGCATCATAGAATATGCTTTAGGCAAAATGAAGTATGTCAAGGCTGCAGGACCTTCTGGAACAGTCCCTGAAATGCTGAAAGCATCTGGTAGGGTTGGCATTTTAATTCTAACAGACATAGTGAATTCTATCATAAGAGAAGAGCGTGTGAGAGTTATATTGTCAATTGCTACAAATGGAAAGGGGACACACGATCATGGGGTAATTATGGAGACCTGAAGCTCCTAGAAACTAGAATAAAAGTAATTGAACATGAAACTTCGCAAAAAAGCTCCTAGAAACTAGAATAAAAGTACTTGAACATGTAGCAGACAACATCATCAGACATCAGGTTGACATAGATCAGATGCAGTTTGGCTTTGCACCTTGTAGGGGGCACAATTGATGCTGTATTCATCGTTCACCAACTACAAGAGAGATAATGTCTGTGCAGACAGGAGACTCTACATGGCATTTGTGGATCTGGAGAAAACCTTCGACAGAGTCCCCAGAGAGGTGTTATGGTTGGCAATATGTAAGCTGGGAAAAGAAGAGTGGCTTACTCATCTCGTACAATGTATGTACATGAATGCTAGTAGTAAAGTGTGGGTGGATGATAGATTCAATGTCAATGGTTGGTGTTTATTAGGGATATGTCCTTAACCCTCTACTTTTCATCATGAACTTTTCTAAAACCAGCGATGGTGTGTGGCTCTGATCTACAACCCCTAAGAGACTCTGGTCAGTATCCTTGTTCTGTGTATCGGAAGAGTGGGAGAAGCAATGCAATACAGTGTAACCTGTGCCTACTGTGGGTTCACAAAAAGTGCAGTGATCTGAAGGTTATATTAGCCCTGAACCCCAACTTCAAGTGTAGGAGATGCATGGGGCAAGTGCATCCTATGACGGTCATCCCCTACAAAAAGATGGAACTAGATGCCAATACCCTGGAGGTAGTAGACTCTTTCTGCTATCTAGGAGATATGCTGAGTGCAGAATTTATATATTACTTCTGTTATTTTTCATATAATACACGGACAATAACTGGTAGGCAACCTAGAATATTTATATGAACACAAAATGATACATTACTTGATGTTTCATTTAGTAAAAAATTAATAATACAAGGGAACGAACTATGAACTAACAATTGATACACAGAGAGAAGTCTAAGGGCAGACAACTCGGGATATTGACTAAAAATGAATATTTTCATTTTTCTTTGAAATATTGCGTTTTTTTCATGTTATTTAATTAATTCAGCGCAATAATTTAAGCAAATGATATTATTTAATCACTTATTAGTCTTTTAAGTAAAATAATGATAAATATACGCCCCCTTTCCCCAAAATACTTTCTTCTTTTTTTTTTTCGTCGTTCTATCTGTTTGGAGTGACTAATCGATCATGCAAAAGTTTGTAGTGCGCTTAGTTTAGTCTATCCCAAAACGAAAATGGCCGTTTTTCTATCAAGGTTACCTTGTTTATATCCTTCTATTTATCAAACACTTACTTTTCCGGGTAAACACGGACAATGGCAACTTATGCAGGTAAGACAATGAGGTTTTTGTGTGTATTTTATAGGGTTTTTATATGAATTACCCGTTTGTTTAATCCCTGTATTTTCCTTGTGACCCCTATTTCCCTCTACGGCTACACGTGCACTTTGTTTTTAGATCGAAACATGACATCGATCATTTCTTTCGCATATGAAACTATCAACGCACTAATCAATATATCTGAATAAAGATATGATTGTTAGTGTTTAGTAAGACAGATCAAAAACACCCTTTTTAGGGGGTCAGATTTCCAGTGTGTTGTGTATTATGATGCTCGACTGTTCTGCTAAGGTGCACGTAACCTTATTCTGCATTAAAATAAAATTTGACAATCCAGGAATGAAAGTTTGATTCTTTGAGAGATGCGTGCGAAAGATAATGATGTTTTTCCTTTGGTTTCGAAGTACAAATGACACGTGGCCTTTGTAGCGAAGGTCACGAATGACCCTAGCTGGTAAATGTATAGATTGGTATCTTTTACAATAATCCGCAGAGTCGCGGACGGGGTCCAAAAAACGAACGAGAACGGGATAAAAAAAATAAATATACAAAAAGTGATGATTACCTACGCCGAGAATAGATATTTTCCTACTTACCTATGACATTGTTTGTATTTTTACGTAGTATAAATGGGTTTTTATTAGATGTAAAAAAAATTCTTGTTTTTTTTGGCACAGATTTTAACTAAAAAAAGATGGCGTCTCAACCTCATAATCGTTAGATACCCCCCCCCCCAACGCCATTTTTTTCTTGTCGAATGTTCGTGTGACAAAAATATTGATTTCTAATAAATAGCAGTTGAAACGGCTTAAAAATACAAACAAATGTCACAGATAAGTTGGAAAATAACTTTTATCGGCTATAGTTACTTTTATTTGTTGTATATTTGTTTTTGAGCGTTTTCACTCTGCGGATTATTGTAGAAGATACCCGATTATGACATTAAGAACGTTTTGGGGTTAAGATTAACATAGTATTATGTAGTAATAGGAAGAAAAGACGTTTTAAAACTGTTTTCGTCTTGAGCGATACACACATAAAAAAATATGGCCCCATGAGCAATACAACATACTTTCCGGTCCCGTAAGTTTGTTAAAATCTCGATTTTTCTTGCATATTTACACATTTCAAGCGTGTTTTTCTTCAGATTACATGCGTAATACTAAACAGATTTTAACTTGAAATGGTTCCTCATTTGACATTTAATAATATTTAAAAAAAACACAAACCCAGTTTTATCACCTATACACAATTTTTTATCGCATTCTGTTTAGACCGTCTATCTTTACATTTACCCCTAGGCTAAACAATTCGCCCATTTTAATCTATTATAGATGAAACACTACCCGGCATGTAGATTTACGTTGTGATCGTTTGAAATCCGAAATTGATTTTGAAGCCTTTAAACTATTCATTAAAATGTAATGTTGATAAAATTTTTACCCTTTACCCACCTCCATTCAACGCTGATAACGGAAAAATAATAAGATTCTATCTTTTTAAATTTTTTTTTTATTTCGCAATTATTCTTTAAAACACCCTATAAATAAGTAGATTTTTTATAGATATATCTATATATTTTAGACTTTGGACTGGTTGTTCACTTTACTATATGAATATAAATATAACGTAAAATGATCACCCAATTTTTGACCACATTAGCGTAGGACAGAACGAGTAACCATTTTTGTTGTATTTCCAATATGACTTCAATTTTTTTATTTTTAGAACTTTTTTCTCCTTTTTATTGCCATCCCAAATAGTGTTTCTGCTGGGAAAAAAGTTTTTTTTTAACAGTCTGCATTCCCCTATCTGTATTTTATTTTATTTTTTCAGCAAAAACAGCAGGATTCTTAAAACAAACATGCCCTTCATACTACTAACCCTATGTCCACGGTGGCAATACGAAAAAAATGGGTTGGTAATACATAAGTTCAACAAAGAAAGAAAAAACAAAATTCTAAAGGAAAAATGAAAAGTGGCAACCATTTTTGGATACATAAAATGATTACTCGTTCTGTCCTACGCTTTGTAGTTAAGAACTGAGCGTTTATTTTTCGTTGAATTTATATAATAAAATGACCCCCCCCCCCCGATTCTAAAGTTAAAAAATATATATATTTTTTTAATTTCCAGAATTTTGCACGAAAAGATAGAATCTAATTTTTAGTCTTCCATTGCTAGGTGGGGCAAAGAGTAAAAATTTACCAAATAAATTCTCAAATATTTATGTTCTAATAGTAATAATAAAAAAAATACCGATCTTTTAGGTCTTCAGGATGACCATTTTTCAAATAAAATACAAATTTTTAATTTAGAAAAGGAATTAATGTTTTTTTTTTCGCTAGATTTTGATAAATTAAAAGCTCAGCAACAAACAGTGCAAATGAACTATTTGTATTTACTTGAGAAAGACACGACCTACGTATATCGTGGGAAAGCCAACTCCCTCCCAGGGAGAACTCTGGCTGGTACAAAAAATACCCATAGACCACTCCCGATGGAGGAGGTAATGCTTACTAGTGCACGTGTCAGGATCGAGCTGGACCACGGCTGTCGTAATATATTACGTTGGCCACGGCTGGACCGTACCTCACTCCAGCAAAGAATAGTCTGGTGATTCAGGTCCGTCCCTAGGTTGCCGGAATGATTGCCAAAAAACGAATTCTCAGCTGCTATGAAAATGCTGGCCAGATATACTGCTGTCTGTAACGTACCATTTAAAATGTGAAAAGTATTATTGAAAATTTTTTTTTTTTAAATGTCTTCCGCAGAGAAGGTAGTCTCCCTCTATCGGACTAGAAAACTTCTCACACTTGCCAGTATTCTATATCTTTATAAAGCCGCCATTCGCCTCTGCATGGAGTATTGTTGTCACATCTGGGCTGGTGCACCAGCTACTAGCCTCTGCGTCTTGGACAGGGTACAAAAAAAAAGTTTCTAACCTAATAGGCCCCACACTGTCTGTCAAGCTCCAACCTCTGTCGCATCACCGCAGTGTTGCATCTCTGTGCTTGTTTTACAAGTACTTTACGGATGTGTTCCGATTAATTTACTGCACTTGTACCCCTTCACGAAAACACCTCGAGCAGCAAAATCATACCCCTTTACTGTAGAGGTCCCTAGATTACGGAAGATGTCCTATTATGACTTGGACTGCTTGTCTTTGGAATTCCATCCCTACCCCTTGTTTCCCCGACCAACATGCAGAAATTTAAATGTAATGTGAACAAGCATCTTGCTACCCACCTACTCGCTCAGGTTGTCCCCTTATAAATCTGGCCTCTATCACAGTAGCCCCTTACGCTTCAATGGCAATATACCTTGTTTGGGGGCGAACAAAAGTAAAAACAAAAATGAAATTTTTTTTTTTTTAAGAATTTGAGGACTAATTTTAGCAGACACCGCCTTTCTTTGAAAATGAGAGCTAGCAGTTTTTTTGCTACTTTACTTTCGTATTCAACCTCAAGAGTCGGGTAAAATAATCCACATTTGGACAACATTTATTTATTTGTCTTTATTATTTTCTTTAATCAATTATTTTTTTGTTAAAAAAAATCCTTAAAAGTGCAAACCTTATGAAATACGTTTACATTTTCTATGCGAATGCTGACGTCTTATTTTTACGATAAAGACATTTTGAACCAATTAATATATAAAATATAATAAATCATTTTTGTTTCATTTAATAAATTTAAATTAATCATAAAAACGTAACCTATAAGTTGATTTCCATATCAATTTTTTAAAAGAAATGTTGAATATGAATTATTTCCTTTGTTCAAGTCAAGACGGTGTCTTATAAAAAATGTCCTCTGCTTTTATTTAGGTCGTATTTTGCTTTGGCGAATAGTAGTTCGCTATGAGCGAGACGAAATTTAAGTAACCGGGTTCCTTGAACATTTCAACTCTGCAATGGTTGCCAAATGTTTCGTCTCGGATTTCGACTGGTGTAAGGGTGAAAATAATATGCCGGTTTATTTTGGCCTGTTTGCTGTTTTTTTTGTTGTTTTTTTTGCAAATTTGTTTTCTTATTTTTTATATTTTTTACAACAAATAATAAAATCGGCGATTGTTAATTATTTCCAACAGGACATAAAAGAAATAGGGGGGGAAAAAACTCAACAAATAACTGTTACCACAAGCAACAAATCGAAAATTTAAAAAAATGCAGCTAATAACTGTTACTAATTTTCAATCTATCTGTATATTTTTATTAGCTGTATTTTTGTTTAATTTTCGATTTTTGAGTTGTTCTATGACCTCGAAGTTTTTTACTTGAGTAACATCTAGTGCCATTTTGCCGGGGTTTCAAGACTCAGAAGGCATCGATAAAACATGTAAATAAAGGCGCTCTAAAATACTTTAAAACACACAAAAACAAATAGGTTGGAAAATAACTTTTCTTGCTTGTGGTAACAGTTATAACTATTTTTTTTATTTTTTGTTTTTCACCCTTTTTTTGCTTGGAAAGTGTTACCAATCGCCATTTTTTTTCTTCATTTTTATATAAAAAAATATACTTCATAATAATAATGTACCCAATATAGAATAATGCTGAAGAAATTGTCTTTTAATACGATGATTGACAATTAAGCTGTGTAGTGCCAACCATCTATTGGGTAAAAATAATAGGGCACATTATTTTTACCTGTATACCGGTCGAAATGTAAGACAAAACTTTTGGCAGCCATTACAGAGTTGAAATGTTCAAGATAACCAAGTAACCAGCCGAGGTTCGCTTTGACATCATTGTGGCAATCTAGAGGCTGACTTAAACCATCAGATTCTTCTTTGTCAGAATGAGATATGCTCTGGGTCAGTCCTAATCGATGCACCCTCTCGGGCATTACCTCCTCCTTTAGGAGGAAGGTTAGTTTATTGCCGATCACCTGTGATGCCTCTGCCGCCGAGTCCGTTCTAGGCTATTTTTGTATCTGACCACAGCTTTCTGCCACATCTTGCTGCAGTGGGAAGCAAGTACCAACCTTTATTTTCGATGAGGACAATATTAAGCAAAATGTTTTTGTTTTTTTAAAGCACCATGTGGGGAAAATCTAACACTCTGGATGGGAACTTCTTCTATCCATTTAACGTCACTTTTCCCATTCATTTAACGTCACTTTTCCCTTGTTCAACTTCAAAGGTCAGACGTTTTCTGATATCACACAAGCTCACTCTCCACTGCTTATGGTTCAGCGGGTCAGCACTTTTCAAATTCCACTCTGTATGGTCTTGTTCAATCACTTGTTTCCAAGTTTTCCTTGGCCAGTCAACCTTCCTGCGATTTAGGACATTCATGCTTCTGCAACGGTTTATCCAGGAGGATGAACATTCCATATGACCATACCAGCATAATCGATTCATCCTTAGGATAACCTCCATACTTGGCAAATGTAGTGCTTTCAGCAAATCCTCTGACCTTGGGTTTGGTCAGATTTACCATTGCAGATCCATCTGATCATGGATCTGTCATTGCGCTGCAGACAAGCGAGGGCTCAGCATTCACTGCCATATATCATGACGCCCCTGACAGCTGCTATACAACTTACCCCGGATGTAAAGAGGAACAGCGCATGATGTTATTAGAGACCTTACGAAATTTTGCCCATAACAAAAATAAGAATTGTCTCAGTCTAGGAGTTCTCCTTCTCCTGACCATGGACAGAACAGAAATATTTTGGGAAATTTATTTGCAAAAAAAAAAAAAAATGACCAATTGGGCGCAAGGCGATAAAAAATGTTGGGATTCTATGGTCATCCTCTGTCCATCCTACTCTTGTAGCATAGGGATTTATTTGATCCACTCAAATTTCTTGTCCTCATCGTTGACAGCTGTTCTCTGGTGGACGTGTAGATCAGTGAAAAGTGACGTCTGCTGGAGTAGTGATGTAGACGTCATTGGCGTAGTGTTTTAATAGCAGAAACGGCGTTGTTCGCTTTCTTCTTTTTAGGTTGTGTTCCTCTCTTCCAGGGTTGATGAACGCCAACAATATTCTTACTGAATGGTGACATGTTTTATTGCTTTACAGCAGTGTAAAATTAGATATTTACTTTAATCACTTGCTCCTCAGGAGCCGACAAAGACAGCGCCGTGAAAAAATCAACTAAATCCTTTCAATTCATCGGGCAAAGAGAAAGAACTTTCCTTGTTCTTCACTATGTCTCATTTCGGACTTCCTGTCCATGGTGTCATATACTGATACATAGCTTTCAATCTAATTGTTTTTCTTACTTTTAATGGAAAGCCACCATTCGCTCATGCATGGAGTATTGTTGCCACATCTGGGCTGGTGCATCTACCACTAGTCTCTCCCTGTTGGACAGGGTTCAAAAAAGAGTCTCCAATCTAATAGGTCCAGCACTGTCAACCAAGCTCCAACCTCTGTCCCATCGCCACATTGTTGCATCCCTGTGCTTGTTTTACAAATACTTTTATAGAATGTGCTCTGACGAACTTGTAGCACTAATGTCCCCTCAACATAATTCCCCCCGACTAACCTGGCAAGCAGCAAAATCCCACCCCTTCACTGTAGAGGTCCCCAGATGCCGGAAAGCTTTCTACTTAATAGTTTCTTCTCCCGAACTGCTAGACTTTGGAATTCCCTCCCTGTTTTCTGCTCTCCCGACTGTACTAACATGCAGAAATTAAAATGTAATGTAAACAAATCCTGCTGCTCAACTTCCTACTTAGAGTATCCCTGTAGGCATGGTCCCTAATAGTAGCCCCTTATGTCCCAGTAGCAATGTGCCTTGTTTGGGGTTAATAAGAGTAAAATACAAAATAAAATTTTCCATTTCTCTGCTTTCTTTAACATTATGTGGGAAATACCGTTTTTTATGCTATTTTTATACATGTGCGCATCTTAATATTGCTACATTCTTAATTAGACGCTGTTAAATGCATTCATACGAGTATTGTTTCTTTCGCTATTGTTCATCACTTTCACTTCAGCTATCACCACGATACCACATTTATTTTGATTATCTTAAAATATCCGCAATGGGTTTTAAATGAATTTTCTTTACAAAAACTCTTTACAAATAATCAAGTAATCCTCGTTGCTAACTGTGCAAATGAATCGCTTTGTTGGCTATGCAAATCAGTTGCTTTACTAGCCAATCACTGACGGTAGTTGAGTGTGGTGAGCATAATAAACATTAGACAAAATTTACTGAAAAAGACGTTGATTGTGTTGACGTTTCTCGTGTTCTGTTCTCCTGTTATAACTATTTCCATCACATATCCACATATCTACATAAAATATACACACAAAATATATATCGACATTATATTAGTAAAAAAGATAAGACAAATAGAAGGAAAAAGAAGAATAGCCAAAGAACATTATATATATATATATATATATATATATATATATGGGAAGAGAAGGATGAAGGTAATCTGACGTGATGGGAAAATGAAAAAGGAAAACCAAAAAATGGATGTTTTTTATGTGTACATCAACGTTTCGTCTTTATTTATAAGACTTCATCAGGATGATGATATAGAGAAAAGATGTCATGCAAGTACAGATACATGTAGGGTAGACATATTGGGAGGAAAAATAAAATGAAAATAATGGCCACTACTCGGTGGACGTCCGTGCTTGTTAGAGAATAAAAATGAATGAAGAAATGAGTGGGGAAAAATGGAAGGATGGTGGTGAGCAAGGACTACTGTGGCTGGTGGTAAGAGAAAGAGGTGGGGGATGAGCAGGGGTAAAGTGGATGGCAGAGAGGGAAGGAGGGAGGTGTTTGACCAGATGGCTGCGGTCAAGATTGAAGGGGAAAAGTAAGTTGGAATGTTTGTGTGTGGGGGGTGTATGCAGGGAAAGGAGGATGGGTAGAGAGGGAGGGAGGGGGGGGGGCTGTGATTTTGGTGGATGGGCGAATGTCTACCCTACATGTATCTGTACTTGCATGACATCTTTTCTCTATATCATCATCCTGATGAAGTCTTATAAATAAAGACGAAACGTTGATGTACACATAAAAAACATCCATTTTTCATTTTCCCATATATATATATATATATAGAGAGAGAGAGAGAGAGAGAGAGATTGTCGAAATTTATTTCAAATTTCAATTGTTCAATGCAAGGTGTATTCAGTAATAAACTAGTGTTTATTATTCTTTCCTTAAGCCAAGGCTTTTCAAAGATCGAGATCTTATCATCAGAGGAGAAATACAGATAGATAAGTTGGCTTTCGAAAAAAACAAAGTTCAAATATTTGAAAAATATATGAAAAATATTATTAAAAAAATGCAGTGAAAGAGAAGTTCCGTAAAAAAGATATGTGGTTTGTCCGGGTGGTAATTTTCCGTTGAAAAGATGTCCAATGAATTGTAGAAAGCAAAAAAAAACTTTTGCGTAGGGGCAGTATGGAGAGAATGTTCAAATATAAGTAAATCCAAACGCACTTAAATGGAATTGAAAAGAGAAAAGCTGGCCATTATTGATAACTTCCTGGACCATAGAAAAAGGCAAATGACATCTAGTCCAAAGAAAACTTAAATATATATATATATATATATATATATATATATATATATATATAGTAGGAACATTAAGACAAGCAACATATTTTGGCCAGACACCATAATTTACTTTTAATAATATGTAGACATATTCATAAGAGAAATTAAGAACAAATAAACCTGTAAACAACAATGCTAGTTGTTGGCATTCCCCAACTCATATTTGTAGGTATCCCAAACCAAAATTTTATTTTCATTATATTTAAAAACTTTTAATGATCTTTGCAGGACACAAACAATAATACCAAATTTATTTTGGTAGCACAATTTGAATCAGCCATCGAATTATGACCGTTCAAAGTAAGATTAATTTCAACAGCTAACATATTGGATCTTTGTAATATGATTGGTAGAGATCAAGCTAGATTTTTCTTTTAATAGTAAATTAATAAAAAAAACAAACTCAGATTTGGACCATGTAAAAACAAACAATTTGCTAAGGGAGGGCAAACATTTCATTCGCTAAAATTTTCAATTTAAAACCTTATATTAAGCCAATCATGCTGATGAGGGACTGTTTTTATATGCACAAACACACATAATATCATGTGCATTAAATTGGAAAACATGAAAATCAAAAAATAAATTGCCTGTCACTGAAAATAGTAACCTTGAAACAACTTCTGATGACACCAGAGAAAGAATTATACATTTATAAAGAGAAACGATTAAATTTTGTTTACATCCATATTTTATCAAAATAAAACCCAAAATAAATGAGTTCTCTATCACAAGTTGAAATTGAAGAGAATCTCATTATATTTATCTATTTTCATACACTATACTGGTTGCTTTGTGATATCTAATATTAGGCATCCATTTTGAAAGAAAATTTAGTGAATTTATTAAAATTGCACTTTAGTGGTGCCATTCAACCACTCATTTTTAAGATAAATTTTAAAAAGCTAAAATTCTCACAAATAAAAATGTTTGGTTTCGTTTATAGATAAGTTTAAGTGTTAATACTTTACAGTAACATTCTTTGCAAATATACTAATATTTATTCAATGCTGAACGACTTGCGGTTTCAAACAGTCTTGAGAGAGAGAGAGAGAGGAGTCAATAAGCCATTTTCTTTCCTTGGTTATTTCATTATTTTTGTTTTTTTACTTTGTGATCTTTTGAATTTTGAAAAGAAAAATTTTTAATGTCTGAAAGAAATTTATTTCTAGTTTTAACATTCGTAGCAAATCCTCAAAAATTAAAAAGTTTGATTTTAGTATTGACATTTGTCTCTACAAAGTGTAGATTAGTCTGGTCTGAAATGGGTGTGATGGGTTAGAAGGTGATGAAGATAGTGACACTGCAACAGAAATACAGGCAGACAGGTCCGTAAATTTGAAAGAGGCTGCAGAAAGATTTCATCTTGTTTTGTTCTCTTGAAAAATTTGACTGGCAACAAAATGCGATCTACAGTTTTTTTTGAGTTTTTTTTTTTTATAGTAAGTCCATCAAAAATGTGTTTGCGTCTATTCAGAGATAAAGCAATAAAATCTTTGTAACCAACGTTTTCAATATAAGTTTCTAAAATTTTACTTCTTTTTTAAATTCTAGTCATCTGTTAGAACTGCATTTTTTGGTAAGAATCAGGAAGAATTGCCAGATACTGATGAAATAGAAATCAGAAAGATTAATCCTGCGTTTGATGGTCCATCAGCTACGAGTCGCACAACATCCCTCAAGAGAAGGACGTAAGTAAAATGAATTCTTTTCTTATCACTTAAAAGAAATTTCAACCTGAGAAAACTTAATAGTTGCTGTACAGAGTGTTCGAGATAAATTTAATAATTTTGTGACATTCTTTCATTTCATAACTATTTGAAGTATTTAATAGTAGTAAAGTGCAATGGATAGCTGTTTCTGTGTATTATTGGTGGGTTTGAAAGCTGCAGACCATTGACGATTGGCAAGTATTGGAATATTGGCAAGTATTGGAATATTGTATCATGATTATTTGTGCTCGATAAAAGAAAAAAAATTCAGAATTCTTAATTGCAGTTCAGTATTTCTTAGATATCTTGAAGGCCGTGAGAAGTGAGCTGGAGAATTGCGATGGGGATATGGAAGCAGTGGCTAGCAGGAAGGGGCATAGGAGACATTCTGACTGTGTCTACACAACATAATTTGTCGAAGCTGAAAAAAAAAAGGTGCAGCAAGATCAAGGCAAGTCAATGCGGACCTTGGTGAGAGAGATGGGCATCAGAGTTCAGGCTATGAATAACATTTAACCTCAAACTGATTTGATTGCAACCTCATAAACTGCTATGTGTGGAGCGTAAGTTGAGAAAGACCTCAATCATGTCATCTGCAATACCAAAGATGAACTGGTGTTCAGGCTTCTCTTTAAGGACATTGTGAAGGTAGTGTGCTTCGGGGTCAGATCCCGCTTGGAGGCCGTACTGGAGGCTCGGGGTAACTTCTTTGGATGAGCTGTATTTGGCAAAAGATTCTCTAAGAGATGCACTTTGAATTTTGAGAATACATCAATTATTGGCCAAGATATGACATTTTTTCCCCTTTCCAAAAAGTGTCAAATTTGTCTGGAATTTTCAAAATCCTATTAAAAAAACAGAATTTAGTAAAAAAAGAAAAAGAAGAAAAAAAAAACTCCATAGTTTAAAACAAAAAGCAAAACAAAAAAACTTGTGGGCAACGATGTGTAGCTTTAAATAATTTTGCGTCAAAATATTTATTCATGTTTTGATGGAATTAACTTTGTCAAATTGAAACAGCGTATTTATTTATTTCTAAAATTAAATATAAATTACTTTTGATGTTTTTAATGTAAAAATGTTATCCTGACACCAAGTCGATTTGAAAACATGTTTGCTATGTTTACATTTGGAAAAGCATGACATTTGAGTGATACTAAATGTGGTCTCATGTGAAACCCATTCCTTTCAGAGACCGACAAAAGTAGGGGTGCTGAACTTATACTTGGTCTCTAATTTTTCTGATTTTTTTAGCTGCCATTAAGAAATCTTTTTCGTTTTTTTTTTTAATTATTAGCATACATAATAATAAAAGTGGATTGACCGCAGTTGAGGGCGACCACAGACTCTCCTTTTGGCTACTATACTTAGATGTAGGGGAGGGCGTCACTCCTTTGTCTGGATTGCTCCACTTACCCTTGATCCTCATTTTATAATTCTGAGTGTTTAGCAAGGAAACATCAAGTACCATTTTTTTAGTCTTTAGTATAACTCGACCGAGGATTGAACCCAGTCTCTTGGTCTATTAGTGAGCACGAAGCATTATGCCATATGAACCATAATGATAGGTATTGCATTTCAGCATTAAATGACCAGAAAGAAGTTGATATACTATAATACACACCACCTCTCCTGAACACAAGCCCAATCTAATAATATTAAACCAGCAGTGATAATTACATATCTGTATACTCTCAATGTCTTAGCCTAATTATTTTCACTTGTTTCTTTTCATCTGTTTTTTCCTCCTCATTCCTTCTTCAGCTACTGACATGTTCTAAAGCCTATATCTCCATTGTCAATTTTGATTTACTATTTTTAGACTGTGTTCAGAAAGAGATAACAAGTAATTGACATTTCTCCAACTATTATCTTCCATGCATAGATTTTTTTCTTTTTTTTTTTGTCTTTTAATGCTTTTCTTTGTTTTTTTACCCACTTAGATCAGTGAGAACAGTGAAGGGTTATAAACCACCAGACGACGTTGAAGAGAGAATAAAGAATATTGCTTCGGAGATTTTTAAAGAATCTGCAAAGTGGACAGAGATTAAGTTAAATGATCGCATACAAAAGTACAAAGTAAGTT
Source organism: Sepiola atlantica (assembly GCA_963556195.1). Classification (NCBI taxonomy): domain Eukaryota; kingdom Metazoa; phylum Mollusca; class Cephalopoda; order Sepiida; family Sepiolidae; genus Sepiola; species Sepiola atlantica. The sequence continues at coordinate 51,989,505 of OY744537.1, read as the reverse complement.
TTAACTGTTATGTAATATAATGAAAATGTGAAAGGTAAAAATGCTATGTAATATAATGAAAATGTGAAAGGTAAAAATGTTATGTAATATAATGAAAATGCGAAAGGTAAAAATGGTATGTAATATAATAAAAATGTGAAAGGTAACAATGTTATGTAATATAATAAAAATGAAAATGTGAAAGGTAAAAATGCTATGTAATACAATAGAAAATGTGAAAGGTAAAAATGTTATGTAATATAATGAAAATGTGAAAAGTAAAAATGTTATGTAATATAATGAAAATGTGAAAGGTAACACTGTTATGTAATATAATGAAAATGTGAAAGGTAAAAATGGTATGTAATATAATGAAAATGTGAAAGGTATCAATGTTATGTAATATAATGAAAATGTGAAAGGTCACAATGTTATGTAATGAAAATGTGAAAGGTAAAAATGTTATGTAATATAATGAAAATGTGAAAGGTAACAATCTTATGTAATATAATGAAAATGTGAACGGTAAAAATGTTATGTAATATAATGAAAATGCGAAAGGTAACACTGTTATGTAATATAATGAAAATGTGAAAGGTAACAATGTTATGTAATATAATGAAAATATGAAAGGTAACAATGTTATGTAATATAATGAAAATGTGAAAGGTAAAAATGTTATGTAATATAATGAAAATGTGAAAGGTAAAAATGTTATGTAATATAATGAAAATGTGAAAGGTATCAATGTTATGTAATATAATGAAAATGTGAAAGGTAACAATGTTATGTAATATAATTAAAATGTGAAAGGTAAAAATGTTATGTAATATAATGAAAATGTGAAAGGTAACAATGTAATGTAATATAATTAAAATGTGAATGGTAACAATGTTATGTAATACAATGAAAATGTGAAAGGTAAAAAAGTTATGTAATATAATGAAAATGTGAAAGGTAAAATGTTATTTAATATAATGAAAATGTGAAAGGTATCAATGTTATGTAATATAATGAAAATGTGAAAGGTATCAATGTTATGTAATATAATGGAAATGTAGAAATGTTACGTAATATAATGAAAATGTGAAAGGTATCAATGTTATGTAATATAATGAAAATGTGAAAGGTAACAATGTTATGTAATATAATTAAAATGTGAAAGGTAACACTGTTATGTAATATAATGAAAATGTGAAAGGTAACAATGTTATGTAATATAATGAAAATGTGAAAAGTAACAATGTTATGTAATATAATGAAAATGTGAAAGATAACAATCTTATGTAATATAATGAAAATGTGAAAGGTAACACTGTTATGTAATATAATGAAAATGTGAAAGGTAACAATGTAATGTAATATAATGAAAATGTGAAAGGTAACAATGTAATGTAATATAATGAAAATGTGCAAGGTAACAATGTTATGTAATATAATGAAAATGTGAAAGGTAACAATGTAATGTAATATAATGAAAATGTGAAAGGTAACAATGTTATGTAATATAATGAAAATGTGAAAGGTAACAATCTTATGTAATATAATGAAAATGTGAAAGATAACAATCTTATGTAATATAATGAAAATGTGAAAGGTAACAATGTAATGTAATATAATGAAAATGTGAAAGGTAACAATATTATGTAATATAATGAAAATGTGAAAGGTAACAATCTTATGTAATATAATGAAAATGTGAAAGGTAACAATCTTATGTAATATAATGAAAATGTGAAAGATAACAATCTTATGTAATATAATGAAAATGTGAAAGATAACAATCTTATGTAATATAATGAAAATGTGAAAGGTATCAATGTTATGTAATATAATGAAAATGTGAAAGGTAACACTGTTATGTAATATAATGAAAATGTGAAAGGTAACACTGTTACGTAATATAATGAAAATGTGAAAGGTAACACTTATCTAATATAATGAAAATGTGAAAGGTAACAATGTTATGTAATATAATGAAAATGTGAAAGGTAAAAATGTTATGTAATATCATGTTAAAGGTAAAAATGTTATGTAATACAATGAAAATGTGAAAGGTAAAAATGTTATGTAATATAATACAAATGAAAATGTGAAAGGTAAAAATGATATGTAATATAATGAAAATTTTAAAGGTAAAAATGTTATGTAATATAATAAAAATGAAAATGTGAAAGGTAAAATGTTATGTAATATAATAAAAATGAAAATGTAAAAGGTAAAAATGATAGAAAAAAAGGTAACTGTAAAATAAGGATGAGTTCCCCTCTATATATTTTTATATGACTACTTAGCTTAGACAAAGTCCAAAAACGAGTCGCCAACTTAATAGGTCCTTCACTATACACCAAGTCCAGCCCCTGTCCCATCGCCGCAATGTTGCTTCCTTGTGCCTGTTTTACAAGTACTTCAATGGATTGTGCTGTAATGAGCTTGCTGTTCTGATACCCCTACAACGTAAATTCACTAGACCAACTCGACAATATGCCAAATCCCATCCATACACTGTGGAGATCCCCAGATGCCGAAGAGCTTTCTAGACCAAACGATTATTTCCTCGTGCTGCTGGACTCTGGAACTCCCTCGCTGCTCTCTGTTTTCCTGACGTTACTGACATGCAGAAATTTAAAACTAATGTAAACAGACATCTCGCTGTGCAGCTCCTAACTTAGGTTGACCCCCCCCCCCTGACAAACCTTCGCCCTTTTTTCTCAGTAGCCCCTTACGTCTACAGTGGTGGTCTGCCTTGTTTGGGTGAACTATGATAAAAAAAAGCTCTACTCGTGTATTGAGCACTGTTGAAGTAAATACTGAAACAAAAATATGTATAAGTATTGTTTTATATATTTCAGCAATACCTGGTAAGTACTTCCTGCATCTCAGTATAGACCAATCAGTCCCCCGTGTGTCGTGAGTAAACTGTTTGAATCTAATAAATCAAGAAGTTTATCAATTACCTCAGCAAAAGCAATCTACTTAGTGACAAATAATATGGTTTTCATCCTGCAAGATCAACTGCTGACGTGTTGATTGTAATGTTGCATAGGATCAGTCAATAGCTTTATTTTTAAGGCAATAGCTCTCGACATATCAAAAGCCTTTAATAGGTTGTGGCATGAAGGGTTGCTTCACAGATTTGCTAACTATGGAATATCTGACAATGATTTTGCAACTGTCAAATCCGTTCTCTCTGATAGGTCTATAGAAATAGTTGTGGAGAGGCAGAAGTCTGAAGCACAGCATCAATGTTGGTGTTCCGCATGGCGCTATTCTAGGTCTGACCCTCTTCCTGATCTTCATTAATGATCTTCCAAACAATATTCTTAGATCAATTCTTGACTTCTATGCCAATGACACAACTGGCCAGTGTGTGTGTGTGTGTGTGTGTAAATGTATATATATATGATTATTTTTATTCATGCAGACATGTACAAAATCTGCGACACTGGCATGTCAATGTTATCAATCAACAGCTATTATAAACTGAGATCTCATCAGGAAGAGTTAGAATCCGATCTTAACCGTAGATCATATTTGGAAAGAATGAAATGAAGAAAAGAAATTTAAAATTAAAATTTGGAAAGTCACGTGGTTGGGACCGTTAAGAATCAAAATAAAAAAATAATGTAAAAAAAAAATAATCTTAATATAAAATATAAAATAAAATAAAAAGAGAGAAATAATAAAAAGATAGATAGATGGATTTCCGCATTTCATCCCCATAGGGAATCGTCATGCTAAAATGCCCTACGAGGATGAAACGCAGAAGCCTCTGTAGCTTAATTGCCAGAAATATATTTTCATAACTTAATACCTAGCTCTACGCACATATTGAGCACTGTTGAAGTAAATACTGAAAATCAACTCATAAAATATTATATCTCATAACATTTTATGTGGATACATGAAATAATAATATATATATATTGTACTTACTCTGCATTTTACTTCATTTTTTTCTCACTTTTCTCTTTTTATATTGCATAATACTTTTGAGTTTTATTTATTTAATTTTTTGACTCTTTATAAATAAGCTAAGAGCCATTTAGCAAGCAGGTCGATAGAGGGAAAGTTCTGATTTGGTGACGAATGCAGAAATAGGGAAACTGGTGTGGCAGAGATGATGATCCTGAACTCGGATCGAGCGTTGGAAGTGGCCCTGACTTACTTCATCCCGCCATGAAAGGGCCAATCTTTGCCTAGCATGCAATTTGAAAATTAAAGAAATGTTTAATTCATAGGTTGCGAGTGAGGATTTGAACACTGCCTCATTGATTATGAATACCGACGTTAGTAGAGACAACTCATGTCTTTATTTTATCATCTGGTACAGCGAGTCCAGAGATGTAGTTATGCAAATTAAGTTGGTTTGCATATGTCGGATTTAAGTAAATAAAAGAAGGAACATAATTCACATTTTTGGGTCGGGAATTCATTTTCTGAATTTGGCTGTTGTGAAGAGCAGAAAGAAGAGAAAACGTCTTGTGAGCTGTGAACCACATTATTTTTGACTGAGGCAACAAGTCTATTATTTTCATTTAATTCAGTGAAATTTATCTTTAATGGTCCCAGTGAAGTCAGTGAAACACCTCCCTGATAGACTTTCAAACTTCGGACTACTGTTCTCATCTTGAGTGTTAGTCTTACAAATGTAACCTCTGACCTCTTTCAGGTGTATCTTGTTGAACTCGGGAATCATTCCGTCGAACTTGGGAATCTGTGCAGAATTTAAAACAGAACCCTTTATTTAATCCACGGGGGAGCTTGCTCTCGTTCCGTCAGCCATGACCAGGTAGAATTCTTCGATAATTCGCAATTGTATACTTAGTATCGCCCGCAGTGAAGATTATACCTTAAACCTCGAAAAGTGTCACTTAGAACTGAATTTTACTTAGTACTCGGACGGAGGTTACATTGGCTGAAACATTGGGAGAATAACACCGAAGATGAGAACAGTAGTCTGAATAATCCAAATAATACAAACTAACAATCCCTTTTTTATGTTGAACACAGTGTAAGCCTTGTGTGCGAGCGAAGGAGAGAAGAGTGAATATTAATGAAGTTCGAAATAGGACTTTTAAAAATTTTGTTTTAGTTTATACGTTTTCATTTTTTATTTCAATAAATATTTGATGAGTAATATTTGATGAGTAATATTTGATGAGTAATATTTGATGAGTAATATATGATGAGTAATATTTGATGAGTAATATTTGATGAGTAATATATGATGAGTAATATATGATGAGTAATATATGATGAGTAATATATGATGAGTAATATATGATGAGTAATATTTGATGAGTAATATATGATGAGTAATATTTGATGAGTAATATTTGATGAGTAATATATGATGAGTAATATATAATGAGTAATTATCAAAGTTAGGTTGACACAAGAAACACAAGTGATTAAGATAACAATACTACAGTGTACAAAAGATAGGTGTGTGTTTTCATGCATTTTAATTGTAATTTTTCTTGTCTTTCAGTTTCTGACTCAATGTATTGATGAATTTGATCATAATATCCCCAACTCTGACCTGAATGATATGAGCAACATTTCGGACATTGTTAGCTTCTTCCAGACAGCTGTGCACGATACATCCTCCTATGAAGATCTACATAAACTTGACCTGCCTCGTAACTTGCACATACAGCTTGAAGCAGTACGCTTTGATCCTGAAACGGACACGTTTTTCAATGGGGTCACTGCTTTTCCAAAACGGCCAACGATCGTCACAAGTATAAAATATCGGCACAAATATAAAGGAAATGATGGCAACCATCGTAAGAATTAAGTCTGATGATTCTAGCGGGCAATAAATTTTCTTTTCTAACTTCTTAACAAGTTTTTTGTTTGTTGCTTCTATCCATGTTTTTTTTATATACTGCACCTGTCTTTCTATTTGAAGATGCAAATAAAAACAAAGTCCTATACCAAGATCAAACAACTTTTCTTGAGAAAAATTTTCTGAAAAATCCAATAGTTGTATTAATTATGTATCGGGGCATTTTACAAAAATATTGTGGGGGTCTTCATTCGCGCCAGACATACAAACACAGCAAAGACAACATTATACACTGTGAAATTCGACTTCTGGACCAATAGTAGACAAGATGGCAAATCTTCTAATTTCCAACTAATTTTGAACAGTCATAATTCAGTGCCTAAATGTGCTACCAAAATAAATTTGGTACCATTGTTTATGTTTTTGAAAGATCGATGTGCCCACATTAAAAAGTTTTTAAATATAATGAAAATAAAATTTCGATTTTGATTTAATTGTTAATGTAATCAGCATTTTTCCCTATCACCTCTTTTCATCTGTTAAACATTTTAATACCACGTTTATAAAATTCTTAACTTATTTTTGACTTCTGATCATGGAGAAAGTTTTAATCTACTCAAATGATTTTTTAAACTTCTAAAGAGATGGTAATCTGTTGGTATGGAGCCCATAGAATATGGTGGGCCCTGCTCATTGTGAATAAATAAACAAACTTTATTTTGTAGAATTTGGTATATTCGGACTACTGTTCTCATCTTGGGTGTTTTCATCACAACGTTTCGGCCGATGTAACCTCCGACCTTTAGAATTGTCTGCAAGAACCCGTGGCGCAGTGGATATAGTACTAAATAAAATTCAGTTCTAAGTGACAGTCATTTGAAGATTCAATCCTCAGTGCGGGCGATACAAAGAATTGCGAATTACTGAAGACTTCTTCCCAGTCATGGCAGATTGAAAAAGAGCATGCTACCCCTGTGGATATAATAAAGGGTTCCATTCGAAATTCCGTCCAGATTCCCAAGTTCGACAGAAAGATTCCAAGTTTGACAAGGTACACCTGAAGAAGGTTGGAGGTTACATCGGCCGAAACATTGTGATAAAAACACCCAAGATGAGAACAGTAGTCTGAATATACCAAATTCTACAAATTATCAACCCTCATCTAAAAAATTCCGAAACATAAACTTTATTTTATTCGTATAAACTAGCGGGACCCCGTGGACATTACACAGTTGCTTTCTTAATTGAAATTAATTTATTTTATAAAGGTCCAAATATTATGAAATGTAAGGTTTTAGATAATATAGTTTAATTTTATAGAAAAATTACAAGTTTATTTTAGATTTTATTTTGCACATTTTTCTTCTACAAATTGTGATAACTTTCTTTGCTAAATAAACATTAGTTGTCGTCTGCTTATTGTTTACATGTACAAAGAACACTGTATTAATACTACTAATAATAAATATTAGCAAGAGAAATATATAATCCATATTTTTAATTGAAGAATATAATAATTTTCCTTTTGTGGATCTGGAGAAAGCTTTTGACAGAGGTCCAAGTGATGTTGTCTGGTGGGCTTTGCATAAACTATGGGCAAAGAGTGTTTACTGAAAGTGGTTCAAATAGTGTACAGAAGTTGTGTTAAAATTAACAGCACATTTAGTGACAGCTTTAATGTTAAAGTAGAAGTACATTAGGGTTCTGTACTGAGTCTGTTTTCCATTTGTGTCTTAGAAGCATTTGTGTCCAGGGAGTTTAGTACGGGTTGTCTGGAAGAGATGCTGTATCCTGATGATTTAGTAGTTGACTATGAAACGATGGAAGACCTACTTAAGTTAAAGACTTGGCGGAATGCTCTGGAAAGTAATGGTCTGAGAGTGAATGTTACCACGACCAAAGTGATGACCAGTGCTTGTAGTGTTGGAAGATTCATAGAAAGAGCAAAGTTTCTCTGCTCAGTTTGTCGAAAGGGAGTCGGATACAACCCAATTTTTGTAGTACTTGTAAGCATTGGCTACACAAGAAGTGCAGTGAAATTACAGGTAGTTTGAGAGAGGATAACCAGTTTGTGTGCAAGAAGTGTAAGACAATGGAAATGGATGAGAACTCAAATATGGTAAAAATATATTTGGATGGCAAAGCTACTGAGGTTGTTCAGAAGTTTTATTACCTTAGTGATACCATTGGAGCACAGGGTGGAGCAGGTGCTAAAGTGATTACAAGAGTTAGGAATGGATGAAGTATGTTCAGGGAACTTCTGCCATTACTAACTAGCAGAGCATTACCACTATTGGCCCAGGGATAAGTCTATCAGGCATGTGTACACAGTGTGATGATGTATGGAAGTGAAACTTGGCCAGTAAGAGTTGAGGACATATGTTGCATGGAGAGGAATGATATGATGGATGTGTAATGTGCGTTTTAAAAACAGGCTTAGATCTGATGACCTCAGAGGAAGATTAATTCTAGACAGTAAAGAGAAATGTGTACACAACAGGAGATCTCAATGGTATTTATATGACCATGTTGAAAGCATGAATGAGAATTCTTGGGTTAGTAGATGTATAGCAGTTGAGGTAGCAGGGTCGGTTGGCAGGGTAAGGTCGAAGACATGGGAGGAAGTGATAAGGATGGACTTGAGAGAAATAGGAATAAATAAAAACCTGGCCAGAGATAGGTTAGATTGGAAGTCAATTTCTAAAAGCCGTCCAACACATGCCAGCATGTAAAACTGATGATGATTTTTATAGATCTAAAAAAAAAAAATGCTAGGTAAAAGAAAAAAGAACCCGTTCTAAACAGATCAGTATGCACACTAATGAATATCGGCATTGTGAGATACCTCATTGGCTGAATGGATACATCATCATAGCCAATCAGATCTACTGTAGTTCATTATGCATTAATACTGTTTAGAAATTTATGAACTTGCAATCCCCCCCCCTCAGCTATGCGTAAAAATAACAACTTGTGTTCAATTAATCCAATGTGTATTGCGATTTGGCATTACATAACACCAAAAAGGGTTGATCTGCCGTAAAAAAAAACCCAAATAGAATATATTTATTTATACTGTCGCAGCATACAGAATTAATTCATGGATCTATTAGATAATTTTACATATCCATTGGGAAAAGTATGAAGTCGCAATGTCTTCCAGGATATAAGTAAAATTGCAACATGTGTTCAATTAATTGTATATGATGAATTGTTTACAATAGGTTTTGATATTGTGATTTAAAATTAATAATTCCTAAAAAGGGTTGATATGCTGTGCTTGTTTTCTAAGTACTTCCATGAACTTACTGCACTTGTACACCCCAACCCACCCGACTATTTGCTAAATCCGGCCCCTTCACTGTAGAAGTCCTTATGTGCCATTTTCTATTTCTTTTCTAGAATCGCTTGCCTTTGGAATTCCCTTGTTACCCCGACAGTACCAACATGCAAAAGTTTAATGTAATGTGAACAGATATCTTACTGCTCAACCCGTAACTCATGTTGTCCCCCCTTATATATAAATCTGGCCCCTACCACAGTAGCAATATACCTTGTTTGGGGTGAATAAAGAAAGAAAAAAAACATAAACTAATTATACAGACCAGCCGACACTTCCTGGCTTCGAGCTGGAATAAGTATGAGTACATGTTCCCTGTCTAAGCATGGTGAACGCGGTACTTCTTGATTCTAGTGGTTGGACCCCAGCTCAGTTGCCTCTTAAGCTAGTTGAGTGAATGAGCCTTTTCCCTTTTTTTAATAATGATCACTCTACTTTTATTTTGATCTTGGCCTCCCTAATTGTTTTTATCTTGGAAGGACATCATCCATCTACTCCCAAATTCCACCTCTATTCAACATGCTTGTTTTTCTGTTCTCAAGAAACTGGAAAACAGTGGGCGATTTATTCTTTAGAAAGGGTTCTTCTTTCGTGTGAGTCATTAGTTTCCCCGATGTTTTTCTGGAAAGACATCGGGTACTTATGGGAAGGACCACGAGAAGGTTTCCAACATCCCTAAGTGAAAGTAGTACTGTGGAACCGACTGGATTCGAACTTGGAACACCCAGGTTTTCAGTCCGTGTGGATATCCACTTAACCACCGTCACCTCCTTTAGAAAGGGTTGGGAAGTACTTACTAACCTGTTTTTATTTAATTTCTTTCTTTTTGGGTTTTTTATTTATTGTTCCACTCTCCATCTTTTTCAATGAAATTGTATACATACATACATACATACGTATTTTTTGTAAATTAAATTCAATAAAAACCATTGAGAATATTTTAAGTAGAATTGACCAGAGAGTAAATGTGGTATTGTGGTGATTATTGAAGTGAACATGTGTAAAGTCGAACAGAATGAAGGAAAAAAGCGACCACGTGTCTGCGCGTGTTGTCTTACCTGCTGGGATGATCGCGGGGAGGGCGGAAATTAGATTAATGGCGGCTGTGGTTTTTTGTACTATTATTGAGCGATGACGTCAGGCCTCACGTGACTGTTTTTCTGACCACCGATTGGCTGATGATGAACACTTGGACAATAAAAGGAGTATGTTCGGAAGATCAAGTGAGTGTGTATCAACTGCATCAGTGAGATTAGACGTCCGACGTTCGTTGTGTTAATCAACTGCCGTAGTTGCGAAACAAATACAAGCTATTTCGGCGAAATGGGGGAAAAAATTGACCTCAAATTAATACCAGAGTTTGATGGATCGAACCCGGTAATTGACTGGGTGGAAAAGGTGGAATTACATTGCCTTTTGTCTGGCGTAAAAAACCTCGAACATGTTGTTCCTCTGCGCTTGTCCGGCGGCGCCTTTGCGGTGTATCAACAGCTCAGCCATGAGGGCAAACAGGACTACGAGAAAATCAAGGCGGCACTGTTCAAGGCGTTTGCGATTGACCCCACCACTGCTTGGGAGCAACTTGAGGCAAGGACCTTACGTCCGGGCGAAACGGTCGACGTGTACTTGGCAGAGCTGACGAAGTTGACAGTGTTGTTTGGTGGACTGCCTGAGCGGGCCTTAGCATGCAAATTCCTAGCGGGACTCCCGACAGGAGCGAAGCAACTACTACGAGCTAGCTCAAGTGCAGATTCGCTGCCCCTTAATGACCTAGTAGATCGGGCCAGGACTGTAATGAAGAATTACTCCGAAATGAGGGAACCAGTAATTGCTGCTGCTCAGTCCACACCGAATAATAAGAAACCGTATCAAGGACCCGGTCCACGTGGTGGAATCGTATGCTACAGATGCAATGGACAGGGCCACATCGCAAGGAACTGCCGGCAACAAGCAATGGTTGTTCGCTGCTACCGGTGTAAGGAAGCTGGCCATATAGCTCAAGACTGTCCGGGAAACGGAACCGGGGACAAGGTGTCAGCGTCGACCTCTTCCCCACGCAGAAATTAAATGAGACGCTGCCGATCATCCCGATATATATCAACGAAACACTGTGCTCAGCACTCCTCGATTCCGGGTGCTCCCGCACTATCGTATGTGCAGATCTCTGCCACATTTGGAGAAAGAAGAACGTCAGAGTGACTACCATCAGTGGAGAGACGCGCACATGTTGCGGCGTGGGCAATGTAACTATACGGACGAAAAATGGAAGCTCCGCTAACCTAGAGGCGCTGGTAGTGCTCGAAAAACCCCTGAGTTTTGACCTGCTCCTAGGATATGATGCCATCAGAGCCCTTGGTGGTGTCCATATAACGGTGACAGGGGCGGTACATTTTCAGGAGAAAGCCCCAGTGTGTGCTGCGCTAAGGATCGACCAACCAGACTTCAGCGTCGAATTTGACGAGCAAAAGAGGGTTTGGACTGCCTCATGGAAGTGGTCGAAAAACAGTGAACCAGCCAAACTGCAGAATGGAATAACTGAATACCATGTGCCCGACCACATGAGGCCCGCGTACGAAGAGGAACTTCGCAAATGGATCGAGGATGGCTGGCTGATTCCCTACCCATACAAAAAACTTGGACCTCCTAAGGGTCTGATCCCATTAATGGCGGTCAATCAGCACAACAAAGCCAAAGTCAGGCCGGTAATGGATTACCGAGAACTGAACTCGCATGTCGATGCGTTTACAGCTGATGCTGACGTATGTGCTAGCAAACTACGAGAGTGGCGCCAGCTGGGTTCTAATGTGTCCCTGTTGGATCTGAGAAGGGCATATCTGCAGGTCCGAGTTAACGAGACAATGTGGCCGTTTCAGACGGTAGTGTTTGCCGGTAGAAGGTATTGTCTCACAAGACTGGGCTTTGGGCTGAACGTTGCGCCCCAAATAATGAAGACGATTGTCAATGCTGCATTGTCACAGGATAAGACCGTAAAAGAAGGGACATCAGCATACCTTGACGACATATACGTGGATGAAGACATTGTGCCGTCATCACGTGTGAGGGCCAAGCTAGCCGAACTTGGACTGATGTGTAAGGATCCAGAACGCTTGGAGGATGGCGCTCGTGTCTTAGGGTTGAGCGTTCAACAGGAGCGAGGGACCTTGAAGTGGAGGCGCGGAACTGCACTTCCTGAAGTGCCCCATGTCCTTACGAGGTGGGCTATATTTTCCCTGTGTGGAAAACTGGTGGGACACCTACCAGTAGGTGGATGGACTCGGGCCGCGACAGCCATCATGAAGAGGAGGGCAAGTGCAGTTACCAAATGTTGGGATGACGAGACGGTGGACAATTTGTTGCTGCGCATGGTGAAGGAGACCATCACAAGAGTCGAGCAGGAGGACCCCGCTAAAGGAGATTGGTGCGTCCAGGGAGACAGGCTAAATGTGTGGGTGGATGCGAGCTCCCTCGCGATCGGGGCGCTATTGGAGATGAACGGGTCCGTGATTGAGGACGCCTGCTGGTTGCGACCAATGGATGATGCTGCTCACATCAACCTGGCGGAGTTGGATGCGGTAACAAAAGGAATAAACTTGGCACTCCAGTGGAAAGTCAAAGAATTATGCATACACACAGATTCGCTGTGCGTATACCACTGGATACTTGACACACTAACAGGCAAAGCGAGAGTGCGCACCAAGGCGGCTACCGAAATGCTAATCAGACGACGGTTGGAGACAATAAGGAAGTTGGTGGAAGAGTACGACCTATCGGTGAATGCGGTGCTTGTCACTTCAACCTGCAATCTTGCCGATAGACTTACCCGTGTGCCCCAGAGATGGTTCGACGCAATGAAGAAAGAAGCCGAACCAGGGTCTTTATGTGCTGCCTCTGTTGAGGAGACGGATAAAATCAAGAAGGTACACCATGACAGTGGACACCCCGGAGTGAGACGGACGTATTATTTTGTACGCTTAACCAACCCGTCAGTGTCCAAAAGCAAAGTAGAAGCAGTGGTCAAGGAATGCCAAATATGCCAGTCAATCGACCCTGCTCCCACCAAATGGCAGAAAGGTCGGCTGGAAGTCGACGAGAATTGGAGCCGACTGGGCATGGACATAACCCATTATGGTGGTCAGCACTTCCTCACACTGATCGATTGCGGACCAACGAGGTTTGCAATCTGGCGATTATTAACAAGACAGGACTCGGCTAGTGTCATTCGTCAATTAGAGTCCATATTTTACGAACGGGGGCCACCTGAAGAGATTCTCACTGACAACGACACAGCCTTTTGCGGCGGAGAATTCAGGCATTTCGTAGACGAGTGGGGGATCCGGCTTAGACACAGGTGTGCATATGTACCGAGTGGCAACGGTATAGCGGAGCGGTGCCACCGAAGTGTGAAGAGGATAGCAGCAAGGAAGCAATGTACGATTGCAGAGGCAGTATATAGATACAATACGACACCAAAGGATGACGCGACTGCTGAAAGTGCACCTGCTAATGCGATACATTGCTATCGAGTGCATGTTAAGGGCATTGACGCCTGCCTGCCTAATCAGAAGAGGACGCAGGGACGGTACAAGTTGGGGGACACCGTCTGGGTAAGGCCTCCCAGTAACCGATGTACGACCAGTTTCGGAAGAGGACGGATCACCGGCATAATTAGTGAGCAGGCTGTGCTGGTTGATGGTACTCCACGGCATGTGAAGGATGTCCGGCCCGCCCTTGATACAAACCAAATATCGAACAGCGAAAGTGATGAATCATCCAATGATGAAATGTGGATCCGACCTATGCCCCATTGCCGTGATGACATGGCTGAGAACCTCAGCACAGATGGCGATAGTTCCAGCGCCACTTCTGAAAGCCCCAATGACGATGGAGCCCAGCTTGATGGAAGGACTGCTGGCAACGTTGATGGCGACAGATCTGTTACCCCTCCTGAGAGCTCTGATGAAGATGAAGAAGTCCAGCTAATCCCCCTCCGTAGGAGTGCCCGTAACAAACGACCGCGGCCGCCATGCCGCATGTGTGATCTTGAGACCAGAGGGGAGTGTAAAGTCGAACAGAATGAAGGAAAAAAGCGACCACGTGTCTGCGCGTGTTGTCTTACCTGCTGGGATGATCGCGGGGAGGGCGGAAATTAGATTAATGGCGGCTGTGGTTTTTTGTACTATTATTGAGCGATGACGTCAGGCCTCACGTGACTGTTTTTCTGACCACCGATTGGCTGATGATGAACACTTGGACAATAAAAGGAGTATGTTCGGAAGATCAAGTGAGTGTGTATCAACTGCATCAGTGAGATTAGACGTCCGACGTTCGTTGTGTTAATCAACTGCCGTAGTTGCGAAACAAATACAACATGATGGACAGATAGTGAAAGAATGAAAGAAACAATGCTTGTACGAAAGAGTCAAAATGCATCAAGTTAAGAGTAGGGTAGACAGAGGAAGACCACCGAACCCTCACATTTTTGATGGCCTTGTACTTAATTTGTAAATGGAATTTAATTTTATTTGCAAATAAATAGTTCATAGTGTAGTATCTGTTCTGTCCTCAGTTAGAGAAGATGAAGTGCTTCTAGACTGAGGCCACTTTAATTTTTGTCTCAGTCCAAAGTGCTCCGTTTTTGAAAACTGGATTTTTCACCACATTAAACCGATTTTGCGTCACATTCAGTCTTTGTGGGGAGGTAGGTAAATAGGGACAAACCAAATGGAATGTAGAATACGATTCTCATCTTGGCTGTTATATTCACAAACGTTTCGGCCGATGTAACCCCCGACCTTCTTTAGCTACATCTTGTTCTTAATATCGAACTCAAGGAACCCGATAGAATTTCGAAATGAACCGTTTATTTAATCTATGAGGGTAGATTGTTCTCATTCCATCAGCCATGACCGGGTACGAGTTAATTTATGTTATTCTTAGTTATTATCACATGTAGTAAGGATTGAACCTTCAACTGGCAGAAGACTGTTATTTAGAAGAACTGACCAATATATGACATAATCACATTGACACACAGGTTTTCGTTTGATGACTGAAGTTAAATGATGCTGAGCCTGGTCAGTATCAGATGGGTGACAATTTGGGAAATACCAGTTGATGTATGTGGGAGGACATCGACACCTCCCTACAAAAACCCAACCTCATCATCTCTCCTGATTGGGATGTGCATGCGACCGAGAATCGCTCGTGAATTTAATTCTCTAGAAACTTCCTCCTTTAGAGGAAGCTGGCTCAATCCACCTAGGGGAGATGCCATATCAGGTACCAGATACACAGCCATGGCGTAACGGTTAAGAGCATTGGTTAAAAATCAATTCCAGAATGTTTCCAAGTTTGAAAAGATGCACCTGAAGAAGGTCAAAGGCTAGCTGAAACAATATGAATATAATTGTTGCAGGAGTCGATATGCGGTGATCAGCTCTTTAACTTTTGAGAAACACAATGACAATAACATAATGGGTAAAGAAAGATGACAAACACAGCAATTTAGTTGAATATAAAAATAGCCAGTTTTATTTGGCCAGAAATGGTTAAGTTCAGTCGTCGAAACATTAATGTCGAATGACGAGTTGGCTTGCTTCTCTAACAATAATAATAATGGTTGAAGTGCGGACATCACATTGAAGTTGAAGAACAGCTTGGTAGGTCTTTTCGTTTTTTTAACGATGCTGGTTGTGCGTGGACGTAGCATATAGGTTAAAGAACAGCTCAGTGGATTGAAAGAGAAATTGTCCTGAAAAGGACAGGGTTTGTCCTGGGAATAACAGTTTGCAAGTGGTGTAGGTTTGTCCTGGAGAGCTGAAGCATGAAATGGTGCTCGGGCTGGTCGAGTCAATGGCTAGACGAGTAAAGGTTGTCAACAGCAATACAAAGTCGTTAGATTATCAGAAGGAGCAGATGAACTGCAACAAGTGTCTTGTGCCAGACAGAAAAATAAATTGGGCTAGTAATTTAATCTGATCATCAGGCAAAGAATCAGACAAAATTCCTGGTAGTTGGAACATACTACACTTTGATCTTGACGATCAGGGCCAAAGTCGCACGGTTAGATATGAAATCATTTCAGTGTGTGGAGGGAGGGTGAAATCAGCTCCCCCAAATATAGGGCACTCTAGATTGGTGCAAAATTTGCTGTGATTGAACCAGTCGGCATTCGCCAGTAGGGGTCCATTGGGTGACTGGTGATAAACCTTCTTCCAAAAGAGGAGATAATGCTTAGGAGGATATCCTCCTAGGACTGAACAGAACCGTCGTTCTGATCCACAAGTCGGCCCTCAGTAAGAATGGGTCAGGCAGTAACAAATAGTTCCTTTGATCATTTGGATAACATCCAGTCCCCCAAAATATTAGAGAACACTGGACCGGTGCAAAATTTATCGTGATCTGATCTGTCAGCATTTTTCAGTAGGGGTCACTTAAATATGAGTCGCTGTTTATTTACTTCTTTCCAACTGAGGGAGATGTGGCACAAAACTGGAAGGTGGTAGGAAAAGCCAGCACTACCGAAGTTGAAACCTGGCTCTACAAAAATAGCCATGAATAGACCCATCATCCCAGACGACCGGCAACAAACCAATCTCTCTTCAAAGAGAGGAGGTAACACCTGAGAGGATACCCGTCTTAGGAATAAACCGGACTATACCTCACTCTGATTAAAGAGGGCCTGAAGACGCCACAGCAGCTCCCTGGATTAAGTGTTGTGGCGAACCTCGACAATAACAGCCGCAGAAAGTATCGAGTCGCTGGCGTGGAGGCGATTTTCTGTTAACTCACTGATGAATTTATGACTCAAGCTTTACTAGGATAACTAGTCTTTTTCTCATTAAAATTCTTCTTCTTCTTGGTGTGTCTTTGAAGTGTCAGGTGGTCATACAACAGTTTCCCACTTTTTTACACAGTCCTTTGCATTATTGTTGTACTCTGCAAGATCTTTCAAGCTGCACAGGGCAGACATGGCAGTGTTGCATCGTATGGTCATCCTCTCCATATTCGCAGATGGTGGGTCAATTTTGTAGCCCCATCAAGTCATAGTAACTTTTGATCGCCCCATTCCCGTTCTCAGGCGGTTGAGTATTTTCCACTGGAGCCAGGGTGCTTCGGAACCGGGGGGGGGGGGGAGGAGGGCCTTAGAAAGAGGGATTCTCATGTCTAGCCGTCTGATCCACAGATGTAATTCTCATCTAATAACCCCTAATGAGAAGGAGGGGGGGGGGGGTGTTGCATTACCATGCAGCGTGTCTTGGACTGTTCTACCTAGTAGAGCTTATCCCTCTCCAGATATGTTAGCAGAACAAGGTTAGTGGTGCTATTGTTATATTTAACCCATAATAACTCGGAGGAATTGGCGGGGGGGGGGGTCATACCTTTCCTAAGAGTATTAGCCTCAGCGTGAATATAATGGTTAAGGCTGACTACATTCGATGGTTTCAACTAAAAAGCGAGGGTGGTGCGAACTAATAGTATCCAGTTTATTACCAAGGAAGTGGCGATTGTAGACAGTCCATGCCTTAATAACTAATATGAGAATAGTAGTCTAGATAATTCAAATTATCAAACCCCATCTAAAATAAAAATAAATTTCGAACATAATAGATGTTATTAGTTGAAATTATGCGTATATATAATGAAACATTCGTGATTCGCCATTAAATAGCCCTCTCCCCACTGGTTTGCAGAGGGGAGGACGACGAGGCGAAGGCTCTAATTATATTCAAACTATCTCCCTTTCTCATAATATTTCTCAATACTAGAGTCTTTGGGACAACGATGTGGTCCAGGGTATCACCAGACCTCTGCATGCTACTGCCCCTCCCTAAAAAGGGTTGATCTGCCGTAAAAGGAACTCGAGTTGTTATGCGTTTTATTAGCAGACGAAGTACTGTATTATAAAGTGTGTCAATGCCGTGAAACTCGACACTGACTTACCTCCCTTACAAAAACGTATGTGCCTAGCTCTGTAAGTATTCTTACGTATTCAAGAATTTGCTCCCTCTATGCATTAATAACTCGCTTGGTTTACATTTTTAGCAATAATATAAATCGCCATTTTGATTGAAATCCGATCGGCCTCAGATCGATCTGCAGAAGTTGGGGGAAGAAACGGCCAAAAAAGAAAAAAGGGTCGCCGATATTTTTTTATTGAAATCAGGCGGGAAAGGGGCAAGATGGCGGACGAAGTGAGGACTCAGCTGACTGAGGCTTTTGCCAACCACGGACTAACCTTAAACAGGTAACAAACCCCAACAAAAATAAACCTTCATTTATGGCTGGACTGCAAGAGAAGGAAAGAAAAGATTAAAAAAGAAAAAAAAGAAGAAAACATAGGCAAAAACAAAAGAATTAGCGGTTGTAGATCAGTTGTGTTGGAATGTCGATATATCCTAGTTTCATTTTTATTTATTAGTTAATAAAAATGCATTTTATTTTTTATGTTTATCTAGTGTTAATCAAGTTAATTAAAACCGTTTAAACAAAGGTATTTATGAAAATATTTATCAAAGAAAGAAAGGAAATATAAAGAAAATAGGGCGATTAATTCTTTGTTTACTGAAAAATATTTATTTATATTCTGATTGTTATTAAAAGGGGAAAATATGAAATTCTTAAGTTGTTTTTTTTTTATAACTTTTTTTAGTTGAAATATTTACGAATATTAAAAAAACTATTTAATTTTTTTTTTTTTTTTTACTAATTAAGATCGTTTTTTTTACATCGATTTTAACATTATTTTCTAAAATTTAAACATGTGCTAAAAACAAACAAACCTTTTTGTATTATTATTGTTATTATTATTATGAATCGGTTTGGGACCTCACACCCTTTGACCTCTCCTGTGTATTGTTCTAGCCTTTGAGCCCTTTAAAGTTCCTTTAAAATAGTTTACTCTTTTATTTATTTCCCCTTCTATTTTTTTTTAAATCTCGTACTTTTTGGAAATTATTTTATTTATAAATTATAAAAAAATTATATTTTAAATTCTATATAATTCCTAGGCGTGGCTAAGCCCCCCCCCCCCTCCAAAAACAAACCAGAAAGAAAAAATGATTTACTTATTCAAGTGTTTTATTTTAATTTTATTTATTAAAAAAAAAAGGTAAACAAACAAAAAAATACTACTTCATAAAAATCTGTATTGGCCTCGAACCTCACTGTCTATTGTTCTAGCCGCTGAGCCCTTTTTTTTTTTTACTTTTCTATTTATTTATTTGTTTATATTTGTTTTCATCTCTCATATATCATTGTGACGTTATTCTTTTCGGAATATTATTAATATTTATAAATCAAAATAATTTTTAAAAATTTATAAATTTTTTAGGCGTGGCTAAGCCAAAAAAGGGAGAAAAACATTAACAATAAAAAATATTTATTCATCAAGTGTTTTTTTTTGTTTATTTCTTTGAAAAATAAGTAAACAAAAAAAATAATACTTATAAAAAGAATCTGCATCTCGTCCAACTACGAACTACTAAAATTAAAATATGCCAAATTCTACAAAACAAAATCAATATTTTTGACGTAATAAATATGTAAAAGGATTTATACTTACATACACAGCATATATTAAAAACGTATATATGCATGTATATATATATACACATACATATATACATACACAATTTAATCTTACATTTATTAAAATTACTTGCTGCAAAAATTATGATGTCGCCATACTTAAATATTAAATAAAGACATTTTTTAAATTATATTTTTTCTGTTTGTTTTGCTCGACGATTATAGACCAAATTTCGTCTTCTTCCTGATTCGCACATTTTTATTAAATTTAAATTTGATATTAAAAATTAAAACCATTTTTAAATTTTACTTAATTTACTTTGTAAAACCTAAAATACATTATTTGCATATGAGTAAAATTTAAAAGCTTTTTTTTCTTTACGCAAAACAATTAAATTGCTTAACAAATCTGTGGTCGAATGTGTTCATTTATTTTTTAAAATCCTTTGAAAATATTAAACAAAGACTTCAATTCCATTTGAGTTCAATTCAATTATTAGGTTTTATACTTTTTCCCCCAAAAAATGCTACTCTTTATTATTGACAAAGAATTTCTTTTATAAAACCTAAGACTACGCAAATTTCGTATTTTTTTTATAATATTCGTATTATTTTGTATTTTTCTCAATAAAATGTAATATTTTAGGGAAATACACAAAAGATTTTTTTTCATTTTACAAAACAAATGTTTAAAAAAAAAAAATTCAAAATTTCAAAAATTTTTAAATGTAAAAATTATTTTTTGAATTTCATTTTAAAATAAACATTTTTACTTTAATAAAATAAAAATGTTTATTTTAAAAAATTAATCCGAGAATATTTTATTCCCAGAATGACATTTTTTCTCTATTTTGATGCATTCCCTAATTTCAAATCTTTCTCTATTTTAATAAAATAACCTGACAACTCGTATTTGCGTATGTGTTGTTCTCGCCTGTACGTGACTCGTGCATTGAAGTAATATACTTATATTTTTTAAATTTACTATTCATCAAATGTAAAATATTAAAAAAAAAAAAAAAAATATGCAACAGCATAAACTAAACTCCAAATTTAAAAATCCTATTTAAAAAAAACAATTTAATTACGGGTACTTATGCAGATTATGACTCAAACTAAAATCGACTTAGGGTTAGTTTGGGTCCTAATCTGCATAAGTACTTGATTACGAACTTAAATCCACCAGATAGCATTTCGGTTTCTTCGTAAACAAGTCAGTCATTTTAAGTTATTGTTAATAGTTGAAAGTAAAAAGAACGAATTATTTCGAAATTTGAAAGGAATTTGGAAGCATTTAAACTGTCGAATAGAATGTTATTTTCTGGCTTTAAAATTCTTTGAAAATCCTCGTGAATTCAAAGTTTTTTTTGCATTCAATAATTTTGTAAATAGAGATTAAAACAACATTATCTTAACAAAATTAGTTATAGTTTTTAAAAAAAAATAATTTAATAACTAAATGATAAATTTAGCTTTAAAAAATTCTATTACAAACAAGTATAGTTTAAAACAAATAAGTAAAACAACTCCCGGACAGCACCGGCTAGTACTTCGAATTTGTGATAATATTATTTAATGATACAAAATTAGAATTTCTGAAATTTCAGTTTATTGTTGTTTACGTCAAAATGCCTTTTGTCTAAGATCAAAGTGTAGTATCTGTTCCGATGAATACTACACCCTATAGACCGGTACCGTCTTGGCCTTCGGGCCTTGATTCCGCCGGTCTGTGAGGTTGTCTTGTGCAGTTCTAGGAGGTCCACCCTCCTAGGCTTTGCCTCCCCTTTTTGGGGTGGAGTAAGTTTATTGCTTACTGCCTGAGGCGCCCCTACCGGGGAATGCCGACGGGACTGGCCAGGCATTTTTTGTAGGCCAGAGTGCTCCTCTTTTCGGGTGCTGGCTTTTCAAATCCCACTTTCCCGACCTTGTGTCACATCTTACCGCTATGGGAGGAAGATAAATAACATCACGTTTAAAAAAGTATTTTAAAAGACGTTTTTTCTTTCACAATTCGTTTCATCTTTGTTTAATTAGCTCTTTCGAGGTTAAATAATAAATTCGAAGATCGTCTAGCTGAAGCATGTCAAACATGCGGCCCTTAGCAAAGATACTGTATTTCGTCATTTAACAGTAAAAATTGCAGTTTTATAATTTCAACTGGGTAAACGTGCATCGTCCACTGCAAAACCAAAGACGTGCCTTTCTTTATTTAGAACGTTTCTTGACACTTAAAAACGATCTATCACGTTGAATCGGTTTCAAAATGTATTGGTTGCATTCAAATGTTTGACGTTTGAAATTGTGTTATTTTTTTTACTTTTGTTAAACTACTTCGTTACTTTGCACGAAATAATTTGTCTGCATATTTGGCTATTTACTTCCTCTGCAGAAGGTTAGACACAAGGCCGGATGTGGGTTTGAGAAGCCAGCGCACTAGATCAGTGCACGCTGGCCTACAAAAATGCCTGAGCACCCCTGTCGGCGTTCCCCGGTAGGAGCGCCTCGGGCGATTAGCAATAAACTAATTCCTTCTCAAAGAGAAGGAAAAGCCTAAGAAGGTGGACTTCTTGAAGTGAACAGAACCATACCTGATTGTCGAGGACGTACCTCGACTGGTAAGAACACACCTACTGAAGCGTTGTGCCAGCATATTTGTATGTTTCTAAGTTTAAGTAACAAGATAGTGATGGGACGATTCCAATATTTTCCCCCGATACCGATACAATTATCGATTCTCTTCTAAATTCCCGATTCCGATACAATTACCGATTCTCTTCTAAATTCCCGATTCCGATACAATTACCGATTCTCTTCTAAATTCCCGATTCCGATGCAATTACCGATTCTCTTCTAAATTCCCGATTCCGATACAATTACCGATTCTCTTCTAAATTCCCGATTCCGATACAATTACCGATTCTCTTCTAAATTCCCGATTCCGATACAATTACCGATTTTTTAAAAATCTCTAAATATTTAGCGATAGAGTTGTTTTTTTTTTGTTTTGTTTTTTTTAGATTACCGTAAAACCCCCTGTAATATGTGCATATATTTTTTCAAACGTAAAAATACACGGGGGGGGGGGGGGTTATCTCGATATTTATCATTTTATCATTAGTACCAAAAATGGAAAATTAAGTTTTAAACAAAAACAAACAATTTAAAAAAATAATCGTTTTTTTGCATTGGAAAAGAGACACGAATTATTCCGATACCCTCAAAATTTCCGATTTTTCCAATTCCCAATAATCGTCCCAACACTAAACAAGAATATTTTGCATTATTTTTATTGAATGACTTCAATTAGTCGCGTGCGTCCCTAACAACAACACATATAGACCCACGGAGGGGGGGGGGGGGGCTGAGTTTGACATGCCTGACTCCCAATTTACCAAACCAACTACTACCAGATTTACATCGACGACGAACAATTGGAATTGTATTTTGTCTCCTAAAAAAATATTTGGCTATCCAGAAGGGTTCGCGATCTCGCTGACTTTACAGCAGTAAATTTCAAGTACGGATGATCATAAATGATAAAAGAAACTTTTTTTTAACGGAAAATTTAGAATTGTATTTTTATTATAATAAAATAAGTTTTTTTGTTTTGTTTTTGGAGAGCCAAATATTTTAAATTCCCAACCCTATTTAATGATATCGGATAAATATTACTTTAAAATGTTCCACTTAACAGTTTTTGGTAAACTATTTTTTATTTATTTAATATCGCGGGCATAGAAAACTGTTTAAATACGAAAATCATTAATCGTCCCACTTTTTGTTGATACTACGCCCTTTTAGTGGTGGGGGTTTATAGTATTTATTGAGGGCACCGGAAATCTTATTTCCCCGGATTTTCTAAATAGGACGTTTCCCCGGTTAAGAATATCCGCCGTACTCCTACATAATATTTAAAGCCACTTCCCCATAACAGCACGATAAGGTCAAGTTTATTGTGGGGTAACCCCCTTAACCTCAAATGCTACAGACAGCTGACATGATCCCGCCTCCCCCTAATCTGTATTATTTACAAACATTTACAACTCTGGGTGCTTATACAGATGAGCGCACCTATGAAAAATGCATTTCCAAATAAAAACTATTGTTTACACTTACGTATAAAAAATAATTATCTTCACCAAAAATTAGGAAAAATTATAGAGTAGAATTTTAATTAAAAATAAAAATCAGTTTGATCGTATTTTGCCTACCGCCATTCATTTATTACGTGTTTATATCACAGACTAGTTTATGGCCCCCATCCGTCTCCGAATTCTGCTCTTATCAATGGCGGTTCGGCAAAACACGATAAAACTGATTTTTATTTTTAATTAAAATTCTACTCGATAATTTTGCTAGTTTTTTTGTCTGATACATAAGTATATCAAAGAGTTTTCCGGTTAATTTATTTGGAACTGCGATTTTCACGTGTGTAACTGCGTTTTTCATATGTGCCCTCATCTGTATAAGCACCCAACTCTGTTCAGTGAATCTAAAGAAATAAAATGTAAGAGGATGCATTTTTTTTTTTAGTTTAGTCACAAGCTCCTCTAACGTAGGTGGGTACTAAACTTACCTGGCCTTTTTCTTTCATTTTTGTTTCGCTTTGTCTTTTCTTTTTAAATCTCGCATAAACACTTTCGATTTTTTTAAATCTTTTAAATTTATAAATAACTAGTAGAATAACGGACCCAAGACGAGTAAAATTCCCCAAACAGAATAGTTTTGCACCACTTTTATGTCTCCTTAAGGAGATTAAAATCCAGATATAATACTACTAAATAAACCCTATGTCTAAAATCTTTATTACAATTTTAAAATGTCTCAAATTTAAGACTTAAGCTTAATGAGTGATAAGAAGAAATTAAAATGCAGGGAATTTTGCTTAATTTGTGTCGAATGAATCAAATTTATTGCAAATCTGATAGATTTTGAATTTTGCTTAATTTGTGTCGAATGAATCAAATTTAATGCAAATCTGATAGATTTTGAATTTTGCTTAATTTGTGTCGAATGAATCAAATTTAATGCAAATCTGATAGATTTTGAATTTTGCTTAATTTGTGTCGAATGAATCAAATTTAATGCAAATCTGATAGATTTTGAATTTTGCTTAATTTGTGTCGAATGAATCAAATTTAATGCAAATCTGATAGATTTTGAATTTTGCTTAATTTGTGTCGAATGAATCAAATTTAATGCAAATCTGATAGATTTTGAATTTTGCTTAATTTGTGTCGCATGAATCAAATTTAATGCAAATCTGATAGATTTTGAATTTTGCTTAATTTGTGTCGAATGAATCAAATTTAATGCAAATCTGATAGATTTTGAATTTTGCTTAATTTGTGTCGAATGAATCAAATTTAATGCAAATCTGATAGATTTTGAATTTTGCTTAATTTGTGTCGCATGAATCAAATTTAATGCAAATCTGATAGATTTTGAATTTTGCTTAATTTGTGTCGAATGAATCAAATTTAATGCAAATCTGATAGATTTTGAATTTTGCTTTATTTGTGTCGAATGAATCAAATTTATTGCAAATCTGATAGATTTTGAATTTTGCTTAATTTGTGTCGAATGAATCAAATTTATTGCAAATCTGATAGATTTTGAATTTTGCTTAATTTGTGTCGAATGAATCAAATTTAATGCAAATCTGATAGATTTTGAATTTTGCTTAATTTGTGTCGAATGAATCAAATTTAATGCAAATCTGATAGATTTTGAATTTTGCTTAATTTGTGTCGAATGAATCAAATTTAATGCAAATCTGATAGATTTTGAATTTTGCTTAATTTGTGTCGAATGAATCAAATTTAATGCAAATCTGATAGATTTTGAATTTTGCTTAATTTGTGTCGAATGAATCAAATTTAATGCAAATCTGATAGATTTTGAATTTTGCTTAATTTGTGTCGAATGAATCAAATTTAATGCAAATCTGATAGATTTTGAATTTTGCTTAATTTGTGTCGCATGAATCAAATTTAATGCAAATCTGATAGATTTTGAATTTTGCTTAATTTGTGTCAGATGAATCAAATTTAATGCAAATCTGATAGATTTTGAATTTTGCTTAATTTGTGTCGAATGAATCAAATTTAATGCAAATCTGATAGATTTTGAATTTTGCTTAATTTGTGTCGAATGAATCAAATTTAATGCAAATCTGATAGATTTTGAATTTTGCTTAATTTGTGTCGAATGAATCAAATTTAATGCAAATCTGATAGATTTTGAATTTTGCTTAATTTGTGTCGAATGAATCAAATTTAATGCAAATCTGATATATTTTGAATTTTGCTTAATTTGTGTCGAATGAATCAAATTTAATGCAAATCTGATAGATTTTGAATTTTGCTTAATTTGTGTCGAATGAATCAAATTTAATGCAAATCTGATAGATTTTGAATTTTGCTTAATTTGTGTCGCATGAATCAAATTTAATGCAAATCTGATAGATTTTGAATTTTGCTTAATTTGTGTCGCATGAATCAAATTTAATGCAAATCTGATAGATTTTGAATTTTGCTTAATTTGTGTCGAATGAATCAAATTTAATGCAAATCTGATAGATTTTGAATTTTGCTTAATTTGTGTCGAATGAATCAAATTTAATGCAAATCTGATAGATTTTGAATTTTGCTTAATTTGTGTCGCATGAATCAAATTTAATGCAAATCTGATAGATTTTGAATTTTGCTTTATTTGTGTCGAATGAATCAAATTTATTGCAAATCTGATAGATTTTGAATTTTGCTTAATTTGTGTCGAATGAATCAAATTTATTGCAAATCTGATAGATTTTGAATTTTGCTTAATTTGTGTCGAATGAATCAAATTTAATGCAAATCTGATAGATTTTGAATTTTGCTTAATTTGTGTCGAATGAATCAAATTTAATGCAAATCTGATAGATTTTGAATTTTGCTTAATTTGTGTCGAATGAATCAAATTTATTGCAAATCTGATAGATTTTGAATTTTGCTTAATTTGTGTCGAATGAATCAAATTTATTGCAAATCTGATAGATTTTGAATTTTGCTTAATTTGTGTCGAATGAATCAAATTTAATGCAAATCTGATAGATTTTGAATTTTGCTTAATTTGTGTCGAATGAATCAAATTTATTGCAAATCTGATAGATTTTGAATTTTGCTTAATTTGTGTCGAATGAATCAAATTTAATGCAAATCTGATAGATTTTGAATTTTGCTTAATTTGTGTCGAATGAATCAAATTTATTGCAAATCTGATAGATTTTGAATTTTGCTTAATTTGTGTCGAATGAATCAAATTTATTGCAAATCTGATAGATTTTGAATTTTGCTTAATTTGTGTCGAATGAATCAAATTTATTGCAAATCTGATAGATTTTGAATTTTGCTTAATTTGTGTCGAATGAATCAAATTTATTGCAAATCTGATAGATTTTGAATTTTGCTTAATTTGTGTCGAATGAATCAAATTTAATGCAAATCTGATAGATTTTGAATTTTGCTTAATTTGTGTCGCATGAATCAAATTTATTGCAAATCTGATAGATTTTGAATTTTGCTTAATTTGTGTCGCATGAATCAAATTTAATGCAAATCTGATAGATTTTGAATTTTGCTTAATTTGTGTCGAATGAATCAAATTTATTGCAAATCTGATAGATTTTGAATTTTGCTTAATTTGTGTCGCATGAATCAAATTTAATGCAAATCTGATAGATTTTGAATTTTGCTTAATTTGTGTCGAATGAATCAAATTTATTGCAAATCTGATAGATTTTGAATTTTGCTTAATTTGTGTCGCATGAATCAAATTTAATGCAAATCTGATAGATTTTGAATTTTGCTTAATTTGTGTCGCATGAATCAAATTTAATGCAAATCTGATAGATTTTGAATTTTGCTTAATTTGTGTCGAATGAATCAAATTTATTGCAAATCTGATAGATTTTGAATTTTGCTTAATTTGTGTCGAATGAATCAAATTTATTGCAAATCTGATAGATTTTGAATTTTGCTTAATTTGTGTCGCATGAATCAAATTTAATGCAAATCTGATAGATTTTGAATTTTGCTTAATTTGTGTCGAATGAATCAAATTTATTGCAAATCTGATAGATTTTGAATTTTGCTTAATTTGTGTCGCATGAATCAAATTTAATGCAAATCTGATAGATTTTGAATTTTGCTTAATTTGTGTCGCATGAATCAAATTTAATGCAAATCTGATAGATTTTGAATTTTGCTTAATTTGTGTCGAATGAATCAAATTTAATGCAAATCTGATAGATTTTGAATTTTGCTTAATTTGTGTCGCATGAATCAAATTTAATGCAAATCTGATAGATTTTGAATTTTGCTTTATTTGTGTCGAATGAATCAAATTTATTGCAAATCTGATAGATTTTGAATTTTGCTTAATTTGTGTCGAATGAATCAAATTTATTGCAAATCTGATAGATTTTGAATTTTGCTTAATTTGTGTCGAATGAATCAAATTTAATGCAAATCTGATAGATTTTGAATTTTGCTTAATTTGTGTCGAATGAATCAAATTTAATGCAAATCTGATAGATTTTGAATTTTGCTTAATTTGTGTCGAATGAATCAAATTTATTGCAAATCTGATAGATTTTGAATTTTGCTTAATTTGTGTCGAATGAATCAAATTTATTGCAAATCTGATAGATTTTGAATTTTGCTTAATTTGTGTCGAATGAATCAAATTTAATGCAAATCTGATAGATTTTGAATTTTGCTTAATTTGTGTCGAATGAATCAAATTTATTGCAAATCTGATAGATTTTGAATTTTGCTTAATTTGTGTCGAATGAATCAAATTTAATGCAAATCTGATAGATTTTGAATTTTGCTTAATTTGTGTCGAATGAATCAAATTTATTGCAAATCTGATAGATTTTGAATTTTGCTTAATTTGTGTCGAATGAATCAAATTTATTGCAAATCTGATAGATTTTGAATTTTGCTTAATTTGTGTCGAATGAATCAAATTTATTGCAAATCTGATAGATTTTGAATTTTGCTTAATTTGTGTCGAATGAATCAAATTTATTGCAAATCTGATAGATTTTGAATTTTGCTTAATTTGTGTCGAATGAATCAAATTTAATGCAAATCTGATAGATTTTGAATTTTGCTTAATTTGTGTCGCATGAATCAAATTTATTGCAAATCTGATAGATTTTGAATTTTGCTTAATTTGTGTCGCATGAATCAAATTTAATGCAAATCTGATAGATTTTGAATTTTGCTTAATTTGTGTCGAATGAATCAAATTTATTGCAAATCTGATAGATTTTGAATTTTGCTTAATTTGTGTCGCATGAATCAAATTTAATGCAAATCTGATAGATTTTGAATTTTGCTTAATTTGTGTCGAATGAATCAAATTTATTGCAAATCTGATAGATTTTGAATTTTGCTTAATTTGTGTCGCATGAATCAAATTTAATGCAAATCTGATAGATTTTGAATTTTGCTTAATTTGTGTCGCATGAATCAAATTTAATGCAAATCTGATAGATTTTGAATTTTGCTTAATTTGTGTCGAATGAATCAAATTTATTGCAAATCTGATAGATTTTGAATTTTGCTTAATTTGTGTCGAATGAATCAAATTTAATGCAAATCTGATAGACAGGACTTTAGTCTGTTGCCAGTTTATACTTTTCGTCATCATCATATTTGGCTTAACATCCGTTTTACATCCTGGTATGTGTTGGACGGCTTTAAGAACTTGACTTTCAAAGTAACCTATCTCTAGCCAAGTCTTTATTTATCCTTCTTTCCTTCAGATCAATTCTTATCACTTCCTCCCATGTTTTCCTTGGCTTTCGCTGTGAACTGAACCATCTACCTCAACTGTTCTACATCTACTAACCCAAGAACTCCTATCCATTCTTTCAATGTGGCCATTTCATCAAATTCTCCTGTTTTTCACACATCTGCTTATACTCTCCAGGTCATCAGAACTAAGTCTGTCTTTAACATTTTAAGACTCACGTTGCACATCCATCATATTATTCTCATATCATTTCTCTCCATGCAACGCATGTCATCAACCCTCATTATTCCGGAGATTTCTCATAACAATGCACAACTTGAAAAGTTAGTTTAGTGTTGTTAGAAAAAATAAGTCTTTAGAAAAGTTCTCGTTGCTAACTTGCACTTGAAATAATATTCACCTGGTGTGCGTTGAACATGCTTCATCCATCCTCTGCATCTTTTTCAAAGGCCGAACCAAGCTTGACGACTTTAAGTCAACGATTAGGTGATTTCTAGCCACTCGCTGTTCAAACGGTGAACTCTGTAGATGTGGAGGATCCGGTCTGGTTCTTCCCTTAAATACAACCCGTCCTCACCGTGGTAGGTGGGTGAACGAGTAGCGTCAGGGCTATTTCTGTCAGAAACATGAATTCCTGGTAGGGCCACCCAACGTTGATTGGTCTGACACACAGTGGTATTAGGGTCGCAACTTGGCTAATCAGGGCTCTGGTGGAAACCGTGAAGTGCCAGTAATCGTCTTGTCCCTGCGTCTGTAGATAATCTGCGGCAAACCGTACGCTCTCCCAACAGGGATATACTTGCGGCTGGAGACAGCTAGTGAATTTACTATTCTTAAGATACTCCTTACATTCCTTCATGCTCCTCTCGCATTCCTAAAACTCCTCTTTAAAACTTGATCGAAGAATTAAAAATATTCTTATAGAGAGACTATTTATGCTTCCCCGAAAGACAAGAACTTTTCTTTTTCATTTTTAATATTCTCCAGATTTGATCCTCATTCTTTATTGCAACCAATATCATAAGAATTCTAAACAAGATATTAGAAAATCATGTATTTTTCTACATTTATCAAATTAATAATTTCTTAGAATAGATTTAAGAATTGTGAAACTTGTGTTCTCAATAATGATTAATGTGCTGTATACTTACTAACCATTTGACAGAAGACAGTGCTGTTAGATATCATTTAAACCTACGAAAACCCAGCTTAAATAATAAGAAACCTTCTTGTGACCATTTACACATATTCAGAAATGTTAATGCAAGAAAATATTTAGAACCTGCAAAGCTGCACCTATCCGGCGTTGCACGGGAGTGCTTTTTTTTTCTCTTTCATCTTTCTTCAATTATGGCATTTGTTTTGTTAGAAAATTATCATTATCATTTTTTTATGATTTTGAAAGTTAAATTTAATTATTACGATATTGTTTTGATCGTTGAATTAATTGAATGAAAATGTTCTGAAACTATAACTAATTTTGTTATGAAGATAACGTTGTTTTAATCTTAAATTATAAACTTATTGGATGTAAGTTTCTTACAAAATTTTTCAATCTTCAAAAAGCTGAGCGGTATAATTCACTCGATCAATTGTCGAGTCGAAGAAGAATGGTTGTTATCGATATTCAACACTAAATGCCATCACACACAACTTTTCTGGATGCAGACTTTTAGATAAAACCGCTTTTGGATTTTCAAAGCTCCAAATTACACAGTTGTGGCGGTTAACCAAGCAGTCAAGCAAGAAATAAGCCTCGGCTGACCACAGCACATCTTTTAACACCAACTGATTTTCCATAACCCAATTTGCGATGCGGTAAGGCTTTGCTGATGCGGTAAGGCTGCATACCTTGGTGATGAAGAAGTTGTGTAAGACTGCATTGAGGAATGCCTATGAGTTCAGCTGCACCTTTTGCACTTGCATGGTCAAGTGGATTAGTTGACTGTAAGCTTGTGACTGTATCCACAACAGTACCTACATGATTTTGTTCCAGGTACAGCCTACCGCTTGATGGTAAATCATGGAGTGTTTTTGTGCTCTCAAACTTTTTTATCAATCGAGTCAGGGTAGATAAAGGAAATGGATTATTTCGCATGGCTTTTATCTTTTTGTATGCTCTCATTGTTGCAGCTGCATTTCATTATTCTTATAATACAATTTTACTGACTCTAGTCTAGTTTCCAAATCAAGTGGCATGATGTAAATAATGACCTGTAAAGTATAAAAATATTATACAAACGCCATGCATATTTCTATAACATACATAAAAGTAATGTTAAAAGTAATTCCATGTGTCAAATCATCCAGAAATTTTGGATTTTGAAACCCATATCCTCAGATTTTGTTGTAACTTGCACCACAGATGGACATCATAAAAACTAAGAAATCCTGAAAATTTGAGGATGCAACTCCAAGCGGTTTCCGATTTAGAGCAGTTTCCGTGTCGCGTAAATTGCGCAAGATGTCGCCCGGGCGACATTTTAATAATTACATTTTCTTGAATATTTTCAGTTTGGAACATGATATGACGCTGAAAATTCACACAGGTATGTTTTTCAACCCAAGGAACCCAAAAATGGCATCAGCTTTGCTCAGAAATTAAGCCTTCTAAGAGATTTTATCAAATTTTGAAATTTTTTACATGTGCACCAATACGGGGCAAAAAAAATGATGTAGCTGATATGGTAACAGGTTTTTTTCTTTTGGACATTTATTTAGACACTATGAAGTACTTCTGGACCAAAAATGGTAAATAATACTTTTTTTTGTTCACTCACAGTGTCTATTCAAAGTTAGGCCTTTTTCCGAGGGTTCAGAAATACCCTATTGGGGGAAGCAACTAGTTTGGATATGCGAGATCAAAATTTATATAAAATTCACATTGAAATAAGTTTTAGAAAGTAAAAGTTAAGAGTCTCACAGTGATCAGATATTTATAATAAAAGCTTACTTCACAACAAAAAACCAGCACACGACAACATTATCTTCATGGG
This sequence comes from Sepiola atlantica, assembly GCA_963556195.1. Taxonomy (NCBI): domain Eukaryota; kingdom Metazoa; phylum Mollusca; class Cephalopoda; order Sepiida; family Sepiolidae; genus Sepiola; species Sepiola atlantica. The sequence continues at coordinate 51,957,059 of OY744537.1, read as the reverse complement.
TTATTCTCATCAATTTTAACTGAGAATAAATGTTGAATGGTTTTACTTATGACTTATAAGATAGATGAAGTTAGCACTGTTTGTGTTTATTTAATAATTGCATAGCAGTTTTTACTAAGGTAAAAAGTTTCGGGTTGTTAACACCATCCATTGTAAAATGACTGAGCAAAACATCGTCAAAATGTCCCATTCGCAACGGCGCTTTGGTCCAATGTCACTAGAATCCAATGATTATGCCAATTTTTGCTACTGAACCACAATGGCTGCTTAAATATTGATCATATTTCTTGTATAAGAAAATTTTTCTTTGCCTATTATGCCTGCATTAGTTGGTTGTTAATTTTTTCAGTAAAACGTGTCCTATATGCAACGGAGCTGGATTAGTTCACCATAATGTACTGCAACAATCCTAAAATAATTTTAAATGAAAAACATTATCTATACCTAATTAAAATATTTAATAGTGGTTGGTGCAATTGGTTTGTTCCATTATGCAGGCAAGAAAGTTAGGCAGCACTTGATTCTTATACCAAGAAATTAGCTGTAGAAAATATAAAAGAATTTGAGGAAGGCACAAATTTATGAATATTTTAAATGTTGATTTTCCTTTTAATTCACTGGAAAAATGTATATAAATCTGTTCACTAACTGCTTATTCATCCCCTGCTACCAAACTTTTATGACCTCCTCATCCCCTCCCTCCAACACAATAATCTCCCTTGCTAGTACTGTCCAGTCTTTGAGGTGAAAGCATACAAAGAAATTAGCTATAGAAAATATAGAAGAATTTGAGGTAGGAACAAATTTATGAATATTTTAAATGTTGATTTTCCTTTCAATTCAGTGAAAAAATGTATATAAATCTCTTCACTAACTGCTTACTCATCCCCTGCTACCAAACTTAAGTTACCTTATTATATATTCTATTTGATTGTTTTGTCTTCAATTCAATAGTAAACAAAAGAAGACAAAATGACTGATGTCGAACTCAATTTGGAATGTCATAAATTAGATTATGATCATTCCAAAGGAATTGAGAATCTGTCAGACTTGAACAAAGACGTTGTTGTGGAGAGCTGGGCTCAAGGAACATAAAGGCGAGTTATCAACCATCTGCTTTCATCACAAAAAATATTTTGGAAATGTGTTTGAACATAGAGCAAAGGCCTCAAGGGCCGCGGTGGATTGTTACAACATAAAAGTAAAGTCAAAGGCGTACAGCTGATATCGTTGGTGATGGCAAAAGAGCTGGAGGTGAGAGGGTACAATGTAACACCAGGACACATTCTTTGTCCTCAGTGTATGATGAAATATGTCCTCAGTGTATGATGAAATATGTGAGACTGATCGATGATACAGACAGGATAGATGCAGACTACACCTGTGAACTTTTGCAAACCCCACAAAAAAACTTGAATATTAGTCTGAAATACATGGACATTTCTCCTGTCGCTTTACATGGTGTTGCTCCTCATAGTCGTGTTCATATTGCCAAAAGAAAATTAGAACAAGTGATTGGAACACTCAAAAGCGACCTGTCGACTGTATACAAAGTCGACGCTGAAGAATTGACTGTGTCAGAATCAGTGCATATTGAAAAAGAAATCAAAGAGAAAGCATTAGAATTGGATAGATTACATAATCTGATGAAGGAGAAATTTAAGAAAGCCTCGACTCCAAATCATGACAGTTGCTCCTGATTCGTGGTCTCGTGAATACTGTTCCAAATTCTTCAAGGTGTCAGAGTACGTTGTTCGAACTGCCAGGGAACTAAAGAATGTGAGTGGTATTCTCTCAAAGTCTGCCCCTAAAAAAGGGAAAGAACTCTCCCCAGAGACAGCAGAACTGGTAGTACACATGTATGAAAATGATAAATACAGCCGTCAAATGCCAGGCAAAAAGGACTATGTTAGTATTGCAAAGGGTGTTCACAGACAAAATCATTTAATACTATGTAACCTGCATGAATTGTATGCTGCTTTTAAACAGAAGTATCCCAATGTCAAGGTGGGGTTTTCCAAATTTTCTCAGTTGCGTCCAAAGTGGTGTGTATTAGCTGGATCTAAAGGTACCCATTCTGTTTGTGTGTAGCATACATCAGAATGTGAAACTTTTGTAGACGCCATTGGTTGGGACGTCACTTACAAGGATTTGATCTCAAAACTAGTTTGTGATTCTTCCAACAAGGAATGCATGATGCACCGTTGTGAGGCATGTCCTGGCAGAGAAGCATTGCAGAAGTTCTTGGATGAAAAGCTGGTTGATGTGGATCCAGACGATGAATTTCATTTTAGTCAATGGGACACAACTGACCGTGCCACATTAAGTACTCGTACAATACCCACGACACTGCATTTGTGTATCAAACCCAGACAATGACAGTTCACTACATTCGTGCATTATTGCCCCATGTTAACAAAATGACTTACTTCAGTGATGGCTGTGGGGGTCAATATAAAAATTATAAAAACTTAATAAATTTATGTCTGCATAAACAGGACTTTGGGATTGATGCAGAGTGGGTTTTCTTTGCTACAAGCCATGGAAAATCCCTTTGTGATAAAATCGGTGGTTCAGTAAAACGGCATGTGGCTAAACGGTCGCTTCAACGTCCTCTGAATAATCAAATCCTGGATTATAAAGCCATGCTAGAAGTCTGCCTGGAGATGTCTGCCATCAAGTTCTTTGATATTAGTATGGAAACTATGGAGGAGGTGAGAAAGTTTCTTGAGGCAAGATTTGCCAGGGGAAACACAGTACCAGGAAGCAGAAGCAGCCACTATTTTGCCCCGTTTTCAACATCGAACATTGGTCATAAGCTGACCAGCGAGGATGAATCATATACAGACAATCATGATTTTAACTTACCATCAATTCTTGAAATCTCTGACATTTCACCAATGCAATATATAACCTGTGTTTATAATTCTTTCTGGTGGATTGGCATTGTGAATGAAATTAATGCAGAGGAAGGTGATGTAACCGTCAAGTTCATGCACCCTCATGGACCACGCAAGACATTCAATTGGTCGCAAATTGATGATACATGGCTTGTTCCAATCAAGAAAATTCTTTGTGTTGTCTCCCCAACAACATATACAGGAAGAACATACAAGATAACTGATGAGGAGTATGAAAAAACGATTTCTGCATTTCAGTGGCATAAAGAAAATAACAGTATGTAGATAATGTTGTCGTATGTTGGTTTTTATTGTGTAGTCCGCTTTTATGGTAAATATCTGATCACTGTGAGACTATTACCTTTTACTATTTAACTTTTACTTTCTAAAACTTATTTCAATGTGAATTTTATATAAATTAAGATGAACGGTCCCTCCAACTTCATTTCACATACCCAAACTAGTTGCTTTCCCCAATAGGGTATTTCTGAACCCTCGGAAAAAGGCCTAACTGTGAATAGACACTGTGAGTGAACAAAAAAAGTATTATTTACCATTTTTGGTCCAGAAGTACTTCATAGTGTCTAAATGAATGTCCAAAAGAAAAAAACCTGTTACCATATCAGCTACATCATTTTTTTGCCCCGTATTGGTGCACATGTAAAAAATTTCAAAATTTGATAAAATCTCTTAGAAGGCTTAATTTCTGAGCAAAGCTGATGCCATTTTTGGGTTCCTTGGGTTGAAAAACATACCTGTGTGAATTTTCAGCGTCACATCATGTTCCAAACTGAAAATATTAAAGAAAATGTAATTATTAAAATGTCTCCCGGGCGACATCTTGCGCAATTTACGCGACACGGAAACTGCTCTAAATCGGAAACCACTTGGAGTTGCATCCTCAAATTTTCAGGATTTCTTAGTTTTTATGATGTCCATCTGTAGTGCAAGTTACAACAAAATCTGAGGACATGGGTTTCAAGCCCTGGATGATGTGACATGGAATAACCCTTAACTAAAATATGATTGGTGGAGTAATTTTGAACAATATACATTTGCATGCATTTTGACTCGCACTGTAATTTAAAAAATTACTTAGTTCAGCCTGGACGACTGGTAATATGAAACATTTTAAAATAATCATCCAAAAATCAACAAGCGGATAACACATAACACCCTCGCCTCCTTGAATATGTACCCATGGATTCAAAAACTATTTGACTGAATTTTATGAAATTTACAACATAGGCAGTAGACGTTAAAGGGAATCTATTAAGTTCTGTTTGATTTATTTTTGAGAGAAGAAAAGTGATCAGAATGCCCGACCCCCTTAAAATGGATGAACCCATGATTTAAAAATTACTGGTCAGATTTTTACAAAATCTGGAACACAGACTAAAAGAGAGTGTATTATGTTATGTTCTATGTAGTTTTTAAATGAGCAAAGGTGACAGAACGCTCTCCACCCCTAAAAAATAAATGTAAAAATGCATTTTTAAAAAACTACTGGTCAGATGTTTATGGAATTTAAAACATAGTAGACATTATGGGGAGTGTAATGAGCTATGTTGATTTATTTTTGAGCAAAGAGGGCAGCACCCACTCTTTGAAAATAAATGTACCCATAAAAGTTGTTTTACTTCTTACAATACAGTTGCACATATGGTGTTATTCCCCTCCCCAACCCGGGCAGTGCCGAGTAACCCCTGTTAGAATATATATATATATATATATATATATATATAGATATAATTTTTTTTTTTTTTTTTTCAGAGTACTTAATATGTTAGATTTTACATATTTAAATGTACATATATTAATAGTCAATCTCACGCCAGCTGTTACATTTAACGGAATCAGCATGGGTAGTATTATATATATATATATATATATATATATATATATATATATAGTTCTAATTCGCTGACGTGTCTCAATAAGGTTGAATGCTTTAAACCGAATATGATGATGATGATGATTAAAATTGACTTCCAAATTAACCCATCTATGATCAGGTCTTCATTTATTCCTTTCTCTAAAATTCATCGTTATCACTTCCTCTAATGTTTCTTTGGACTTCCTCTGTCAACCGACCCTGCTACCTCAACTGTTCTACATCTACTAACCCAAGAACTCTCATCTATTCTTTAAATGTGACCAAACCAATGAAGTCTCCTGTTCTGCACACATCTCCCTATACTGCCCAGATTTAATCTTCCGCTTAGGTCATCAGATCTAAGCCTGTCTTTAAGACTCGCATTACATATCCATCATATCATTCTCATCTCAGTTCTCTCTATGCAACGCATATGGTTTACCCTCACTGGCCATTTAAACCATGGGTAAATGACACTAAATTGTACAGATTCCCAAATTTTTGCAGCAAATTTGACTCATTTTAAGATCCGCTAATTGGGGCTTAACACCACAAACTCAACAACATTTCAAAACCTAGTTGTCTCGTATCTATTTTCACTCACTCAGCACACATAGTTTTAATTGATTTGAAGTATTTTTAGGTCTGAATTCATTCCACTTGATAAAGTGTCCCAAATTATCTCGGTATTATGAACCCGTTCTGGAACGTGTACTACAACTATCCTCCACATTATGGTAAAAGACACTGTGTATTTATTTGTATATATTTTTTGTATATATTTTTTGTATATATTTTCTGTATGTATTTTTTGTATGTATTTTTTGTATATATTTTTGTATATAAATAAATGTACTTCTCTTCTGTCACTCGAGTAAACAAAAAAAAAACGTGCTGGACGAAGCTATTTCAAGTGTTATGGGGAAGGGAGAAAGCAAATAATAAGCCAGACAACCATCGCCATTTGGAATAAATCCTCCACTCTATTTACATAATGAGACGGTTTTTTATATTCTTTCTGTACCAATTAAAACGTTTTTTCTTTTTTTTGTGTGTGTTCTTTCTTCTTTTTTAAACTTTGTAGTTTGAGACGTTCTCTTTCAATTTTATTTTATTTTTTTTTTATTTTTTTATTTTTAACATATTTCACCCCAAACAAGGCAGGCCGCCACTGTTGACGTAAGGGGTTACTGAGAATTAGGGTGTAGGTTTTGGGTGTCATCCTAAGTTGGGAGCAGTGTAGCGAGATGTTTGTTTACATTAGTTTTAAACCTCTGCATGTCGATACAGTTGGGGAAACAGGGAGCAGGGAGAGAGTTCCAGAGGCCGGTAGCACGAGGACAGAAGCTATTGGAGTAGCAGGCTCTCCGGCATCTGGGGACCTCCACAGTGAATGGATGGGATTTAGCTGATTGTCGAGTTGGTCTAATGTATTTACGTCGAGGGGGCACCAGAGTAGCCAGTTCATCGGAGCACAATCCATTGAAGTATTTGTAAAACAAGCAAAAGGATGCAACATTGCGGCGATGAGGCAGGAGCTGGAGCTTGGTGGATAGTGAGGGACCTATTTTATTTAACTTCACCGATTTCATATTAATATTAGTAGGATCACTGGCGGAGCACAATTTTTTTTTTTTTTCTGTCATTTTTTAGTGTGGGTGTACACTCGTTAAAAGCTCAATAAATGATTGTAAGCATGACATTCTTTATTAAAAGCCTTCTCATAATGTGCGCGATTCAATTTAGGGTTATTCCAGCCAATATCAGCAAGGATTTAAGATTATTTTTTTCACTATCTGTCTGAATCTATGAGTTAGATTATCCCTAAAAATTCCAGCTCAATTGGTCCCTCTAAACAGATTTTTATGGGCATTTGAAAAAATGGACAATTTCGAAAATTTTGCATGTTTTTGAAATATTTTTTCAATTATACCACTTTTTTCTTTTTTTTTTTTAAGGGTTCCAAAATAACCCTTTAAGATTTTTTGTATTTTAAGGCATTTTTAGATAACGTAAATATGCTTATAAATAAATTTGTATCCCTTGATTGCTACCGTATCAAAATACCCTTTGTGTACTTTCATATGTATAGTTATTAATAGGTTATGAAGGTTAAAAAATAAAAATAAAATCTTTTAATTTTACAATTTTTTAACTTTTTATTTCATTTTTAGTGAGCTCAGAAAACATTGAAATTGTTTGTTTCGGAATTTTTGACATGAGGGTTGACAATTTGTAGAATTTGGTATATTCGGACTACTGTTCTCATCTTGAGTGTTTTTATCACAACGTTTCGGCCGATGTAACCTCCGACCTTCTTCAGAGTGGGGCATTAGTCTCATATGTAAATAATCCCCCATTTCAAGTCCATTCTAGCGTTTTAGAGCATTAACCAATTTTTTTTTTCTATGGGAGATAAATCCTGTGCATTTTTCTTTTGAGATTATGTCTGCGATTATGTGTGGTTTTAAGAGGGTTTTTGTTGGGTGGGGCATACATGCCACTCAGACTTAGGGTTAGTGGTAAGGTTACAGGAGATATTTTTTGTGGGGGGGGGGGACTTGTAACTCAGATTTAGAGTTAGTGGTACAACACGTTCAAGGGAAGGCATTTTTAGGAGGTGGGCTTGTCACTTGAACCTAAGGTTAGTGGTAGAGTAACTAATTTTTTTATATTAACTTTTCAGCATGAAAAAATATCAAAAGAATTTGGAGGGCTAACTGCTCTAAAGGCAAGAATGGTCAGGAAATGGGAGATCATCTTAAGTTACATTTATATGCGAAACAGATGCCCCCTCCTCCTCTAAATTCTAAATTTTGTTATTTTTTATTTTATCGCTAAAATTTTTGGATGTTCACATGTAATCGCCTAAAAAAGTAGAATCTTATTTATTTTTAAAAATTGTCTTTTTTAAATAAGTCTGTAAACATAGTTTATAAAAATTTTGTAAATAGCTGCCGCTGCTGAGTCTATTATCGCCGATAATGCTGTCGGCTAAACAGTTAAATTTTTGATTTTCACTGAAATGGAGACAATATTTTTTTGAATCGGCTTATTAAAAATTGCTACTACGAAAAGATAAAACAACATACAATTATAATTTCAATGCATAAAAAGACTAAAATGTTTGATTTATTTACTACTTGGGGTACAACAAATATTTTAAAATAAATGTTCAATACTCGTCATGTTGAAGTCTTATTTTTAAGACAACAAAAAAAGGAATGGGTCAGTTTATTTTGTAGCCCCAACAAAGATTAAGATTAATGACTTTCCTGATTGATTTTCAAATTTCATGACAACATGGATGAATGGTAACACAGTTTTAAAAGAACGGATGGAGTTTGTAAAAAAAACTTACGAAAATGACCGTTTAATGGCGTTAACATTTCATTACTTTATTTGCTCAAAACTCTTCAAATATATCATGTAGATTATTATTTATTAATGCACGTGAAAGGATATTCATTTCTGAACAAAATGGTGGTAATTTGAGGACTTAAAGTGCTTCGTTTTTAAAATGACAATTTTAGAACCCCCTTGAAATCTGTGCTTATCCAAAGTGTTTTATGATCGGTGGATATTGTTAATTAATAGTTTTTTTTTTTTTTTTTTTTTTTTGTTGCAACTTAAATCTCCATAATTAAGCCAACCATATTGACGAGTGGTCTTTTTTTCTTTAAGATAGACTATCTTTATATCTTTCACTCCATATAAAGATAGTCTATCTTAAAGAAAAGAGGCCACTCGTCAATATGGTTGGCTTAATTATGGGGATTTGAGTTGCAACAAAAAAAAGTTACAAATTTTAGTAAATGAAATACTAAAGAAATTTTTGATCTATCATCAAATTGTGTTTCCATTTGTTTTTATAGAGTTTAAATCTAAGTTTATTTTATTGATTTACGATTAAAAGAAAAATCCAGCTTGATATCTACTGTGTTATGAATCGTATTAAGAAGATTCAATGTGTGAGCTGTTGAAATGAATCTTATATGAAGAGGCAAAATTGCACATGTCAGTTTTTGCACGTTTATCTGAGGGCTAATGGGATTTTGCCTGATGTTTAGGCTGGTTTGATCTAATAATTATTGCTATCATTATAGTTAATTTAAATTTACCACAAGATGATATTACATTCGTAAAGATTTTTCACTTGTTCGAAGCCTACATTTTTAGTTATATATAATACATTGTGAAAATTGGCTTTTGGACCAATAGCACACAATTTTCAACAAACTTTGAACAGCCATAATTCGGTGACTAATTGAGTTACTAAAATGAATTAGATGGCATTGTTTGTGTTTTGCAAAGATCTGTGTGTCCATATTAATTTTTTTTTTTTTTTTTAGATATAATGAAAATAAAATTTGTGTTTGGATACTTAGTTGTAATGGTCATATTAAAACTTAAAAGGTTGTGAATTGATTTTGGCCTAAAGAAGCTTCATCCACGAGTAATAATTTATATATATTATTCATAACATTTTGATTTTAAAGAAGATGAGCATTTTTTTTTTTTTTTTTAATTTTTTTTATTTGTTATGTATTGAAGGAGGTTAGGGGAGAAGGAAGTCTCATCTGACTGTGATGTCATCAGTAAGAAGTTAGAACGTCTCACAGCCTCTCCCCCTCCCCCCCGTCTAGATTTGATACAAGATAGTCATGTTACAGAGAGCTGGCGAGATGCAACACCCTGAGGGGTGGGAGACTGTGCATCGAAATGGAAATTAAAACCCTGGTTAATGCAATGTTTTCTTTAGTCGGAGAGGCAATAAAAAAGTTGAACCATGAAATTGTATTATGTGGTGTGTATACAACCGACTCTTGACTGCTACACATGTGGTTAAGCATAGATGGCGGACAGCCACTTGTCTGACAAGTAGTCGGACATTTAAGGATGGCGACGATAAAGGAGACAGCAGAAATGCAAAATAATGAACTCAATTGTGTTGTTCAGAAAATAATGTCCGATTTCAGAAACAAACATCGCAGTTGTTAAGTTTTTCACCCAACCAAATTCCTTCAGATGGTTGGACACTGTTGAAATACTGACATCAAGTGCCTTAAACATTTTTGACACTTTGCCTTGTTTTTGTTCAACAATTGCTTTCAAACTTTCATTGTCAAGAGTGCATGTTTGTCGTTTATAGCATTTTGACCGAATTTGAACTTGTGCAAGAAAACTATACGCATTTCTTATTTTTCTACAAAATTGCATTTTTAAAGAAATTGTTGGAAATTCATTAAAGAGTGCACATCATGTGCAATTTTCTATAAAACACAACAAAAATAACTTTAATCAACTTTTTAAAAATCGGTTGTAAAATAAATCTGTATTTTTTTTAACAATCTAATTATGCCCAAAATAAGAAAAATTAATTTATATAAAAAAAGAATTTTGTTTTGTTTTTTTGAAACGCTTTTCTAATATTTTTTTGTAAATAAAAAGAATAATAATAAAAAAAAAACTTTCACTTTCTAAAAAAAAAAAAACCCCACACAAAAAAACGCAAACAAATAAAATATAACACAAGATCCATTGAAGAGGATTGAGAAAATAATCAAAGTGAAAAGGGGAAGACATGTTAGGTGTGAAGCGTTACGTTCCGGAAAATTGTTTGTTAAGTGGGATGGGGTAACAATAACATACGATTACTGCTGTATGATATAGTTTATTTACTCGGCGTTGCTCGGGAGTCTTTACCTTCATTTTTGTTTCACTTATTGAACCCCCCCCCCTCCTTCCTTGCCTTTTTTTCTTAATTTCTTGTCAGAAAATATTTACATTTTTGAAAAGATATTCAATGATGGAATTATGTCATTAAAAATGTTGGTATTGTATAAAATCAATACGTCTTACAAAATAAATAAAATCATAAATAAATAATAAATAAATAAAATCAATACGTCTTACAAAATAAATTAAATCATAAATAAATTAAATCATAAATAATCATAATTAAATAAAATCATAAATTAAATCATAAATAAATACGTCTTACAAAATAAATAGTATCATAAATAAATCAAGGGAGGCGCGAGAGCGCTCTATCCCTTAATAGACTTCAAAAACGGCCTATGCTGGAAATCTCATTTCTTTGATCAATCATAACTCAAAAACCAATGAACCAAATTAGTTAAAACTTTGCACAAAATTTTTCTTTGATAGGTTCTATAAGTGTGTAGAATTTCAGCATCATTAGTCAAGGCAACCCAGAGATCCAGAAAAGTCAGGAGTGATTTTGTGTTATCCGTGTGTACGTACGAACGTATGTGCCACCCTGTATCTCATCAACTATTTGATGGATTCAGCTGATTTTTGGCAGAGATAGAGGTTCTAGGATCTAGTTGATGGCATTTAAATTTCAGTTTACCATATACCTTAGTTTTCCAGAAAATTCCCAAAAACCTTAAAAATGCCCATTGTAACATATTTTACTCACCAAAATTTTGCGTGATGGGATGCAAGTATATATATTTATTTATATTACTCGGTTACCGGGGCAAAAGCTGTCTCTTCAGCAGTCACCATCAGTCGCGACTCCCCTCTAACTCGAAAATATTTCACATTTCTCTCTCTCTCGTCGTTCAAATGTTTAACCGAAGAAAAAGTGCATAACCGTCGTCTCCTCCTCCTTCCACGCTGAAGCGACAGTAGCGAGCGGGGTCAGTTAATGGTTTAAGTAAGTTAATTTTGATCTATTTAACAACTTCATTTTGTTAGCTCAGTGGTAATGTCACCGCTTTTCAGCTAGATGTTACGATTTCGATTTCAAGTCTCTCCGTCCAATTTATTTGTTGTTTATTTATTGAATTTCTTTAAGAGTGTGATGCACGTACGTACACCTTAGCGTATTAATATATAGATATGACGGTTTCAAGGGAGGGGGAATCCTATTTTGATTTACCATTTCTACAGGGCGCGACATAGAACAGTTTTATACAGGTCATTCATCAACTTCTGACAATAAAAGTGTAAAAATTTGGGAATTTCTTTGCTTTAGTACATTTAGTGTTTAGTGTATATGAATTTTCATCTTAACCCTGTTAAGAGCATATGATTTCAGTATACTGGCATTTTTCATGGAATCATAAATAAATCATAAATAAATAAAATAAATACGTCTTACAAAATTATATTAGGGGTGGGACGTAATGGGTGAAAATTTCAGATTCATGCGAGTAGTATTTTTTTGTGTTCATTTATACATAAATAACACGAAACAATCAAACATTTTGAAAATTTTGCAAAATTCAGAAGGTGCAAACCACTAGTTTTTAGCTTTTTTACATTCATGAAAATCCTTTCACAGCCTGAAAATGGTCCTAAATTAAAGTACTATATCAGATTTAACCATCTATATCCATTCATAGCTTTTGAGGATGTTTTAGGACCTGCAATGTCGCATGAAACCACTTTTTCACCGAAAAATGATTGATTTTGAGTCCCGTGGAGCCCTAACGGCTATTTTTGGTCTGCACCTTCTGAATTTTGCAAAATGTTCGATTGTTTAGTGTTATTTATGTATAAATGAACACAAAAAAATACTACTCGCATGAATCTGAAATTTTCACTCATTACGTCCCACCCCTAATTATATATATTAAAAATACAAACCAGCTGTTGCATGCCAGTCGGTTTCTCTCATTTTTTTTTAATTGAATTTTTGACGTTTAATTGAATTATTACTTACTACATCATTTGGTTATTACATTAATTGAATAACATTGTTTAAAATTATCACATCTTCTATATAAAGTTAAAACGATTTTTCCCTTGCACCTTGAAGAATAGGAAAATAACTATATGCATCACATGCTATTAAACTCACCACTATATTACGCTTATTCACTCGAGCGTGTTATAGTACATTTGTTATTATTTTTCTCCAGCTAACACTAAATATTACTTTTGGCCCACCATCTTTGACTCCATATACACTTAAGTACTGACACTCCCCCACTTGACACCGGGAATTAATAAACGTCTACTTTTCAAACAATTGTCCATTATTATTTCCTATTTGTCTGCTATTAATTTACTACACAATACAAAACATTACGCACACATTTAATGGATGCTCCCGCTAATTCTGCTGAATTTCTAGAATATCGGATTACGTTATTTCTACCTATTACATATACATTTATAGTCATTCCAGTTTTTAGAGAATGCAATTTACAAACATAGTTCTTTGCCGTATTGCATCTTTGAACATGGCGGCTACAATTTCTTCAACGACTCGATTTCCAAATTAAGTCACTATATGCCAGGATACTCGACAGACCATAAAGTGTACATTTTCTGATTCCTACACCTTTCACACGCATAATATCCAAAAATTTGAAAAAAATATTGATTTCTTGGTATAGAAATGACCCAAAACGTGTGAGTGGTGGACCCTGCATTCGGTCGCCTTACGGCGGATCGTACGATAACACACATGCCAGCTACTGACTGGCTTCGTTTAAATGCCTTCTTTTTTTTTTTTTTTTAAACATTAGCAGTTTAGATTTAGCACCGAAGAGGTTTGTGATTCGATCACAGTCGTCTCACAATTTTATTTATTTTTGAACATTGTTAAACTTTTGCCTATGAGGGAGGGGGGGGGGAAAGAGGACTATTATGCCGTCATTTGAAAAGAAATCAATGTAATATGTAGTACTTTAACTATTGTGAATATCATTCCGATGTGACTTATTTGCGTTCGGTCGATCGGATGTTAACAAATTTTCATTCATTTTTTTTCTATTTCTCCTGTGCAACGCCGGGGGACAGGTTCAACTAGTTTAAAATAAAGTTAATTTAAAAAGCTATGTTTAAGTTTACACAGACAGACGATAGGTTGTCGGATAATTTCATTACTCTCTTTTTTTTTATTTTTATCTTTTCGTTTTTGCTGGAGATGAGGCATCCTACCGGATGCCCGACATTCACCAGCTATTTCAGACACTCCAGCCTAGAGATCTTTTTAAGATTCTAACCGTCCCTTTAAGTGCAATTGTTTTTATTTCTCTTGCACTCGGTTCACCGGGTATACTCGCCAGATAGCTTTTGAAATTCTTTTTCATTAGTCCTGTTGCTCCTATAATTACTGTTCTGATGGAGATTTTCCTAAGATTCCAGTTTCTTTTCATGTCGTACATAAGACCTTGGTATTTCGTAATCTTTTCCCTTTCAGCTCTGTTTAATCCTGCATCATTAGGGACACTGACTTCAACTAGGGTTGCTACTTTCTCCCTTTTGTCCCATAAGTGCAAGTATGCTTCAAATAATAGCAGAAAACTGTCTGAGAAGTTGTGTTGGGGTTAAAGACGCTTACCTCTTAAAGATTGACATTTTTTTCGTTCTCCCCATAATTTATTTTATGTATCACTTTAAAAAAAAAAAATTTTTTTTAAGGCGACCAATTTTTCTCGACTCTGGCAATAATGCTTTATAAGTCAATATGTTGATATTTTGTTTGTGGATCGTGAATGCAAAAATCGCGCTGCATCAATGAATTGTGACACTTATTCTTACCATAAATGTAACGTTTCAGAAAAATTTAATTTATGAAGAACTAGCTGGCTTTGCCGGCTCACTATTGCTTCACAAAGTTTGCTACTTGAAATACTTAGCACATTAATTTAAAATAATACACATTTCATTCATAACTTTGTTGTAAACACGAAACAAAATCTTCCTCATTTATTCATATAGATAAAAATTAACATTTCGGTAATTTCGATACCAATTTAAAATGTGACCGTAAAGAAAGGAAAAGAAAGAAGAAATCAATTTTGCCTTTTCATTTGCAATTTAGAAATAGATTGCAACTTGTTGAAAATCAAATTGGTCCCTCTAAAGAAAGGAACATTTGAACACAAATGCAAAATATCTGTTCAGGAAGTAAAACAATGTTACATATCAGAACTATTTGTTATATTAAAATCAAAACAATCATTGAATAATAGTTAATTAATAAAATGTCCTTTTTCAAAAGCAATATGCAAATTAGTTAAACTTGCGACCGATATCATAAGCAGTATATAAAAAAGATGGTGCATCTATTGTGTGAAGTTGAATTAATTTAAAGTAGGGTTTTTGACTTTACCTTTAGAAATAGACCCAACTTTCGCATTTATTTATTTAGATGTTATCACATAAAGTTAACATCATATATTATTAGGTTGAATTTTTTAACAGACTTCGTCCAAAGATTTTTTTTCCCCAGTATCCGATGTTATGTTACAGTAGTAGCTTTGTGGAAACAAAAATGTCATATATTTTGTTGGGGTGGAAATTTTTGTGTCTTTCAATCATAGGTGTGCCCCTTTTCTTCCTGAGATTCTCATGCTCTTGAGGAGAAATTAACTCTGAAATTTCTTTGGTCTTTCTCTCTCATCAAATCTTTCTTGGAGTTCATACATTAGATCCATTGCTCTTTCTTCTCGTAAAGTTGGTTCTCTCTATTGCTCCAAACACTTTCTTACATGTGAGGCTATTCTCTATCTCTACAAAATGTATGGAATACTGTTGTCATATTTGGGTTGGTGAATCTGTCCCATTTGAGGGTTCTTGATAAGGTGCAGGAACGTATCTGAAATTTAATTGGCTCTACCCATTCTTCTTTACACCCTCTCTCTCATAGACATGATGTTGCTAGTCTCAGTCTTTTCTATAAATACTATTATGGCATGTGTTCTTCGGAATTGTTTGATCTATTCCTTCTTCCTTTGTTTCAGCTCGTTGAACTCGTCGGTCTAGTGGTCGCCATCAATTCGCTGTTTTGATACCTCATTGTAATACAGCTTCCTATTCCAATAGCTTATTTCCAAGAACCGCAGGCTTGTGGAACTTTCTTCCTGCTGACTCTTTTCCTCCTACCTATAATCTGGGTCTTTTCAAGACTAAGGCCAATAGGCATTTCCTGTCTTTGCGATAATCATATTTTGTTCTTATTAGCTCCTTACATCAAGTGGCTTCATGCCTTGTCTGGAGCGATTTCCATTAAAAAAAAAAAATTAAATAAAAATAATTCCTCTTTCTGTCAGCTCAATTTTTATCACTTCTTCCCATGTTTTCTATGGGCTTCTCCTGTGAACTGAACCTGCTTCCTCAACTGTTCTACATCTACTAACCCAAGAACTCTCCTTAATTCTTTCAACGTGGCCATACCATCGAAGTCTCATGTTCTGCACAATCTCCCTATACTATCCAGATTTAATCTTCCTCTCAGCTCGTCTTTTAGACACGCATTGCACATCTATCAAATCATTCTAATATCATTTCTCTTCATGCAATGCATGTCCTCAACCCTAACTGTAGCATTTTCAGTTGAATTTTATTTTTATTTTAGGTTATTAATTAGTCACAGTAGTTATAAAGAGTTCAGTAAATGGCGTTCAAAACTGTTTAACTTATGCAAATATCCCTAACCCTAATGGTTCAAAAGTTATGAGAATTTTCAGCTCTGAAATTCGGTGTTCACAATTGACATTTTTTTATATAAAAAAATTACTTAAAATTACAGACTAATTCACAAGAAATTCATTAATTTCTTCATAGTTTCTCTAGTTTTGGAGCAATTTTGATAGCACTTTGAATTCTTATGTAAAATGGTATGTTCTTTTTTTTTTTAAGAAATAGAGCAGTGGATGAACATGTGGTTCATACGAAGTATGTGTGTATATATATATATATATATATATATATATATACCTCTATCTTTAATACATTTAATAATACTGACTCCCACATTAAATTCACCATCGAACATCCCAACACCTCAGGCTCTCTCTCACTTCTAGACTTTAAACTTAGCATTAATGACAACGGATCTCTTCACACCACTTTCTATAGAAAACCCGCCTGCAGGAACCTCTTCATCCACTACAAATCCGCACTACCCCTCAAATCCAAAATTAGTTACGCGCACACCGAAATCACCCGCGTACAGGACAAATGCTCGTCTACTACCGATAAAACAACACACACCGAAGCCTTCCACCAGACCCTATTAACCAACGGTTTCCCCCTCACTACCATATCTAGCCTCAACAACACCAAAAGACGTAGACACCACACACTCCCCAACACTTGCTTCCTTAAGCTCCCCTTCTTTAGCGACCGTATCACTTCCGCTATCAGCAATGCCATACGTAGTGAGAACCTTAACATACAGCTCTCCCACACAGGCACTTCTCTCCGACAACATTTATCCAAAAAAAGCCACTACACCCCGGACCCCTGCTCTCTAGCTAATTGCCACATCCCCAACTCTGGCCTCTGCCTCCGCACCTATACAGTGTACAACCTACAATGCGCTAAGTGTCAAAAGTTCTACATCGGTAGTACCGTTAGGCCTCTACACCAACGCATTAAAGAACATCTGAACACCCACATTTCTTCCTTCCACAAACACTTAATATCATGTGACAACACACATCGCTCTATTAGTGTCCGCATTCTCAACTCTGTCCGCAATATCGGTCAGCTTCGAATTTCGGAAGCTATTCTAATCTCTCAATTTCGTTCAACTTTGAATAACAGATTTGAGTTGTCTTCCCCTTTCATCCTCTGATTCTTACATCCTCACACTCCCACCCCCAACTTACTTGCCTTTGTCTCCTCCTTCTTCCTTTTATTTGCCCAGCGCCATCCACCCTACACCTCAATGCCTTTTATCCTGTGTTTAATTTTAACATGTTACATATTTATAAATAAAACATTATAATTATAGACATAAATGTAAACAAGAATGGAATAATATACACTTTATGTATATATATGTAGGCCTTGTGTATGTGTATGCATATATACATGTATGTATATATGGGTGTATTTTCATGTGTGTGTGTATGTATATGTGGATACATTTATAATCCCTAAACTAAAGTTTGAAATTCAATAAAATAAAATAATAAAATTTAAAATAGAAAAAACAAAAAATAAAATAAATTTTAAAAAATTTTTAAAATAAATTATGATAATAAAAAATATATAAATAAATAATAATAACAAAAAAAATAAATAAATAGAATAAATTTATATAAATTTAGTTCTAGGAGTATTATACCCTTGAAATACCCTTAAAATAAAATAAATATGTATTTAGATATTTACACTTTATATATATATGTGTGTATATTTTTATCTCTTAATCCCCCCCCCCCTTCCCTTTCCAACGGTTCCTCTTAATTCCCCCGCCCCAGTTCCAACGGTTCCTTCCTACCCTCATGACATTAATTCCTTCCACAATTGATTTAAATTTCTTAAATTTCAAATCTCATTTCTAACCATATTCCGTTTGTTCTAAGTTATCCCCCTTTGACTGCCCATATAATAATAACGGCCCACACGTAAATTTAAAATTTAGAATTGAATAAATAAAGAAAAGTTAATAAATCAAATAAAATAATAAAAAAAAAAATTATAATAATTAGTATATAAATAAACAAATGTTAATAAGATGTTAACTTTAGCTGAATAATTATATAATTAAATTTTGACATTTTCTGCGTTCCTACTCCCAATAGTCTGCGGCAGTGTTTTTTTTTATTTGACCCCCCCTCCCCCCAAAAGATTTTTTTTTACCCTCCCTCATACATAGTTAAGAAAAAAAAAAATTAGGAGGCGCCTTGTCATATCAAAGAACTCATGTTTAAATATGCTTTTGAAGGCGCCTACGTCATATCAAAGAACCAATTGTGTTATTCTTCCAAAATGGTTACCCATTTAGTAAGGGCCGAGATATTTGTTGCTTAACTTCAATTTACAACAAACACTTTGTCTTAACAACGTAATAAAAATAAAGTATGATAATGTGAAAAAATCCTCTCACAATGACGTCACTTCCGGAAGGATGAGTCAGCAATTTTTTTTTCCAAAATGGTAACTCATTTACTAATGGCCGAGATATACATTGCTTTACTTCAATTTACAACAAAACGCCTCGTCTTAACAACGTAATGAAAATAAAGAATGATAATGTGAAACAACAGAACAGATACAACGCTACCTCTGCACCTCTCAAAAAAGGAGGAGGGCATGCCTGGGAGGATGGTATCATGACAACAGAACAGTTACAACACTACCTCCACACTTCTCAAAAAAGGAGGAGGAAATACCTGGGAGGATGGTATCATGACAACAGAACATATACTACACTACACTATGCCCCTGAATTGAGCATTTAAAGATAGTACAATAGTCTTAAATAGTATAGTTTTGGCTTCAGACAAACAGACAGATACATAAACTCCATTATTAATAGATTTCGATTATAGTTAGTAAATGAAGCTTTCTTCAAAATGGAGCATTTACCTGGATTTCGGCTCTTTATAAGCAAAAGTAGGGAGCAATTTTTGCAGTAATCAAATTTATTTAAATCAGGGGTTTGATTATTTTCAGAAGACTACTCATTTCTGATGTGTGTGTGTGGAGGGGGTGGGTCAGCTTTTTTTGGAGGAGAGTCGGGTTATTGTTTGTTTTATTTTAATACTTACTTTGGTGTCAGTTTAATTTTTTTTTTTTTTTTTTTTTCAATTACCTACCCATACATACCTGAAAAATGAGCATTTGTGATTTCCATCACTGGATTAAAAGAGACTTCTCTTTTAACATGATTGGATCAACTGAAGAAAATCTTCAATAAACAGTGAAAGCATCATAAGCAAAGAAACGAGATTCGATTACTATTAATGACTATTCTCAAAAGTACAATAACAGATATTCTTAATATGTATTGATTGACGTTTAAAGAAAAAAAATGCTATTTCAAACTGAAGCTTGACTGGCCGATGAACAGTCTTTTATTCAGATGTGTGGATGCATTTCAACTTCTTTCTTCTATTCATTTAACGTCACATTTTCTGATATTATGCAAGCTTGCTCTCCACTTATCACGCTTCAGAGGATCAGCAGTCTCCAAATTTTATTCTGTGCGGTCTTGTCCAATCATTTGCTTTCAAATTTTTCTTTGGCCGGTCAACCTTCCTGCGATTTAGGACATGCATGCTTCTGCAACAGTTTATTCAGCAGGATGAACATTCCACATGACCATACCAGCATAATCGATTCATCCTTTGGATAACCTCCATGCTGGGCAAGTGTAGAGTTTTCGGAAAATCCTCTGACCTGATGTGTTGGGTTTGGTCAGATTTCACATTGCAGATCCATCTGATCATGGATCTGTCATTGCGCTGCAGACTGGCGAGAGATGAATGGATGAGGGCCCCGCATTCATTGCCATATATCATGACGCTCCTGACACGGCTACTATACAATTTACCCCGGATGTAGAGAGGAACAGCTCATGAACTTATCAGAGGCAACAACTCACAAAATTTTGTCCAAGCTGTCTTCACTCTTGTGGCCGTACTGAGTTCACATCTACCACCTGCACTCAGCATATCCCCTAGATAGCAGAAAGAGTCTACTATCTCCAGGATATTGACATCTCGTGCCATCTCTTTGTGGGGACGACCGTCAATAGAATGCATTTGTCCCATGCATTTCCCACACTTGAAGTTGGGGTGCAAGGCTAACAACTTTCAGGTCACTGTATTGCATTACTTTTAGCACCCTTCTGGCACACAAGACAAAGATGCTGACCATGATTAGGGATTGTAGACTAGAGCCACACACCATCACTTTGGTTTTAGGCAAGTTCACCATCAAACCCAGTTTATCCTTTAACTATTCCAAGGACTCTGCAATGATAACTAAGTCATCAGCATAGAGTGATTCCCATGGACAGCACAACCAAAACTCTTTTGACAGTGTCTTCAAGACTATGATGAAAAGTAAAGGGCTAAGAACAAATCCCTAATGAACTACAACCTTGACGTTGAAGCTATCATTGGAAAGATCATCCACTACCACTTTACTACTAGCGTTCATATATATAAATCTTTGTTCTTCATAAACTAGTTTGAGAGCAGCTTTTGTTGATAAGAGAGTTTGGCTTTCCATCTTTTCCCATCTTGGCTAATTGTGATATTTTATTTTATAGACACACTTTCAAAAGTAGATTTAAAAAATGTATGACATAATTTTTTTGTTTTTTATTTTTAGTAAAGCTGAAACATATTTCTTGGATTTCCTTGAAAATCAGAAGTTAGATACACGTTCGAAATGTATCAAGTCAGTTTTGGAAATTTTACAGAAACAAGACCGTAAGTATTTATAAAAATTTTTTTTAATTTGTTATCCTCATCGTAAGTTTTTTTTTTAAAGACTGTCAGGTTTTGTGTGGTTGCATCTTTAACCTGCCGGGTTCTGTGTGGTTGCGTCTTTAGCCTGCTAGCTTCTGTGTCTTTAGCCTGTCTTTAGCCTGCTGGCTTCTGTGTGGTTGTGTCTTTAGCCTGCTGGCTTCTGTGTGGTTGTGTCTTTAGCCTGCTGGCTTCTGTGTGGTTGTGTCTTTAGCCTGCTGGCTTCTGTGTGGTTGTGTCTTTAGTCTGCTGGCTTCTGTGTGGTTGTGTCTTTAGCCTGCTGGTTTCTGTGTCTTTAGCCTGTCTTTAGCTTGCTGGGTTCTGTGTGGTTGTGTCTTTAGCCTGCTGGCTTCTGTGCGGTTGTGTCTTTAGCCTGCTGGCTTCTGTACGGTTGTGTCTTTAGCCTGCTGGCTTCTGTACGGTTGTGTCTTTAGCCTGCTGGCTTCTGTGCGGTTGTGTCTTTAGCCTGCTGGCTTCTGTGCGGTTGTGTCTTTAGCCTGCTGGCTTCTGTGCGGTTGTGTCTTTAGCCTGCTGGCTTCTGTGCGGTTGTGTCTTTAGCCTGCTGGCTTCTGTGCGGTTGTGTCTTTAGCCTGCTGGCTTCTGTGCGGTTGTGTCTTTAGCCTGCTGGCTTCTGTGCGGTTGTGTCTTTAGCCTGCTGGCTTCTGTGTGGTTGTGTCTTTAGCCTGCTGGCTTCTGTGTGGTTGTGTCTTTAGCCTGCTGGCTTCTGTGTGGTTGTGTCTTTAGCCTGCTGGCTTCTGTGTGGTTGTGTCTTTAGCCTGCTGGCTTCTGTGTGGTTGTGTCTTTAGCCTGCTGGCTTCTGTGTGGTTGTGTCTTTAGCCTGCTGGCTTCTGTGTGGTTGTGTCTTTAGCCTGCTGGCTTCTGTGTGGTTGTGTCTTTAGCCTGCTGGCTTCTGTGTGGTTGTGTCTTTAGCCTGCTGGCTTCTGTGTGGTTGTGTCTTTAGCCTGCCGGCTTCTGTGTGGTTGTGTCTTTAGCCTGCCGGCTTCTGTGTGGTTGCGTCTTTAGCCTGCCGGCTTCTGTGTGGTTGCGTCTTTAGCCTGCCGGCTTCTGTGTGGTTGCGTCTTTAGCCTGCCGGCTTCTGTGTGGTTGCGTCTTTAGCCTGCCGGCTTCTGTGTGGTTGCGTCTTTAGCCTGCCGGCTTCTGTGTGGTTGCGTCTTTAGCCTGCCGGCTTCTGTGTGGTTGCGTCTTTAGCCTGCCGGCTTCTGTGTGGTTGCGTCTTTTGCCTGCCGGCTTCTGTGTGGTTGTGTCTTTAGCCTGCTGGCTTCTGTGTGGTTGTGTCTTTAGCCTGCTGGCTTCTGTGTGGTTGTGTCTTTAGTCTGCTGGCTTCTGTGTGGTTGTGTCTTTAGCCTGCTGGTTTCTGTGTCTTTAGCCTGTCTTTAGCTTGCTGGGTTCTGTGTGGTTGTGTCTTTAGCCTGCTGGCTTCTGTGCGGTTGTGTCTTTAGCCTGCTGGCTTCTGTACGGTTGTGTCTTTAGCCTGCTGGCTTCTGTACGGTTGTGTCTTTAGCCTGCTGGCTTCTGTGCGGTTGTGTCTTTAGCCTGCTGGCTTCTGTGCGGTTGTGTCTTTAGCCTGCTGGCTTCTGTGCGGTTGTGTCTTTAGCCTGCTGGCTTCTGTGCGGTTGTGTCTTTAGCCTGCTGGCTTCTGTGCGGTTGTGTCTTTAGCCTGCTGGCTTCTGTGCGGTTGTGTCTTTAGCCTGCTGGCTTCTGTGCGGTTGTGTCTTTAGCCTGCTGGCTTCTGTGTGGTTGTGTCTTTAGCCTGCTGGCTTCTGTGTGGTTGTGTCTTTAGCCTGCTGGCTTCTGTGTGGTTGTGTCTTTAGCCTGCTGGCTTCTGTGTGGTTGTGTCTTTAGCCTGCTGGCTTCTGTGTGGTTGTGTCTTTAGCCTGCTGGCTTCTGTGTGGTTGTGTCTTTAGCCTGCTGGCTTCTGTGTGGTTGTGTCTTTAGCCTGCTGGCTTCTGTGTGGTTGTGTCTTTAGCCTGCCGGCTTCTGTGTGGTTGTGTCTTTAGCCTGCCGGCTTCTGTGTGGTTGCGTCTTTAGCCTGCCGGCTTCTGTGTGGTTGCGTCTTTAGCCTGCCGGCTTCTGTGTGGTTGCGTCTTTAGCCTGCCGGCTTCTGTGTGGTTGCGTCTTTAGCCTGCCGGCTTCTGTGTGGTTGCGTCTTTAGCCTGCCGGCTTCTGTGTGGTTGCGTCTTTAGCCTGCCGGCTTCTGTGTGGTTGCGTCTTTAGCCTGCCGGCTTCTGTGTGGTTGCGTCTTTAGCCTGCCGGCTTCTGTGTGGTTGCGTCTTTTGCCTGCCGGCTTCTGTGTGGTTGCGTCTTTTGCCTGCCGGCTTCTGTGTGGTTGTGTCTTTAGCCTGCTGGCTTCTGTGTGGTTGTGTCTTTAGCCTGCTGGCTTCTGTGTGGTTGTGTCTTTAGTCTGCTGGCTTCTGTGTGGTTGTGTCTTTAGCCTGCTGGTTTCTGTGTCTTTAGCCTGTCTTTAGCTTGCTGGGTTCTGTGTGGTTGTGTCTTTAGCCTGCTGGCTTCTGTGCGGTTGTGTCTTTAGCCTGCTGGCTTCTGTACGGTTGTGTCTTTAGCCTGCTGGCTTCTGTGCGGTTGTGTCTTTAGCCTGCTGGCTTCTGTGCGGTTGTGTCTTTAGCCTGCTGGCTTCTGTGCGGTTGTGTCTTTAGCCTGCTGGCTTCTGTGCGGTTGTGTCTTTAGCCTGCTGGCTTCTGTGCGGTTGTGTCTTTAGCCTGCTGGCTTCTGTGCGGTTGTGTCTTTAGCCTGCTGGCTTCTGTGTGGTTGTGTCTTTAGCCTGCTGGCTTCTGTGTGGTTGTGTCTTTAGCCTGCTGGCTTCTGTGTGGTTGTGTCTTTAGCCTGCTGGCTTCTGTGTGGTTGTGTCTTTAGCCTGCTGGCTTCTGTGTGGTTGTGTCTTTAGCCTGCTGGCTTCTGTGTGGTTGTGTCTTTAGCCTGCTGGCTTCTGTGTGGTTGTGTCTTTAGCCTGCTGGCTTCTGTGTGGTTGTGTCTTTAGCCTGCCGGGTTCTGTGTGGTTGCGTCTTTAGCCTGCCGGCTTCTGTGTGGTTGCGTCTTTAGCCTGCCGGCTTCTGTGTGGTTGCGTCTTTAGCCTGCCGGCTTCTGTGTGGTTGCGTCTTTAGCCTGCCGGCTTCTGTGTGGTTGCGTCTTTAGCCTGCCGGCTTCTGTGTGGTTGCGTCTTTAGCCTGCCGGCTTCTGTGTGGTTGCGTCTTTAGCCTGCCGGCTTCTGTGTGGTTGCGTCTTTAGCCTGCCGGCTTCTGTGTGGTTGCGTCTTTAGCCTGCCGGCTTCTGTGTGGTAGCGTCTTTAGCCTGCCGGCTTCTGTGTGGTTGCGTCTTTAGCCTGCCGGCTTCTGTGTGGTTGCGTCTTTAGCCTGCCGGCTTCTGTGTGGTTGCGTCTTTAGCCTGCCGGCTTCTGTGTGGTTGCGTCTTTAGCCTGCCGGCTTCTGTGTGGTTGCGTCTTTAGCCTGCCGGCTTCTGTGTGGTTGCGTCTTTAGCCTGCCGGCTTCTGTGTGGTTGCGTCTTTAGCCTGCCGGCTTCTGTGTGGTTGCGTCTTTAGCCTGCCGGCTTCTGTGTGGTTGCGTCTTTAGCCTGCCGGCTTCTGTGTGGTTGCGTCTTTTGCCTGCCGGCTTCTGTGTGGTTGCGTCTTTTGCCTGCCGGCTTCTGTGTGGTTGTGCCTTTTGCCTGTCGGCTTCTGTGTGGTTGTGCCTTTTGCCTGCTGGTTTCTGTGTGGTTGTGCCTTTAGCCTGCTGGTTTCTGTGTGGTTTTGCCTTTAGCCTGCCGGTTTCTGTGTGATTGTGCCTTTAGCCTGCCGGTTTCTGTGTGGTTGTGGTTGTGGCTGTCTTTTATTCGGATGGTTGATATAGTCATACAATGGCAACATGCTTAAATCTTTTGAAATTAAATTACTCTGCAAAACTGTGACAAAGCAAGACTATAATTTGCCAGATAATAAGATATGTTAATTTCTAACACGATTTGTGCACAGGTATTTCCCAGGAAAATTTAAGAACTCAAGAAACTCATGCTTTCACCTCTGAACCCCATCTAAATATGTTTACTCATTTTTTTTACTTAACTATGAATATTCATTGTGGTGTTCCATAAGTGTTTAATTTATAAATAATAATGAACATCTAAACGTTCTAGTGTCGGTACGATTAATCAGAATAAATAAATAGGAACTATTGTGGGCTATCATAATCGAAAAAAAATAGAACCAAATTTTAGATTACAAAAAGGATTCTTTACATTTTTTTAATTAATTTTTCTCTTTGTTTAAAACTTAATTTTCTATTGCTGGTACTAATGATAAATATTTATTGATTTTAAACAAACCAGTAAAACTAAAATCTATAGATCATAATAACGAATTCAGGTAAAAATAGCAATACACATGAAAAAATTTAAATTGCTTAAAATATCTCAATAATGGCATATATAGAAAGAGCTTGATGATCTAAGAAAGAATCTTTTTAAATTTTTTAAATCTGACTAAAAATAAGGAAGTTATGACTATTTTTGTTCCTCGCAGAATTGGATATTTTCCCCTCTTTAAGACCATATGCGTTTCGTCACATTTTTTACACTACTTTTTCAGTAAAAATGTTATATCTTTGTTAAAATACAAGATTAAGCAATGAAATTTACCATATAAGTGTATTTTTGTACAAGGAATCAGAATGTGCCACTGAAAATCTTCAGAAATTAATGGTTTTCAAGTAATCTGCACTAAGTGCACATAAATATGCTGCAATACTTTAAAAATACCATGTATCCATTAAAAGAAAGAAGTTAGAAAACTCAAAGTTGAATTGTAATACATTTTATGTACAAGAAACTAAAATCTAATACTAGGACTGTTTAAAAATGAATATATTGCAAGATTTCTTTGGCATTATTGTAGATTAACACCTTCCGCTAACTCACCCCTTGCCTCCCCAAAATATGAGATTCTACTTTTTTTATTTAGGCAATTACATGTTAACACCCTGAAAAACTTGTCAGAAAGAAAGAAACCAAAACAATTATTTTAGAATTTAGAGTGGGGATCAGTTTGACATAAAAAATAAATATAAAATAATCCCCCATTTCAAGGCCATTCTAGCGTTTTAGGACAGTTAATTATTTTTTCTATGGGAGATAAATCCTGTGCGTTTTTCTTGTTTTTTTTAGACGATTATGGGGGTCTTTGTGGGAGGAGGAGGGCTTACCACTTGAACTTCAGGTTAGTGGTAGGGCTAGTGGCAATTAAGTCTGAACACCCTGAAAACTTAGCAGAAAGAAAAAAAAAGCAATTAATTTAGAATTTCGAGTTGGGGATTAGTTTCACATATATTTAATGTAGAATAATTCACCATTTCCGGGCCATTCTAGCGTTTTAGGGCATTAATGAATTTTTTTCTATGGCAAATAAATCTTGTGCGTTTTTTTTTTATGGGCGTCTGTTTTTTTTGTTGTTTTTTTTCTTTAGACGATATTGTGGTTTTAATGGGCTTTTTTGTGGGATTAGGGCTTCCTACTCGGACTTAGGGTTATTGATAAGGTTAAGGAAGGGGTTTTGTTTTGGATGGAGGTTGCCATTCAGACTTAGGGTTAAGGGAGTTTTTTAGGGGGTGTCTTGCCACTCATATTTAAGGTTAATGGTACAATACGTTCAAGAAGGCATTTTTAGGAGGTGGCCTTGTTAGTCGTACCTAGAGTTAATGGTAGAGTAATTATTTATTTTATAAATTTCACTAAAAGACAAGAATGACCGGGAAATCAGAGATCATTTTATTTTAAATTTATATGCGAAACTGATCCCGCACTCTAAATTCTAATATTTTGTTTTGTTTTTTCTTTTTTTCGCCAAGACTTTAAGGGTATTCACACGTAATTGCCTAAAAAAGTAGAATCTTAATATTTTTTTTTAAATTGGCGACTAGAAAGTCATTACTGCTAGAAGTTCGAAAGTTGAGTGAAAACCAGTATTTTTTAAAGTATTTTTTATAAAAGAACCAAATAGGATTAACTTTTTTAAGCACAAAAGTATTTTTGTCTTATTTTTACAAAGCTTTACAAGACTAGTTAGCTGCTGCTGATTGATTGTTATATCAGCAATACTAGCAGCCATTGTTGACTTTCGCTCAAAAATAGGACAATATTTTTTTTGGATAAGGTAATTTAAAATTACTACTACGGAAAGACAAAACAACATACAATTATAATTTTAATGCATAAAAAAAGATAAAAGATTAATTTATTTATTAGTTTGGGTACGAACAATGTAAGAACATTTTCTATATTCATATTTTCAAATTTTTAAAATTCGTTCTAGAATGAAAATAAATAAAAATCGCCTCGTGTTTATAGCTGCTAACTATTACTGCTGCTACTACTACTACTACAGTCAGTTTTTCAAACTATAAACAGAAAACTTTTTTTTTCTTTTTTTCGGATAGGGTAATGAAATATTATTACTACCAAAAGAGAACACATATATACAATTATAATTTTAATGCATAAAAAAGTAAATAGATTGATTTACTTACTAATTGGGCGACGAAAATGTATTTTTCAAAAATGTTCAACCCACGTCATATTGAAGGATTATTTTTAAAATTTAAAAAAAATGAATGAGCTGATTTACTTTGTACACTAACAAACATTAAAAGTGATGTTTCTCCTGGTTGGTTTCCAAATTTCAGGACGAAATTCCGCACAGAGGGATGGTACGAGAGTTTTAAACAAAGGGGGGGGGGGTAAAAAAAATAAAGTGACATAAATTGCTGAAAATAGCGTTAACATTTTTTGGCCTTTATTTGCTCAAAACTCTTAAAAATATATTATGTATATCATTATTCATGAATGCACGTGAAAGGATATTCATTTCCTAACAAAATGATGGTATTTTGAGCACTTAAAGTGCTTTAGTTTTTAAGATATGACTATTTTAATAGAACTACTCTGAAATCTGTGATTATCCAAACAGTTTTCTGGTCGATGTGTATTGCTAGTAAAAATGCCACAAGGGGTAAAATATGAAAAATGGCACAGGTGAAAAGTATAAATCAAAATCTCACAATGAGTTTATCAAAATCTTGGATAAAATACTGTTATGATGTGATGTTGATCTACCCTATTTCTAGAATAGATGGACTTGTCCAGACACTATTTAGAGTTACGACGAAGTATGGTGGCAGTCATAGCCACAGTATCAGACGCAGACTTTCTTTAGCATACTATTGTGTATTTCTGTAAATACACTCTTGTAAACATACCACCATGTTGTCTTGATTATTAAAACAAATACATAAAGCGAAAACATTAAAAAGTCTGTCACATTAAAAAGAAAATTATATTTACATTTAAAAATAGATGATGATCCTAACAAAATATGACATTCTACTTTTTAGGCAATTATGTGTGAACATCCTGAAAACCCTGGGAAAAAAAACCCTAATTATTTTAGAATGAGGGATCAGTTTCACATATAAATTCAACATAAAATGATCAGACTTTGGCCGGCTAGTTTCTAATTAAATAGCGTTTTAAGGACATATACCGAGTTTATTTTGTTTTAAGGGAGATAAATATTGTTTCTTTTTTTGAGGGGGGGGGGATAAAAAACAATGCTTCCTTAACTCTACTACTAATCCTAAATCAGTGTGCCAACAGCTCCCCCCCCCAAAAAAAAACAACAACCTCATCCTACCACTAACCATAAGTTTGGGTGGCAACAGCTCCCTTAAAAAAAACACCCTTTAACCTTACCACTAACCTTGAATCCGGGTGGCGACAGAATCTCCCCTAAAAAAAGCACAAAAACATGGTTACATCTAAGATTTAACAAAACAAAAAAGAAACTTTAATGTTTTGGGTTCAATATTGTGTGTGGTGTGGGGGTATCCCCTATTTAAAGCCTAGTCCACATAATTTAAACAAATCGATGTTGTTTATTGGAAAACAACACTTATTTTTAAATATTCATTTTTTAAATATTGGGAGGTGGGGCTTCTATTCGAGAGGAACCCTAGCCCTACTCTCATCCCCCCAAAAAACTTTTTATTTTTTTATTTTTATTTTTATGGAAATCACTCCAGACAAAGCATGAAGCCACTTGATGTAAGGAGCTAAAAAAATATACTACTTCAAGGTTAAAAACTAGTCAACGATAAGTGCTAGATGGATAGATTCTGACACAGAAAACAGCAATTTTCCCCCTTTGTCAGAAACATCGCTCATGGAATGTGAGGACAAAATAAGGAAAACGAGAGTTACGAGGCTGCCGAAAGTAAACCCAAGATCCACTTCCTACTCTCCTTGCTTGAAAGTCCCGCCCCCCCCCCCCCCAATATTTTAGAATAAATTTAAAATATATTAATTCTAAAATATTTTTTTTTTGGGGGGGGGGGTGACTTAGTCTCTATTTAAAACTACAGGGGATAGAACCTAGCCCACCCCCAAAACTTGGGGAAATCGATTTTATTTGCTTGAAAACAACAGACTAAGTATTTGTATTTTTAGATTATTTGGACTACTGTTCTTATCTTGGATCTTCTTACGTTTCAGCCGATATAACCTTCGACCTTCTTCAGGTGCTTCTTGTCGAACTGTGGAATCTTTGTCATTCCTATTAATTCGCTTGTGCCATTTTTACCTGTGTCATTTTTTTGGTGCCTTTTATACTTGTGCCATTTTTACTGTGCACCATTATGATAACATCAAAATATGATCTAAATTTATTTTACTTTATTTTTCAAGACAAAAATACTGTTAAATATAAATAGTTTAATTGTAAAAAAATTCACTTATTTTATGTTGTTGGCGTTTTTTTTATTATATGGTGGGCTTTTGTTCAGTAGCCCCCCAGCATTGGCAAACATTACAAAAAGTTGTAAAAAAAAAAACAACCTTTGGACATTTTGTAAGATTTAGTGTGAAGTTCAATTAGGTATAAATGAATTAGTTCGTTTCAAGATTTTCACATCTATATACGAGAAGTCCACACTTTCGCCTCAGTTCTTTGATTTTGAATTTCCATGTCTATGAACTGGTTGTAAAAAGAAATTTCAAAAGATATAAAACATATTTGAACTCTTTTATTACACACAAAAAACTTTCTGGCACAAAATAAACTTTGAACATTCTTTTTATACAAAAAGAAACAAATTCCAACATAATGTCCCGTCCCTATTTATTTGTCTCTCTATGAGGGCAGAATTAGACACAGAAAATCCAGCACCCCAAAATGAGGCCCTCTGGATTGGAACAAAAGTTAATGTTTCCTCGGTCTAGAAGGATTTCGTTGAGGGAGGAAAAAAAAGATGGAGTTTAGTATCAGAACAAGTGTTGATGGGTAGCCATAAAAATTCAATATTATGTACATTAAAAAAAATTGAATTTTGAATCAGAACAAACAAAACGTGTCATGTTATAAAGACTTGTTATTGTGTAAAAACAATATTTCAAATTTTAGGGAAAACAAGCAAGTATTTGTTTTTGTTTTTTTAGATTTTTCTAGACAGAATTGGGCATCCATTTTAGATTTTAGTCTAAATAAGTTTTATATAGTTTTACCTTCAAATCATTAGCAGACTTCCACCTTGAAAACGACACGAGCAAACTCATCAGTATCCTTTGTTAAATACCAAGCAATTGGCCCGTGTCCTCTCCAAACTCTACAACAAATGACTTGTTTAATCTTGCTTCCCTATAGCTGGAAAATTGCTTCTGTGGTACCAGTTTTTAAGAATTCTGGGGATAGAACTGATCCTCACATCTTGTTACAATCGTCTACAATGGTATCCATTAGGTCAACCATGCTCTCCGATTTGAGAATCGAGTGAATAAACAAAATATTAAAAACTTTTTTATCACTAGTTGTTTTCTTTTAGTTATTTCAATTTTCTGTTTTAAAATTATTTCATTAGATAAAAAGTTTGAGAAAGAGACCTTTGTTCCTGAATGTAATATTCCTTTTAAAATGCCTCAACTGATCAGGTTTTCCTTTTTATTACATATTCCTTGGCAGAAATCAATACTTTTGAAGTGATAGTATTCAAGATGCAATTATTTACCTTGGATGTCAGGAGATAACCTTAGGGTCAACTAGAATCCCATATGAAAAGTAGACAGTTGATTAGTTAACTTAACCATCTGCCATAGAAAAGGTTTGAAGACTGAAATTAAATTCTGCTGTTGTCAAAATTTTAACAAAGACAGACATCATATAAGGTTGTGAAAAAAAGGGAACACCAAGACACATAAAGATAGTCCAGAAGCACCTTCTAGTTCAGGAATTAAAGATTCATTGTAAGTAAATGGAATCCAGTTTAACAGTAAAATTATCTTCTTCAAAAATCTACCAGTTTCACTGAAAAGTGAGAAGATGGGCCCTCGAGACGGACAAAGTAAAATCCTTATTGTATCAGAATCGGTAATTGTATTGAAATCTGGGGAAAATATTGGAATCTTTCTATCACTAAAGCATTTGTATTGTTTTATAATTATGAAAGAGCATCCTCACAGTACTATACTGACATAGAGGCGAGTAATTTTTTATGGGATGAGGATATGTAATTGTATCCGTACACAAACACTGGAAGAGAGAAATATTAGATATGAATGAAGAAAAAATGAAATCCAGGTGGCAATATGAAAAACAAAAGAAGATAGAAATGGTACTTGCACAGTGGGCGTAACAAACCAGTAAAAGTCAATTTATAGTTTAAGGGATCATTAAAACTCAATTTTACCCCAAAATATCCCGGTCGGTTCCGACGTACAATAAACCTCTCCGAAAAGAGGTGGTAATGCCAGGCAGGATAGCCTCCCATTACCCTAGCAGCTGTGATGAATTCTAAATAACACAAAAGTGCTGTGCTTCTTTACTGATGAACGGTTAAAGGTTCGTCATATTTCATAGCTATGAAAGAGCATCCTCGTAACAACATACTTACATAAAGTAGGATCTTTTTTATTAAAGAAAAAAAGTATGTTTTTTTTTGGGGGGGGGGATTTTAAATAATTGTGCCTATATAGAAACACTGGAGGGAAGGTTGTATTTGAAAGGAATAAGACCCTACACCCTATGCTAATTCACCTAAGAATAAAAATGAGTGTACTATTTTTAGACGATTACATGTAAAAATAGCCTGAAAAGTTTGCTGTAAAAATAAATTTAAAAAATTAAAAAGATTGTTTAGAGTAGGGGGGGGGTATTAGTTTCGCCTATAAATGTAATGAAAAGTGAACCCCCAATTTCCGGATTAGATAGCATTTTTAAGAACCTGTAAACAATTGACTGTTAAAACGCGTGGAAACAATTATTTTTATTACTTTTCTTTTAAAAACGAAAAGTTTTAGATTAATTTGTTAAAACGAGATCCTAAAACATCTCACAAAACCTCAAGAAACATATCAGCTTTAATGCAAAGTACGTTTAGGATAAAGTGTTAATGTTAGGTGTTTTGTTTGAGCATCACAAATCAACTCTTCAGAATGTTCTTCTCTAAAATCTATAATTTGCATACCTAACAGCATGAAAATTCTTGTTTTAAGCAAAAATAAGTTCTTTTGAATTAATTCCCAGTTTCATTTGAAAATAATCTGTATTTCTCATTCATTTATGAATGAAGACAACACTTTTTTCTTTTACAAATTAACAACGTGAATTCATTTGATGTGTACACTGACAAAAATTACCTACTCTCCGGGCAGCAATTAAAATAGCTGTAGCTTTCTTTACAGAAAAATAATGAAACAATTTTCATTTCACATTTTGGTAATTTAAAAAAAAAAAAACAACAAAAAGATGATTGTCATGGTGTTATTTGATATATTCCGATGTTGAGGAAATTTATGGTGTATGAACATAGTCATATTTTATTGATTAGGAAAAACACAACAAAAAGGTTATTTTATGTTCTTTTTGATATTCAAAGTCAAGTGATTTGATTTTAGCGTGAAAAGGAATTACGCATTAAAAACTGGTTATATAATGAAATAAATAAATGAAAAAGTGGAACATTGATTAATCAAATAAAACAATTCATGAATAATTTGAAATGGCTACTTTGTGCTTTTCATTCACTGTGGAGGTCCCCAGATGCCGGAGAGCCTTCTACTCCAATAGCTTCTTTCCTCGTGCTGCCGGCCTCTGGAACTCCCTCCCTGCTCCCTGTTTCCCCAACAGTATCGACATGCAGAAGTTTAAAACTAATGTAAACAAACATCTCGCTACACTGCTTCCAACTTAGGGCGTAGGTTTTGGGTGTCAACCTAATTCTCAGTAACCCTTTATGTCTACAGTGGCGGCCTGCCTTGTTTGGGGTGAAATATGTTTAATAAATAAATAAATACAAAGCTTAGTGAAGATTAAATAAAAAATATATTTTTTTTGTAATTTAGAAAGATGAGAGGTCGGGGCTTTTCTTTTGACTTTTTCATGGCAAATGTAATGGATGTCATCATCATCACACTCAACAACAACGAATATAGTTTTACAAATGTATTTATTTAATTATTAAAAGAAAAACTTAGTTCGATGCAGAGCTTATTCTTTCAAATAAATTATTCCAAAGTAATCGAAGTTTTTGATATGTGCAAATGTACTCGGTGTAAACTTAACCGAAAGTTGTTATTTGAAATTTCAAAATAATCAAACGGAAGTTATGATCTTGAATTTAAGACTTTTTTCATTAAATCGCTTTAATTATTATTACTACTGATAATAATATTAACTAGCGGGGCCCATGTAAATTACACAAAATGATGTTTTCAATACTAATTTATCTTGTTCTTAACCAATACATTACTTTGTAAATGATTTAGATTACATTAAATTTGGCTCCAATTCATGAGTAGCATACAAAGATTCTGAAGGTCGTTGCTTTTGATGTAAGCGTGACACACAAAATAACACACACGCAATCGTATTAATATGTGTCTTCTCGGTCGTCCCCTCCCTACCCCCCCCCCCCCACCTTTGATGTAGAAAAAAAAATCTTAGCGGTTGATTGGGATAAAACTATAAACCAGTCGGGCCGACGTCGCTAACCGTTGCACCAAAGGGAAATACTTGAAAATATCACGAAAATTAGGTGATTTGAATGCTTTTCCAAATCTAGGTGCGGCACGCATGCACAGAACGTTTGATGTAAGTGTTACACACAAACACACACGTTATCGTATTAATATATAGATATAAACAAAACTATTGCGTATATATAAGAAAACAAGAGAATCAAATTACAAATTAAATGTACAGAATATTAATTTATTAGAAACTGTTTATAAAATTAATATGCAAATGAAACAAAGCCATATGTGTGCTTTGGAAATATTTTGTGTCGTTGGTGTTTTGATGTTAATACAGTTTGGATAAATTCAATGGAAAAACACTTTCTCATTTATTTATTTAGATTACTTCATTTTGATTATAATTTCATTAAATTGATAATTTATAGTTTAATTAACAGTAGTTAAAGATATAAATAAAAAAAAAACTTACACAAACATTGGTTGATCTGATTTTTTTTTCAAATAAAATTTCGGGGTTGTGAAAAAAGGAACCCTCGACCCCGACTCTAAGCTTTGACGCATTCAACAAAAGACAAAGTGAATGAACAGGTTATTTATAGGCCATTATTCCATCATGGGCCGAAAAAAAAAGAAGATATGCATACACTGACAGGGCTTATCGTGTTCCCCTCACTAATTACTGTAGATTAAATAAAGGCTTCTGTTCGAAATTCCGTGCAGATTCTCGACTTCGACAAGATGCATCTGAAGAAAGTCAGAGGTCACAATGGCCGAAACGTTGTGAGGAGAATAACATCCAAGATGAGAACTCTAGTACGAAGAATCCATGTAATACAATAAATATTTATTATTTTATCATTAGTACCAGCAATTGAAAATTAAGTTTAAAACAAAAACAAAAAATTAAAAGAAGCGTTTTTTTAATCGGAAATTAGGCTCAAATTTTGTTGATTCCGATGCCCCAAGAAGTTCTGATATTTTTTATTCAATTCTAATTAATTATTCCATCACTAGCCTCAGCCTCCCACCCCCATCATTCAGTTTTCAGTAGAAAAAAGCTGTGCAAGGTTTGTGACCCCCCTCCCCCCAAACACAAAATGTATCTCCCTCATGAGAAAAAAATATTTCGTTATAAAGATTACAAAGGTGATTGTTTGATGATGATGTTAATAATAATAACAATATTACTATTAAAAGTAATAATTGTAATGGTAACCGTAGTAATATTAATATTAAAAAACAGTATAAAAAAAGTGTTTCCCTCGTTACCATGTAAACACTTGAACTACTGCTTTGTCAGCGACCGAGATGCATGCGAGCCAACTGCCCTCCCAACACCTTGTTGCCAGGGTAACATTTTGACATGTGTGAACTACTATGTAATGCATCAAACCGATGGATCAACGCAATAGCGTGAGCAGGCGAAGAAAGTCAGCAGAGAACAAACGCAAAAACTATCACATTTGGAAAACAACCCTAACCCTAACTCGTGAAATGTAACTGGTGTTGACTGGGGAGCAAAATGTTATGCTGAAAATAGAATGCAATAAAGAAAAAAAGAAAGAAAAAGGATGAAATAAAGAAGATAAGATGCCATTTGCAACAATAATCTAATTAACGATTGTGTTTATTGTCTCCGATGAAAGCATAGTTTTCGGAAATGCGTTAATTCTGCTATTCGGCCAAACTGTTATTCCGATATTCTGATATTCCATAAAATCTCTATTTGAAGAGAAAAAATAAAATGTTAAGTACCCAGTGTAACTTAGGAATTAAACCTGTTTTTTTTTTACTTAAATTGTATGATTCAAAAAATGTTAAAGAGGAAATTAAATAAAAAGAAATGAATAGTGAAAAGTATGAATAATGAAGTGATGTTAAAGGAAGGATTGTCGTATTGACTTTAAAGACTGCTCTGTGTTCTTTGAATGCGAATCTGCCATTTGTTTATTCCATCAATTGAGAATGTTAAAGAAAGTATTTGGAATAACCAATCAAAACGCTCTATAAAAATAAATAAGCGGTAAAGGAAGCGTTCTATATTTAGGTGGAAAATGTAGAAGTGCTAACAGACAATAGCAAGAGCAAAAAATATGAAATAATAATAGTATTATAAAGAAGACTTCATGGTAAACGTGGTTGACAAAGGTAGTAGATCTCTGTATGGATGAGTGTTAGGAGAAGCTGTCGAGCTGGAAAAAAAATAAAAATTATTGAAAGTGAACAAAACGAGCGCATATTTTGCCAAAATGTGCATCAAGAATTGGTTTGAATTGCTGCCAAAGCGAATTTGCACATGCATCTTTTAGAAAGCTATACTCATCAATGGAATAGGGGAAAACTCACTTTACTTTATTATAAAGGGTTAAATAAATTCAAAAATATAGTAATCTCAAACTAACTAATAATAATCCACAAGAGTTAATGTTGTATACAGACTCAGTTCTTCCGGGTCTGATGTGAAGACATATTTCAAGAGGCTAACGGATATAGCTTCTTGCTTTCTGCTGAGTGGGACATAATTGTTTGGTGGGGATTTTATTTTAGTCTGATCGTCATAAGAAACCTTTCCAACCACCGATCGTCATGACTGATACCATCTTTCCAGAGAATCCAACATTCAAATTCCTCAGCCTAACATTTATAGGTAACACCCTACCAGAGAGTCCAACGTTCAAACTCCTCGGCCTAGCATTCACAGGTAACATGAATTGGAACAAATACATAGAAGACATTGCCAAGGCTGCTGCAAAGAAACTGGGCTCACTCTGCCGTGCTAGAAAACTTCTCAGACTTGCGAGTATTTTGTATCTCTACTAAGCCACCATCCGCCCATGCATGGAGTATTGTTGTCACATCTGGGCTGGTGCACCATCCACTAGTCTCTCTCTCTCTTAGACGAAATATCTTATAGGACTTATTTACCACTGTCGACCAAGGGAAGAGTCTATAAAACATCTGTACGCAAGTGTGATGTATGAAAGTGAAATTTGGCCAGTGAGTGTTGAGGATATGTGTTGCATGGAGAGAAATTATATGAGAATTATATGATATATGTGTCTTAAAGACAGGTTTAGATCTGATGATCTCAGGGGATAGTATTTAGAGAGATGTGTACAGAATAGGAACATTGTTGGTTTGGTCACATTGAATCAGCCAAAGAAAATTAGGCCGAAATTAAGCTTTCGGCCTAATTTTCTTTGGCTGATTTGTAAAGATTTTATGGTTGTTTGGAGTTGAATAATACGTCTTAGAATTTTAAAGGGCATTTTTTTAGGGGGAATTCTTTCTATAGATATCAAACACGATTTTTGAAATCTATATATCAGGCATGTGAGATCTCCTCACCTTTCAGAAAAAACACTTTTTTTTAAAACTTAAGAATTCCGCTTAAATCTATCTGCTTTTCTTTTTGCTTTTTATTTTTTTAGACTGATTTCTGCCGAATCGCTAGAGCTTTATGTCCTTATTGTTTCGTCCTTTGGCTCGATTTTATTTCTCTTTCTCCCTATCTCTCGCTCGCTTTATCTTTCTCTTT
This sequence comes from Sepiola atlantica, assembly GCA_963556195.1. Classification (NCBI taxonomy): domain Eukaryota; kingdom Metazoa; phylum Mollusca; class Cephalopoda; order Sepiida; family Sepiolidae; genus Sepiola; species Sepiola atlantica. Next base: position 51,919,508 of record OY744537.1, on the reverse strand, counting down.
TCCTGTTTTTTCTCTCTTCCTATTTTGTATTATCAGAATTCACAATGCGGGTAGGGAGAGGTAGAAAACTTTGTTTCATAAAAGAATGGTTTCCTGTTTGTCCCCCTCTATATATACGTAATTTGGGTCTTTCTCTTGCTAACGACCATGTTTTTTTCTTTGTTCATTTTTTTTTTTAAACATAGTTCACCCCAAACAAAGCAGGCCACCGCTGTAGACAGTTCACCCCAAACAAAGCAGGCCACCGCTGTAGACGTAAGAAGCTACTGAGAAAAAAGGGTGAAGGTTTGGGAGGGGGGGGGGGTCAACCTAAATTAGGAGCTGCGCAGCGAGATGTCTGTTTACATTAGTTTTAAATTTCTGCATGTCAGTACCGTCAGGAAAACAGGGAGCAGGGAGAGAGTTCCAGAGTCCAGCAGCACGAGGAAAAAAGCTTTTCGAGTAGAAAGCTCTTCGGCATCTGGGGACCTCCACAGTGAATGGATGGGATTTGGCAGATTGTCGGGTTGGTCTAGTGAATTTACGTCGGTGGTGTACCAGTAAAACAAGCACAAGGAAGCAACATTGCGGCAATGGGACAGGGGCTGGAGCTTGGTGGATAGTGAAGGACCTTGGATCAAATATATTTTTACTGTTTTAAACTTTTATTAAACGCAAAACAACTTTTTGACACAAAAACTTTGAACATTCTTTTTACACAAAAAGCTAACTTTAATGGAATTTCAAAGCAAAAATTAAGTTAACAAAAATATTAGTCAATACTTTCAGTATGAAAAGAAAAAGGTATTGTAGGTTAACCCCCTTTGCTACATCCCCCCCCCCCCCCCCCCGTAGATTCTACTTTGTGTAGGCTATTATTTGGCAAAAAGAATAAAAAGACAATTACTTTAGAATTTAGAGTGGGAGAATCAGTTTCATATATGAATTTAATTTAAAATGATCCCCAATTTCCGGGCTATTCTAGCAGTTTAGGTCAGTTAACCACTTTATTTCTATGGTAGATACATTCTGTGCATTGTTTTTAGGTGAGGGTCTACATTTTTAGGTGATTACGTATGGTCTTGCAAGTTTTTTTTGGCTTGCTACTTGGACAGGGTTAGCAATAGGGTTAAGGGAGATTTGGGGAAGAGGTGTTACTCGAACTTAGGATTAAGGAAGTTTTTTAGGAGGCTTGCCACTCGAGCTTAGGGTTAGTGGCAGGGTAAGTAATTGTATTTTTTTATTAACTTTTTAGCCTCACTAACACTATAAAATAGCCAGATTTCAAGGAAAGATACCAATTGTTCCCAAAATATTTACAAACATAACTATGTCCAGAGAAAGCCGAAAAATAACTCATCTCCCAAGTCTTTGTTTACAATAAGCATCTTAATACATAACATACTATATACTGTCAGAAATAAATTTTGAATATTAAAACCATAAAAACATTTGTCGTATTTCACTGCTGATGCAGCAAGGAGATATGGTTACATTGTTAGTAAAATCGTAAACAAAGATTTGCTGCAAGGCGTGGGAGATGAGTTATTTGTGCAGTTTCGGCTTTCTTTAGATATTTATGTAAGACACGCATAGATCAATGATTGTGGGGAATTAAATGATGATTCTAACGATCACCCAGCCAATCTCAGATAATAATTTTGGGCCGTGTTATGGTCAAAACAGAGATTGCCGAATATGCCCAAATAAGGAAATTTGCCCCCAGACCCTAGAAAATTAAGCTTTTGAGAATAGTTTTTTGTTTTCATGATGTAGAGAATTAAATGACGATTCCAACAAGCACTCGGGTGTAATAATTTTTAGCCGAGAGATGGAATTTGTTTTGCCATTATCGGCACTATGTTGTTATGGCCTTATATTTTCTTTATTATTATTCTTGTATATAGCCATAATTGTTTGGTAAGATTTTATGCCATCTATTCATGGGAATCAAATTTGTTTTTCAGCAGCTTCAACTGATATTAACCACGAGAAATGCATGGCGGCTGTAGAAGAATATGATGCTGAAACTGACATTGAACCCGACGAAGATCACGATTTTGAAACCATTGAACTTGATGATGATCTTGATGCTTATCCCGATGATCTTGATGTTGATCCCAATGTAGATACTGATGTTCCACCTCACATAGATCCTGACTTTAAACCCGATATAAAGAAGTGAGTTATTTTTCTACCCTATAAAATTTTTCTACCATTATTTCTTTTTTCATTTTCTTTTTTCATTTCTTTATTTATTTTCATTCATTTAAAAAAATATTTTTTCCTTCCATTTTTTTTTTCATTTTTTTTTTCATTTTCTTTTTTCATTTTCGTTTTGCATTTTCTTTTTTTCAATTCTTTTTTTTTCAATTCTTTTTTTTTCAATTTTTTTAATTTTATTTTTTCGATTTTCTTTTTTCATTTTCTTTTTTTCATTTTCTTTTTTTCATTTTATTTATTTTTATTCACTTTTAAAAATATTTTTTCCTTCCATTTTAAAAAAAAAATAAAATTTTTTTTTTGATTCTGCTTTTGATAATGAGACTAATAATAAAATCATTAGTTCTTGACTACCTTTCGCCTTCGGACACACACTGCCATAGACCGACTTTCTAAGTGTTGAATAGTTGCTGTTTGGGTGAAATAATTACTCAAACTCTATTGGGGAAATAAACTGGTTTATTTTCGTTGGTCTGGGCTTGAATTAAGCCAAAAACTACAGTGTGTTGATTTTTTATGTCTGTTCTCTTGGATGTAGGAGAAGAAAAAGAGCGATCTTTAATTTTTCCTTTTTTTTTTGTACCCACTTTTAATCATTTGACCTTTGAACTATTCTCTGTATTCTGCGATCTGCATGTCTTTATAGTGTTTTAAAAGTCAATCTCATTTTGTTTCGCATGTGCACTAGCCAATTTGGCACAAGGCTGTCATCCCGAGTACTCTCTATAGCCATAGCCTACGTAATATAGTAAACTAAGGCTGGTGCACTAAGTCGAGATTTTTTGGTGATGTCATTGATAGTGGTTCTTACTTTCACTATCAATCAGGATCAGAAGTGAGCCGTAACTTAACATGCGTGCGTCCATCTGTAATCAGAGACAAAACTCCATAGGATTATTCATTCACTTGGAAATCATTAACTTTTTCCTTTTTTCAAACATATTTTCATTTTTTTATAGATGTCAAGTGCAAAAGAGAATTAAAATAAAAAATCCAACATGGCGTCCCAAAATTAAGGTATTGCATTATATTACGATGGCCATGATTAAAGTTCGAATTTCAAGTTTAAAAATATTTTTTTATTTCAAGACAAAAATTACAATTTTAGACTAATTAATAAGTTTTATTTACAATCCCGCTCCCCCCCCAAAAAAAACTTTTTACTATATTGTAAAAAAAAAAAAAAAACACATTTTAATTTATTTCAATAAACGTTCTATTAATGAATTATTTTGAATCATTGATATTATTAGATATGTGCAAATATTAGAAAACTGCATTGTATTATTTCTGCAATGTTATTATTTGATTCGAGAATTAAATTTTTCTTTGGGTTATATTGATTTTATTAATACGGAATTTAGGGGCTTTTTTTTTTTTTTTTTTTTTTTGTAATATATAAGAACTATATTTAAAAAAAAACATTTTTTTTTATTAACATCTACAATGCTTTATTTTAATTAAAAAATATACATTCATGCGTTTTTTATTGTACCCTGTGATATAACTTTAGTAAAAGTGTTTTTTGTTTACACAAAATAATACATTTGCACTGAGATTTCTAATAAAATAATGGGTTAATTATATTCACTGATCGTTAATTAATAAATACTGAAAATGTCATTAAAATTAGTTGATTTCCTGAATTTTGATGAATTAAAGTGAAGGGAGGGTCAAATGTCCATCGTCTGAGCATTTGACAGATCTCGTTTGTTAGTTTACATAGCAATACGCATCGACCAGAAAACTGTTTGGATAATCGCAGATTTGAGGGTAGTTCTATTAAAATAGTCATATCTTAAAAACTAAAGCACTTTAAGTGCTCAAAATACCATCATTTTGTTAGGAAATGAATATCCTTTCAGGTGCATTCATGAATAATAATATACATTATATATTTTTAAGAGTTTTGAGCAAATAAAGGCAAAAAAATGTTAACGCTATTTTCGGCAATTTACGTCAAATTTTTTTTTAACCCCCCCCTTCATTAAAAGTCTCGTACCATTGTTGTATGTGGAATTTCGTCCTAAAATTTGGAGACTAATCAGGTAAAGTATCACTTTTAATGTTTGTCGGTGTACGAAGTAATTCGGCTCATTCATTTTTTTGAAATTTTAAAAATAAGACTTCAACTCGCCGTCGGTCAAACATTTTTGAAAAATACATTTTCGTCGCCCAATTAGTAAATAAATCAATCATTTTACTTTTTTTATGCATTAAAATTATAATTGTATATATGTGTTCTCTTTTGGTAGTCCTGATATTTCATGACCCTATCCGGAAAAAAAAGGCGTTTTCTATTTATTGTTTGAAAAACATTGTAGTAGCTGCAGGCGATTTTTGTTTATTTTCATTCTAGAACGAATTTGAAATTTTTTTAAATATGAATATAAAAAATGTTGGTACATTTTTCGTACCCAATTAGTAAATAAATTAATCTTTTATCTTTTTTTATGCATTAAAATTATAATTGTATGTTGTTTTGTCTTTCCGTAGTAGTAATTTTAAATTACCTTATCCGAAAAAATAGTGTCCATTTTTTGAGCGAAAGTCAACAATGGCTACTAGTATTGCTGATATAACATCAGCAGCAGCTAACTAGTCTTGTAAAGCTTTGTAAAAATAAGACAAAAATATTCAAAGTTAATCCTATTTGGTTCTTTTATAAAAAATACTTTAAAAAATACTGGTTTTCACTCAACTTTCGAACTTCTAGTAGTAATGACTTTCTAGTCTCCAATTTAAAAAAAAAATTAAGATTCTACTTTTTTAGGCGATTACGTGTAAACACCCTTAAAGTCTTGGCGAAAAAAAGAAAAAACAAAACAAAAAATAATTTAGAATTTAGAGTGGGGGATCAGTTTCGCATATAAATTTAATGTAAAATGATCACCGATTTTCCTGCTATTCTTGCCTTTTAGTAAAATTTATAAAATAAATAATTACTCTACCATTAACTCTAGGTACGACTAACAAGCCCACCTCCTAAAAATGCTTTCTTGAACGTATCATACCATTAACCTTAAATATGAGTGGCAAGCCACCCCCTAAAAAACTCCCTTAACCCTAACACTAAGTCCAAATGGCAACCTCCATTCAAAACAAAACCCCTTCCTTAACCTTATCAATAACCCTAAGTCCGAGTAGGAAGCCCTAATCCTACAAAAAAGCCCATTAAAACCAAACATAATCGTCTAAAAAAAAAATTTTAAAAATAAATAAAAAAATAAAAAAGCAGACCCCCATAAAAAAAAACGCACAGGATTTATTTGCCATAGAAAAAAATTCATTAATGCCCTAAAACGCTAGAATGGCCCGGAAATGGTGAATTATTCTACATTAAATATATGTGAAACTAATCCCCCACTCGAAATTCTAAATGAATTGGGTTTTTTTCTTTCTGCTAAGTTTTCAGGGTGTTCACACTTAATTGCCCCTTGCCCTACCACTAACCTGAAGTTCAAGTGGTAAGCCCCCCCCCCTCCTCTCACAAAAACCCTCATAATCGTCTAAAAAAAGAAGAAAAAAACAAGAAAAACGCACAGGATTTATCTCCCATAGAAAAAATAATAAACTGTCCTAAAACGCTAGAATGGCCATGAAATGGGGGATTATTTTATGTGAAACTGATCCCCACTCTAAATTCTAAAATAATTGTTTTGGTTTCTTTCTTTCTGCCAAGTTTTTCAGGGTGTTAACATGTAATTGCCTAAATAAAAAAAGTAGAATCTCATATTTTGGGGAGGTAAGGGGGTGAGTTAGCGGAAGGTGTTAATCTACAATAATGCCAAAGAAATCTTGCAATATATTCATTTTTAAACAGTCCTAGTATTAGATTTTAGTTTCTTGTACATAAAATGTATAACAATTCAACTTTGAGTTTTCTAACTTCTTTCTTTTAATGGATACATGGTATTTTTAAAGTATTGCAGCATATTTATATGCACTTAGTGCAGATTACTTGGAAACCATTAATTTCTGAAGATTTTCAGTGGCACATTCTGATTCCTTGTACAAAAATACACTTATATGGTAAATTTAATTGCTTAATCTTGTGTTTTAACAAAGATATAACATTTTTACTGAAAAACTAGTGTAAAAAATTTGACGAAACGCATATGGTCTTAAAGAGGGGAAAATATCCAATCGTGTGAGGCACAAAAATAGTCATAACTTCCTTATTTTTAGTCAGATTTAAAACATTTAAAAAGATTCTTTCTTAGATCATCAAGCTCTTTCTATATATGCCATTATTGAGATATTTTAAGCAATTTAAATTTTTTCATGTGTATTGCTATGTTTGCTATGTTTACAGCATGACATCATTTTCCAGTTGACAGGCGTTAGTTTACTATATTAAGTAGGTCACGTCTTAGCTGTTTACTATATTACGTACGTCACGTCTTAGCTGTTTACTATGTTACGTAGCTCACGTCTTAGCGCATGCATCATAAATGTTAACAGATGAATATGCATCAGAAGAAATTCTGTGTGTATGCACCTCACCTTGTCACTAAAACAAGACTGACACTTATTTTAACTCTTTTTTAATCATTCCCCAATGCTTTAATTATTATTTTCAATATTCATAACATTTAGTTCACACAATTATTTGTTAAATCTTGGGTTCAATAAATATTTGTGTTGCGTTATATAATTTTGACACAATGGATGTGTAATGCGAGTCTTAAAGAGAGACTTAAATCTGATGACCTCAGAGGTAGATTAAATCTGGACAGTATATAGAAAGATGTGTGCAGAACAGGAGACCAAGTTTGTATGGTCACATTGAAAAAACGTATCAGAGTTTTTAGGTTAGTAAACAAAGAACAGTTAAGATATCAGGATTAGTTGATAGGGGAAGGCCAAGGAAAACATGTCAGGAAGTGATAAGGATGGATTTGCGAGAAAGAGGGATAAATAAAGACCTGGCCAGAGATAGATTATTTTGGAAGTCAATGTCTGTTATATCGTTACTCTTAGTTGATAGTAAAAAGAATGAATATATGCTGAAGATAATATTCTATATCTTTTATTCTCTACATAGCACACACTATAATACAATATGTACATATATTTATAGTCCTTAAGACTAGTTCGTTTAATTCGTGAGGGGTGGTTCGATCACTTCACTTTTAGAAAATTTCTTTCCATCCGAAAATCGCATTTTTTTTTTCCGTTTCGGATTAATGTTTAAATTTGCAGAAGGTGATCTCTTCTGGTGTCGCTAGAGGTCTAGATACTTTGAAAAAAAAAATCATAAATGACCTTAATAGGTTCTTTCCTTCGATAATCCTTTTCAGAAGTCTACCTCTTTTTTATCTGGTTGTAGTGTCTTTTCACAATTCATTTTAAATATTTGATGATGTACACTACTTTACCAATTCTTTTTTAATAACGCTGTCTTTCCAGCTCACGTTTCCATTTTTTATAGTTTCTGTAATAGATCTTTTCGTTGGGTTTGAAAAATCTTGCTGGATTTGCATTCATCTTTTTTAAAGTGTTTGGTTTTGTAAGGTATTAATTTATCAAATCTGGATCTTATTTTCCTAGCAAACCTGTGCTCTGCTGGTGACGTTTCTCACACCTGCGGATATTCTTCATCTCTACAAATCTACTATCAGACCGTGTATAGAGTACTGTTGTCATATTTGGGCTGGTGAATCTCTGTCCCATGTGAGAGTTCTTGATAAGGTGCAGGAACGTATCTGAAATTTAATTGGCTCTACCCATTCTTCTTTACACCCTCTCTCTCATAGACATGATGTTGCTAGTCTCAGTCTTTTCTATAAATACTATTATGGCATGTGTTCTTCGGAATTGTTTGATCTATTCCTTCTTCCTTTGTTTCAGCTCGTTGAACTCGTCGGTCTAGTGGTCTCCATCAATTCGCTGTTTTGATACCTCATTGTAATACAGCTTCCTATTCCAATAGCTTATTTCCAAGAACTGCAGGCTTGTGGAACTCTCTTCCTGCTGGCTATTTTCCTCCTACCTATAGCCTTGGTCTTTTCAAGACTAAGGCTAATGGGTATCTCCTGTCTTTGTGATAATCATCTTTCATTCTTGTTACCTCCTTACATCAAGTGGTTTCATGCCTTGTCTGGAGCGATTTCCATAAAAAATAAATACGTAAGCAATGCTTCTGTATGTAAAAAAAAAAAAAAAAAAAAGAAAAAAGAAAGTTGTCATCTGTTGTAGATAATTTAATTCTGCGTTCTCCAAATCCACTCGTATTTATAACTTATTTAAATTTAAAGGAAACAAAATAAATATTCATTTTTAAGTGTGCATTAAATAAATAATAGAAAATAGAAAAATAATAAATTTTGAAAGATTTTTAAAAATTTTACTTATTTAAATTTAAAGGAAACAAAATAAATATTCATTTTTAAGTGTGCATTAAATAAATAATAGAAAATAGAAAAATAATAAATTTTGAAAGATTTTTAAAAATTTTACTTTGAGCTACCATATGTTTATATCCTGATCATATCCTTATTTTTTCTTACTCCAGGGTCCTTGGTATGACCTTAAAAGACATTCAGTGGTGAGGCCTCCATTTGGGAGCTGTGGGGATGTGGAGTTGCCCCTTAGTTGCCATTGCTCCCAGGCCCACTCTGGCCCGGAGTGATAGTACCTGTAAGGGTCCTATCTATGGGTCAAATAGAATCTACTGGTGCTACCAAATCAGGCTGTCTGAAGTTATTGACGTCCTGACTCAAAATGCACCAAACATTGATGTTTTATTGTTTTTTCCTTTGCAAAACTCGATCATGTTCTGCAAAATCCAAAACAAAAAAACAATTTCCCTCCCTCCCCTCTTTTTCCTTCTCTCCTCTTTCTCCCCCCGCCCCTTTCACTCAACCAAGCACCGTGAATGGATGTTTGAACATATAAAGAACTTGAAGCGTGGAAACCTTCATCAAAATGACCGGATTCGGCATTAAATAACCCGAAAAGGTTTGATATGCCGTAAAACAAAACAACCAAACCAAAAACCCTGATTAAACATTTAAAGATATAATATAAAGAACTTGAAGCATTAAAACCTTCACCAAAATGACAACAATTCAAAATACCAAAACTCTTAACTAATGATTATAAATGACCCACTGACTTAAGACTCAAATGAAGGATATTTCCTTCTACATTGATGGCATGAAATGGCCCTTAGGGTTGATGTGCCATTAAGCAATCTTACCTTACCTTCTTACTCAAGATTATTCATCAAGTGTAAATGAAACCCTATGGAATCCAAGTAAATTATTCAAATAAATAAAAGCAATCAAAATTAACTCTATTGAACTAAATTATTATTTATTACTAAATTATTTTTTTCATTACTAAATTATTATTATTATTATTATTATTATTATTATTCATTACTAAATTCATATTATTTATTACTACATTTTTATTATTGTTATTCATTACTACATTTTTATTATTGTTATTCATTACTACATTTTTACTATTATTATTCATTACAAAATTTTTACTATTATTATTCATTACTAAATTTGTATTTTATTCATTACTATTATTATTCATTACTAAATTATTACTATAGTGATGGATGGTAACTAACATAAGTATTTCCTGCTAAATTCTTTTTACACATTTTTTCACAAGGCATAAAAAAATGATAATGCAACGGGATTAGTACATTTTGTATATTACCAACGGATAATGGAAGATGTTTTTTTTTTTTTTTACTTTTACTTATTTATATATCATGTCACTGTAATCTTATTTAATTTAATCAGCAAATTTTTATGTTCAGATGAATTATTTGTTGCTATGTTTTTTATTTCACAAAATGAATCCGTAAAACGGCTGATTTGTTTTATAAGAAACCGAAATGCATTCTAGTGGATTTAATGTTATCCATGAATTAATATAAAATTAAAAAAGTTATTGTTTCTAAATAGGAGTTTTATTTCACAAATTAATTCATTAAAATTGCTGAATTGTATTACAAAAAGACACAAAGCATTTATATAATGCTTTGCGTCCTCCTCTTGCTGAAGATGGAAAAGGTACTGAAAAATTGATCTCGGCTCGGAAGGAAGTATCACCTTTTTTTTTTTTTTTTGGACAATATGCAGTTTATGTGTTAAGAAGTTTATGTACAGCGTTTGGTTTTACAATCAGCCTCACAAGGATCAAAGCAATGGTTGTCTGTGCAATGAACCTAATGTCTTGGTTCATAGGTAAAGATTGGGTTTGTTTGTCTGTCGGAAGATGGTTTCTTGGATGCATTGATTTACGCATCCATAGAGGAAGTGTGTCTTTTGGAAGACTAGATAAGCAGAGCTGAGTGGGGAGGGTATGTAGGGAATAGTTGTAGGGCTATCGAGGAACATCGTCGCGAATGTGATCAACTCAGCTCCGGAAGGATTATGATTTAGATGTAAACATCAAAAGCTGGAAGTGTGAATTCTGTCAATGGGTATTTCTATCAAGGGCTGAACTAGTTTTTGTGAACTTCACGGCGGCAGTGTTCGGGAATGTTACGTAAACACACAAGAGATGACGAGGCAAATGGTGGCAACCAATAACTTCCATACATTGCTGTGTCGTATTTTTTTCAGTTTTATTTTCAAGAAAGATAGAAAATAACAAAAAAGAAACGTCTGGTAGCTGACAGCAGATTGGCTAATCGCTTGGTATCTCTCGATTGTTTACGTAGCATGTCCGAACGCTGCCGACGCGAAGTTCACGGAAACTGGTTCATGTTCGATAGAAGTATGCATGAATCGTCTGAAGAAGCATGAACTAACAACCATCCAAAATGTTTCCCATGGTTAGACAACCTGTGTGATGTGTAATAAAGTCCGTAAATGCTCCCCTCATTTAACACATTGTTGTGCACAGAAAACAGATTTCAAAAGACAAGCCCATAAATGAGTAAACAAATATTTGTGACAAAACTGGCTCCAGATTTAAACAATAATAAAAAAATTAAATTTTAATTAAAATGAAAAAACAAATAGAAATTAAATCTAAACAATAACGGCAAAAGTCTTTTTTTGATTTATCACTCCTAAATTACCATCAAGACGGGTTACTGTTATCTATATATTAATACGATAGCGTGTGTGTTCATGTGTCACGCTTTCGGCAAAAGCTCTGCGCATGCGTGCCGCACCTTTGGCACAACAGTTAGCGACGTAGTATTTTTGACTTCGGCCCGACTTGTTTATAGTTCGATCCCAACCAACCTCTAAAATTTTTTTTCTACATTTCGAGGTGAAAGGGAAGAGAGGTAGGGAGGGGACGACCGGGAAGACACATATTTATACAATAGCGTGTGTGATTTTGTGTCATGCTTACATCAAAAGCAGCGACCTTCCGAATCTTTGTATGCTACTCATGAATTGGCTTGGCCTTTTGGCTAAGATCAAAGTGTAGTATCTGTTCCGATGGATACTGCACTCCATAGACTTGTATTGTCTTGGCCTTCGAGGCTTGATTTACGCTGGTCATTGGGTCTGTCTTGTGCAGTTCTAGGAGGTCCACCCTCCCAGGCTTCGCCTCCCCTCTTTGGGGAGGAGTAAGTTTATTGCTTACTGCCTGGGGCGCCCCTACCGGGGAATACCGACGGGGCTGCCCAGGCAATTTTTAATGGCCAGAGTGCTCACCTTCTCGAGCGCTGGCTTTTCAAACCCCACTTTCCCGACCCGACCTTGGGTCACATCTTACTTGTGGGAGTAAGATAATACTGGCCTTGTGCCTAACTCCTGGAGAGGAGTAAATAAATATTCATGAATTGGAGCCAAATTTAATTTAATCGAAAACATTTACAAAGTAAGGTTTAGTTGTCGAAATATTACCTTCACTAGAAATATTGTATATAAAGAGGTTTTGTAAATTGTTTCATGTATTGTTCATTTAAAAAAAAAATAAATATACAAGTCCAAATCTTATCATATTTTATTCAAACATGTATAGGTTAGGAACAAGATAATTAGTATTGAAAACAGCATTTTGTGTAATTTACACGGGTCCCGCTAGTTTAAATCAATAATACAACATCATATTTGAAATACTGTATATATATATATATATATATATATATAATCATCATCATCACCACCATCAGGGTTTTTTTTCTTATAGTCCTGGCACGGTACCAAGCTCCCAGAGTAGCAACGATAGTCACATCCCTTTTTGACATAAAGGGGTTCATACCTGGGCTGTGTATTTGGTCGGCTGGCTGTTTGGTCGGCGGGCATGCTGAACTGGTTGGGACCACTGAGCTGGAAATGAACATTATGTAATAATTGAATAAACCATTTTACTTTTTATATAAAAAATATAATTTATTATATTTTGAAAAGGAACATAATTAAAACTCGAAAATGGGATTGTCGTGAGCACACGACTGCCTCCATGCTTGTCCAAAAACCGACTGTGTTATTTTGCTTCAGACTGATCGAGAGAAAAAAGAGAAAGAGAGGGGGGACACTCAAAGAATACAATGGCATTGCCCTGAGTTTTGACAAATGTTTTGTTATGATTTAACAACCTGTTCCGGTTTTCTAACACATCTTGTATGACAGCTGGTCTGATTTCTGAACCCATCACATGCCCCTTTCATTGAATAGGTTTTCCAAAACATGGTTGACAGGCGTACTGATATGTTTGAATTGCAGAGAATTATTGCACTTGTCTCCAAGTCTGGCACAAGGGATTGCAAATTGTTGTGGGAGCACCAGCTCCCCAAAAAGGGTTCACGCATTGTGCGACATAATAACCGAAAGTGAAAAATAGTACATGATGGTTATTAGGTATGTACATAATGGTTATTAAGTATGAGTCTAGAACAAAGAACTGTAGGGGACGTTTTTTATGTATATTTTAAGAATGTCATGGTAAATAAGACTGGATGTTTGTGTAATCTTAAAATGTAACTTTGGAGAATCTTTTTATTTAGCCACATAATTGCTGATAGGTCTAGTGATTAATATGAAGTGAACGGATTGACAGTGCAATGCAGAAAAATGACCCTTATGAGCTTTCTTCCATATTTCTGTTACAGTGTTTTTGGTAGAAGGATGAGTATTTATTCCGGGGGGGGGGGGGAGTAGTCACTTCTATTCTCATGCTAAAATTACAAAGCAAAGAGAAAATGGTTAGGATAAAATATAAAATTTGGTGAATTCAAACAAAACTAAAAATAATATATATATATATATATATATATATGATGTGTATTTAGTATTTAGGCAGCATATTTTCATTTATGCAAACATTATAAATTAACACTGAGTGTTTTTTTGCTTGATAAGACTTTTTATCTTTTCGATTTTCCAAATAATCCATTCAGTATTTCGATCAAATTGGTGTAAGTTCCGTAGGTTTCTTGTTCCATTTTATTTCCTTTTTTGCGAGTACTTTCGATTTGATTCGTTAAATCATCTTCAGGTGGTATTAGTCTTGGTGCCTTTACAAATGTGTCTTTACTGTTGAGTTTTTTTTTTATCATAATGGCTAGTAATTTACAACTTAGAAAAAGAGCGTCTATAATATTGAGATGTTACATGCGAGTGTGATTACGTTCTAAGAGCAAGATTCAAAAGTTTGATTGCTTAACGGCTAAGAATTTGATTACGTTCTAAGCATGTTCAAGATTCAAACAGCTAAGAATATGATAACGTTAATTACTATGCGAGACACTTTAAAATATGACTAGTTTCGTAATTCACATTATCGAATGTGGGATGTTTAGTTTTTATGTACAGGGCTTCAAGAATTTTTTATCTTTTGATGTTGGTATCATGGTGTATTAGCATTGTCTAAGTTTCTCATCATTAATTTTATTTGTTCGTCTACAATATAATTGAGAAATTGATTATTAATTAGGACTTGCTTAATGTTTAATTCGTTAAGGAATATTTTGGAGTTTGAAGACATTAGCTTTGCACGGTTTAATAGATTTTTAATCGTTGCAATTTTATATCGATATAGGCATTCACTTCTATAACTTAAAATGCATGCATTAATAAAGGTAGTGTTTTTTTTATAGGGATAGGTGGTGAATGTGTCATTGTTAGAGTCAATGAGAACATCTAAAAAACGGAATTTTGTTATTAACGTTACGCTCATGAGTGAATGTAAGTACGGAGTTATTTTGAAAAATGTCTTGTAGTTTTTTTTGTCTCATCATTATTGTCTGCTAAAATCAAATTCTTAGCCGTTAAGCAATCAAACTATATATATATATATATATATATATATATAATATTTGTAAACAAATACCAATAATCAGACTAAAGCACATATGAAGCAGAATTCTATGTGCAACTTCTATTTATACAGATCAAGCAAAGAGATCGATATTGTGTAATTAATTATTAATTTAACAATCGGATTTAATAAAGCATATTGCGAAAAAGTAAACTATAAGATTAATAATTCAATAAATAATTAATAAATCCCTTATTCGTCACTTGGACATTGTTCAGTTCAATATCAAGAAATCCTGATTCCTTATATATAATCGTTTCACAGCCCATAGTTTTCTTCGAATGTCCGGCTGGCTTGGCAGGCCGAGAGCAGACTCAAGGCGTTTCCACGAATAATGGCGATAGAGAGACGCTCATAAAGCCAAGAAAATGCGTGATTGTCTCCGGTGTTGCGCGTCATTAGTAAACCAAGGCTGCCGAGGAAGTCACGCATGACAGAGCCAATCACTCCACTCGTCTCCACAGCGATCTGTTGAAATACAAATCTGTCGAGAAGATTGGCATATTTTGACCACTTGCGGCTTTCTTCTGACGTTGCTGCATGTCCAGGGTTTGTTGCCGATTCTATCACTGATGAGGGTGCAAAAGTGTCAACACAAGTCGCATCCCATATCAGTGACTTAGCATTTGTAAAGAGAAACACTGTCAGGCCATCAGGTCGTTTGCCATCCCCTCTGTCAAGATCAACCGGTTCGAGGATCGACGGGAAGCCAGCGATGTCTAGTGCTCGTCGAATGACATCATTGAGAACGCTGTGCCTCAAGCAAAATAGGAGAAAATTTCACTTTACATTATATACATAGGCATAAAGAAAGTAAATAGACACTCCACAAAAGTAATTCATGCTTAAAATTTCTGCTTCCTTCGTCAACGGCCAGCACTCGGAGCCCTACAAAGCAATTATAGAAGTTTGAAACATCGGTATTTTATATTAATTGAGATTTTTTGTGCTTCAGATATCAATATATCTATCATATATCACCATTAAAGTATGACATCGGCCAAAGAAACGTTAGAATTCACTAGTTTCAGAGGAGCCATATTATAGATTAATATGAAGGTGGACTTAATCAACATCAAACCGCTGCAAACTTCGGGATTCCACTTTCCACTGTCAACCAAGTAATTGTCCAATTCATCAGCAAGGGGAAGATAATCAATGTTATCTTCCCTCGGTTCATCAGGACCCTTTGGCAACAGTCTTTGTTATTGATGATAATAAGGGGGTCTATTTCTTTCTTTCATGTCTATGTATGAGATGAAGCTAAAAATGAATATTTTTGTACATTTTACTATGAAATGAAACTATCATCTAAAATTCTTACATGAATGAGAGTTCTTGTGTTAGTAAATGTAGAAAAGTTGAGGTAGAAGGTTCAGTTCACAGGGGAAGGCCAAAGAAAACATGTTAGGAAGTGATAAAAATTTACTTGAGGGATAAATAAAGACATGGCCAGAGATTGGTTACTTTAAAAATAAATTTCTTAAAGCCGTCGAACGCATGCAATGTAAAACAAATATTTGAATTTTTAAAGTTTACTTTCGGCAGCCTCGTAACTCTCGCTCCCTTAATTTTATTTAGTCCTCACATTCCATGAGCGATGTTTCTGACAAAGAGGGAAAAATTGTTGTTTTCTGGGTCAGAATCTATCCATAACACTTAGTTTTTGACATTGAAGTAGTATTTTAAAAATTTTTTAGCTCTTTTCATCAAATGGTATGTCTGGAACGATTTACATAAAAAAAATTAAAATAAATAAATAAATTCAACGAAGAAAGTAACTGTGGAATTTCCCTTGGTCCCTACTAGTACATATAATTACCTACAGTTTCACAAAACTTTAAATATTTGTCTATATATAAAATTTGCTCATGTTTTTTTACCGAATATACTCCCCAAAATGTCTTTTTAAATTCATTCTTTTTCCACCATTTATTTCTAAATTAGTCCAGTTTATTCTTAAAAACTTTCTGCTTGGAAAGTTAATTTGCACATTTTTCATGGGATGAAAAACGTGGTTAGTTATTTGCCAACAGAAAAATAAATTATCAAGAAAATGTTCTATTTTCTGTGGAAGTCTTTATTCATTTGTTATTTGTATATTCCAATCATTATTTACCTGAAATAAACTATTTTTGTACATTCAGTCGCAAAAAGGCGATAAATTGTTAGTAAATTAGTTCTGCATAGCATGAAAATTGAACAACAAAAAATTATTGCGCATTTAATTTTTCAAGTAAGAAAAATTTGTAAGAAATATTCTCTTTTCTTGCGCTTCTCTTTTTTTCTTTTTTTTACCGTCTCTTTTTTTCTTTTTTCTTACCCTTTTTTCTTTTTTCTTACCCTTTTCTCTTTTTTTATCCTTCTCTCTTCTTTTCTCTTTTCTCATCCTTCTCTCTTTTTTTCTCTTTTCTCATCCGTTTCTTTTTTTTCACCTTTTTCTCCTTTTTCTCTTTTCTTACCCTTTTCTCTTTTTTTCTCCTGTGTTCTTAGACCAGACTAATTTGATTAAGATGTCCGCATTAATCATATTTAACAAGACATTAATGGTTTTGTTTTTAATTTCAGTGTCAAATTAAAGAAAGGCATAAAAAAGCTTCGTCTTCAAAAGCAGTTCACCTGTAACACATGTGGTAAGAACTACACCCGAGCCACAAGATTCTTGGAACATCAACGAACGCACACTGGTGAAAGACCATTCCACTGTGACACTTGCGGCAAAGATTTCACACGCAGTCGAAACCTGTTACAACACAAACGGACACATACTGGTGAAAAACCATACCAATGTGAATGTTGTGAAAAGGGATTCACTTCACGTGGCCATCTGCTGGAACATAGCCGAACACACACCGGCGAGAAGCCCTACCAGTGCGGGATCTGTGGGAAGGGATTCACTCACAGCACCACCTTGAAGGGACATGTACGCATACACACCGGAGAGAAACCATTCGGTTGTAAAATGTGTGGTAAAGACTTCACTTTGAGTAGCAGCTTAGAACGGCACAAGCGCATACATAGGGGGGAGAGACCCTACCCCTGTGATGTGTGTGAGAAACGCTTCACGGAAAGCAGCAGCTTACGTCAACACAAGCGGCTACACACAGGTGAGAAGCCCTATAAATGTGACCAGTGCGACAAGTGCTTCACCCAGAGTCACAGTTTGCATTCGCATAAATTGCGTCACACTGGAGAGAAACCATTCCACTGTGACGTTTGCCAAAAGAATTTTACACACAACAGTAATTGGCAGCGTCACAAGCGGACGCACTCTGGCGAGAAACCATTCCACTGTGACATTTGTGGCAAAGACTTTACGATGAGCAGCAGTCTGAAGAGGCACGACCGGACGCATCGCGGTGAAAAACCCTATCACTGCGATGTTTGTGGCAAGAATTTCACGCAAAGCCATAGCCTACAGGAGCATAAGCGGACACACACAGGTGTGAAGCCGTTTACGTGCGGCGTCTGTGGGAAAAGCTTTACGCAGAGCACCTCACTGAAGACGCACGAGCGGACACACACTGGGGAAAAGCCTTTTCAGTGCCAAGTCTGCTTAAAGAGCTTCGCTACCCGTATCGGGCTGCAGTACCACCAAACGGTACATACGGGAGAGAAGCCTTTCCTCTGTGAGGTGTGTGGCAAGAGCTTCACCCAACTCAGTGGACTTCAACTGCACAAGAAAAAGCACACGATTGACAGCCTTTTCTGTTGTTCCTTATGCGGGAAGGGTTACACAGATCAGTCACTTTATGAGAAACACACTCAATCGCACTGGATTTTTGGCATGGAATTAGCTTCGACCATCATCTAACATTTTATTTTCTCTTTAAACATAATTTAATTGGAAGACAATCAAAAGAAATTGCTTTCTTCAAAAGATTTATAGTGAACTGTGAAAATGTTATTCAATTAATTTAAGACGTGGGGGGGCAAAAAAATTTTGGTATGTTAACTTCATGATTACGTTGGTCTGTTTAATGGCATATCAACTTTTTCTTCTTTTGGATGAATTAATCTAGACACATGATACCTATTGTAAATAATTTTACCCTTTGACTCGTGCTAGGAGGGTAAATCAGAGTTCATACCTTTCCCAATGCTATTAAGACACAAGTTATTCTAATAGTCATACTAATAAGTTTATTCAACAAACGACATTGTGTTTTTTTTTGTTTTTTTCAAACAAAAAGTAACATTTCTTCTGACACATAAGACACACATTAAAAATTAAAAACAAAATTATGCAAATAATAGTGTATCCATTGCATGGATACCATGGCTAAGAGTCGGTCTGCTTCTTCTTCGATAGGCATATGACCTTTGACCTTCAGCTCCGTTGTGGCAATTCGAGCTGCTGGTTATTATACATTCCACAGTTCCACATGACCCAATTGCTGCACCAAAACTTCACCGTGTTCTTACCAGTCGGGGATACGTCCTCGACAATCAGGTATGGTTCTGTTCAGTCTCAGGAGGTTCATCCTCCCAGGCTTTACCTTCTCTTTGAGAAGAGGTATGTTTAATGCTAATCACCTGATGCGCCCCTACCGCGGAATGCCGACGGAGCTGCTCAGGCAGTTTTTGTCGGCCACAGCGCTCTAATTCTAGTGTGGTGGCTCTCTACAGCTGACCTTGTGCCTAACCTTGTGCAGAGGTAAATAAACATACATCCTCAAAAGGTAGCTGGGTATCCGTTGCTTTTGGATCAGGTGCTGACCAAAAACATCTGTGAGGGTCTTCAATGTAGTGGTATAGCTTAGATGGTTCTGCTGACTTCCCATGGTTACTCCATCTTGCTTTGGCCCAAGCTGTGAATTGGTGTTGCGTGGAACGGCTATTTGGTGTGTTGCAAAGTCAGGACAGGACTTTGGGCTGTCTGCTGAAAATTACAAATTAGATTTTGGTCTCAGATAAGTTATGAGATGTTAAATAATGAATCGTACATGCTGTGTATTTTTTTTTTTTTTAAATGAAACCGTGGACAAACATTATCTAAAATTGACTTAGAAATCAGTATTTTAATGTAGCTTTTTTTTTTTTAAATGAAACCGTGGACAAACATTATCTAAAATTCACCTAGAAATTAGTATTTTCATGTAGTTTTTTTTTATATTTTTAAATGAAATTGTAATGTAGCTTTTTCTTTTTTTTTAGATGAAACCGTGGACAAACATTATCTAAAATTCACCTAGAAATTAGTATTTTAATGTAGCTTTTTTTTTTTTTTTTTAAATGAAATCTTAATTTAGCTTTTTTTAAAAAATGAAACCGTGGACAAACATTATCTAAAGTTGACCTAGAAATCAGTATTTTAATGTAGCTTCTTTTTTTTTTTTTTTTTAGATGAAATTTTAAGGTAGCTTCTTTTTTTTTTTTAAATGAAACCGTGGACAAACATTATCTAAAATTGACCTAGAAATCAGTATTTTAATGTAGCTTTTTTTAAAAAAATTAAATTTTAAGGTAGCTTCTTTTTTTTTTTAAATGAAACCGTGGACAAACATTATCTAAAATTGACCTAGAAATCACTATTTTAATGTAGCTTTTTTTTTTTAAATTAAATTTTAAGGTAGCTTCTTTTTTTTTTTAAATGAAACCGTGGACAAACATTATCTAAAATTGACCTAGAAATCACTATTTTAATGTAGCTTTTTTTTTTAAATTAAATTTTAAGGTAGCTTCTTTTTTTTTTTTTAAATGAAACCGTGGACAAACATTATCTAAAATTGACCTAGAAATCACTATTTTAATGTAGCTTTTTTTTTTTAAATTAAATTTTAAGGTAGCTTCTTTTTTTTTTTAATGAAACCGTGGACAAACATTATCTAAAATTGACCTAGAAATCACTATTTTAATGTAGCTTTTTTAAAAAAAATTAAATTTTAAGGTAGCTTCTTTTTTTTTTTAAATGAAACCGTGGACAAACATTATCTATAATTGACCTAGAAATCACTATTTTAATGTAGCTTTTTTAAAAAAAAAAATTTTTTAAGGTAGCTTCTTTTTTTTTTAAATGAAACCATGGACAAACATTATCTAAAATTGACCTAGAAATCACTATTTTAATGTAGCTTTTTTTAAAAAAAAAAAATTTTAAGGTAGCTTCTTTTTTTTTTTAATGAAACCGTGGACAAACATTATCTAAAATTGACCTAGAAATCACTATTTTAATGTAGCTTTTTTAAAAAAAATTAAATTTTAAGGTAGCTTCTTTTTTTTTTTAAATGAAACCGTGGACAAACATTATCTAAAACTGACCTAGAAATCACTATTTTAATGTAGCTTTTAAAAAAAAAAAAAAATTTTAAGGTAGCTTCTTTTTTTTTTTTAAATGAAACCGTGGACAAACATTATCTAAAACTGACCTAGAAATCACTATTTTAATGTAGCTTTTTTTAAAAAAAATAAATTTTAAGGTAGCTTCTTTTTTTTTTTAAATGAAACCGTGGACAAACATTATCTAAAATTGACCTAGAAATCACTATTTTAATGTAGCTTTTTAAAAAAAAAAAAAATTTTAAGGTAGCTTCTTTTTTTTTTTAAATGAAACCGTGGACAAACATTATCTAAAATTGACCTAGAAATCACTATTTTAATGTAGCTTATGATTCTGGAAACAGCAGTCTGGGTGAGCGTTAGATTGCTCTAAACCCTCTTCGTTGAAAAAAATGTTTTCATTTGCTATGGACATTTTGAAATGGCTACTATAACATAATAACACATTTAGAATGGCATAAATTTTCAAAATTCTTCCTCTGCTTGACAATATAAACACATTATATTTCAGAAAGTTTTTTAGATGAGGATTGATAATTTGGATTATTCGGACTACTTTTTCAATCCTGGTTATTATTTTTACGTTTCGGACGATATAACCTCCAACCTTTTTCAGGTGCATCTTTTATAACTTGTAATTTTCTGTCAAACTCATATATATATATATATATATATATATATATATATGAGAGAGAGAGAGGTTGAATACAAGGCTGCAGAGTCAAAGATGACTTTGAAACTGGGTTTGAATCCTTCGACTGGATGTAATTATCATCTCCTACACTGAAGATTGCGTAAGCATTAAACACATATATCTGTAGGTAAAAATAATAAATATTTATATAAAAAATATTGTGTGTATATAAGTCATACTACACATCTAAAACAAGATTAGGTTATAATTACAGTCTGATTGTTGAAGGTTCAATCCTTACTACAGGCGATAACTAATAATGACCTAATAATGAACACTTCTACCCAGTCATGGCTGATGGAACAAGAACAATCTACTTCCGTGGAGTAAATAAAGGGTTCAGTTCAAAATTCCCAGTTCAACAGAAAGATTCCCAAATTCGAAAATATTCACCTGAAGATGGTCGGAGGTTACATCGGCCGAAACATTATGAAAATAACAACCAATGAATGCCTGTGCAATCGCGTAGCCCAGTATTGCAATACGTAACGTTAACGCCTGTCACATGATCAAGTAGTCGCAACGTCTATGAAATGAAAGAATCCTATTGGATATTGACTCTAATGAATCAGAGATTTAAATCTCTTTATGGCAAATCAGAATGTTAACATTTTAGTTTAAGACCAATCAAAACCAATTCAGCAAAGTTGCCCAAAAAATAGATGTTTTTTTGTTTTTTCTTTCATTTGAAAGTTTTCCCCTTAATTAAAAAAAGGTTGCATAGTATCTTGAATAATTTATATAAAAAAGATGAATCCTATCGAAGAAGATACGTGGTACACTGTCGATGCAGCAAAAAATATTTATAATAAAGTTTATTATTTGTAGAGGAAAAGCTAATCGGTTTAATTAATTCGTAATTCTGTATGGTTGGAAACAGCTTATTTAAAGAAATCATGGCTTTATGCAATATTCATGCAATCTTTATGCAATCTTCATGCAATCTTTATGCAATCTTTATGCAAAGTCATAGATGAAAGTTAAACCAAGTAAATTTTCTTTATTTTTAAATTCAGAATCAAAATATTAAAAGAATCACATCCAGATTGGCAACTCCGACCTGGCAAATTAATTTCAAGAGCGAAGAGGGTAATAAATACCAAACCTAAAAAGAAACGGTGCTTCTTCGGCATCACCACTTCCACTGCATCAAAGAGTGATGCTGTATATATGGGTAATCTGAGTCAGTCTTTTTACTGAATCAGGTTAACTTTTTTTTTTTTTTTTGCAGACAACTTTTGACCTCTGAGGTATTAAGTTGCAACCGTGTTTTTAAAACTCACTTTGGAATCTGAAGTTGGATTTTTTTTTCTAGTCAACTCTCAATCACTTGGTGCTAGAAGCAATCTTTAATGCCTGCATCATTTCCATCAGCGATAAAATGCCAACGAAGCTGGGGTAATATTTTAGTACCAGCCGTGGGCATTGCAAAACACTAGGCACTCCTACTTTAAAACTGGACTTGTGTCGAAATCTTCGTCTTTATTTGGTTTCTCTGTTTTTACTGAACGTCAAACCCCTTCTTTTGCGGGAAATTTAATAACAAAACCAATACCTATTATAAATGATTCGTTTTAAACCCATTGCTATTTCAACCGTTTCTTGGGAGGAAGAGGCTTCATATTTTTCCCAACATAAGTGACCATAATATATCCGAGTAAATTTTAACGCGACTTTGTTGGTTAAGCATGATACAACTCCCTCTTGAGGGGGGGGGGGGGGGACCGGGGGTTTCGAAGTGACTGTTATTTAAAACCTTTGATTTGATGAAAGCAATTTATTTTTTATTTCCAAATAATACATGTTTAACACTTAATCATTTATTAAAATATTTTCCTTTTTTTTTTAGACATTATTTTTTACTCTTAAAAAACGAAACGAAAAACATTTGAAAGATTCTTTCATTCATCTTCTCTTTTACACATGAAAAAAAAACAACACTTTTCTTTTCTAGACATTATTTTCTTTTTTAGACATTATTTTCTTTTTAGACATTATTTTCTTTTCTAGATATTATTTTCTTTTCTTTTTAGACATTATTTTCTTTTCTTTTTAGACATTATTTTCTTTTCTAGATATTATTTAATTTTTCTTTTTTAGACATTATTTTCTTTTCTTTTTTTAGACATTATTTTTTTTTTTTTAGACATTATTTTTTACTCTTAAAAAACGAAACTAAAAAAATTTGAAAGATTCTTTCATTCATCTTCTTTTTCACACATGAAAAAAAACAAAAAAACACTTTTCTTTTCTCCTGTAGGAAATGCATCGATGAAAAAGGGAGACGCCAAGTCTCTTTTATAACGTGGCTCTACTGTTTTGGGAAGGAGCTGAGTGTTGATTTCTTAACTTTACCATTACGCTGCTGCTATGGAGGTGTGTTGAATTACCGATTTGCTGATATCAAAGCTAAAAAAACATGTTAATCTGAAACAAAGCAGCCAAACTGTTTTTTTTTTGTTTTTTTTTTTTCCACTTTATTTCTGCTGGCTTATAATTATAATTCTGTGATGAGTCTGGTTTTATTTTGAACAGAACAATATGATGCCGTATCCAGTAACTTTACAAGAACATTGATGATATTTTATTATAGGAATTCAATTTGTGCAAAAGATGAAGATGGTCAGTATAAGAATGGATGAAGAACATGCAAAGAAACCAAGAAAGCCATCAGACTTTGTGGTCACAGGGTCCTCAATGGATGGGTGTCAGTAGTAGATTCATTACAGACAACTGGTTATTCTCCATCACTTCAGGACTCGACAAACAACGTGATAAATGAGCCCTTTTTTATTGAAGAGTAAGAAATACATGTATGTATATGTTTATATACACCTGTATATATATATATATATATATATATATATATATATGTGTATATTAATTGATTTTTATTTTTAAATTTTACAAATCAAGTTTATTTATATTTACATATGATATCTAATCAGATAATTTTATAAATAAAAAAGCTAAAAGCCATTATTTTTTTTTTTTACCAAATTATTTCTTTTTAAATAGGATTTTGAAACTTAAATTTATTAATTACATTTTTCTTATTTAAAATAAATTATTAATCGATTTTTATTTTTAAATTTCATAAATCACGCTTATTCGTATTTACACGCACACAGTATTTGATCAGATAATTTTATATATATATATATATATATATGTAAACGGCTATTTCAATGTATCACGGCTCTGCAGTATGGCTAGTAGATGAACAAGTGCTTCAAGCTGAGATTCAAAATTCAACTGCTTTGTCAGGAATCTTGACCTTTTACCTCTACGCTATCACCCCCACTACAAAGTAAGGGAAATTATAGTGCTTATATATGTTTATATTTGCATTATCGATTCTCGAGAAAGTTCAATTCTTGTGCTAAGTGATAGCCATTTATTATCTGATAAGTGCGGACCGAATATAGTCATGTATACATATTAGAAATATCGATGTTTGTGTGTGCCTGTCTCTTCGATACTAAAACAACATGACTGCTCCCATAATATTTTGTATGAACATCCATAAACCCACTATACAGTTGTATCATAGGCTACGTTATGGCAGTAATTCCAGATCATCAGAATGCAGTTATATATATTATGATTACCATACAAAACTTTATAATGGCTTTATAACAATTTGGTTTAATAAATAATTTAATGACCAAAACGATAGAGTAATAATTAAATTTATTTTCAAAATCCTCTTTAAAAAAATAATAATAATCTAGTAAAAAAAAAAACATGAACTGGCATCGTTTAAAAGAAAGAAAAAAAAAAATGAAAATAAACAAGACTCCTCCTGGGCAACACCGGGCAGGTATAACTATTAATTATTATAAAAACACAAATACCCACTTACGATATTTTGATTTGCAGGATTTTGATTTTTAACTAGCTGTACCTACTCAGAGTTGGATGGATGTAGTGAAGTAATTTTAATTTTTATATTTGCGCATAAGGTAGACAACTGCTATTATATTCTTCAATCTAAAATATAAGTTATTCCCCCTTGCTGATTTTAAAAAATTTTTTAGGTGATTATTTAAAAATGTTTCATATTACCAATCATCAAATTGCAGTGAAGAATATTATTATATTACTAATAACACGGTACAACAATAACAAATGAAAATTGGCCAGTCAGAAGCAAAGTTTGATTTGTTAGCTTAAATACTATCTAGGTCTGACTTTGAAAATAGGACGAGATAAGTTTATATGTGACGTACTGCCACCCACCCCGATATATAGTCAGTACTAATAAGGAGGACCATGTGAATGTTGCCAACATCCTTAAAGTTGTATGCTCGACATGAACAACAAGGTACACTGAGTTGTCAGTCTACGCTGGTATTCACTTCACCCCTGTCACGGTCCATAATAATAATAACTAGCGGGACACGTGTAAATTACACTAAATGATGTTTTCAATACTAATTATCTTGTTCCTAATCTATACATGTTTGAATAAAATGTGATAAGATTGGACTTGTATATTTATTTTTTGGAAAATGAACAATACATGAAACAGTTTATAAAACTTCTTTATATGCAATATTTCTAGTGAAGGTAATATTTCGACGACTAAACCGTACTTTGTAAATGCTTTAGATTAAATTAAATTTATTATTAAATTCATGAGTAGCATACAAAGATTCGGAAGGTCGTTGCTTTTGATGTAAGCGTGACACACAAAATAACACATACGCTATCATATTAATATGTCTTTTCGGTCGTCCACTCCCTACCCCCCCCCCCCATTTTAGAGGTTGATTGGGGTCGGATTATAAAACAGTTGGGCCGGCGTCAAAAACTAACGTCGCTAACCGTTGTGCCAAAGGGAAATACTTGAAATATTACGAAAATTAGGTGACTTGAATGCTTTTCCAAATCTAGGTGCGGCAGGCATGCGCAGAGCTTTTGATGTAAGCATGACATACGAACACACACGCTAACAAACAAACATTTAACAGAAATAGAAATGCAAGTAGCATAAAACAGCTGTTGTGAGATGGAATATTCGTATATTTATACGTTTATATATGTATGCTAACATTAAGTATTCTAAAAATATAAGATATACGCATATATTTTCAGTGGGTATGTGTTTCATATATGTGTATACTCTAAGAAAATCAACCTCTCAAGATTGGAAAAGAACGGATACAAAACAGCAGACCTTGCGCGTGTTTCTGTATAACATGGAAAAAGTTAACATAGAAAATTCACTTGAAAACATTCCAACACCAAGCAAAAATAAATACACTATTAACTTTAAAAAATACACTATTAAAATAAATACACTATTAAAATAAATACAATATTAAGTTAAAATAAATACACTATTAAAATAAATACACTATTAAGTTAAAAAAATACACTATTAAAATAAATACACTATTAAAATAAATACACTATTAAGTTAAAAAAATACACTATTAAAATGAATACAATATTAAGTCAAAATAAATACACTATTGAAATAAATACACTATTAAGTTAAAAAAACAAAAATTAATCTGTAGAATGTTTTGGCAAAACAAACATTTCTGTATAGCTGAATTGCCATAAGTATATATGTCTATACTACTAATAAGCTCTACTTATGTATTGAGCACTGTTTAAGTAAATACTGAAACAAAAAATATATAATAATATATATATATATATATATATATATATATATATAATAGAGTTGGGCGGTTTTCAAATTTCGGTTTCGGTTTTTTCCCCTTAAAACCTCGGTTTACGGTTCGGGTTTTCGGTTTTTTTGAAAAAATATTTTTTACTATGGAAGCTATTCATTCTCTTGTGTGATGATTAGTTATTATTCAACGTTTAGTTGAATTATGCCACTGTTTCGATAATTTTGTGACTGAATCATTCTCCATGATATGAATCATATAAGTTTTAAGGTGTTGACTGTTGTAATCAAAGTTCTGATACCTTTTTAACAGTTAATTCTATCTAATTCTTTAACCCATCAGAAGCTAAAATATAACTCAGAAATGCAAGAAATTAAAAAACGAAAATTTATTTAAACAAACAAAATAATTTTACAAATAAAATTAAGCAAAAATGATGATGAAAATGAAATATTGTCAAAATTATTTGACAGATAAAAATTTTAATTTTTTAATAGGTGAAAATGTCTTTACTCATTTTCTTAGGTTGTGATTGAGAAAAACTAGTTTCTCAGCATGGTTAGGTTTCAGCCTACATCTCCGGTCACTAATGACAAGTCCAGCCTTACTAAATATCCATTCACTCGCTACAGAGGTAGCTGGAATACTCAAAAGTTCTCTTGCCAGAATACAAAGATTCGGGTAGAGCCTCCCATTTTTCTTCCACCAGACAAAAGGACAGGCTGATGGGTCAATGGCTTTTCCATACAGAAATCAATCTACCTCGTTTTTAATCTGAGATATTTTTTTACCGCTGGTATCAATTTCTTTTGTTCTTGCCTGACTTTTCTTTCGGAGAAAACCCCAAAAGTCTTTTTCCCCTTTTGGTTCACTACTTTGCTGTACTTCTGCTGGAATGTTTTCGTCCGTGTCATCGGATAGAGTCGAAAAATAAACACACCATATACTTCTCAAATTGCCGGTGTTGACTGTTGGGATCTCTGTCATTTTGTATGCTCGAAGTTCTGTCAACTGGTCCGTGTTGGGGTTAATATTTGTTTTTAAGACAGGGTAATAAAACTTTATAGACATGTGTAAAAGACTAGTAGTACACCCGAAAACCGTGCCAAGGGAAAAGGAAGGATGGGTAAAAAAAAAAGTAGAGATTATTAATTCACCTAAAGTCATTTTTTAAGCTTTACGGTAATTTTAGTCATAGAATTCATGACTTGGATTAAAGTTTAATAATTAAACTTTCGAATAAATTGTCAACTCTAAATAAATACCATATTAACAATTTAGTAAAATATAAATCGTTGCATAGTCTACTTTTTGAATAACCCATTTTTGGGAGAGAAAACGGTATAGTTGAGAGATAGTTCTCTAGAAATGACAATTTATGTATGAAGTGGCTTTTCAAAAGTAAACAATGAAATGCCTAATGTTTAAAATAATTTTAAAAATCCGAATAAAGTGATACTAGCATTGGCAACTACTTTTTTTATTTTTAAATGTTTATACTCGCTCGCTACTTTTCGTTTATTTACTTTTACAACAAGTATTTTTTTTTAATTTCATTTTAATAACTTATTTTTTTAGATAACTCTGAAACAAACATAAATAATTATTTTACAATTTTGAGTTGAATCAAATAGATTTTCAGCATCATACGGAACGCGTTTGATTTTTTCATTTGAAAATAGTTTATGCTAAAAATACGATGTCATGTTGTCTGTCGTATTTTTCTTTTTTTCATTTGAAAATTCAAAATGTTAATGATAAACAAACTGTAAACAAAGATTTCTTCCTACAAGTCAATTAAATGTTTTTATCATATTTGTTCAATCTGTCCTCTTACTAATATAACATTTTTTGGTAATATTCAATTTTATTCAAATCGGAAAATCTTTTCAACCGTGTTTCCTTGTATATGGTGGCTTACTGTAGTAAAAACACAATACCGAACGGTTACGTTTTTTTTTAAAAAAAAACGATTCAGTATTCAGTATGGAGACGAAACCGAAAAACCGCAGTTTTTCGGTAAAACCGCCCATCTCTAATATATAACAATTTCTCTTTATGCAAAGAGTTTGAATTTGTATTCAAATCTATAAATATTGTAAGGATTAATGCATTTCTGACGATTCGCTGTCCCATGAAACTGCAGTATCAAAATATGCCACATTATTGTTATAAAGCTCTATCTGAAAGGATATCAATCCCTTTGTGTGCAAGGTTTGTTGTCTTGAATCTGCTCTGTTCCGATTTTGAGAAGTTAATTTTCTTGGAGAATAAATATATGTGTGTGTGTGTGTGTTTAATTCAGTATTATAGGAGAAAAAGCAAGAGTTCTCAATTACTTGTGCAAGAGCATCTATATTTTTATCCAATGGACACTATACGTTAGTTTGATCTTCCATTGCTATCAAAATGTCAGCTGATGATATCCGACACATTTGGTATCTTTAACCCTGAGGGTTGAGTTTCCAGTGTTTCCATGAAACCGAAGGAAGATCTAACAAAGATATATCATGTTTGAATTAATTTTACCCTGGGCAATACGGGACCATTTGTTTTTGTGTGATATATTTATATATATATATATATAATTAATTATAAATATTTGTTTTTTTATCTACATACGTATATGTTTCATCCTTTTACGGGAATCGTCAGTGTAGAGAAAAATTATTCACACCGGTCACTGGACCCAAACCCCGAAACACGGGTTATATTTCAAACTCAAATTCCAACGTCCTAGCCCACACAGCCGTTGTCAACAACTCGGTAAATCAGCAAGAGATTAATCCTATTTAAAAGTAGCTGTCTTAAAGAGTTCGACTTTTGAAAAATAACGTTCTTTTGAAGCTACTTGCGACAAATAATTATAAATATTTGTTTTTTTATCTACATGCGTATACGTTTCATCCTTTTACGGGAATCGTCAGTGCAGAGAAGAATTATTCACACCGGTCGCCGGACTCGAACTCCGAAACACGAGTTATATTTCAAACTCAAATTTCCAACGTCCTAGCCCACACGGCCATTGTCAATATATATATATATATATATATATATATATATATATATATATATATATATATATATATATATATTTAGATTTTTCACTTATAAAATAGATAATTCAGTGAAGACCGGGGTTGTTCCAATAAAAACAAGCTCGATGATACTCGATTACAGAGTACAGAGCATTTATATGTGATTTTATGAAGGCTTACCAAAGCATTCCTTTCAGGACACCAATGATCACCATTAAAGATATATTTTCTTACAAATATTATTTATTTAATTAACATTTAATTTGAATAAATAATATTTGTAAGAAAAAATATCTTTAATGGTGATCATTGGTGTCCTGAAAGGAATGCTTTGGTAAGCCTTCATAAAATCACATATATATATATATATATATATATATATATGCATAAAAGCCGGAGGGTGGGGCTTATCCAACAGTATTATATAATAATGAATGTAAATCTTTTTATGTGAGATTGACTTTATTCAATTTATATAATGTTTTGCTAAAATACCTTAAGATATGTAAGAGCCAATAAACATTACAAAAGCAACAAAACGTAAGTTTTTTCCAGTCATTATTTATATTTATATATATTTATATTTATATATATTTATAAATTTATATTTATATATAACAAGAAAAATATTCACAATCGGACACTGTTTTGTTTCGACTTTTTTGTTTCAAATTTTAATACCAATTATAGTTTCGTCAGATAATATATTTTTTAATGATTGGCAAACGGAAACCATTTTTGAATTGATGTATGATTGTTAAAAATTTTGTTTGATCTCAAATTTTAGTGCTAACTAGAAGGCCTATCTGGCATTGCTTGGTAATGAATGCAGACCTCTGTATACCTCTGCTCCCAGCTCTGAACCCTATATTACCATTTTTATAATGTTCTATAATTTTCAACTTTTTCTTTTCCTCCTTATTTAAATCATTTATTTATGTCACTCTCTTACTCTCCATCTCTTATGCTGCTACTACTACTACTACTACTATTCCCATCACTTTTTGCTTCATTTGCAATTTTGTGCCAATATCTAAAACATTCAATGTGTAAGCAAGTAAGATTTTTTATCTCCTCTGCATGCCATCACAAATATGATTCACTCTACAAACTGTTTGATCTCGATTGTTCGCTTCTAAAAAAATCACAGAATGTTTGTGTTTCAAAATAAAAGAATTTGGAAACTGTAAGAAGATTATCTATGAATGTTGCTCCCAAGTTTAAAAATAATGGGGAAACGATTCCATTTAGTTCAAGACTGATCCACCTTTCTCCATGTCTTGACTTCTCATCCACTAGGCTTGCATATTTAGATTTTTTTTTATAAGAATTTATAAGGCTGACCACTATTGACTATATGTAAGTAAAACATTTTCTTTTAAATTTTTCTCGTTTTTTTAATTCTCAAAATAATAATTCTACAAAACAAAATCTTTAGTTTTCAACACTTTTTTAAAATTTTATTTATTTTTCTCTTAATTTTTAATTCTCAAAATGATTCTACAAAAAATCTTTTAATTTGCAACACTTTTTAAAAAATTTAATTTTTCTCTTTTTATTTTCAAAATAATTCCACAAAAAAAATCTTTAGTTTGCAACATTAAAAAAAAATTTTTTAATTTCTTTTTTCTTTTTTTTTGTTAAATTATCAAAATAATTCTACAAAAAAAAAACAACTTTAGTTTGCAACACTTTTTAAAATTTGAGAATTACTTTTAGAAACTGTCTAAATTCATAACCCTGACATTTGTTAAATATCATTAAATACTATGAAAATAAGAAAGTAATTAATATCAAATCTAGTTCCAGAAGGCAGTAGCCTTAACCCTAACCCCATTTGGCGTGTGAAAAGGGTGTTATGATAAATCCTTAATGCAGCTGATTTAATAATTAAAAAAATAAATGTTAAACCTAGACACCTCATTATAGAGTAACCTTATCTCTGTCTTTCAAGTGATGAGTAAATATTCCTCATCTAGATAAGTGATTTGTAAGTCCCAAGCTGCCAATAGAAATTTTTGCTTTTGATTCTTAATCTTTCAAATTTGAGACAATCGAAAAATGATTTCTAACATCAATTAAAAACATTCATGACCTGTAATAGTTTTTTGAATTATATACTGTTTTATTTCAATAAACAGTTGATCAATAGTAAAGAAAATAAAAACAAATAATAACCTGTTTGATTCCCGAGTTCGACAGAAATATTCCCGAGTTCGAAAAGATATACATGAAGAAGGCCGGAGGTTACAGCGGCTGAAACGTTGTAAGAATAACAATCAAGATGAGAACAGTAGTCCGAATAATCTAAATTATACAAATAATAATCTCTACACCATGTAGAAACGAGAAATACACGCAAGAAGTCTTGCTTCTTTAAGTACAGAATGCATGCATACATGTAGAATTCCACCATCTTGAAAATGTAAAGTTTTATTTTCGTTTAATTTAAACTGTTTTCTTCTACGTGAATCTTTTTTTATATCAAAAATATTAACGTAACGACACATAGTCTCTACTTAACAAACACACCTTTTAAATGACAAAAATCCAAATAATTTTACATAATAAGTCAGATTTACTATAAATTAAATAAGGGCTTCTTATTAAAAAAAAACTTGCTACTGCTATTTACTACTTTAAATTTAATTTGTTGTTTTGAGATTTTGTCCTTTAAAGAATGACACAGAATAACTTGTATTATTTAAATTATTAGAACTTGGACTTTGCGGGATGACATCATCATGAACATGTTGTTGCCTTTGATGATGCTAGGGAAATGCGCTGGAACATTCACGCAGTCTCTCAAGCTCGTTCCTATAAGTGGCTATCATCTGTCCAATGTCTCGTATGTAATAGTTTAAGTCTAGACTAACCTTCCCCACAAACCAAATGCAAATTCTATCCTTATTTCCGAACATTAAATCGTCTTCTACAGGGGTTGGTCACAACCAAAATGAGGATCCCAGTCTAAAGTCAATTACGAATCTTCATTTGAAAATTTCCCATGAAAGATCTTATTGATTATTTGTTGAACTCTTCAAATTCTCCATCCTTTTACTTGTACCAGTTTTTATGTTTATTTCTCGCTGGTTGTCTTCAGTTGTTTTGATTCTAGTTAAAGTCTTTTTATGTTGTCGTGTGTATTTTAAATAATGGCAAACCGAATAATTACAAGTTTTTTTTTTGTTTTTTTTGTTTAAGTCCTCACACATCAGGCACCAATGTCATTTATTTATTCAATAATTAATTTGTGACCCCCATCACAAACATGCAACAGAGTCTATTATGCTATGTGCAATAGTGTTGTCAAAAGTATCGAGATATCAATATTTTTTGATACTATGTCTTAAAATTATACAATATACGTTATTTATACATTTGATACCGAAGCCGTGTAAAATTAATGTTATAACATTAAGAAACCAAAATATTGATATTGATTTTGTATAGATTAATATTTTATCATATAAATATTCTTCCTCTTTTGTTTGTGTGTTTTGTAATTGTCTTTGATCTCCCTTCCATCTCTCCTGACCGGATTCTTAACTTAGTTGTGTTCATTTCACTTTTGATTATTTCTCTCTCTCTCTCTCTGGTGACGTGTGTGTGTGTGTGTATATGTATGTATGTATATATATATATGTATATATATATATGTATATATGTATATATATACTAGCATAAATATGCGACCGGAGGGAGCATATTTTTTTAGCCTGGGAGGATGATATGCTGAACAAACATATTCTACACTGACCCTCAAAGGATTAGGTAATACCTGGGAGGATTACCACATCCCGTTAAAAAGGAGGGGGTAATTCCTGAAAGGATAGTCTTATGACAACAGAACAGATACTACACTACCCACCCCCATTAAAGGATAATGCAATAATAAATTAAATGATTTTTTTCATTCATTTAAAAATTCCTAGCCATAAAAATATTTTTATGGTTACTTAGCCTTTTGGCTATGATCAAAGTGTAGTATCTGTTCTCAGCGACCTCAGACATTTTACTATCAACGAAAATATTGCATATATATAAGAAAAATATAACAATGTATATTACAGAATATTAATTTATTAGAAGCTATTTATACAATAAATATGCAAATTTCTTAATTTGCATATTGTGTTGAGGGTATTTCCAGTTTCCTATATATACTGTATTTCAAAGATTAATGTTGTATCATAGAACACTTGTTTTGATGATAATATAGTTAGGAAAAATGGAAAAATCTTTCGCATTTATTCATTTAGATGTGTGTGTGTGGTTTATCATAACACTTTATTGTAGTTTCACAGAACATTCAATTGTGAGAAGTGTATCAATAAAATTCTTATTCCGTCTTTATACATTAAAATAAAAATTCAAATACAAAGTTTGAGAACGTATAAAGAATAAGGATTTTATAAATACACTTCCGATGCTCAAATTTTCCATGAAACTGCAGTAAAATGTTAAGATAAGCCACATTTGTTATTGTTATAAAGCTCTATCTGAAAGGATGTTGAGCACTTTATGTGTGCAAGGTCTGCTGTCTTGATCCGGCTCAGTTCAGATTTTGTGAAATTTATTTTCATAATATATATATTTATATGAGCTTTCTCTTAAAAACTTAACGCCATAGCACTTAAATCAGGAGGCCTTGGGTAAAAACCATATGCCATGGTTCAACCTAAGCTTCTGAGTTCAATTGGGTATGATGAAACTGTTTGGAAGCTGTTGAATCAAATCAAAATGGAATAAATACTGGGACAGATTGTGACCCAACAGATCACGGGTACTGTGTGTGTGTGTGTGTGTGTGTGTGTGTGTGCTCTTAGTGCAAATATTCCATAGATTTATTCTAACTAGCAAAATACCTATCCTTTTGTGGTTATTCCGCTAGTAAGTTCATTGACACTTCTTGCCATAACACTTCCCAGTAAATACGCTAAATAAAATTCTAATTTTTGGAAATACATACTTGTTATGGTGATTAAAAATCGGTAACCAAATTTTACGGAAATCAATACAGTAGTTTTTTTTTAAATTTTTATTTTATTGTTTAAGATATTCAATTTTTGTTTCTATCGACTTGGTATTTGAGTTGAGAGATGCCATTAAGGGAGCATTAATCGCAGAGTTACCCATTTCTCTTGCTAAGTGTTGTGCTTATTGCCCCGATTAAATAACAAAAATGCCGTCTTTCATCTTCAAATACTGTGTCGAACGAAAAAATTGAATATCTTGTTTTCTGTAAAATTTGGTTATCAGTTTTGTATAACCATAACAAGTATGTATTTCAAAAAATTAGAATTTTATTTAGCATATTTACCGGAGAGTGCTATGTCAAGAAGCATCAATAAATTTAATTGAATAACAATATATAAAACAAATAAAAAGAAAATTTTTTATCAACTTACCGTTATAGGAAGCGTATTAATATATCAATAATATATCTCTTATCAATAAAAAATTAAAAAAATATCTGATTACATGTCTTCTGTGTAAATATGAATAAGCATTGATTTGTAAAATTTAAAAAATAAAAATCGATTAATTAATAATTTATTTAAAATAATTAAAATGAAAAAAGTAATGACTAAATTTAAAAATCCTATTTAAAAAAAAAAATTATTTGGTAAATGAAATACCCAGCATGCATCTCTGGCTTATTTAATTAAAGAAGAAAAATCAAAAGAATTTAAGCAGTTTAAATTTCAACATTTCATATGACGTCGGATCGATTTTATTGTAAAACGGACTTATTTTTAAATATGTATAATCTTTCATTGAATTATCTTTCCTAAAATGTAAATATTTTCTTACAATTAAGTAATTAATTTATTAAGAATAAAGACAGGGCTGGTAAAAATGAAAGAGGAAAAGAAAATCCTGGGCCACGCTGAGTAGGTACAGTTAGCTTTTATTCACAAAACCAATAATGGATCTACATTTTGAAGATTCTAAAGCTCAAAAACTTATTGGGGTTTCTTTATAACCAGAAACCTTCAATGGGCTTTACAGTTTTTGTAAATATCTTGAAGTCCAAATGATAATTGGAGATGGGGGTGGTGTTCTTGAAAAGGGGGTCATACAGTAAGCCCCTTCCCATACAGCTCAAGGGGTTCAACCCCTCCGTTCCTCTAAGAAAATGTAAAAATTTGACTAATTAACAGGGACATATTGAGGTAATTTAGAAGGGTATTAAAGCATATTCTATGGCCAATATTGAGCACTTCAACCAATCTCTTTGATTCTATCAATAAAACCAAACTTATTTTAATAAGTTCATTTCAATAGCTTTATTTTAATAACAAACACCCCCCTAAAAAAAAAAACGTTAAAAAGTACAGAACAGTTAACACATGCAAACTCGTAAACAAAAAAAAAAAACCACAATTTATAAAAAAACGCATTAGAATGAAATTCTCTACCAAACCTGCCGAGTTTTAACTTATGTAAACAATTTGTAAGATTTTTTATTGTTTTTGAAAAAAAAAAATCTTGCAAATAATTTCCGCATATTAAAACTAGGCGGGCTCTGCAATTTTTATTTTTTATTTATTTATTTATTTTTTTTGATATATCTTCTCTTTTCTGTACTTTTAATGTTTAAAAAAAAAAAATCTTACAAATTATTTCCGCATATCAAAACGTGGCGGGCTTTGCCATTTTTTAATTTAATTTAAAAAAAATTTTTTTTATCTTCTCTTTTCTGTACTTTTACTGTTTTTTAAAAAAAAAATCCTACAAATCATTTCCACACGTTAAAACTTATCAGGTTCGGTAGAGAATTTCATTCTAATGCATTTAATATAAATTGTTTTTTTTTTGTTTTTTTCATGAGTTCTTACATTTGAACTATTTTGTACTCTTACCAAAAAAAAAAAACTCCATTGATGTTATAAAAAAATTCACCCAAAAAATGTTGCTTCAGGCAGGGGCCATTAAACTTAAGTTTCATAGTTGACACACCATTGTACAGAAGTTTAAAAAAAAAAAATGAGAAACCAATAATAACTGACAATCTATTAAAACTCTGAGCATCTTGTTTGATATCGTGTATCGTCTTGTCACCGTGCACACTTGATCTGATTGTTTTTGATGGCGGGAGGAAGTGCAAATAGCATAAATAAAGGACGAATGATAAGAAATGGTGAAATAAATTGAATGATGTAAATAATTAAAAGAGAGAGGATCTATTATGACATAACAATGTATTCTGAAATCCTTTAACTTTGTGAAAATTGGACGTGTCGAAAAGTGTATGTTTCTTGGCACTGTTGACCTTGTCTAACCTTTTAGTTTTTTTCTTTTAAATTTATTTAATTAATGTTGGGTCAAAATGGGGCGTCAAGTTTATTTATTAAAACATTTTTAAAATTATTCAGATTAAACATCCCGTTCCTTTTTTTTAAGATCCATTATGTATGTAGATTATTACAATGCAAGTTTTATATATATATATATAATTTTCATTTTACTTCAGTGTAAAGTCTCAGAAATCAAGGGGCCTCTTCCTGGGGTTAACACGTGATCCCTATATGAGTTACATAGATATCCGAGTGCTCAACTAAAGTTATCCTTTACCTCTCATATGTTGAGTTAGTAAAGAAGTGAAGAACATTAATTTTAATTATGTTATAGTATATCTTTCTTGTGGTCTCTTGGTCTTACCGGATTCCAGGACAAGAATTCATCTAGTCTGGTAGAGTATCCAACTCAGTGCTGTTACTTGGGGTTACATTCGTAAGAAAAGGTGCACCATTCCTCATATAAGCCAATGTATAGCGGTGTCGAGGGGATCTTATTTGGGCTTCAAATACTGTGTAGTTTGAATATTTGGTCAGGGTTTACTTGTAAGGTAAAGTATCCTCATGTCAGGTTGTTCTGATAAACCCTTGTACAGAGAGACCGAAGACACTCGAGAACAGTGTCCAGTGGTAATTCAAACTTTCAA
The DNA here is from genome assembly GCA_963556195.1 of Sepiola atlantica. Lineage (NCBI taxonomy): Eukaryota > Metazoa > Mollusca > Cephalopoda > Sepiida > Sepiolidae > Sepiola > Sepiola atlantica. Next base: position 51,881,441 of record OY744537.1, on the reverse strand, counting down.
TATGTATATTGGCCGTGTGTGTGTGTGTAAAAAAGATTACTATTTAAGGTTACATTCTTCGATCTTTGAGATTAAAATAAACAAAAAAACTTTGAAAATATGATGTAAATTGTCACATAGCTTTGGTTACACACACTGAATCTCCATTATACTTTGATTATAGCTCTATGCATGGACTTAAAATAAGAAAAGTCGGTAGTGACAATGTTATTCAGCCCTTCTAAAATATGACTGATTGCAGTTTTTTGTTCCCAGCTAAAGGAAAGAGGTCCTTCTTGACTGGGGCAATTTTTATTTTTGTCCCATCTAGAGTGCCCCTTTTTGGGAAGCTGGATATCCCCTCCCCCTTTAACTTTTTTGAGAGAGGCAAGTAAATAGGAAAAATAAGTTTTGATTTTATTCCTCACTTACAGTTGCGGACATACTCATTAGACTGATACTCTTCTCAGCAGGTGCATTCCAAGGCTGGCAACGATGCAAATCGGTTCTCCGAATGGAAGGCAGCATGGTGCATCATCCACTAGTCTCTCCCTCTTAGACAAGACCCAAAAAAGAGTCGTCAACTTAATGGGTCTCTCACTATTCACCCAGCGATCCATCGCCGCAATGTTGCATCCTTGTGCCTGTTTTACAAGTGCTTCAATGGATTATGCTCCAATGAACTTGCTGCTCTAGTGCCCCCTCGACGTAAATACGCTAGACCAACCCGACAATCAGCTAAATCCCATCCATTCACTGTGGAGGTCCCCAGATGCCGGAGAGCGTTCTACTCCAATAGCTTCTTTCCTCGTGTTGCCGGCCGCTGGAACTCTCTCCGTGCTCCCTGTTCCCCTGACTGTACCGACATGCAGAAATTTAAAACTAATGCAAACAGACATCTTGCTGCACAGCTCTCAACTTAGGATGACTCTTCCCCCCCCCCAAAAAAAAACAAAAAAACAAACCTACACACTAATTCTCAGTAGCCCCTTACGTCTACAGTGGTGACCCTACCTTGTCTGGGGTGAACTTTGTTTAAAAAAAAAAATTTAGTAGTTCGGCATTAACGCCTCATTCCTTCCTCATTTATGTTCCAGCTGTTATTGATTCACCCTCGTTTCTCTTAGGTCACTGGAATTCAATAAGTTTCCACTCAGTATGGCACAAGGCCACCAGCTTAGAGCATTCCTCCACACATTCACTATATAACATTAATATATATATATATATATATATATATATATATATATATTTTGCTGGATTTTCAAAGTCAGACCCAAATCGCAATCGATCTGACATTGATTTGAATTGGCCTACTTTTTTATTTCTTCCTTTCACTGTGTTATTGGCATGAAAATATATTTTACTTGTCTCAGTTTCTTCTTGAAAATACTTATTCTGACTAAGTTTGTGAGCCATGTTTTTTGTTTACCCTTATTCATTGAAGATTCTTATACATCAAAGGGAAGTAATAATGTCATGAGGTATTTTCCTTGCGTTCTACAAAAATATCTATCAAAAAATATTTTTAAACATTAAAGGGAAGTAACTTTTTAATATCAAATGATTTGATTTATAAAATTAAAGTCAACAAAATTATTTCTAATTATTTCTTTTACTCCTGGGCAATGCCGAGTAGATACAGCTAGTACATACACACACACACACACACATATATTATATATAATTTAATCTAATAATTAAATATTTATATCCACAAACATTTGTTTAGTCTTAATAAGACTCATCAGTGACTATATATACAATTCGAACCTCAGAACTCAGGACTTATAACCCGACATCTTAAACCATGCGCCCATCAGCTCAGTTGTATAAATGTGAAGTATAAATATTGTATATTATCGGTACGATACATTGTCTCTTTAGAGTGTTGAATCTCAACTTAGACAGGAGGAGAGACTTATACATATTATACATATATATATATATATATATATATATATATATATATATATATATATATATATGTATATGTATATATGTATATATGTATATATTGATGTTTCTTTCCAAATATGACCTAAGGGAAGGATCAGATTTTTATTCTGCCTGATGATATGTTTCTAACAGCTATTGATTGATAACATCGACATGCCAGTGTTGCAGATCACGTACATGTCTGTATAAATAAAAATAATCATATATGTATATAATATAGATGTCATTTTATTTGTTTATTTTGCCTGCAATTCTTTTGAACAGAAAGCACTCTACTGAAATGCTAATTGGGAATAATTTTTCCTCACCAATGTGATACCTCTATATGGGGAGTGACACACACACACATATATATATATATATATATATATATAATATATATTATATATATATATATATAATATATATAATATATTTATCCACTGACACATGGTTTATCGTTTTCGTGTATTCTGGTTATCTAAGAGCAATGTATTCTACGAATATAAATAATTACCCTACTTATGGAATTATATTTGACAACTATATTTTAAACAACACAAAACTAGTGGCATAGGTCTGTTGTTTGTAGGATTGTCGGAGTCTTTTCCAGCTTAGGTGTGGTTATTCTCAAAGTATAATGTCTTCAAAGAGTAATGTCTTCAAAGAGCAATGTATTCTAGGAATATAAATAATAATCCTACCTATAGAATTATATTTGACAACTTTATTCGGCATTAAATAACCAACAGATAGTTGATATGCCCTAAAACCAACCAAACCATCGTCATTTACAAGCGAGATTCAGAACCTGGTTTCGAATCTTGCTTGGTTCAGCCACACTGGTGAGTCGTAAATGACGAGACATGTGTCCATAGATAAATATATATATATATTGTATGATGCCTGTAAATATCCTTTTTGGCATATAATGCCTATGACTCAACTTGGTTTTATTATTTATATATATACTTCTAGTGTCTAGGTTGTGTGTTCAAATCATGAAAGGAACAAAAAAATCGAAGCGTTTATTAGTTAAATATTTTTATTTGTACCAGTTTATGCTATAATCAAGATAAATGTGTGGATAGTGATGACAATATATAAATATTGAATTAAGACAATTATTTTTTCGTTTATATATCATCATCATGCCTGTCACTCAAATCGAGTATACGGGTCACCGTGGGCTTCATTTATGAGAAAACAGTCCAATTCGAGATCCACACATCGAACGTTGATTTTTAGTCAGCAAAGGCATTAATCGAGGTTTGTAAGTTGTCTTGAGTTGGAGCACAAACTGTTATCATCTGCATATTGAAATTCAATAAGAGAATCTACATTTGTTCTAGTTTATATATACCTACTATGCAACTTACGTAAAAAGCATTACAGTTACTAGAAAACTTGGCGTGTTCACACATGCTTTTTTTTTTCTTAATTCCTTGTTTGAGGCTGACTCACTAAAAACACTCCTCGAACTTCGTTATAATAAAATAATCAGCCGTTTTTATTTATTAATTATCTGTACCAACTTCGTTATAATAAAATAATCAGCCGTTTTTATTTATTAATTATCTGTACCAACTTAGCTTTGCCCGGTAGTTTATTTATTTGTAATTTGTTTTACTTTTCCTTTTTTATATTATGCAGAGTTCCCCCTCCCCCCCTCAAAGAGAAGTAACTCTATATGGACGGACACGGATACAGTTACTCCCCTTTCTCAAAGATGGTGTCCATTTGAAAATAATTCCGACCTGAACAAAGTATTTTCTGGAAGGAATTTAATTACATTTTATTCTTCTTAACGACATGCTACAACGATTCACAGGAAAAACGGACAGACCGAAATCAAATATCGATTTTGTAGGAAGGAAGCCATCGATGATAAAGAAACGATAAAGAAACTGCCTTTATTTTATGTATTATATACATATCGAAGAATAATAATTTATATAATTTAAAACCGACTATTTCAACTGATGTTTAATTTTTGAATCGATAGTTTTATGATAATCGTGAGAGGACACGCCTATTTTATCTCAATTTCCTAACAGTATAAACTTGTACAATAAAGAGATTTCTCTCTTTAAATGTTGGTTGGAATAGCTGAAGAAAGCTCAAAGGAAAGTCGTTCGAGGCATAGTGGAAACCATGATAAATAAGGGATAAAATAATGTAAGTGATTTTATGTAACGAAGGGAATATTATTTATTTATGTATGTCTGCCCACACTATAACTCCAGAACCATCGAACCAATTCTGAGGAGCTTTTTAATGGGGATTACATGTTTTGTGCATATATTGTGTATGTAAAAAAATTGTTTTGTGTTGTTCTATACAGTAAAATAGAACAAAATGATGACAAATTATAACCAGTAAATAAATGTGATCAAAAATGTCATTTATTGTTTTTGCCCTGTTACGTGCATGTCTTGACACGTGCAAACTTTTAACGGGAATAAATTTAAATATCTTTTTTCTTTTTCTTTTCTTCTTTTTCTTTCAACAGTACCTCTTATTCAATTTTTTTTCTTTTCTTTTTCTTTCAACAGTACCTCTTATTCAATTGTTTTTTCTTTTTCTTTCAACAGTACCTCTTATTCAAACAATTTTTTTTCTTTTCTTTTTCTTTCAACAGTACCTCTTATTCAATTTTTTTTCTTTTCTTTTTCTTTCAACAGTACCTCTTATTCAATTTTTTTTTCTTTTCTTTTTCTTTCAACAGTACCTCTTATTCATTTTTTTTTCTTTTCTTTTTCTTTCAACAGTACCTCTTGTTCAAATAATTTTTTTTTTAAATTCGTCCAATACATGATATGAGAATGATACGAGGTATGTGTAATGGGAGTCTTAAAGACAGGCTTAGATCAGATGACCTCAGAGGAATTAAATTAAATCTGGACAGTATAGGAAGATGTGAAAGACTTTGATGGTATGGCAACATTAAAAGAATGGATGAGAGTGCTTAGGTTAGTAGATAGATGTAGAACAGTTGAGGTAGCTGGGTCAGTTGGCAGGAGAAGGCCAAGTAAAACATGGGAGAAAGTGATAAGGATGGATTTAAGAGAAAGAGGGATAAATAAACACCTGGCCAGAGATAGGTTAGTTTGAAAGTCAATTTCTAAAAGCTGTCCAACACATGCCAGCATGTAAAGCAGACGTTAAACCAAATATGATTATATGATTTGGTTAAAGGGACATATACAGAATCCTTGGTAGGCAGTCATAATAGCAAATGTCATTTGTTAGAAATTTGTCCTTTTGGCTCGGAACAAAGTGTAGTATCTGTTTTGATGCTATCCTTCATCTTTTCTGGCCTTAGTGAAGGAGAAATACTTCTAGACTGGAGGAATTTTTATTTATGTCTCCATCCAGAGTGCCCCGTTTTGGGGAGCTGCATTTTCCTCACCTGTCCTCGTGGGAGGACAAGTAAATAGAGGCTTAAACTAACCTCATGTGTCTACTATGAAACCTAAGTTTCATGGCCCCTAACCCTAGAGAGAACCTGCCTGAACCAACTTTTTGTCTGATGGGTGAATTTTTCTATAAAATCAATGTAGTTTTTTGTTTTTTTTTGTTATTTTTTTTGGTAAAAGTATAGAATAGTAAACACTTAAGAAGTCATAAATCCCCCATTTTATTTCATTAACCAAATCACATCAAGGGGTATCGGCCAGATGAATTCAAAGAAAAATAACTTTTATATAGAAATGAATTTAAAAATAAATTGTATAATTTTAAATTGACACTGGTCAATTTAATTGGTGTTAATAGGATTTGTTTATTTATGGTAAAAAATATCAACGAGTAAAATTTATTTAAAAAAATTTTTTTTGTTAAATTCATCGCTAAAGATGCTGTTTAGTTTTAATTTAACGTGGCATATAAAATTTGCGTACCAGGTAATATATTTATAATTAAATAACAATTATAATGATAAATAATATATAGCCAATGTTATCTGTAGTCTCTTTAATGGAACCCAAGGGAAGCCGAAACATTTTTTTTTTAAGGAGTTTTATCCCAACTTTTAATGAAGTTTAAACTAAAACAAATGAAGTAAAAATTCTGACTTCCAAAATTGAAGAAAATTTCAGTCATTTTGCCCCTTCCTTTAACATAAACCGAATCTCATAAACAATTGTCAAAATCCATTGTTTTGTTTTTAGTCATATAAGCTCTATTTTCAGTTTTCGCCATGACAGTCGAAGTTTGTGACTGCTTTCAAGTATTTTGCTCTTCCAAACACTTATTAAAGGGTTCAAAGATTTATCCATACACCTACATCATTTATCTATACACCTACATCATTTATCCATACACCTACATCATTTATCTATACACCTACATCATTTATCTATACACCTACATCATTTATCCATACACCTACATCATTTATCTATACACCTACATCATTTATCTATACACCTACATCATTTATCCATACACCTACATCATTTATCCATACACCTACATCATTTATCTATATAAATGAAATTATGAGACTTCATTTGAGTGTTTTTCTAGCTTTAACATAACTTTGATAATTACATATTAGAATTTTTCTTTTTTACTATGAATTAGATATTTATTGCAATGAAAAAATGCAACAGCAAACGAAATTTAAAAAAAAAACACATTTAAAAAATTTAATTCTGTAAAAATCTACCAGACTGCATTTTGGTTCCTTCCCTCTTCTCGTTTTTTATTTTTTCTCCTTCAACTTGTAACTCCTGACATTTCTGAACCAAACAGTCTTTTTAGACAAGGTAAACTGATTCAACTCTGAATGGCTGCCAAAACGAATCCGACCCTTTAGCCGGTTTGAATCGATCAATTTGAATTTTTTTCAGCTTGGTTTTCACTGCGCTCGATCAATCTTTTTTAACAAGAAAACCTTTTTTCTTGATTTTAGTTATAGTTTTATATCAATTTGGTTCAATTCATTTAATAATTTAATGACGAAACAATATAATAATTAAAATAAACTTTCAAAATTCTATTAGAAAAAAAATTAATTTTGTAAAGGAAAAAAAATGGCATAATTAAAAAAAAATCACTGAAAGAAAGGTAAACACAGAAGTTCGGAACAATATTCCATTGTCGTACAAATTCTCAGTAAACATCATTTTTCTTTCTTTTTTTTTTGTAGCTCCTATTTCTCCGTTTCTCACTGAACTCTCTCTGTCCTCTACTCTACTCTGATTGGGTGAAAATCTTCACCAATGAAAAGTTTAATATTGTCACACCACTTGCCGCCTAATCCCTTCTGCCTTTGATAATTTTCTTTTGTTTCTTAGACGCCCGAAGTCGATGAACCAGGTGTTTAATTCCATCATTGCGTCTATGCAAATTGCATTGCTTATTCGACAAACTCATTGTAAACCTGTACCTTGAGGCTCGACGTCTAATCACACCAGAAGTTGCCCATACGCATTCTTGTCGCTGCTGGTGAACAAAGTTTTTTATCCATACCTCATTTGCCACAATATTACGGAAAGAGAAAATAAATACTCGACAAATTAATCTATTCAATACGAATAATGATCCGTGTATCTAGCTATATATGTCCGACTAAAATGCTGTCAGTTATCTTGGTTTTCACCGGGCACAAATTCATCTGAAGTGATGAGAGAAATGGAATGATGTAAATATGTAAAAGAGGGTCCATTATGATATCATAATGTATTATGATTTCATAATAGACTTGTAATTGTATTAAAATGTATAAACCCGTTCAGGAGTTTATTAATGGACTTCCCGAGAGAGAGGTGGATGATGTAAATAATTAAAAGAGAAGGATGGTCCATTAGTACATCACAAGAGTTTGATAAATATTTGTGTATGTTTGTTTTGAAGGCAGCAGCCATGGCTGCTGCTGATCTATGTAATACTAAAAGTCTTGACATATATATTTCTTTGACAGCAGTAGCAGCATAATAGAAGTTGACTAAGGGGAAAGAAAGAGTAAAAGAAAAGAAGAATAAAAAGGGTTTTGCTGTTTTTAAACGATGGTCGTCAGCCATGGCTGCTGCTGATTTTTTGTGGGGGGTGGGAGGGAGGTATCTCGTGCCCTTTAACTACTTTCTATGCACGTCAAACTTTTGTTTTACAATATTGTGTATTTTACTCGAATTAATTTATATTTATGAAACGTCAAATTAATCATTAAAATTACAATATATTATGCCAAATTAATTGCATTTGAAATATATGGTAATCATTATTATTACCGACATAAATTATTTTAAAGGAAATACAGTTGAGAAATTAGTCAAAAACAAATCATTTTTGTTTATCTACACATTTGTGACCTATTTGCATAAAAAACAGGAGCTATAAGCCTTTTAAGTTTGTGTAAATACTGCTTCTGAACAAAGTAGCCATCTATGTTTAGTCACTTGTTTATGTTAAACAAGCTGACTACTTTGCTCAGAATCGGTATTTATGCAAACTTTAAAGGATTATAACTTCTATTAAATATTAAATCTTTTTTTTTTAATGCAAATAGGTCGCAAATAAGTAGGTAAAGCAAAATAAATTGTTTTTTTGACTAATTTCCCAACAGTATATCCTTTTCAAATAATTTATGTCGGTAATAGTAATGATTCCCAAACAAAGTTATTTATTATCGCAACAATATATAAGATAAATGAGTAAAACTAAAAATTGAAATCAAAGCAAAAAATAAAATGACAACAGAAAGAAAAGATCAAAGATCACGGGTTATTTATTTGATGATACGATTGAATGTTTTCATAATCCGTGGATCAAAATGTTATGAAAACCTTTTTTTCTGCAGACTTTTTCAGGGAAACTGTACACAAAAATTTATTGAAATAGTTTGAGAAAAGTTTCTTTTTGTTTGTATCTTCGGAAAACGTAAGTAAGTATAAATAAAACATATTCCGTCACAGTTTTCACAGTCGTAAGCATAATTAAACCAATATAGACCTACATAAAATAAGGATATTTACAGAAATCTTTAAGCCCAGGTTTCTGAGTTTTTCTTAAAATTCTCAATTTTCTGGTAATCAATCTATTTACCTTCACAAAAACACTGAACAATGTACGAACATCGATACAGCGTAGTACGCGTTTTCTATCTTAAGATAAAATTGAATGTTTTCATAATCTGTAGATCAAAATGTTATTAAAACTATTTTCATTACATTACAAATACATATGTAACAATCCGACAATTTAATTTTGTCACTTTAAAATTGAAAAGTAAAGTTAATATCAATCAATGAATTTTACTGGCAAAAAGATAGCAAAGTGCAACAAGCCATGTAGAATAACAAGATATTGCATCTATATACTGTCTGTATGTTTATCCAAGGTGACTTTAAACGTGGATATGGTAGGCATCATTACGACCTCCTCTGGCAAGCTGTTCCAGGGAGCAGAAACACGGACAGAGAATGCTGCATTCTGTTGAGACAACAACGACGATATATAGAATACATAAAAGTAAAATGTTTCTACTTTATTAATTTGACGATAAATTGTGAAGGAAGGAAAAAAAGAATATTTTAATAAATGTTATTTTTCTTGAAAAATTAGCCGTGCCATTCAGAAAGCTGCATGGGCTGCATGTGGCCAACAGGCTGCAGTTCACATTGACATGCTGGTTGTCGTTAGATCACCAATGTTGGACAATGTTGAGTCTGGTCAGTATTGAATCGATGACCATTTGGGAATACCTAGTGCTGTATGTGGAAAGACGACGACACCCTTCCTGTAAAAAGTAACGTCATCAAAAGGATTGCGGACCAACAACCGCAAACTAGAGGTTATCCTCTATATAATGTTTATATTTCTCAATGTGAGAAAACAGTTGCAATGTGCAACGGCAATATGCAATATCTATAAAGAAGTGTAATTGTTTAAGTTTATAGTTGTAATAGTTTGTTACTTTTTGATAAAATATGGCAGCCTCTTTGGGAGTCAACCGCTTCAATATACAAATCTTTTTTTAATGCACCACTGGCAAAATGTTGTAAATAGGCAGTTTTTTAAACGGGCAAAAATAGAAAATAAACATTCAAATAAAAGAATTAAAAATTTTTTATTTTAATAACGAAAAAGAAGAGATTTTGTCAAATTTTATCTTACGATCTTACACTTAAAGTGACATCCATATTGACGAGATCCTTTGACACTCACACCTATACTTTGACCACTTATTCGTGAAATATAACGTTTATGAAAAATGTTACTTTTTGTACTATAGAGCACTGAAAAAAGCCACTGCTTTTTTAAAGGAGTTGGAACTGGAGCAGCTCCTTTTTGAAAATGGGGAGCATGAGGGAAGCCAGCTCCAATTTTGAGCGCGTGAGCAGGAACTTGACCAGTTCAAAAAGTAGATAATATTTTAATGATTGCCGACATTCTCTACAGCGTGATTTCCTTTTGTGTTTTTCACCCCCCCCCCTTTTATTTTGAGAATTCTTCAAATTTCCACTTTTGCTTCCAATTGGATGGATCTGTCTTTTTCCCATACTTCTTCTAACTCTTAAATACTGAATCAGACTCTTCCTGGGTTGCGTCTGGAGGGAGATTCAAACATGGTCACTTTCTCGATCCCTATTTCTCTTTTCTTTTCTCTCTCTCTAATCTGAATTCAAATCTTCCAATTTTGCTGCATACCACTTATTCTGTTTCTCCAACGTGTAACAATTCACTTTCCGTTGAAAAACACAAAACAAGAAGAAAAAAAAAACAACAGAAATCATTCAAAGCTCAAAAAACCAAAACCAAACCATTAATCCACCAAAAATTTGGCCAAATCTCAGAATTTTATCCATCATGAAATACCTTAAGCAATTTATTTTGTGAATCTTCTTCTCTCTGCTGACTATTAAAAAAAAAAAAAATATTTAACTATTATCCTGCTTTAAAAAAATTCACTATCATTGCTTTCCATAAAGATTGCCTTCAAGCCATGATCTTGGCTTTAAATGAATTCAGTTGATGCAATTTCCAATTAGTTTGCTTCATTGTATGTTTTTATTTATTTATTTTTTCCTCTACAAACAGTAAAATTTTTATCTAAATTTTTCTAATGACGAGCTCATTAATTGCGTTGTTTCTCTGATCTATTGTCCTCACCAAAGTTAATATTTCTATTTCTGCAACCTTTTGGCCGATTTGCCATCTCGCTTTTTTCATTTGTATTCTTCATCCAGTTTTTTCTCGTACATCCAATGTTGTTAATTATTTGTGTATTTTGCATGCTGATGTTTTCTGCAGAGTTAAATCTAAACTGCTTATTTTGACGTTGACCCATTATCAACCATGGCCCTTTTTTTAGGACCAGAATGATAATTAACCATATTTCTGCAACATTTGTATTTTTCAGAGATATCTATAGTTAGTCATAAAGATTGGATTGTCTTTCAAATATTGCACCGACTGTCTGATGAATAGCGACAATACTGATGTCTCAGTTTTCAGTACACTGTAAAAATCTTGAGTGGAAGGATACAATCAGTTTCATCTATTATTCAATCAAAAATCTTTTTGTAAGTAGTCCTTATAACCAACCGACATTATATATATATATATATATATATATATATATAGGCAAACATTATTAAATAATATTAAGTGTTTTTGCTTGATAAGATTTCTGTTTCTATTTTTTCAATTTAGTTCTTTGAAAAAATAAAGTCTTATCAAGCAAAACCACTCTGTTATTTAATAATGTTTGCCTAAATACCTATATATATATATATATATATTTATAAATAAATATTAAATTATTTATACCTACAGACGCTAACGTTTCAAGCTTGTTGCTCTTATCAGTGCAGGAAAGTAACAATTTCAGACGGTCGGGAGGCGCGAACCCGGTTCGCAGAGTCAGCCTAGAATCTGAAAGCAGTCGCCATATCCACTCGGCTACTGGAAACTGTCACGTGATTAAGGTTAATTAAGATCAATATGTACCTAGAAGCGGGCACAGACAGAAAACTAGTCGAGAGTGTTCGACGAACGTATTAACTTTGCTTTTAAGCTGATGACAGTCTACTTTTAACATCCCTGATATATATATATATATATATAATATAATATTATAATATAAAATGTTATAATATAAATCACTAATTATAAGATATTAGTTGACGCTTATATCTTTTGTTGAATTGCTTCATATATATGTGTGTGTGTAAATATTCTAACTATCCTATAAATTCAAGTAAATCTTTTAAAGTAATTTTGCTAAAATATAATATTGTATTTACAAAATATTTTTGATAATAAATTCAAGAAAAAAAAATTGTGCATCAATGGGACAAGAGTGTTCTCGTTCTGCTCGATGCGATTACTTATGTCACGTACAACATGACTATTCGTAAAATAACGTCAAAATAATAAGTTTGTCAGATTAAAGAACGCAGTAAATATCAGCTTATGCAATACACAACTCATGATCATTACTCTTGTTTGAATACAAGGAAAACAATCGTGGATGAACAGTATTCCTGATGAAGGCTGGAGAGCTAATCGACAGAAACCTCATTGAAAAATAAATAGGAACGGTGTAGATAATAGTCAAAGACCCCCACCCTAAAAAAAATTGTTTATGACAGTTACCTTTGATCCGATAGGGATCAATGGATTTGCGACAACGTAAAATGGGCAACAATCAAAAGGGCACATTTTGTTTAAACGCCGTTTTTTTTAAAATTATTATTTTACTTTTGACTTCCGCTTTTATCGCTTATTATAAATTCAAGAGTTTTATAGCAAAAAATACAATAATTTAAAAATAAAAATGGTTTTAATCCAATCCAATATTTTTTTTAAATAACATTTTCAAATTGTGTGACACCATCCCTGCACATCTTTTTATTTAAATGTTTTTTTAAAATATTTGTTTTGTTTTGTTTTTTAAGTTATTAGTAAAACTTTGTAAATTACCGGTGTTATTTTTTAAATATATATATATATATATATATATATACGCCATACGTTCAGATTTCAACCAGAAAAAACGGTGTTATGGCAAACTGTGTCTTTTTGATCGTTGCCCATGTTAGGGTTCCTCAACTCCATTTGATCCAATAGTATTCTACATCTCTTCTTCAATAAGCTTCATTTTTGTATGTAAATTGCATAGGGTAACAGTTAAGATTTTAAAACAATCTTAAACTTTAAGACATATATATATATATATATATATATATATATATATATATATTTAAATGTTGAATTAAATTAAAGATAATTGAATTATCGTTTAATAATAATCTATCGTGATAATATAAAGCTCAATATATTGAATAGAGCAATCAATTCTAAAGATGAAAATAAAAAATTTTAAAGATACAATATTTATTAGAACATCAAAAGTTCAGAGCAAGGAGCCTCATATCCTTAATCCATGTTCTGAACTTTTGATGTTCTAATAAATATTGTATCTTTACAATTTTTTATTCTCATCTTTCATCTCTAGAATATATATATATATATATATATATATGTATATATATATATAACGTATACATTTTTTGTTTCAGTATTTACTCGAACAGTGCTCAATTGATGAATCGAGCTAAGTAGAAGTATAGAAATGAAATTAAATGAAGGACTTGAAACAAATTTCTAAAAATTTCTTAAAATCAAATAATTGGTTTGAATTATTACAGAGTAACATCATTTTTCTTAGGGGTGATAAAAAACAAATATTTTTTTTAGGGGGGGGGGGTAAAAAACAAACATTTTTTTAGGGGGGTAAAAAAACATTTGGGGGGGGGGGTAAAAAAACAACATTTTTTTTTTACTGATGAAAAGCTGGTGAAATTCGGCTAAAAAAATTATTTTCAATTGAGACTATTTGATTGAAAAAAATGTTTAATTTATTTATTTATTTTTTTTTTACATTGAACTTGAAAACCATAAACATTCTGTATTGTACTTTTTATTGTTTTCTCCATCAAAACCATTTTCTTGTACTTTTTAGATCAAATAGTTTTATTTTCAGCAACCAAAGATGACAATTCTCACATTGTACATCGTCATCTAAAGAGAATAAAGATAATAAAATCAAATGACCTACAATAAATGAATTGTTTGACCTTTTTTGATGAACGTATACGACCCTCCCCCCTCTCTAAAAACGTTTTGTAAAAGTTCACAATGGTTAACATTCGAGAACTATTAAACAAAAACAACACATAATTTATATTAAACGCATTAGAATAAAATTCTCTATCAAAAACGTCTAGTTTTAATGCATGCAAACAATTTGTAAGATTTTTTTTTTTTACAATTTAAAAAATCTGCAAATCGTTTCTCGCCATTTTCTTTTTGTTGACGAGTTATCAAGTGTTAACTATTCTGTAAAACAATCTTACAAATTGTTTCCACATGTTAAAACTAGCTAAGTTTGGTAGAGAATTTCATTCTAATGCGTTTTATTCAAATTATGTTTTTTTGTTTACGAGTTCTCAAATGTTAATAATTCTGGACTTTTACTCTTTATTCAATTAAAAAAAAAGGTGTATTATCAAATATTTTCAAATTATACATTGTTGTTCAATTTTTAACAGGGTCTGTGGTGTGAGGGTGGCTCTATTTACTATATAAGTTTTCTGTACCCCCCTCTTCTCCCGAGTTTATATTACTTGAAGACTTTTTGGGAATCTTTTACGAGACTCAGCAGAGTAAAAACGCAAAAAAAAACAAATTACAACAAATAAAAGTAACTGTAAGCTGTAAAAGTTAGTTTCAAACTTGCATGTGCTATTTGTTTGTATTTTAAACCCGTTTGAAGTGCTATTTATTAGAAATCAATAGTTTTGACACCGTATCTTCGAAAAAAAACATGGCCGATTTGGGGGGGATTACTAACAAATGCACTAGGAGCGCCATATTGTTTTTGTGAAAACGTTGGGGAAAAAAAACAAGAATTTTTTTTTTTTACATCTAATGAAAACCCATTTATAATACGTAAAAATAAAAACAAATTACATAGGTAAGTAGAAAAATATCTATTCTCGTCGTAGGTCAACTTCACTTGTTGCAAATTTATGTTTTTAAACCCTTTCTCGTTCTTTTTTTGGACCCCGTTCGCGCCTCTGCTGAGTCTCGTAACATACACCTTTTTTTTTTTAAGGGTATATCATCAAATATTTTCAAATTATACATTGTTGTTCAATTTTTAACAGGGTCTGTGGTGTGTGAGGGTGGCTCTATTTACTATATAAGTTTTCTGTACCCCCCTCTTCTCCCGAGTTTATATTACTTGAAGACTTTTTTTTCTGCAACCCTCTAAAATTTTAATAAAATGTTATTACTATAGCAATTTTAAAGCCCAAATTCTCTGATTATAAAACAGAATAAAAAAAAAATATATATATATTCATTTTTTAGATGGTTTAATTTTCCTATATGAGTTTAACATAACATTATACACCAGTTAGAAATTCCGAAGTATTATTTTGGCTAAACACTGGTTGAAAAATCAGGTGGGGTAACCATTTTATCTTAATCTTACATCGAAAACTAACCCCATCTACTAAAATATGAACAAATAATTTTAAAATATTTTTTTTTAAATCTGAAAATTTGATACTTAATGACTAATAATCTACAGATTGAAAAAAATTAAGGTACTGATGTTTATTAGACCTCTAGAAATTTGCATGCGTGACGTAGTTGTGCCGTAAGCAGTTCTGACTACGAACGGAGAAAGTCGAATCCAAATATACAACCAGACGACATTTTTTTTAATTAAATGATCCATTCTCACACTTTTCATTTTGAAATTGTGGATACCAGACGACATTTTTATTCAGTCCCACGTTAACATTTTGCTTTTTTTATATCCACTTTCTTTACAGCAAACTGTGTTATAAACGTTTTTTTTTGTTTTGTTTTTTTTGCGTGTTTTTCTTTCGGCCGGGCTGCTTTATTTACTTTTTTCTCGTAACCTGTCGGGTTCGGAAAAGTACAAATTTAGCCTAAATACGGTCATAGCGAAGACAAAACCACAATTGAAATGACAATTTGCGTAAAAAAAAAACCCCAGAAAACACACGCAAAAAAACAACGTTTGTAAACCAGTTTGCGTTACATATATTGGGAAAATATACACAAACTCACTCACCTCTTTTACGTATAAACAACCAGAAAGACAACAACGACAAAAAAAAAAATTCCTGAAAACAATTATACATACAAGCTAAACACAAGTTTCTTTCATTCAATTTCTTCTTAACCCCCCCCCCCCCCATAAAAAAACAAAAACACGGAAACCAATAATGTTGCATTCAGCAAAGTTCGTTAACGTTCGGCAGTCTTGGAGGTGTTCGGCGAAACTCGCCATTGATGACGTAAGTACTGATATTTTCTTGGATGCCGATTTGGCAACTACCAAATTGGCTCTTGTATAGATCGAATACACGAGCGAAATTTATTTTAGAAGAGTTCCACTGGTGTAAGGGGCAGTAACTCTCTTTTTTTAGTACGCAATGTCTCCGAAAATGGAAAATATCCATTTTTTTTTAATAAGAAGTCATGCAAATTCAATTAATAGAACATTTTTCGAAGACCCGATCTATACAAGAGCCAATATCTGCGATAATTTAATGTTTTAAACTATAAAAAATCAAAAAAATCTGTTAATCAAAACAATAGGACTGTTCGTTTTGCTGGTTTTGAAATGAAAAAATATACTGTTGATTTTTCCCAAATTCTGTTTTGTTCAATAAGTGTTCTATCAATATACTGTTGATTTTCTCAAATTGTTATTTCTTCGAAAAATGTTCTATTAATTGAATTTGCATGTAAAAAAATGGATATTTTCCATTTTCGGAGACATTGCGTACTACAAAAAGAGAGTTACTGCCCCTTACACCATTGGAACTCTTCTAAAATAAATTTCGCTCGTGTATTCGATCTATACAAGAGCCACCAAATTTAATAAACATTAAAAGGGGGTTTGAATTGTATACGTCATTCTGTTTTTCTAAAAAAAAAACTGGACAGTAAATAAAAATGGATAACCATTACTATTGGGTACATAAATTATTTAAAGGAAATACAGTTGGGAAATCTGTCAAAAACAATTTATTTTTATTTTTTATTTTTATATAATTATCACATAACCGAGGTGGAAAGGCAGAGCCGCAATGTGGCTACACTCAATTTCGAGTGCTAATTTGATAAATAACTCCAGGTAGTTGTAAACATCTATGTTCTTTGTATTTCAGGTATTTTTCTTCTAAAATTCTAAGTTTCTTATTAATAAGTCAATCAGAGTTATCTTCCCTTTGTTAATAGTAGTTATCCCCCTTTTTTGTGTTCTTATGTTTCAATCAAATTTTAAACTTAATTATATTTACATTTGTTGAATTATTTATTACTGTTCAGGGTTTCTTTTAAGTTCGAAACAAACTTTTTCGATAAGGTTTTTTTTTTCTATTTTTTTTTTCCTGTAATGTCTTGGAGTTTACTTCTTTCTATTCTGTAATGTTAAAATTCGTCCTGTACCTCCCCCCCCCGCACCAATATGACTGTGATTTAGACAGGTATGCTAACATTAAATAGTTTTCAGATAAAACGATCATGTAATCATTTTTTTATATAAATAAAAATAAATTTTTTTATGAACGCAAAACATATCAAAACATCAAATCGGTAGATTAGAAGTATTCATATATTATGAAAACTATGCCGCCTTTGGAGTCAATAACACAATCGCTTATAAACACATGGTTAAATTATTAAACAATTTTATTTTTTATAAACAATCTTATTTTCTTTTTTTTTTAATTTTTATTTTACTACATTCTACAGAGTGTTCAAGACAAACTTGACACTTTTTGGAAAGAAAAACATCATATCTTGGCCAATAATGGATCTGTTCTCAAAATTAAAAGTGCATCTTTTAGAGGATATTTTGCGCAATACAACTCGCTTGAAAACGCCACGCTGAGCCCTACTACAGCCTCCAGACAAACATGGCTTTCACGGTCTCCTTCGAGAGACACATGAACACTAGTTCCGTGGCAATCAGCTCGTCCTTGATGTTGTAGGTCGTATGGTTGATGTCTTTCGACTGCGTTCTACACATAAGAGTCCATGGGGTTGTAATGAATGTTGGTAGAGGGTGGGGTGATAGCTGTTGGGGCTGAAGTTGTAGAATTTTAGACAGCCACTTCAGGGTTTTCCTGCAGGTGTCCCACTGAACTAAGTCCTGTTGTCACACATACATATGGCCTTCTCACAGCCACCATGCATTGCTTGACAAAAGTGGACAGAAACTCAAATTCAATTCAGATGGCTATACTGAGTCCTTTTTCGAAGATGTTGGACAGCCTGATGTAACATTCTCTAGAAACACATAGAAAAATCATCACAGTTTGAGGGAATTTTGTCTTCATGACACCTGTACAGACTGTAGGCTAGTCACCTATTCTTCTGCATGTTGTGAAACTGGTCCTGAGAAGAACAAGAGAATCCCAAGCTTGAACCGATGTTTGACCTTATTGAAGAGTTTCTTGGCTTTCATAAGGTGGTTCTCTTTGGCCTTGATCGTGACTAGTTGACTCTTGCAAGTCTTTTATCAGGAGAAGCGAATATCCTCATTCAGTGTTTTCTTCATAGTCGCCACTCTAACCACCTCTCTCTCTCTCTAGCCAGTGCTATGCCTCGATTGTGCGGCACTTTTTTTTTACCACTATTAAATAATTCAAATAGTTTTGAAATGAAAGAATATAAAAAAAAATTATCAAATTTGTTTTGAACAACCTCTATATAATATTATTTGCATAATAAAAACACTTTGATTCCCGGGCAACTTCGGTTACATTTAACTATTTATCTTAATTTTTCAACCTTCAAGATCATAGTTTAGCATGCGAGCTTCAATCAAAAAAGATAACAGCCTTTTGCATTCTTGGTATAACGGAATACATTCCCTCATCATTTTGCCATTGCAGCTGCTGGTTGCTATGGTGACGATAAATGTTGCAGCTGTTTATTTTAAAATACATTCATAATGATTCTGACGTCAACAATAGTACCTGTTGCAACGACCACAGAAGGCCATCGTCCAATGCATTACCTCCTCTTTTTGATAGGAGGATGGGTTCATTGACTGTTGCCTAAGTGCCGTTTATCTGTGATAGAATGCAATTCTGGGGAAAAATTGAGTTTTAACGGTTCATTAAAATATACATTGACTTTTAATGGTTCCTTTATGCGCACATGCCGTTTGCATTTTTTTTCATTTTCTCTTTTCGTATTGCCACTCGGACTTAAGGTTAATGTTAAGATATAATGAAAGATGCCTTTGTGTTATTTAGAAAACATCACAGCTCCAAAGGTAATGGGAGACCATCCTTCCAGGCATTACCACCTTCTTTATAGAGAGGTGGTAGGCTTAAGGCGTTCTAATCTGTGAGGGGGTTCCAATGAACGGAGCAGGACATACTTGGGCAAAATTGTCTTTTCTCGGTCCCTTAAAATATAAATTGATTTTTCACAGTTCCGATACACCCACTGCGGTGTACACTTTCCGTTTTATGTTTATATTTATTTTCCACCTGGACTTGGGGTTAATGAAAGGCATGCATTTTTTTCTGTTTCATTCATATCAAATACTTGCAAAAAACTACTCGCCCTCTAGCCAGCAATTAATCTAGCTGTAGAGTTCTTTAAAAAAAAAAAAAAATGAAGAAAAAATTTTCATTTCACATTTTGGTAATTTGGTGAAAAACAACAAAAACAATTGTCGTGGTGTTATTTGATATATTCCAATGTTCACGAAATTTAGTGTAAAAATATTCTTTTTTTTTTTTTTATTAAAAAATGTGACTAGCAAAAAGGTTATTTTATATGGTCTTGTTAATATTTAAAAAGCGGAACGTCAATTGGTCAAATAAAACAATTATATATTCCTGAGTAATTTAAAATGGTTAATTTGTTTTTTACTTTTATTATTAAAGATAGAAAAATAAAAACATAAAAAAAAGATTTTAAAAATATGAATGTATTTTTTTAAATTTGTAATTAAAATTTTTTATGGCTAATATAATAGTTGTCATTACAACCAACAAGAACAACAAATTTAGTTTAAAAAATAAAGTATGTATTTAATTATTAAAAGAAAAACTGTTAGTCATTGTGTAAAAGAAATTATTCCAATGTAATCTAAGTTGTTGGTGCGTGTAAACTTAACTTTTATCATTCGAATTTCAAAATAATCATTTTAGATGTTAAACTTTTTTCATTAAATCGCTTTAATCAATCTTATTACTACTGCTACTAATATTAATATATCAGAAAATAGGATATCAAAATGGATTATACAGAATATTAATTTATTAGACACTGTTTATAAAATTAATATGCAAATGAAGCATCTGGAAAATTGTATTTTGGCAGTGTTCCGATGGGTATATAAAAATATGTTCATGTATAATTAATTAAGACTAAGTTGTTGGATAAATGGAAAAAAAAACTTTTGCATTTATTTAGATTACCTTTCGTTTGTGTATAGACACAATTATTAACACCTCTCCCTCCTAAGAATAATTTCACATTTATTTATTTAAATTACCATTCTTTTTTTGTGTATAGACACAATTATTAACACACCTCCCTCCTAAAAACAATTTCGCATTTATTTATTTAGATTACTTTTCTTTTTTGTCTATAGACACAATTATTAACACCTCTCCCTCTTAAAAAAATGTTGCATTTATTTATTTAGATTACCTTTCTTTTTTATGTATATACACAATTATAACCACCTCTGCCCCGTGAAAACAATTTCGCCTTTATTTATTTAGATTACATTTCTTTTTTGTGTATAGACACAATTATTAATAGCACTCCCCCCTAAAAAAATTCAAATTTATTTATTTATATGATTATTATCTATATAGATAATAATAATAATATTAATAATATTATTATTATATAGATAATAATAATATTATTATTATATAGATAATAATAATATTATTATTATATAGATAATAATATTATTATTATATAGATAATAATAATATTATTATTATATAGATAATAATAATATTATTATATAGATAATCATAATAATAATATTATTATATAGATAATCATAATAATAAAGTTCCTTCGACCGTTCCTTAGTACCCGATATGAATTCGTTTGAGAAGGTCACTTCCGAAGCGTCCGTCTCAATCAAATTCCATCTACACGGCAGATGTGATAGTCTCCTCAAAGTTAAGTTTTTTTCCTGCCTCGCCATCTTGAATGTATTTGGTATTTTACTAATTTCAAACAATGCTAGTATTTTTCACCTTGTAAACCAATGCTTTTTCTTCTTTTTTGTTTTTTTTTTAATTTTTTATTTCTCTTTTCTTTTTCATGTATCTTTATCTTTTACTTATTTAATATTTATTTTTATTCAATTTTTTTCTATTTTCTCTTTTCCCTCACTTTGGTATCCAACTATCTCTTAGCGATTAATCTATAAATAACTCGTGGCTCTTAATAGGCTGCAAATCTTCGATGCCCCCCCACCCCCATTTTTGTTAAAAGCTCCCTCGACCGCTCCTTAGTACCCGATAATAATAATAATAATAATAATAAAGAGATTTGTTGCCCAAACTTCTGGATAAAAACCGGCCCCTAATTAAGTTTTAATTAATGAAGAATTTGTAGAAGCAGAAATCGACCCCCCCCCCCCATCCCCTAGCACTACAATCAAGAATACATCGGTAATACACAAGCAGAAAAGTGGAGGGGAACCTATCGTCTCCCTGCATCTGCTATCATGGAGTAGCCAAGAAAACTTATACATGTCCTTATATAACATATATATATACATATATGAATATATATATATATATATATTTTTGTGTGTGATAGTGCACAATATCACTCATTAAAATGAATGAGACAATCACTATCCCTGTGACAGGACCACATGCAGAATAAGCCTGGGCCTGGTGTGGCCACACACACCAAAAATATGAATAATGCACAATAATATCAATACAAGCCGTGGGACTCAGGAGAAAGACCTGAGTGTCATGATGGGCAGGTGTTCCCTCGTTAGCCAACATGGGTGACCCGGTCCGCATCCTGCGAATGTTGGCCCTTCTCATTTCAGAAACAAGACAACGGACAAGAACCAGGTAAGTAACCTCTCAGATTCCAGGTACGAAAAGGACACAGACCAAAGACAGGAAAACCAGAGCGAAAACAGCAAACTGAAAAGATATAGAAAGAAATGGACCACGAAAGAGAACAGACTGGTGATGGAGTGCTATTATAAAAGCCGCTACCCTACAGAAAGAGGCTACCGAAAACGAATGAAACATCTCTGGGACATTGCTAATGACTACCATACAACGGAACAAAGGATAGCAGATCAAGCAAGACAGATCCTCAAGCGAGGATGGTTCTCGGAGATGGAACTGATGGAAATCAGACAGAAGGTTAATGGCGAAACGGAGCAAGAAACACCACCGAATGAGAAACCACAGGAAGAGGACGGGCAAAACATACACACTGAAACTGAAGAGATTGAAGACTATGGAATCACAGAACCAGAAGAGATAGAAAACTGTGGAACCACATAACCTGCTGAGATAGAACTCAACGAAAAAGAAGCAAGTGAAGTGGAGAACATTAGACGATACATGTTACAAAACAAAACTCCCATCTCTTAGGAATGAAGTAACGAAGAAGTTAAAAGCAGAAACAGAAAGAGTAAACAGACTCCTCACACAAATCCCAACAGAAACTATTACAGACCTAAACAACCTGATATATGCAGGGGCAAAATCGGTAAGTATGAAACTAAGAAACGAAGAAAATGGACAAAAGAGTGGACCGACAAAACCTGGATTGGAAATCAGACTGGAAACCCAGATCACCAAACTTCGGAAAGAAGCTAAAACCGTGAACAGAAGGAAGGAGGACATGAAACGATTAAGAAGCAAAAATCAGAAACGCAAGGAAAAACTAAATGAGAAACATGAAGAAATAAAACAAAAGATAGCAGCAATAGAAGGAAGACTGAGACGATACAGGTACAAATCAGAACAGAGCAAACAGAACAAGACCTTTGAAAACAATGAAAGCCAGTTTTACAAAAACGTAAATGGAGAAAAAACAACAACAGAGCAACCGAACCCAACAGAAACAAAACAATTCTGGAGCAAGATATGGGAAGAACCAAAAACGCACAACAAAAATGCCCAATGGTTGAAAAACATGAAAGATGAACTGCAGGAAATCGAAGAAGGAACCGAAACAGAAATTAACAAAGAAACGATCAAGAAAACCCTAAGAAAAATGGCAAACTGGAGAGCACCAGGCCACGATGGAATACATGCATACTGGTTTAAAAAATTCACGACCCTGCATGAAAGACTAGCGCAGAAACTGAGTGGATGTATCCGCAAAACAGACGTACCAGAATGGATGACGGAAGGAAGAACAACATTAATACAAAAAGACCCCAAAAAAGGAACGACCCCCAGCAACTACAGACCGATAATATGTCTACCAATAATGTGGAAAATTCTCACAGAACAACTGAGAGAACAAATCTATCAATCCCTGGACAAACGTGGACTGCTCCCCGAGGAACAAAAAGGATGCTGGAATGGACAAAGAGGGGCACATGATCTACTATACATTGATCAAAAGATCTTGAAGGAGGTGAAGAGCAGACAAAAGAACATAACCATGGCATGGATTGACTACAAGAAAGCCTATGACAGAATCCACCAAACATGGATAATTGAATGCTTAAAAATATACAAAATACCAGACAGGATTATTAATCTCATCCAGAAAGCAATGGAAACATGGAGACTAAAACTGACAGCCGGAGGACAACACCTGTCTGAGATAAAAATACAGAGAGGCATTTTTCAAGGAGACTCTCTATCACCACTATTGTTTATAATAGCCATGATGCCACTCAAGTACATACTCAGAAAGTGTGATGCTGGATACAGGTTTACGGATACAGAACAAAGAATAAACCACCTGATGTACATGGATGACCTTAAACTGTTTGCAAAAAACAAAAAAGAACTGGAAAAGCTGATAAATACAACCAGGATATTCAGCCAGGATATCCAAATGGAGTTTGGAATAGAAAAATGTGCACTGCTTGAGATTAAAAGAGGAAAACTGGAGACGACAGAAGGTATAGAACTCCCCAACCAAGAGGAGATGAGGGCGCTAGGAGAACAAGAGAGTTATAAATACCTGGGAGTTCTGGAAGCAGACACAATCAAATATACAGAAATGAAAGAGAAGATTGGAAAAGAATATCTACGAAGAACAAGGAAACTCTTAGAAACTAAACTATATAGCAGAAACCTAGTAAAAGGGATAAACACATGGGCTGTATCACTAATAAGATACTCTGGACCATTCATAGGCTGGACCAAAGAAGAACTCAGGCACCTTGACCAGAGGACTAGAAAACTAATGACTATGCACAATGCATTGCACCCAAAAGACGATACGGACAGACTCTACATGAAAATAAATGAAGGAGGTAGAGGACTGGTAAGTATAGAAGATTGTGTGGAAGACACCAAAAAAGAGCTGGAGAAATATGTGACCCAGAACACGGAAAGACTGATCACCACAGCAAGAGACACCAGCCCAACAAACAACTCCGGAAGCACTGAAACCAGAAACAAAAAGACAAGAAAGGAAAAGTGGGAAGAAAAACAACTACATGGACGCTTTATAAGACTCACAAGCGATGAAGCCAATGAAAACAGCTGGGCATGGCTAAGAAAAGGACACTTGAACAGAGAAACGGAATCTCTGCTGACGGCCGCACAGAACAATGTGATTAAGACAAACTTTATTAAAGCAAAGATAGATAAAACCCAGGAAAACAGTAAATGCCGATTGTGTGGACAAAGAGACGAAACGATAAATCATATAATAAGTGAATGCAGCAAGCTAGCCCAAAAGGAATACAAGAACAGACATGACAGCATGGGGAAAGAAGTACACCGGGAAATGTGCAAACAACTGAATTTCGAATATGCAAAAAAACGGTACAAACACAAACCAGAAACTGTACTAGAAAACGAAAAACACAAAATCCTATGGGATATGAATGTACAAACAGACAAACCCATAACAGCAAGGAGACCGGATATGATAATAATCAACAAGAAAGAAAAATCCTGCAAAATCGTAGACTTTGCCGTTCCAGCGGACCACAGAATGAAGATCAAAGAGACGGAAAAAAGAAGCAAATATACTGAACTTGCCAGAGAACTGAAAGGAATATGGAACATGAAGAAAGTCAGTATAACACCAATAATCATAGGAGCACTAGGAACAGTCCACAAAAACATGGAGAAAAGACTAGGAGAAATAGGAATCAAAGGGATAACTGAGACCATACAAAGGACAGTAATGATCAAAACAGCTACAATCCTGAGAAATGTCCTTGAATGCGGAAACCAACCCACATAAGCAACGAATGGAGAACAAACACATGGAAGCACAAGAAAACAGAACCGGGTGAAAATACAACCGCACGAGAGAGGCGCAAGCATAGGCTGACACCACGAAAATTATGGACAGAGGGTCGAGGAGGGAAAGCGCAAACCAGCCCTCCACTGGAAGAGCGCAGACAGCTCTGGGACCTTGGGGAGGCTTGTTGCCACTCGGGCCCCAGAGGGGACCAATCGCCCTTATCAGCGGGAAATCGGTGGTAGGTGGCTGTTGCGATACCGCAAGGTCATCAGCAGTGATGAACGAAAAGATGTGGAGCATACTGGAAGTCTGAGGAGACTTGTTGTCACTCAGACTCGAGGGAATACCACAGGTAGTTGGCAGTGGGTGATCACTGACGATGACCAGTGTGATAACTCCTAGTGAGTAAATAATAATATTATAATTATATAGATGATGATAATAATAATAATATTATAATTATATAGATGATGATAATAATAATAATATTATAATTATATAGATGATGATAATAATAATAATATTATAATTATATAGATGATAATAATAATAATATTATTATTATATAGATAATAATAATAATAATAATAATATTATTATATAGATGATGATAATAATAATAATAATATTATTATATAGATGATGATAATAATAATAATAATATTATTATATAGATGATGATAATAATAATAATAATATTATTATATAGATGATGATAATAATAATAATGATGATAATAATAATATAATTATTATATAGATAATAATAATAATATTATTATTATATAGATAATAATAATAATATTATTATTATATAGATAATAATAATAATATTATTATTATATAGATAATAATAATAATATTATTATTATATAGATAATAATAATAATATTATTATTATATAGATAATAATAATAATATTATTATATAGATAATAATAATAATATTATTATATTAGA
This sequence comes from Sepiola atlantica, assembly GCA_963556195.1. Classification (NCBI taxonomy): domain Eukaryota; kingdom Metazoa; phylum Mollusca; class Cephalopoda; order Sepiida; family Sepiolidae; genus Sepiola; species Sepiola atlantica. The sequence continues at coordinate 51,855,085 of OY744537.1, read as the reverse complement.
TAATAATAATAATATTATTATTATATAGATAATAATAATAATAATAATAATATTATTATTATATAGATAATAATAATAATAATATTATTATTATATAGATAATAATAATAATAATAATATTATTATTATATAGATAATAATAATAATAATAATATTATTATTATATAGATAATAATAATAATATTATTATTATATAGTAATAATAATAATAATATTATTATTATATAGATAATAAATTTATATAATAATAATAATAATATTATTATTATATAGATAATAATAATAATAATAATATTATTATTATATAGATAATAATAATAATAATAATAATATTATTATTATATAGATAATAATAATAATAATAATAATATTATTATTATATAGATAATAATAATAATAATATATAATAATAATAATAATATTATTATATAGATAATAATAATAATAATAATATTATTATTATATAGATAATAATAATAATAATAATAATATTATTATTATATAGATAATAATAATAATAATAATATTATTATTATATAGATAA